>OY992881.1:9830754-10278938 GCA_963921405.1 Cepaea hortensis
AACATCATTGCCTAGTAAATCACAAATAGACAACAATGTTGAAGTTGACTGCGATATCCTGTCAAGGACATGCAACTCACAAAGCGAGCCTCGGGGCGGTGTTCTGTGAGTGCGTTAAATATACAGTTACGAGCCGCATAACGGTGTTTCTGTTAACGATGGACCGCATTTGCCATGCTGGTCTCGTAAGATGATCATATCTGATATAAACTACTTTCACAGCACGTTACATACTTTTAAAATGGGTGTTCAAACTGATGCATGCAGTCAAGGCAGCAACTACTCAATAAGTTTGTTGTCTGGGAGCAATAGGCTAAGGTGTGTAACCTACGTTTCTAGCCTAGGAACAATAGGCTTTACCATGTAACTTACGTTTGAAAGCTAAATTTAATAGACTATGGCATTTAAATTAAGTTTCAAATCTAGGAACATTATGATCTGCCATGTTACCTATTTGTCAAGACTAGAAATAATAATGTATGTCATGTAACCCAAATGTACAGTAGACTAAACCGTTACATTGGGCATGCGACTATCTACAAAGAAGCCGTATAACAACGCATGTCTCACAATGTGACCAAGTTTTTTTAACAGGGATTGCGTTCAGCAACATTTAGTAGATGCGGTTGTTGCACACGATGAACAACTAGGGTTAGAATTAAATTGTAAGAAGACACAGATGATGGTCGTCACTAGGAAGGAAGAAATACCACAATGTAATATGCAGGTAAATAGAAATATTCTTAAACAAGTGAATCGGTACAACTACCTCGGAACAGTCATAACATCGAACGGGACGCGCCTTGAAGAGATTAGAACAAGAATCGCCATGACGAAGGTAGCCTTTTGCAAGACAGACAACATCCTGTCCAATAAAATATGTCATTTACAACCAGAAAAATAGTTTTGAAGTGTTACATAGAACCTGCCTTCCCCCCCCCCCCCCCACGGGGAAAGGTTAACCCGGTCAACAAATGCCCGCAGAAGTCGGATGTGTCGGCCTAACGGCGCCGCAAGAACACAGCTCTGCTGTAAACAGGCACAACGCAATCACGTCCGGGAAAAAAACTCCGGATGAACGAAGAAGAAAAAGAAGAAGAAGAAGAAGAAGAAGAAGAAGAAGAAGAAGAAGAAGAAGAAGAAGAAGAAGAAGAAGAAGAAGAAGAAGAAGAAGAAGAAGAAGAAGAAGAAGAAGAAGAAGAAGAAGAAGAAGAAGAAGAAGAAGAAGAAGAAGAAGAAGAAGAAGAAGAAGAAGAAGAAGAAGAAGAAGAAGAAGAAGAAGAAGAAGAAGAAGAAGAAGAAGAAGAAGAAGACGAAGACGAAGACGAAGACGAAGACGAAGACGAAGACGAAGACGAAGAAGAAGAAGAAGAAGAAGAAGAAGAAGAAGAAGAAGAAGAAGAAGAAGAAGAAGAAGAAGAAGAAGAAGAAGAAGAAGAAGAAGAAGAAGAAGAAGAAGAAGAAGAAGAAGAAGAAGAAGAAGAAGAAGAAGAAGAAGAAGAAGAAGAAGAAGAAGAAAACTTATGGCTGTGGACATGTGTTTCTGAGAAAAATGCAAAGAATACCATGGACAGATAGAAAAACCAATGACCAAGTAGCGAAATTGAACGTAGACAGTCACCATTTTCTTGACAGGTTATGAGAAGAGATAAATTTGAGAACTTGGTGACAACTGGCAAGATTGAGGGGGAAAGAACAAGGAGAAGGCAGCGATTAAATACCTGGATCGCTTGGTCACGTGGTATGGTCGAGAACACAGAGCATATCCACGACTCTGGTGATCGTGTGAGATGGCGAAACATAACCGCCCATGCTTATTGGAGTGGCACATGATGGTCATGGTGTTAGCAAGCTGTACACAATTGTGTATGTATTCACTCATCGATATTGTGAGGGTCTTATCAGGTACATCTGTCTATCTATCTGTCTGTCTGTCTGTCTGTTTTTCTTTCTGTCTGTCTGTCTGTCCACTCATCCATCCGTCCGTCCGTCAGCCGTCCTTCTATCTATTTATCCATCTGTCTGTCTTGTCTGACTTTCTGTCTGTCTGTCCGTCCATCTGTCCCCCCGTTTGTGTGACTGCCTACCTGTCTCATTCGCCAGGTTAGAGCAAGTCCCCTCACATTCACCATCAGTTTGGTTTACGTTGGTTTGTGTACGTCTGGACAACCACGTGACATTGTTAAACTTTTCTCGTACAAGGCTTGCGGTTGTGCAGTTTCCCTGGCAATAAGAAGGCAAGCAACGGTCATGAACATGCCAAAATGGCGTGAATATATTTATACATAACTTAATGCTTCTACCACAGATGCTGCCACACGGATGTGAAGAAATTAAACCTCACATATACTAGGTGAATGGGTAAAATCATTTGGCTGGTTTATATTTGAAATAAAGAAAAGAATAGGGCAAGTAAAAACTGCATTTTATAATATGGAGTTCATCTTGTGCATTAGTTTGTGTTAGAAAATGATATCTTGCTTGTTATATTGAAACAGTGTTAGAAAATGATATCTTGCTTGTTATATTGAAACAGTGTTAGAAAATGATATCTTGCTTGTTATATTGAAACAGTGTTAGAAAATGATATCTTGCTTGTTATATTGAAACAGTGTTAGAAAATGATATCTTGCTTGTTATATTGAAACAGTGTTAGAAAATGATATCTTGCTTGTTATATTGAAACAGTGTTAGAAAATGATATCTTGCTTGTTATATTGAAACAGTGTTAGAGAATGATATCTTGCTTGTTATATTGAAACAGTGTTAGAGAATGATATCTTGCTTGTTATATTGAAACAGTGTTAGAAAATGATATCTTGCTTGTTATACTGAAACAGTGTTAGAAAATGATATCTTGCTTGTTATATTGAAACAATGGTAGAAACTGAAATCTTGCTTGTTACATTAAAGCAGTGTTCACATTTGGCTGTGAATCATGGACAATTGGAGAAGAAGAAACCTTCCCTTGACGCCACAAACATGTGGGTGTACAGAAGACTGCTGGAAGGTCATTAGGAAACCAAAATAATTCAATGTCAATGTTCTGAAACAGTGCAAGAAACACTATTATGTGTCATGCCGATAAGCGTGGATGTCATGTTTCGCCATCTCACACGATCACCAGAGTCGTGGGTCAGCTCTGTGCTTTTGTCTCGATTATGTCATGTGGTCAAGCCATTCAGATATTTACCACTCTGGATTCTCCTTGTTCTTTTCCCCTCAATCTTGCCAGTTGTCACCAAGTTCTCTTGTTTATTTCTTCGCATAAGTTACCCAAAAAACCTTGACTGTCTACATCTAATTTCTAGAATCTGTTTACGATTTTCATTTGTTTCTTGCTGGTTTTAAACAATGCCAACTTATCACGCACATCACAAAATGGTAGTCGGCATTTTTAGCCACTTTGTCACAAGATAACAATTGTAATATATTGTTACAATCGAGAAAAAATAATGGGGGAAAAAAGAGAATAAGGAAGAAAACAGCAGATTCTCGGGAATCGTTCATATAGCGTGAAAATATACACGCCCACTAATTGATACCTTCCATGTGAGATTGCGAGACATGGAGAAACATGATCGCCACGCCAGCTGGCAAGGCACTTGATGAAGAAGATATTTTTTGCCACGCGAACTACCCTTCTCAATGTTGTGTCCTGGACACATGTTATCAGTAAAAGGTCAAGGACTCTTTACACACCCTAGGCGCATTGAGCATATGATAATTTGTCAGCCAGCACATCAGTCAGCACATCAGTCAACACATAAATCAACACATCAGTCAACACATCAGTCAACACATCAGTCAACACATCAGTCAACACATAAATCAACATATCAGTCAACACATCAGTCAGCACATCAGTCAGCACTTCAGTCAACACATCAGTCAACACATCAGTCAACACATCAGTCAGCACATCAGTCAACACATCAGTCAACACATAAATCAACACATCAGTCAACACATCAGTCAACACATCAGTCAACACATCAGTCAACACATCAGTCAACACATCAGTCAACACATCAGTCAGCACATCAGTCAACACATAAATCAACATATCAGTCAACACATCAGTCAACACATCAGTCAACACATCAGTCAGCACATCAGTCAACATATCAGTCAACACATCAGTCAGCACATCATTCAACACATCAGTCAACACATCAGTCAACACATCAGTCAGCACATCAGTCAACACATCAGTCAACACATCAGTCAACACATCAGTCAACACATCAGTCAACACTGATGTGTTGACTGATGCAATGGCTGATGTGTTGACTGATGTGCTGGCGCACCGGCGTCCGCACACACACACACATTCATACACACACACAAACACACACACACACAAACACACACACACAAACACACACACACACAAACACACACACACACACAAACACACACACACACAAACACACACACACACACAAACACACACACACACAAACACACACACACAAACACACACACACACAAACACACACACACAAACACACACACACACAAACACACACACACACACAAACACATATTTGCTGTCTGGATTAATCGGACGACGACCACTAGGTGCCCAAAACAAAGTATCCATTCCAGAAGCGGACAGAGACTAACCCTAAAACCTACATCTTGATCACTGCACCAGGCCGTGTACTGCGCCTGACACATCTCCATGACAACGTCCTGGTCATCGGTGGTCAGCGCGAACTCTCCGCGACACAGCAATACAGCCACGGTGTCCAGCAATACAAGTATAGACACACAGAAAGGCCCTGGCACCTTCATCTATATTGAAATAGAATAAAACAAACATACTGTCATGACCTACTCACACTATGAAAGTGCTACATCACCTACTGAATTGTAGTTAGTTGCATATCCTTTAAGGGACTTCGCAGTCAACACCAGCATTATTTGCTGTTGTGATCTCTTGTCAATTTATACGTTCAGTAGTTTTTATTGCTTTCTGAACGACTGGCACCCATACCATTTCATAAAACAGCAACGCAAGACGGTCTGCTGCCAAATCGCGCGTAGCTAATGTGTTGTAGTAAATTACAATATACATCACTGTAACATGATGGCAAAAGTGTCATGTTTTTTATACACGCGTCGCCCTGCATTGATTCTACAACTTGATTTAGAGTACTTTATATTTCAACAATGTGTACAATGAAATAGGAGTGATAACCATATAACGCATGCCGAGAATATCAGTTAGTGGGCATTGTAACAAAACACCCCTTCTTCTTCTTTTGTTGGCTTGAAATTTGTCTTTATCTGCAAAGTTGTCTCACGTATGAACTTCACTGTTGTTTTTTAGTTCACTCCAAATGTATCAGCGTTGAGAGGACACTGAGGATTGTCCCTTGTTTACTGGTGCGCTACCAAATTTTGAATCAACTTGCTTCACGCCAATCGCTGGAGCTCAAGTGGTATCACTTTCATTCACAACCAACTGGGGCCATTGGATAGCGTTAAAATCAGAACAAACCAACTAAATCATGACGAATTACTAGTACCTCTGGTAATGGAAGATAAAGGGAAGAAGAGGTAAGAGAACGAAATAAATCTGACCTTAAAAGTAATAACACTGGCCAGAATAAAAGGGGAGACATGGAAGCAACTCAACAAGACATCCCGCGAGTGTGGCTGATAAGGCCAATTCGTGCTGCAAATGTTTGTCCACAGTGGATGCATGTGAAAACATGGTCATTTCCACCATCATGCACCATCTTACGTCTCTCACGCTCTGTGTGTGCTTTATCTGCAATCATTTTCCCCTTTGTTTTTATTCCATTTCTGATAGTTGCCCTCCATGCAACACGTTCGGCGGCGACTTGCTGCCAGTGTGCTTTATCAATGCCTGTATCAATCATGCCCCGCTTAGACACATCTTTGTATCGCAGTCGCGGCCGACCCTGAGATCTCCTACCCATCTGTAATTTACCAAAAAAGATATCCATTGGTATTCTACCATCATCCATCTTCCTAACATGTCCTATCCATCTAAGTCTACGAAGAAATAGCATGGATCACACCGTTACACAACCTGATCTTTCCAATACTTCAGTATATGTGATTTTTTCTTGCCACCGTCACACAACCTGATCTTTCCAATACTTCAGTATTTGTGATTTTGTCTTGCCACTTAATACCAAGTATTCTTCGCAGACACCGCATATGAAAGCTGTTTAAACGTTTCTCTTGGTATGAGTAAGTTGTCCAGGTTTCACTGCCATAAAGAAGAGTACTAAGGACACAGGCTTGGCAGACAAGAACTTTTGTTTTGGCAATAAGTTTCCTGTTCTCAAAGAATCTTTTTACTAACAAGTTCATTGTTGTTGCCTCCTTACCAATCCTGATGTTGATTTCCTGATCTAGGGATAATTTGATATTTACCTCTGATCCTAGATATGTAAAATGGTCTACTGTCTCCAGTTCGGCGTCGTCAATAAAGATTGATGGTACCCCATGTGCACCTTGTGACATAATCTGTGTCTTCGCTTGGTTAATTGTTAAACCAAATTCAGAACAAGCATTGGAAAATGCAGATAGTATATGTTGTAATTCTTCCTCGAAGTGGGTCGTAATTGCATCATCATCCGCAAAAAGCAACTCTCTGATTAGTACCCTCCTAATTTTGGTCTTGGCCTTCAATCTCTAAACATTATAGAGGCCGCCATCTGAGCGTGTGTGAATGTATATACCGGCATCCTGATCACGAAAGGCCTATTTCAGAAGAAGTGAAAAGTATATCCCAAAGAAGGTGGGGGTTAGTACACAACCTTGCTTAACACCACTCTTGATTTCAAACTCTTCTGAAGTTGCACCATCAAACTTGACTATACCCTTCATGTCTGAGTGGAACGATTCCACAATGGACAGAAGAGTTGGTTGGCAGCCAATCTTCTTTAATGCTTTGAACAGACCCTCACTCTAAATAGTGCTCTACACATCTATCCATCTGCTGTTTTTTATTAGTGATGATTTCTCCAGTCAAGGTTTTCAGTGGTGCACTTCTTTTGATCATTGGACCACAGGCTTTCTTTATCCCGTCATACCTGCTTCTGATGTTTCCCTTATCACTTGCGATTTAAATGGACTCACAAAACTTGATCCAATAGTCATTCGCACACTGCCTGGTAGCCTTTTACACATCCTTCCTAGCTTACTTCAGCTCACTCAGAGTGTTACGCGTTGTTATTTCTGCCACATAGCGATTGAAAAAACACATGATGCAGAGAGGATAAAAGGAAAATCCCTAAGCATACAGGAAAGTGGATAGTGCACCAAAATCCAGAGAGACAAGGATACGTCACTGTCGAAAAGATAACAACGAAGGCATACGCTGTGGAGCCGTTTAACAAGCAGTTGTGTTTTCAATTGTGGAACCGAATTCGTGTGGCAGTTCGATGTTTGGATGTAATCTTCAAGCGATATTCAAGTGGATAACAGGAGGAAGCATTCGTTGAGGAGACGCCATGGATCTAAGACCAGTGGACCGAAAACTAGACGAATATTAGATGAACATAACGACAAGGATCCGAAAGGACATTGGAATGGAAATAGGCGGAGCGTCAAGGTGAATGATTGTAGCATGATGGATCAGAACTCCCCATTCCCAGCCCGACACATTCATAAAAATACTTTCGATTTAAGCGGCGTTTCCAAATAGAAGGACGATTCTTGGAAATAGTATGTTCTAAAACGAGTTGGGGGAGGACAGCGGTATGCGCTTGTCTTTTCATTGGCTAATAAGTAATGAGCCCACGCTGTTTGCTAGGCCACATTTGAAAATTGGGAGTTCGAGCCAAGATTCCAACCGGAGCGGTAGCTATTTTGTGATGTGTTGACAAAAATGCCCTACAAGATTCGATAATATATTGTTCTCTGGACAACAGGTACCACTTTAAAACATACTTTAATGTTGTGGTTATACCTAGTGAGCGAAAGAGAAGAATATATGAGTATTATATGAATAAAATGTGAAAGTGAAAAACAGAACTTCTGTGCGTCAGTATTGTGACGGGATGAGTCTAGATCACTATGCAAACCCCACCACTACTGCGTTAGTGGAATTACTATTTACATTCTGGATTCAGTAGGCAGCTAAATTACTAATAATGACTTCATATTGGCGACGCAGACATTTGCTGCACTAAAACTACACACTGTACTATTGGGGACAGCACATTTCCACGTCATCATCAAATGATGTCACAAGGGAAATCCCCTGTCTTCAACCCTTATTAATATCAAGTCTAATGACTGGGGATATAGGTCCGTCACTCCCTAGCAACGGGAAAACAGCGATATGCTATTAGTACGGCTGCACCGGAAATTGTGACTAACAACTTCCGTCCGGTACACAACGACCATAGCTGCTGTGCTAAGCAGACCTTATATGAAGTGAGCTGCCATATCCAATTGCATCCTTGGTAGATTATACCAAAACCTATCTTAAAGTGCTGCAATAAGACTGGGGGTGAGTGTAGTAACATAATAATTATGATTATAATAAGAAGTGTGTACACATTTATATTCTGATATTGGGAAAACCCAAAACTTTCCTGACCATGTATATTTATGAAACGTGGTAGTTGAAAGGGGAGACATTGAGAGAAAACATGTGAGGCCTAGATATATTTATAGATAAAAATATATATAGATATAATGTATGAACCTTACTGATTATTTTCATATGCATTTTGTGAATGTATTTACATGTATATTTTGTTGAAAATATGATAACATGATTTTGCCATGTGGGCAGAAGTAGAAGAGACATGTGGAACATGATTCTCACATGCCAGCAATGTTACTAGGCGATATATATTCAAACATAAATTTGCTTACCCCTGATTCACCGCCATGCCGAACTACATGACACTGACGGTCATAAGTTCAAAGCAAATACCATGTGGTGAGGAATCAGAATTTGGGGAGTAAATAACTCAACAAGGGATAACTGAGACATCCTAAAGCCCAATGCCTGGAATATCTTAGCCCCCTTGCTTGCCTGCTGGCCTTCTTCTTATCTTTTGGCTCGTATATTCTGTGGGGTATACCTCACGACTTCATGGCGACACTTGATTGCTTTATGCCTAATGACTGATGTGGGATTAGGTTGAATTATTGTTGGCCCTTCCTTAGCTATCTAGGGAAACATCCTGGCTGCCCAGGACTTCCTCACCATGGTGTTAAGGAATACACCAGTAATTATTGCATATGAGTCACTTCAAGTTTTACAACCATGTACATTTTGTAATGTTTTTTTCAAACAAAGATTTGTCTACATGTTCTATTCCAATGGACCATGTGGTCTTAGAATGTGTCCACTTCTGGACCCTTTTTCACCTGGTATCATCATGTCATACAAGGTATAGCCAAGCTGATAAGAACTATTGGCCTTTGCTTTTGATACAGAATAGCAGAGAGGAATTGTTTTATTCCTGTTCTGCATCTGACACATACACAACAGACACACAACACCAACACTCAGACACATTGTTATTGTCAAGACACTAAGGAGTCTGCAACTGTTTCTTTGATTTAAGGAGTCTCGCTGCTGATACTGCTGACACCTAACCGGTCCGGTTACCGAAACTTTGAGCCACCAACTAGTGGAGACGGAACCTGGAATCCGGAGGAGCATCGTACACCTGTCGAATGCCAGGGTCGACTCCAAGACATAATACAACCGAAAGCCAGCACTATTCCTAACAGAGATCAGATTATCTCAGGTGACTCTGTGTCTACATGTGTTCTGAGTGTATCACTGTCTGGATGGTGTGAATGATGACATGCTATCTGTCTAAGCATCAGAAAACTATTTTATTTTTGTACCTGTAACATAAATGTAACTATCATAGTTCACCAGTTGAACCACAATTTTCATTTTCTCTTTTATTATTAAAGAGTATTATTGTTTTATACTTTCACCAACGTACTCCACTCGTGATCATTTTGAACGCAAGGTGTGCGCGTGAGTGCGTGAAAGTATTTAAAACAGGGGGCTCCATCAATTGACGAAGGATCACCGACAGATAAACTAGGCATTCGTGTTAGGGCTTCCTACATACACGAGTGTTCTTCACCTTCTGCCTTTGTCTACCAAGTGAATCCCAGTCTCTTCTATCGGGACCATCCCTTTAGACATTCTTGTAACGAGCCATAATTTCTAGAGACTGTCGGCAAACTCTTGGATAGGGATTTCTGTCTATTTCAATAGAAACACCCTAACGGTCGGTGACAACTGTGGTCTCGGTCCGGGATCTACCCAGCTAATTAGAAATATTTCTAATAAATTGTGTTACTTGGTAAAAAAAAAAAAAAAAATTTTCTCATCTCAGTAAAGGGTAGAGTAGTTTAGGAAACTCTGTAATTAGTTGTTTCCATTCGATTGAGAGAGTGAAAGTGTGTTTTGTATCATTGTTTGTACTAACCATTTTTGTGTATGTACTAATAAGATTTGTAAATTATTGCAATTGTATTAGTATAACTTGAATTGGGAAGTAGTATAATATTGATATAGAAATTGTAGTCCACTGATCACTCACCCTCTCAGTCAAAACTCAGTTATGAGTTCATCAGCAGATTTGCACGCAGCAGCGGTAGCTATGGGGTTATCGGAGCCCGAAGCAGCCAAATATGTCCATGATATGGAGAGGGAGTTAAGGAAAGAAGACAGGGAAGATAAAATACGTAGGCATGAACTCGAGCTTAAGAAACTGGAAGCAGAGACAGAGCTTAAGAAAATCGAGGCCGAGGCTGAGAAAGAACTTAGGCAGTTACAGGAAAACGAAAAAATCCGACAGCATGAGTTTAGGATGAAAGAGCTAGAAAACCAAGCTCTATCAGCAACCTGTTCTAACGCCAGCTCTCCGGCACCCATCATTGAAACCCAGCTACATTCGACTTCTCAATTGGGTCCTATGAGTTTTCCTTTGATGCCGTTCGAGGAAAATCAGGAACAATTGGATAGTTACCTTCAGAAATTTGAGAAATTAGCTGAGTCATTTGGGTTGGCTAGGGAACACTGGAACTTGAAGCTTTCTAAGGCACTGAGGGGACAAGCGTATGTAGTCTTTCAGGGACTACCTCCAGGCCATGAACATTCTTATGAAAGTTTGAAATCGGCTTTATTGAAGAGATATGAGTTAACCTCAGCTGCTTATCAGCGGAAATTCCGAACCGCAAGACGTCTGAAGGGTGAGTCATTCTCACAATTGTCCGCTCGTCTGCAGAGTTATCTCTGTAAATGGGAGACATTGGGAGAGTATGAACACTCCTATGCGGGCTTGCGGGAGATGGTTTTGTGTGAGCAGCTGAGGAACTGTATGTCGAAGCCAATGGAAACTTTCATCATTGAACAAGGGGCACAAACACTGGCGGAAATGATAGTCTTGGCTGAAAGATATTTGACTGCCCATGGGGACTCGGTCCCAATGCAACCTCCCCAACCTCAACAGAACCCGCCTCCAAACAATCAGGGACAAACCCTTAGCAATATACCAGCAGACCAGAGGCAACCTCAGCAGCAGCATAACAAAAAACAAACCACATCTGGGGCTAGAAAACCATACTGCACGAATTGTCATAATAATTCCCACAGTACGGCAGACTGCAAGCGCAGAGCAAAACCCCAGATTGCGGCTTGCTTCTCGATAGGGAAGAAAACCACTACACTACCACCGCCTCCCGAAATGAGAGGACATCGAGTGGTAGAGAAGATCAATGTCAATGGACAGTTGGTCGAGTGTCTGCATGATACGGGTTTAACGTATGATGCCATAATAGCATCACACTTAGTAAAACCTGGTCAGTTGACGCAAAACATGGTTGAAGTTATGGGTGCAACAAGAAGTTCGCCTACCCTAACTTTACCAATAGCCCAAGTGTTAGTTAACTCTAGATTTGTTAAGGGAACTATATCGGCAGCCGTGATGATTGATCCTATCTATGACATGATACTGGGAAGTAAATATGTTTATTTAGGGGAACCATCCACTCCCATGATAGTAGGGAGTGCACTGACCCATGTCCCAACTCTAACACCTGGCTGTAACCAACTTCCTAGTGCTAGGAAGACTCTCCAGAGAGGGAAATTATTTTCCTCAAAACGTTCGCTAGCGGTAGGGGACAAAGTGTTACTCTTAAGATCTAGTGGGACTAATAAGGAGACTGAGTGGCAAGGACCATTCCCCATAATGGAGAAAGTGTCCAACACCAAATATAAAATCTTCATGAAAGGTAAGATAAAAATCTACCACATTAAATTGCTCCGCAAATATTATGACAGAGCAAAAGAACGACCAGTACATCTGGTAGCTCTAAATGTTGTTCAGAAAGTAGGGAGGAGGGAAGAACCTCTTAGCTTTCCATACCCACCTCTGACTGGATCCTCACTAAACTTATCTGGAGAAACGCCAGGTCATACCAAAGTACCAAGCCAGCCCCGGAGTCGAAAGAAGTCTAATAGATCCTTCTCTAGAGGGGAACAATTGGTTCAGATATAATCTGGTGAGAATGCATAGTCGATCTAGGCTCATCCACCCTAAAAGTTCGCTGAGCCGTACTTTTCTCTAGGGACGGCATATGTGACGGGATGAGTCTAGATCACTATGCAAACCCCACCACTACTGCGTTAGTGAAATTACTATTTACATTCTGGATTCAGTAGGCAGCTAAATTACTAATAATGACGTCATATTGGCGACGCAGACATTTGCTGCACTAAAACTACACACTGTACTATTGGGGACAGCACATTTCCACGTCATCATCAAATGATGTCACAAGGGAAATCCCCTGTCTTCAACCCTTATTAATATCAAGTCTAATGACTGGGGATATAGGTCCGTCACTCCCTAGCAACGGGAAAACAGCGATATGCTATTAGTACGGCTGCACCGGAAATTGTGACTAACAACTTCCGTCCGGTACACAACGACCATAGCTGCTGTGCTAAGCAGACCTTATATGAAGTGAGCTGCCATATCCAATTGCATCCTTGGTAGATTATACCAAAACCTATCTTAAAGTGCTGCAATAAGACTGGGGGTGAGTGTAGTAACATAATAATTATGATTATAATAAGAAGTGTGTACACATTTATATTCTGATATTGGGAAAACCCAAAACTTTCCTGACCATGTATATTTATGAAAAGTGGTAGTTGAAAGGGGAGACATTGAGAGAAAACATGTGAGGCCTAGATATATTTATAGATAAAAATATATATAGATATAATGTATGAACCTTACTGATTATTTTCATATGCATTTTGTGAATGTATTTACATGTATATTTTGTTGAAAATATGATAACATGATTTTGCCATGTGGGCAGAAGTAGAAGAGACATGTGGAACATGATTCTCACATGCCAGCAATGTTACTAGGCGATATATATTCAAACATAAATTTGCTTACCCCTGATTCACCGCCATGCCGAACTACATGACACTGACGGTCATAAGTTCAAAGCAAATACCATGTGGTGAGGAATCAGAATTTGGGGAGTAAATAACTCAACAAGGGATAACTGAGACATCCTAAAGCCCAATGCCTGGAATATCTTAGCCCCCTTGCTTGCCTGCTGGCCTTCTTCTTATCTTTTGGCTCGTATATTCTGTGGGGTATACCTCACGACTTCATGGCGACACTTGATTGCTTTATGCCTAATGACTGATGTGGGATTAGGTTGAATTATTGTTGGCCCTTCCTTAGCTATCTAGGGAAACATCCTGGCTGCCCAGGACTTCCTCACCATGGTGTTAAGGAATACACCAGTAATTATTGCATATGAGTCACTTCAAGTTTTACAACCATGTACATTTTGTAATGTTTTTTTCAAACAAAGATTTGTCTACATGTTCTATTCCAATGGACCATGTGGTCTTAGAATGTGTCCACTTCTGGACCCTTTTTCACCTGGTATCATCATGTCATACAAGGTATAGCCAAGCTGATAAGAACTATTGGCCTTTGCTTTTGATACAGAATAGCAGAGAGGAATTGTTTTATTCCTGTTCTGCATCTGACACATACACAACAGACACACAACACCAACACTCAGACACATTGTTATTGTCAAGACACTAAGGAGTCTGCAACTGTTTCTTTGATTTAAGGAGTCTCGCTGCTGATACTGCTGACACCTAACCGGTCCGGTTACCGAAACTTTGAGCCACCAACTAGTGGAGACGGAACCTGGAATCCGGAGGAGCATCGTACACCTGTCGAATGCCAGGGTCGACTCCAAGACATAATACAACCGAAAGCCAGCACTATTCCTAACAGAGATCAGATTATCTCAGGTGACTCTGTGTCTACATGTGTTCTGAGTGTATCACTGTCTGGATGGTGTGAATGATGACATGCTATCTGTCTAAGCATCAGAAAACTATTTTATTTTTGTACCTGTAACATAAATGTAACTATCATAGTTCACCAGTTGAACCACAATTTTCATTTTCTCTTTTATTATTAAAGAGTATTATTGTTTTATACTTTCACCAACGTACTCCACTCGTGATCATTTTGAACGCAAGGTGTGCGCGTGAGTGCGTGAAAGTATTTAAAACAGGGGGCTCCATCAATTGACGAAGGATCACCGACAGATAAACTAGGCATTCGTGTTAGGGCTTCCTACATACACGAGTGTTCTTCACCTTCTGCCTTTGTCTACCAAGTGAATCCCAGTCTCTTCTATCGGGACCATCCCTTTAGACATTCTTGTAACGAGCCATAATTTCTAGAGACTGTCGGCAAACTCTTGGATAGGGATTTCTGTCTATTTCAATAGAAACACCCTAACGGTCGGTGACAAGTATTCTGGATACTGCTTCTTCAACCTTGACATGTCTTTCACGCTGTATACTCCAAGTGCATATCAATCCCTTGTTGTGACTGGTTGCGTATGCTTGATGAATGTATAGTACACTCATGCAAATTCGCAAACCCAAACCCCTTGTGCATTCTTCATGCCTATGATGACTCATTCTTAAATCAACTGTACCTTTGCTCTCGCGAGTTAACATATGGCAGTCTGAATTGGAATGAGTGATGAAACATGTATAAGTTCCTTTGTAAAAAGCTGAGAATGTTGGAGTGAGTGAGCTGGTGATTTGATAAGTAGCCTCTCACATTAGTAGAAAGACAGATGCTTCATATCAATATGTAGGCGCGGCGTGATGGCACGCCAGAATTGCAAAGTTTATGTGATGGCCTGGTGGCTAGATTACGCTCAAGAGAATAGCATTTCTCTCTGCAGCATTACACGGGTACCTCTACTGTTGGTAGGTTCATATAAACTAGTTCCTAAGAGGACAATAGGTGTGTGAACCTGTGTCTTAGTTGGCTGAATATAATGTATGGCTCATGCAAATTTACAAGGACTAAACATGTTTTTCCCATATGTGCTTTGGTGCATATGTGAACAATTGCTATGCAATTGAGCTTCTGTTACCTACTGTGGACATTACTCAGTGGGGAAAGAGCACATGATGATGATGATGATGATGTACCTGTGAGACAAGTCTGGTGAAAAAGGGGTGAGGTCTGGCATTGCTGTGTAAGTGTATATGGAATAGGACCTTCATGCACCAACATGACAGCCATTGGAAGTGATCCCGGACGATCCCCCAGTTATGTGACATATTTGATTGAGACAGAGGACCTAGTTAGTAGTGTTCTCTGGAGATATATCTTGAATAATAAATAACAAGATAAAGGATATGATTTAGCACGTTTTATGTCTAGAGGTCACTCAAATGAGCTAATCATTCCCGCAATAGCCTTTTTGGAGAACCATTTTTCTTTGGCTCAAACCCCCACTGTGAGACTATTATTTATCTACACAGAAATTTATAAAAGAAGTAAAAGGTTCCCTCAAGACCAAAAGGAGATCTGGACTATTAGCGCCTGTACAACTGAGGATCCCTCTCACTCAACATAATGTTGCCAGTGTGCTATTCGTCCGTCACATTAGATCTTCTTTAATTATTTTGTCAGTATGACCTATATCAGTTTTGTCCAATTGCTTTGGGACTGTAGGATTCAGGTTTTGTAGGCAAACTCAACAATAACTGTACATTACATCTGTTGGACAAGACATCTACATGACAGTTTCTTGACAAAAGTGGGACATACATTCACAAGGAATTGTGTACACCAGCCCTTGTGAAAGACTTACATCATAAGAGATACTTGACAACATCTATACAGGACTTTTCACAATATGTATAACCAACCACAGTACTTAAGACAGTCACCAGAGACAACACTTGACAGCAACTGTACAAGACATTCTCTTGAGACATGTACTTAAAACACTGATTAATTAAATACACAATTTATTGAGCTGATGGTGAGTCAAGTGATGACCATTGTTTCATCTTCTGGCATGTCAACACCTCAATAATTACATTGAAAATGCATAAAATATGCCACACATGCATGTTGATAAACAAGATACACCACCTCCCCTTTTTCTCCACCACCCAATAACTAACTCTCCTCCTCCTCCTCTCTAATATCTATCTACACCACTCCGTTACAGTATCTGTATCTATCATCATTTCCTGTCTCTTGGGAATTTTGGAAATCCTATCCATGGGCAACTCAAGGAAGAAACTACTGTTCTGGGTCTGTTGAATCCTTTTATCATCAGCATTGATGTTAGCAGCTTCCCCAGAATAAGCTTCATGGCAGATTCATTCCTCTTGAAGACAAGATTTGGTATGATGATATGGTACTGCATCTCACGGTTGATCAGGCTGTCAGTGAAGGCTGTCACTGGGTACTTCAATAATGACATACATAATGTCCCATACATTGCAGCTACTCACTTAGCCAGATCAACTTCCCCTACGTTTCAAGTCACATTCTTCAAGAATCACTGTGTGAGCATCCGGCTGGTTATTTTCTAAGTTGAGTCTTAGATAAACAAACACTCCCAAGTTACCCCACAGTTTTCTATGAATGTAATTCATACTAAAAGACTTGCTGTTAGTCTCAGTTGACCTTTTGACTGACTCAAAATCACAGTGAAATACACTGCATCATCAAACAAGGAGAGGTGTGTTTGGACCACACCCATCCTTTTCCTCCCCATCCCCAATCTGTGTCTGTTGATGTATCATAAAATTATCTTTTAACATATGTAAAGAGATGTTGTGCCATTTTGTATATCGACAGAGAACAGTATGGTGGAGAGGCCTTCCATATATCATCTGGGACCTCTAACCAGAAGTCCTAGATCCAGAATTGACTCCCTATCAAAAGGCAGGAAAATCTAAGAAGAATTTTCGCTCAGCTCTCTGACAGCTGAATGCACAAATGGGAGCATAACACAATCTGAAGCACTACAAATGTGGTGAACTGGACAGTGATTTTGAGTCAGTCAAAAGGTCAACTGAGACTAACAGCAAGTCTTTTAGTATGAATTACATTCATAGAAAACTGTGGGGTAACTTGGGAGTGTTTGTTTATCTAAGACTCAACTTAGAAAATAACCAGCCGGATGCTCACACCGTGATTCTTGAAGAATGTGACTTGAAACGTAGGGGAAGTTGATCTGGCTAAGTGAGTAGCTGCAATGTATGGGACATTATATATGTCATTATTGAAGTACCCAGTGACAGCCTTCACTGACAGCCTGATCAACCGTGAGATGCAGTACCATATCATCATACCAAATCTTGTCTTCAAGAGGAATGAATCTGCCATGAAGCTTATTCTGGGGAAGCTGCTAACATCAATGCTGATGATAAAAGGATTCAACAGACCCAGAACAGTAGTTTCTTCCTTGAGTTGCCCATGGATAGGATTTCCAAAATTCCCAAGAGACAGGAAATGATGATAGATACAGATACTGTAACGGAGTGGTGTAGATAGATATTAGAGAGGAGGAGGAGGAGAGTTAGTTATTGGGTGGTGGTGAAAAAGGGGAGGTGGTGTATCTTGTTTATCAACATGCATGTGTGGCATATTTTATGCATTTTCAATGTAATTATTGAGGTGTTGACATGCCAGAAGATGAAACAATGGTCATCACTTGACTCACCATCAGCTCAATAAATTGTGTATTTAATTAATCAGTGTTTTAAGTACATGTCTCAAGAGAATGTCTTGTACAGTTGCTGTCAAGTGTTGTCTCTGGTGACTGTCTTAAGTACTGTGGTTGGTTATACATATTGTGAAAAGTCCTGTATAGATGTTGTCAAGTATCTCTTATGATGTAAGTCTTTCACAAGGGCTGGTGTACACAATTCCTTGTGAATGTATGTCCCACTTTTGTCAAGAAACTGTCATGTAGATGTCTTGTCCAACAGATGTAATGTACAGTTATTGTTGAGTTTGCCTACAAAACCTGAATCCTACAGTCCCAAAGCAATTGGACAAAACTGATATAGGTCATACTGACAAAATAATTAAAGAAGATCTAATGTGGCGGACGAATAGCACACTGGCAACATTATGATGAGTGAGAGGGATCCTCAGTTGTACAGGCGCTAATAGTCCAGATCTCCTTTTGGTCTTGAGGGAACCTTTTACTTCTTTTTATAAATTTCTGTGTAGATAAATAATAGTCTCACAAATGGGGGTTTGAGCCAAAGAAAAATGGTTCTCCAAAAAGGCTATTGCGGGAATGATTAGCTCATATGAGTGACCTCTAGACATAAAACGTGCTAAATCATATCCTTTATCTTGTTATTTATTATTTAAGATATATCTCCAGAGAACACTACTAACTAGGTCCTCTGTCTCAATCAAACATGTCACAATGATGCAGACATAGATATTAATTCATTTGTGGATGCTTTAAGTAGATGTTGTCCCGGTGTCACGGGAGCGCTATGATGCCACTAGAATTTGATGTTTGAATTCTGTAACGCCGAAATTAAAAAAGGTGAACTTTCACTGAAGCTTCGTTCGTTATTTCACATTCACAAGTTCATGAGGTGAGACTTTGTTAATGTTTTAATTGATGAGCTAATTAATGCGCTGTGTAGATTCATTCTGAATACGTTATCATGGCACTGCAGACCTGGATCTACAACGCGGCACTTTCCTTGTTTCTTAAGAGATCTATCTTCTTTTTATCAATCAAGGGCTGCATTATCTGGCTGTTTGCCGCAAACCAGTCCTGCCTCTTACGATCCACAGTGCCGTAAACCCCTACCGCTGTTTTATATATAAGAGTTTCCTTAAGTTGATCCCTTTCTTCATTTACTGTACAATTTTCTGGTGTATCGGTGAAAGCGTCTTCAAGTTGCTGTTGAAACTGAAAGCACTTTTCAGGATCATGAGTGTTAATAATATTAATCCTGGTGCTAGATTTGTGTTTAGCTGTGTAGATTCTCTTTGGTCTCAGTCTAACCCTTGCAACAACCAAAGAACGATCCGTATCACAGTTAGCACTGTGGTAACTTCGAGTTAATGATATATGGTTCAGATGTTGTCTCCGTGTGATAATGAAGTCCAGGTGATGCCAATGGCCGGATCTTGGATGTTGCCATGTGACCTTATGCAGCTCTTTTGTTTTAAAAAAGGAGTTTGTAATGCATAGGTCATTTCTAGTGCAATGCTCCAGCAGCCTTTGCCCATTTTCATTCATGTGACCGATGTTGTATTTTCCAGGGCACACTGGCCATGAACTCGAGTCCTTGCCCACACGAGCATTGAAATCACCGAGCATATAAATGTAGTCGGATTTTGGAACTGCCTTGATCACAGAGTCTAGCTCCTCATAGAACGTATCCTTCACATCATCAGAAGAAGCGAGTGTCGGTGCATATGCAGTGATAATGGTGGCAAAACCACAAGAGGTTGCCAAGCGCAGGGATAATAGTCTTTCATTACCTCCAGCTGGGATATCAATCATTCCCAGTAGCGACTTCTTCACTGCAAAGCCCACACCGTGTTGCCTTTTTTCTGCCTGCCCTCTACCCTTCCAAAAAAAGGTGTAAATGTTTTCCTGGGTGACCCTTCCTCAGCGAGGCGAGTCTCCTGCAGGCCAGCAATATCAATGTTAAGACGATTGAGTTCGGCATGAATCACAGCCGTTTTTCTCACATTGTCAATATTTGTAAAGTCAGTGGAAAATCCTGGACACATAGTTCTTACGTTCCAGGTTGCAAGCCGTAGCTTGAGGTTTCTATTTTTCTTTTTATTAGTACCTGGTGCATTGGTTTTACAGCCTGTGATTCAGATTTTGTCCTAGCCTGTCAACGTCTCTAGGGGTTTACATAGTGGGTTCAGACAGGCAGATGGTGCGAGTACAGATGAGGCGTGAAAAACATGAATGTGATGTTATATTATTTAATTGTGATACATCATAAATATTAATGTCATAAATATCACAGAAAATATGCACACCTCAAAAATACGCTCTCGCACCGTTCTAAAAAATACTCTTGCGCAACTATCAAGAAAATGCGCACTCGTGCATAGCCAAGCACACCAACACACGTTAAGTGGCGTTCACATTCACTCGCACTGAAGTCTAAGCATTAGTCCACGGGCCTGCGTGCCCAATTCTTAACCCTTTGAAGAAAAAAAAAAGATATTCCACACAGTCACACATCCTCTCTCATCCGTGTCCGAGTCTCGTCTGCCGTTTCCTACTCAGTCCGGTGGTCACGAGGCACTTGACCCTTGTGAAGTCCGTGGGAGGTCGTGCTGTCACGTTTGTCTTGCACTCGCCTGTTGAGGCAGGCGTACTGCGTCATTCCGTCCAAGGTGAACCTGTCCCGCCACTCAAGGGCACAGTCCTGTCTCTAGCCTACTGTCCTAGGCGTCTGGACCGTTCTACTACCCCCGTACTCTTCCCATATCCTATCTCTGTCCTCTGTCGTCAGTTATGCTATCTCAAGGACCTTGGCATAGCCCCAAGCAACCATTGAAGCAGACAGGCTGTGGCGGAACAGCACCTAATTGGCCGGGGGCTGCCCAGCCTGAAGCGGGCGGTAGCTGATCAGTGACATCTGTAGGTGTCTCCCACCGTCAGAGGCAACGCGTGGCGCCCCATGTCTACGCCAACTGACAGGGACTTATAACCCGTAACAGTTACCTCTCGCTTTGATTTCGAGACCGGTTAAGACCAGGGATGGAGTTATTGCCTCTCCATAGCACAAAGCCTGGGATAAAATATAGAGACCATGTGTTGCCCATGCAGCATGATCGCTATCTCGGCCTGCTTAGTTCACTCCAGAGGAAAGGTAACACCTATACATCTGGAACAAGACAAGCTGCAGAAGCTGCCGGATCAGCACAGCAATGCTCTAACTGTCCGCCTGTCGGAGCTTCGATCCTAGACCAGCCGGCAACCAAGGCTTAGGGCCTGGTCTGTCCTATCATGCCATTTTGTCTTTAGGTTGCATTTCCTCGCACCATGTTAAGTCTTGTACCCTCCCAATTGCGCTCTTCCGTCCGAAGCCGTTGGCACAATGTGAGATGTCGGGTTTGGTAAGGTAAGCGTCGCCAACATTCGGCGCTAACAGAAAGCAGGTAGTACCGTCTACTGTCATACGGTAGCTCAGTCATATCTGATTAAGACCTGACTTTTACTTATGCTTCATAGACTATATAAAAGCATTTGACAGTATGAAACATGATAAAATAACAAAATTACTAAAGAAACTGAACATTGACGGCACAGATATGCGAATAATAAAGAACGTATATTGGCAACAAACAGCAACCATAAGAATCAACAACTTTGTAGTAACATTCCAGTGTATAAAGAAAGGCGCCAGACAAGGTTGTGTATTGTCTCCTGATTTGTTCTCATTGTACAGTGAATATATAATGGGATTTACAGAAAGTATGTCAGGGATCCTAGTTGGTGGACAAAATGTAAATAACTTACGTTATGCTGATGACACCGTCTTGATAGCAACATGTCAGAAGGATCTACGGGACATTATAGATAGTAGTTGTAGAAAGTGAAAAAATGGGCCTTAGTTTGAATAATAGAAAGACAGAAGTCAGCAGAATTTCAAAGAAGCAGATTGTGCATAAAGATGCAATTAAAATACAGGACGTTATTTTAGGGCAAGTGCAGAAATTCAGATATCAAGGCACATGGATAACATCAGATGGAAGGTGCATCACTGAGATTAAGAGCAGAATAGGACAAGCAAAAACTGCATTCTGTTAAATGAAGAAGGTTTTGTGCAGTAAGTCTCTGACTGTCCTTGAAAGTTAGAAGAAGAGTTTTTGCATGTTATATAGAACCTGTTTTAACACACGATAGCGAACCTGGACAATTAGTAAACAGGCGAAAAAATCAAGGGAAGCCTTGGAGATGTGGTTTTTTAGAAGAATGATGAAGATTAATTGGACAGCCAAAATGAGCAATCGGGATGTTTTGAGGGAAGTTGAGTCGTAGAGACAACTTACCACAAGCATCAGGAAAAGGCAGTCATCGTTTTTGGCCAGGTTATGAGAAGACAAAAACTGAACATGTTGTGACAACCGGAAAGATTTGCGAAAAGAGAGATAGGGGAAGACAAGGTGAAAAGATTCTTGACAGTCTTGTGTCATGGCATGGATTGGAGTCAACACACGAATTGATCATCGGAGATCGTAATTTGTGGAGAGATGTGATCACCCACGGCAGCCGACAAAGCACTGGATGATGATAGCTTTTCATTAGCCTTTTTTAAAATGTGCTGATGAATATATTGTTGTATCTAAAATTGTGCTACACTTATAATTTGCTGACTTTGTTGAATCGCTAAAATTCCTGTTAATCCCTTCCCTACTAAATCAACACGCAAATATTCACACAGTAAACATTCCGTTCATCTCAACCGTACATAGTACGTCGTATATCCACGGAGCATGCACGTCAGCTGAGGCTTACATCTAGCGTATATCCACATAGCATGCACGTCAGCTGAGGCTTACATCTAGCGTATATCCACATTGATTGCATGTCGGTTGAAGCTTGCATCTAGCGTATATCCACACAGCATGCGCGTCAGCTGAGGCTTACTGTCACGAAATCGCTAAGAGGAGTTCGCCTTGTGAAGCTCAGTTTGCCATGTTTCCTATTTTCCTCGGCATAGGGCAACCTTTTCTGGTCTAAGGGAGATAATCATGGTATTATTTTATCCCTACCGGAGAGCGACTGTTCGCCCTTTGCTTCCAAGGGGGTTCTGTTGAGTACAACTCAGCCAATGGAGTTCCTGCAGCGCATGCGTAGCGGGACGCCTTGAGACAAAGCCAGACAGTTGTGGACTGGACTCGCTGGCAGGCGGTTGTCTTTTCGGCTGTGTAGATTCAAATTTGGAAAGAGGGATGCCGGTGTCTACGCGCCTTTTGAAGAAAGCTGACATTAAGTCTCTAGTTTGGATGATGGCTCTTCGATTCATACATTGACAGCCTAAGGTGCTACCTTTTGAGAGAACGGAATGACGGGTCCAGAGATGGAGACCATGGCCAGGTGACGGCGCTAGCAGTCTTGAACTACCAGCACGACGTGGAGTGAGTCCACTATCCAGAACCACGTCTCAGCCGAGTACCAGCCACGCCTAAGTCAAGTCCGCGTCGACGATCCAGTTCAGTTACACCTTGTCCTGCGATGGAGGTTCCTGGGCGAGTATCATGTCCTCGTGCTTGTCCCAGCTCTGACATTGTTTGACCGTCAGACCGCCAGCTAGAGTAGAGTTACGTCAGCCGGTACCTAATCTGATTGGCTTGTGTTCTAAGAACTTTAGAGGGACTATGTTATAGTGTCACAGTTTGAAGTCACATTGTTATTATGGAGGTTCAGCGGCCGTGTTACTCACTACATCGACTGAACACTGGGGACGTGTGCCCCTAGGAAAAGAGGTATTGACTTTCCTCAGTATCAGAGTGCCACCAGAACCGTCGGTACTATTCAGAAGAATGTCATGGTTCCCCGGCCACAACCATGAACTTAGACTTTGTTTTCCAACATGTGGGCCGGACTTTTGCTCATCATTCAGCGACATGCCCGAGTATCCCAGAGTCACCGCACCTACCTGCTAGTCAATCCAGAGGATACTATACCTGGCCGGAGACCCGCGACACTGGGTGAGAAGTTGAGTGACATACCTGATGGTGTGGTACCGTGGCCTGTGTACAATAATGAATATAGTTCCTGAGGCTATTCCAGCTAGCCGTGTATTGTATCGACTAGCTCCTGCCAAGCCTCTCTTGTAGACATGCTCCTTGTTTCCATTCATCTTGTATAATATATCATCCTGTTAATATGAGTAGATACCAGAGTTGTGTCTTGTGTTCAGGACGAGGGTTGACAGGGGTATAGTCCCGTGGTTGATAGTGAGAGAGATAGTGATCCAAGGGCTGGAGGGGTTTTGTAGACAGGGGTTACCTAGGTGGCCAGAGTGCCTACACCTCGTTATTAAGGTGTGATAGTATGCTCCGCTCACCCCAGGGAATACTACGACACTTACATCTAGCGTATATCCACGGAACATGCACGTCAGGTGAGGCTTACATCGAGCGAATATCCAAGGAGCATGCACCTAAGCTGAGGCTTAGTTAGTTAGTTAGTTAGTCGCGGTTCCAACTTCACAGCAACGGGTTGTCCCCATATTGCTCCGTTCCTGTGCCAGTGAACATCACAAAATGCTCCTCACTGCCCCATGTGAACAATGGAATAGACAGGAGTGTCGGCAAGCCAACAGCCCGCACAGGTACACTGTGCATAATTCCGCCGCCAGAATGCCAACACAAAAGTCCTCCACGAAAAATATAGTTCATCGTCGATGAAAACGGCAGTCACCAGAAAGACTTCATTGACCGGGGTTTTATCCCATATGGTTTGGTCTCTTTCTGCAGGGTGACCCACCGAAAGTGCCGCACAAAGCACGAACTCCGTAGCTACAGCGACGACTCCCAGGAGTCTCCTGAAAAATGCACTCGTGAACCGAAAAGGCAAACCAGTCAATCCAGCAACAGCCGGCCGCCATCGTTTCAAATATGCAGTTCACGCGAAAAACCGCGGACAGATGTAAAAGCATTCCACGCGAAATTCACAGCTTACAGTGTCGCACCACGCACTCACTCAGTAGCAGGGCGACGCTGAGTAAGCTGAGGCTTACATCTGGCGTATATCTACGGAGCATGCACATCAGCTGAAGCTTACATCTAGCGTATATCCACACAGCACGCGCGTCAGCTGAGGCTTACATCTAGCGTGGTTGCTAGTGAGAACTGAATAAAAGCTTGTGACATATCCTTTACAGGACGTCGCAGTCAACATCAGCATGTTTGATTATTTTTGATTTATTGGCAAGTTTGCCCTCAGTAGTTTGCCATTGCTTTCTGAGCGAACAGCACCCATAACATTTTATAACCAAAAAAAAAAAAACTCAACGCAAGGCAAAACCTGCTGCAAGACCGCTTACAACTGTGTTTCGAACGGGTATGCGGGATTACGAATTGCGTTAGTAAAACATTCACCACAGAGCCAGAACTAACCAAATGCCGAAACAAAAATATATTTCACACAGCATTAGCACATTTTCTCGGACTGGTCCAAAGGCTTCAAGTGAGTGTACATGGGGAGGGTGAACAGAAATAGATATGACGAGGTAATCGGGCAACAGAAACAAGAACCTCATAAAAACACGGGGACAAACATTGCTTTAAAACACGAAAGCAATTAAAACCTTTATAATACAGACCTTTATAGAACAGCCGGTCTCCCTGGCCTAGGAGTTAACGTCTTTCTCCGTAATCCCGTATATTCTCGTGAGTAACGCAGCTGCGCGAGAATCTGCAGCGGTTCGCGCAGCGCTGGTAACTTACGGGGGTATGTGAGCCGGTCGCTCAGAAAGCAATGGCAAACTACTGAGCGTAATCTTGCCAAGTACTTTAACAGCAGCTGAAAATGCTGGTGTTGTGCAAAGTCCTGTAAGGGATATGCAACATTAACACACACACACACACACACACACACACACACACACACACACACACACAACCAACGCTGCAGCTAAAGAGATAATAAAATTGGCAGTTTCACAATGCCCTCTCATACCGAGTCGAGGATTTGAAATCAGTTGCGGGAGATTTGGAAGTAGACATCGTTGGGTTGATTTCAATGGGATGAGGCGTCGGAAGTTCTGAAAGCAATGGCCAACTGCTCGACTAACATTTCCTAGTAATTCATAAACATTTCCTAGTAATTCATAAACATTTCCTAGTAATTCATAAACATTTCCTAGTAATTCATAAACATTTCCTAGTAATTCATAAACATTTCCTAGTAATTCATAAACATTTCCTAGTAATTCATAAACATTTCCTAGTAATTCATAAACATTTCCTAGTAATTCATAAACAGCCAGTAAATGCTGCGTAAGAAACGTAACGGCTGTGGCAGGATTTAACAATACCAAATGAAAACAGCCTGACATGTGTGATGGCTGCGAGAAGGGAAGCGACAATAAACAGACACAGTGTATGCATATCTTACAACCAACGCAAATCCGGCAAACGGAAATCACAGTGTAACAATAACAATGATAATAATGACGTAAAAATGAGATAAACATAAGTTACGCAACAACACAAGGAATCGACGTTTCGATTTAAGTGATCTGCATCAGGAAAACACAAACAAACCCAAAGAAACATATGGCATTTGAACATTTAATTAAAAAAATTACAACGTAAACAGAAAACATTAATGCTGTGGTTGACTGCAACGTCCTGTAAAGGACATGCAACTCACTTTACTTTATGGAACAGGCCAGACAACAATAGCCAGGGTACCGAGGGGTTGCGTATTCCCTGTGGCAACAAAGTGTTGCAGATGAGTACTAGAAATTCATGGATGAAAAAGAGGACAAGCAGATGTAACCAACAATAAAAAGAGAGATGTAATCAACAATAAAAAGAGAACAAGCAGATGTATGCAACAAAATGAAAACAAGAGAGAACAGATGTATCCAACAATAAAAAGAGACCAAGCAGATGTAACCAATAATAAAAAGAAATATGTAATCAACAATAAAAAGAGAACAAGCAGATCTATTCAACAACTTTTAAGCGACTTAAGCATTCAACAAAATTAAAAAAAAAGAGAGAGAACACGCCGATGTATGCAACAAAAAGGCACTAATGAAGATGATTAGTCATTAAGACAAATACAATTGAGGAAAGGACTCTCCTTGAATATCAAGAAAACAGAAAAAAAAGAAAAAGGTGACACCAAAATATGAGATAACAATAGAATGGAAAATGCGTAACCAAGGAGATCATTTTAAATACCTAGGTACATTTATAACATCAGATTGAAGATGCAAACATAAGCTGGCAGGGCACATGATGATAATGATAAAAATCATCATCATCATCATCATCATCTTCCACTTCTGCCGTCAAGCGTCGTGGGGAGGATTAATTTGCGTTCCAGCGCCCGGTGGGCGGGATTGGATAGTGATGATGATAAAATTGAGGATAATTAAATATGTTTGGGCACGTAAAAAAAGAAAAAAGACATGAATATATGTAAAAGATAACTATAGAATGGGGTAACTAGGAAAATGGAGACAGGGAACACAAGGCTTCAAGGTGTGATGGCTACTAGACACATGACAGCAATACAGGCGATACACTTGGCTTAAGTTAGAGATCAATCTCGACAGGCTGTTGTCAGGGCAAAGTTCTGGAAATGTTAGGTCACTGAAGGGTGATCTACCCGTATTGGAATATGGTCTTGTTAAATGTATGACAAGCCGGCGCCCTGGTCTAGAGGTTACACCACTTTCTCCGTAATCTCGTATACTCTCGTAAGTAAAGTGACGTTGCGCGAGAATTGGTAGCGGTACTATCCGCGTCGGTAACGTACGGGGTATGTGAGCCGGTCGCTCAGAAAGCAATGGCAAACTACTGAGCGTAATCTTGCCAAGAAATCAACAATCGGCTAAAAGATACTGATGTTGACAGCGATGTCCTGTAAAGGATATGCGAACACACAAAAAATTTATGACGAAGGCGGCTCACCGAAGGATGAATATATACAACAGATTTTGTAGAGCTACAGTAGTTGCAAGTTTTCTTCATTGTCAATGTGCAAAAACTGACGGCCACGTCTGCCATGGATGTATGTATGTGTGCGAGAACTCGCGCGTCTGCGTGCGTGTCAAAGCTTCGTGGCATTGTAACTAAAACGTATTAACACGAGCACGACACATGGATCAACTTACTAATAAACCGTAAGACTATACATACGTTTTCGTGTCACTGAATTAAACACTTCCCAACCCGAACACATAAACACATATCCCCAGAATTCCCACAGTTGTGGATTTGGTTAAGTACATAATATAAACTGTAGTTAGAGAGACAATACAGGTATGTTCACTAACCCTAGACAGCATTTAGGATCGCTGAGATAAGAAGGAACAGATGTCATTGTTCCTCAACTGTAGGCTGAAACGTGTTACAATTGTTGATGTAGATTGAAAGCTTCGGTCACCCCACTACTGCTGAGATAATACGAAGACAATTAGGAGTTTCCTATACGAATTGGGACAATGAACGTGTTGTGTTAACACTGTGCTTATAATCGGGCGGTAAAATGTGGGATATAACAACCGTAATGTCATCATAACTTTCGTGTGCTGCGACGATGCTCGCGGTTGACCATCTCACAAGGATCAACAGCTTCGGTTCTAATCTATGTTCGTGGTCCGAATATCGTATATGGCAAAGTCATATTGTTTATGTTAAATAACTAACTTTTTATTCAATAGACATTATAAATTAATATAATGTCTGTTCAAAAATAACAATTATATCTATCGTTTGAGCTCGTCAATAGTGCATATCCCTGATTGGACCCGGGGTTCGATCCCGGGTCCAGTCAGGGATATGCACTACTGACGAGCTCAAACGAGGGCGAAACTGGAGTCTAGTGTTTCCAATCTGACGTGGACAAGGCTTAAGGTTCGTGCCGGAATACGATCAGCGTTGCCAGTAGTGGGTTTTGCTCAATCTTTAAATCTCAAATCCCGAAACAACCAAATAAATCAATTATATATATGTTAAATTATATACAAATATAGAATGCAAAACTATGTTTAATGTGTCAAGTTGAAGAAATTAAGAAGCCTGTCGATCATGAAGGGTAGTGCGGTGGAAAGGTTGTTCGTGGTTTCCCGGCAGGAAATTCCCACTGTGGTAGAGGAAGCGGTAAAGAGTCTCGGCCGTGTGTGAGATGCAAATCTAACGGACAAGAACGCGGTAATATAGATACGCAAAACAGAGGTAAACGGTCTGTGTACCATCGAGAATGAGTAGGAAGTGGAAAGTCGTCAGCGCGATCGAAGATGCCCAAACGTCAATTAAACTGAAGGGAGTCATGGGGCACACCCAGTAGGATAGAAAGGAGTTCGGGAACCATGACAGAGCTCCGATGTGGTCTAAGGCGGCGACCAGGGAACCCAGAAACATGGTGGTTCAGGAGAGCATCCAGGGAGAGGACGAAAAGAGAGTACAAATGGCTGCCCAACGGTCGCAGCAGGACCAGTGGATGTCATGGGAAGGGATACTGCAGAAGTCCCTAACCTGGAATGAGATCTGGCGCATGGCACCACTACGCTAAGTTCTGTCGTCCTATCCCTCTACGATTTCTTGCCATCAGCTGCCAACCTGGTCAAGTGGGGTAAAGCCACCGGCCCGTCTTCTCCCCTCTGTAAGAAGGACAGATAGCGGAACAGGCACTGTCCACATGCAAAGTAGCCGAATACCAAGGCCGATTCACATGGCGCCACAATAAAGTTCTTGCTGAGTTGGCAGCCATAGTGGATGAAGCAAGAATGTAGGCGAACAGGGAAGCCAAGGCGATGCCAATGGGGATTTACTTCGTCAGAGCTGGGCAGCAACGTAGAGAAAGGAAGACTGCGCTGCCGACTTACCGTCAATTTTCGAAAACGCGGATGACTGGGAGCTGAATATGGATCTAAGGTGCCGTGGTGAGTACCCTGAAGTGATCCAACAGTTTCGCTTGTGACCTGACTGTACTTCACTCCTCGTCGGCCAAACAGTTAACGCTGATTGAGCTGACCATTCCATATGAGTCGAATATCGAGGTGCAGCACACGTACAAGATGGAGAAATACAGTGACACGGTCGCAAGTCTGAGACATGAAGGGTGCATTGTCAGGCTATTTTCCTTGGAGGTGGGGGAAAGAGGTCTATTCTCCCTTTCCGTGTATGTTAGGCATCAAATGACAAGCGAGAACTTGGGCACAAAAACCACTCGGTGTGGCAGCCGAAAAGGCATCGTACTGGCTATGGAACAACCGAAACGTTGAGTGGGACAAGTATTGACAGTAATATAGTTAACATTTCTGTCTGTAACTTCAGGGCATCCAACATCGGAACCAATCTTTCAAATAAGAGCTCGAACTTTCACTGTCTCGTGTCGACTCTACAGCCTTCCCTCCGAGCGAGGGTAGTGTATCTGAGAACGGAACTGTCCAGTGGGGAAAATAGCACACATGCTAGCAGTCGCCAAGTCTTGCAAATGTCTGCCGTAGTCCAAACTCCATGCCATAGTGGTAGTCGCCTTGCCAGAGCCACACTCCGCAACAGAGACCATGTGAGGGTCGAGGAACACAGAGGAAGAGCCGGCTTCCCGGAGTGTGGCGCCGTGAACGGGGCACGAAGAAAGAACATGGCAACGAAGATGAATGGAGGCGACAGAGGCAGTGGCTGGGGAAGAAGCTGGCTCCCCACGACAGCGGGTGCTTGGATGGTGTGAGGGCACGAAGCACCGGGTGTTTGGGAGCAGACATGGGTAAGTATGGGACAAACACGGAACAACACAAGAAAACGCAAATGACCGAACGTCTCGCACGGCAGGGGAAAAACGTATGGAGTCATGCCACGGACGGGCGCACCCCTAGAGAATTTAAAGAAGGTAAAGAGCCGAAACATTCAGGGAATGGGGACCCGCTTCTGGAGATCAGATACCCCCTGCCGTGTTTGCTCCGCGGCGGTGTTTTTATCACTAGTAACTATTATCCCAGTTATAACCCAGGATAGTTGAACAGGATATTGGAAACAAAAACATAAATAAATAAACCTGCCCTTGATGATAATGAATGGTAGACAATAATTTCCGGTGTACTGATGCCGAGGTAGCGGGTTCAACCCCTACACCGGTCAGTTGGACTAAAATATTGACCTCTCGTCCTTGACTTGGGGGCGTAAATTACTACAAGTACCTCAGAAGTCGGAGTGGGTTCTCCTAATGGCGAGAGACACTGATAATAGGGAAAGCTAATCCTCACACAAAAAGCAGTCCAGTCCACTTGAAGTAGTAGCACGTCTATGGACTACGCCTGAGTTCAAATCGAGTGAGCGCTAAAACAGAAAACAGCACACAGTTCAACGGTCTCGGTTGACAGCCGGCTGGGATGATGAGGGAGTGAAACTGTCTGTAGATAAAGCAAGTATTACAAAGATGGCACTGCATAAACACCCATGGTTCAGTGTTATGGTGTTTCCTCGATGCAGTAGCTATCCTAAAGTATATCTGATCCCTGTTCCCATGAGGAGTTAGTAGAGATGTTACAGGGAGGATGAACTATCATCTCTGTTGACATAGAAGGCGGCATTGAAGTTATTGACCACATTTCACTCCAGGTCGTGAAGTTTGGTGAGCGGTCCGCAGACCGGCAGCATCGGAGTCTAGTCAGTAGCCACCAGCCAGAGTCCGTGCTGGAATGATTATATCAGCACGGTCCCGTTTGAGGTGCTGCACGTTCATTACCTTTTACTCCGGCGTGTCCGAGTGCATACATCCAGGTGGAAGATGTGACTAGCCACTTCTGAATGCTGTCTACCCAGCGATAGGCAGCAGCAGACAGAAATAGAATGGCGTAGAGTTATTGAGTGGGTCACAATGGTATCGATAAAAGGGGTTACTGCTGCCGAACTTATACGAAACTCACAGTTGTGTGGAGTCAAGAACCGACATCACAGCACTAGGGACATTTCCATGCGTGCTCCGCCCTCATCTGCAACAGCTAGAGAAGAGTCCCCAGTACTGATGCTAACAGCAGTCTGATTATGTATCAGTCTGGCCTTTCCTCGTAGTTTTGGATGTCGGCTAGATCTCCTGGTCACTCTCTTTTGCACAGTTCTCTCCAAGCCGTGATGATCTACCCGGTTTTCTACAATATACACACGATTCCACAGAGCTCCAACCAAATCTGCCTTACCATGCACCAATACCCAGCCGAGGGGTGCAAGTCCTGCCAATCTGTTCATCTGCTCGTTTCCTACGTGACATAGAGAAAAAAACCTATCAGATGCTCTCTGAAAAAAAAGTCTGAAAAGTCGAAAGGATCGACTTCATTGCACAGGGTTGTATCCCATGTGGCTCGGTCTCTTTCCGCAGGGCGACCTGCCGAAAGCGTTGCACGGAGAACGAACTCCGTAGCTCCAGCGACGACCCCCAGGAATCTCCGAGAAAAATGCACTCGTGAACCGAAAGATGTGGCCCGAAACCGAACCCACAACCTTCGGAGCGCGAGGCAAACGGCTCGACCACTTCGCCAAGGAGACTCCACCAGATGCTCTCTATGCTTGTTGCCACTTTGCAATACACACTGATACAGATGAACGTTCAGTTCAGTCGCTGTTCCAACATCACAGCAATGGGTCGTCCCCATTATGCTCCGTTCCTGTGCCAGTGAATATCACACAAAATGTTCCTCACTGTCCCATGTGAAAAGTGGAAAAGACAGGAGTCTCGACAAACGACAGCCCGCTCAGGCACACTGTGAATAATGTCGCCACCAGAATGTCACCACAAAAGTCATCAACAAAACATACCGCTCACCCTTGATGTAAGTGGCAGTCTCTTTCCCATCACGTCACGCTACAAACAACCGCGGACAGAAGTTAAAGCATTCCACGCGACATTCACAGCTCACAGTGTCGCGCCACGCTCTCACTCAGTAGCAGGCCGAGGGAACCAAGCACTACCAGTCCAACATGAGGAAAAATGCGAATTCAAACCGTAGCCACAAGCGTAAGCACTCCAGAAGCCTTAACGGTTTAAAAGCCTATCTGCCATGTTGGGGACCGGAAGTCCCAACAGACTGTAGACTAAGTCTCAGCTCAAAGCCTGCTTAGTCGCATCTCAAGACATACATGGAAGGCAACAGTGTGACTATTCTTAGCTTCCCTTATGGGCCCCGGCAAGACACGGACGTATCAAAATTAGTAAGGTCTGAAGGTTCCCACGCTTGCTTCATCTCGTGCTATCACAATCAATAAGATCTGTAGGACTCTATGTTTGGTCAAACTCGTGCAGTCAATCAGCAATTACACTAGGTCTCTATGCTTGATTCATTTCGTGTTACCACAGTCAGTAAGGTCTCGGTGACTTCCGTGCTGCTACAGCTAATATTGTCTCCCTGGTAGAGTTAGATTGTTTCTGTTTAACCCAAAATCGAGATATTATTCCGAGTCTTCAGCGGAAGAGTCGCCATCGTCAGGGGTCTCACTGTCAGAGCCGGAGTCTTCCTCAGTTTCACTCATTTGCCCACACGAGTAACACTTTTTCTTGATGTCGATCCAACACTCGCGGCAGTAGCCGACGCCGCATCCCTCGGTGGGGCACGTGTAGAAACCCTTGGTCTCAGTCTCGCCACATATGATGCACGAGTCCTTGGCAGACTTGAATATATTCAGGCACTTAGATAGGAACGGGAATTGTCTCTTTAACGCCAGGAGAAGTCCGATCTTTCTCTTAAATTCCCGTTCTCGTAACTCTTTGCGCACCTTTTTACGCATGTGCTGCAAGAAGCCTACCCGTTTCCGGTACCTCTCATTGTAGAGAAATAGAATTCTCTTCTTCTCTCTCTTGCGATAATAGAAGGCGGCAATTGTTCTCCTCATGCGCAGGCCGAAAGCCTCAAAGAACATGAACACCCAGACCAGCATGTACGTGCCGAAGATGAAGGAAATGATGACCATGTCGGTCTGTGACGGCCGGGGCAAACACTCGTAGTTCGTGGTCAAACTGTCCAGATTGTGTTTGGTATTGAATCGCTCCAGGAACGACCTCACCAGAGCGCTCATGAAACCTTTGCCATAGATTTTGATATCCACGATGTGTTCTCCTGTTTGGTGGTATTCAATCTTGCTATTTCTGGCAATGATGTCTAGAACCTGATAAAACATGGCGTCCATGTAGCAGATGATAGCGCTGATGATGACTCGAAACACCAACTTGACGCTTCCCTTCACCAGCTGTTTGCGTTCCGCCACACTCAATTTGATCTTCCTCGGGTCGTACAATTCTTTTCTCTCGGCTTTTTTCAAGGGCAGCAGTGTTCTCTTCTCGCGGGCCTTCCTCCTGGCGTCGATGTGGCGGAAGTAGGCGGTGATGTACTTGTTGTCCCAGTTGAGGTCGCTGAGATAGTTGTTGTTATACTTGTAGGCGCCGTAGAAGACTATCAGGAAGGTGAAGGTCAGAAAGTGAGTGATGATGTTCAAGGTCATGTTGATAGTGTCGGTCTTGGCCTTGACCTCGTGCATGGTGGCCTGTCTCATCTCCTCCACTGGCATGTAGTTGGCCTCGGCGCTTCCCACGATCTTGTACTGGAGGTTGACCTTGGCCCCAGACTCCATGTCATTCATGACGTCACGTGCAGACACGTATGTCTCGCCGAAGCCCGGGCTGACCTGGTTGGCCGAGTTACAGTCCATGCCCACCACCCCGGGTATCAGCTTGACCAGCTCACAGAACACCGTGATCTTCAAAGGCCAGCAGACCACATAGCCGAGAAAGGACAGTTTGTCCATGCAGCTGTCCTCGAGCTGGTGCATCTTGTCTCTACATTTCTGCACGCCGTGACTGAAGGTACTCTGGCAGCGTAGATCCATCTTCTTTTCCCATTGCTTCTCCACTTTCTTGCCTGCACCCTTGTCCGTGTTTGAGTCCTTGTAGTTGGCATTAATGTTGTCTACCACGCTGTCTTTTTTCTTTCCCATCTTCTCTACATCTTTGATGCTGCTCTCCATCTCCCGGTTCTCATTTTCGTTCTCTTTAATCTCTTTGGTGAGGGGATTAAAGGCTTTATTGATCATCTGTGACGCCCTAACGATGAGAAAGTTGTCCTTCATAAGGTCGCCCAGTGCGTGTTCCACAGGTTGCATACGCAAGTTGTACTTGGCCCGTGTGTGGTTGGCTGTCAGCGCAGAGTTGCAGGTCATGCTTCTAACAATCTCCTTGCAGTTGTCCATGATGTTGGTAATGGGTCCATTGACCAGGTAAACAATGGCGAATGCGGCGAAGTACGACCTGCCGGCCTTGCCAACGAAAGTGGGCACTATTAAAGTCATCACACATCGCATCTGCACACTGAAGGAGAAGGTCAGGGACAAAACCAAACCGAAGCCACAGCCTATGATGAGCTTGTACTTCTCCTGCAGGTTCATCTTCTGAATGACCAGGAAGTAGAGAGCCACGGACATGCCGATGCCCACGGGAAACCACAGCACCACCTTCAGTAGCCATTGTTCATCCGGCGCCGACTTCATCAGCCTGGTCCAAAACCCCTTTCTCTTTTTTATCTTCTTCCTCTGCTTCTTATCTCCCTCGTCAGGAGACGGCGTAGAGGAACTGGAACTTGTGTCCTTCTCTTCCATGTCTGGCGTGTCTTTGCTTCCACTGTCATCAGACACGGCTGAACTCTCCGCACTGGTGGAACTGGTCTTACTCTCAGCATCATCTGAGCTCTCCACACTTGTAGAACTAGTCTGTCTCTCAGCATCATCTGAACTGTCTTCACTGGTAGAACTGGTCTGTCTCTCTGCATCATCTGAACTCTTCACACTTGTAGAACTAGTGTGTCTCTCTGCATCATCTGAACTCTCCACACTTGGTGAACTAGTCTTACTCTCTGCGTCTCCCGGGCTGTCCGGACTTCCAGAGACAGCCGATGTGTCACTGTCGCTTGTACTAGCTGTAACATTATGAGCACCAATGTTCAGGGCAGCAGTGGATGTGTTGCTGGCTGGGCCACCACGGCTGCTGCTGGATGTTGCTGTGGGTGGCAGACGTCTGATGTTTCTGCCAGACAAGTTGCTAGGTGCTGAACTACTGGCTTCAAATGGATCTACTTTTGGTTTTAATGTCAATCTCCTCTTACTCCTCTTCTTGTAGTTACTATAATTTACATTTAGCTCTTCTTCGTAGCCCTTGGTGAACAGTTTAATAGCGTCATCCAACGTAACATCGCAATCGGGCTGTAGTCTCCCGCGCTTAGTACTAGCTGCAAGCTGTGATGTGTCTAACTTATTGCCAGCTCCAAGCTGAAATTTCCCGAACTTACCGTCAGCGCCTTTAGTGTTGAGGTATTCAGTGCTGATATGTGGAATACTGAAAGCTACGTGTGTTCTGGGTCGCGATCTTCCTTGTATAGTTTCGCCTCGTTGTACACCAGTGACACCACTATTAGCCTCATGTGGACGTATAACATGGACACCACTGCTAGCCTCGTGTGGACGTAATTCATGGACACCACTGTTAGCCTCGTGTGGACGTATAACATGGACACCACTGCTAGCCTCGCGTGGACGTAATTCATGGACATCATTGTTAGTCTCATGTGGACGTATATAATGGACACCACTGTTGGTCTCGTGTGGACGTATACCATAGACACCTCTCCTAGTCTCGTGTGGACGTATACCATGGACACCTATGTTAGCCTCATGACTCGTGATTCCAGCGTAAGTGCTATGTGACATAGATTTGTTGTCAAAAGGGCTATTTGTCGTATTACAGGCAGCTGCCACCTCTGTAATGACTGCAGGTGTAACAGCTTGACCACTCTGTGTCTCTGCCATCGTGTCGTGTTGTGGAGGTATGACTGCGCGTGTAACACGTTTACCTCTCTGTGTCTCTGCCATCGTGTCGTGTTGTGGAGGTATGACTGCGCGTGTAACAGGTTTACCTCTCTGTGTCTCTGTCATCGTGTCGTGTTGTGGAGGTATGACTGCGCGTGTAACAGGCTTACCTCTCTGTGTCTCTGTCATCGTGCCGTGTTGTGGAGGTATGACTGCGCCTGTAACAGTCTTACCTCTCTGTGTCTCTGTCATCGTGCCGTGTTGTGGAGGTATCACTGTAAGTGCCATTCTGTTCCCACAAGGTCCCGACACGCTGGTCAGTGGCAGTGCAACAACATTGTGTGCCAGACACGGAGGCTGACACACCAAGTCCGGACTGCTCTCTCCGTGTGTCCGGTGATCTGCGACTGGGCGAGTTGTGACTGCCGAAGTCGTGTAGATCTGGCTGTTTGACTCGGAACTTCTCATTGTAACAGTCTGGCCATGCGACGCAGACATCGTTGCATGGTCCTTCGTTGGAACTGTTAATGCGGAAGGACTGAAATAGCGGAGTTCTATCTCCTCATCCGCCATAGTTGTATCTGTTGAAGTGGCAAATGTGTGGTCTCAAACTTGTGCGAGCAAACCTTTAGTAGCAGGTTTCAGAAATCAAAGATAACGCTATCTCGTGGATAAAGTCGCCATCTCAGAAGACGCAGCTCATTACAGCATTAGCATGTTTGATGACGTAGAACACAAATAAAAGTATGTTTCTACCGAACGTTTCCACAGGAACATTTCTACCGAAGTCATTATCAACAGAGCAACAAGAACTAAATAATTGTAATAAATATATTTAACACCGAACAACATAAACTAGCACTTCCCCAGACCTTTGTCTAATCCAGAAAACGGAAACCAAGTCAGGAAGGAGCCAGTGCGATTAGCATTAAAGAGATAGCACGGCTTACGTACACATATATAAATTTTTCTACTGCTCGAATCACCCACAACACGTGAGCACCCAATGTTAGATGAATCGTGAGCAGATTTCTGGTTGCTAGCAGAATATTCTCATTCTCTTCTATTTCTAGCTGTCGCTCGGAGTTTCACATGCTCTTTGAGCGAAACCACCAACATGCCGACAGATACTGACACACTCGTCGAAATGGGATTTCCTCTTCACAGAGCGTGAGCTCTTAATTTTTACATTTTAACTTTAGTTATTCTACATTTTTGCTAAATCACAATTCACATGAATTGGATAGTAAAATTGGTAATTTTGGTTGGTTGGAAAACTCGATGTGCGACATCCTAACTCATTTTGTCCCTGTGGATGCTAAAAAAGGGTGGTGACCTACAAGAGACAAGAAAAACTCAAATATAAAACCCCCAAGTTCAACGTGGAACCTATGTGCCAAGGAACTGGATGGCCATGAGTTAAATGATCGTTGACGTGGACCATCTGGTGACTGGTGTGTGGAGAGAAACACCCAGTGTATGGACGTCTTCTGGGGCGGTGCTTCTTCCCTAGCAGGAGGCTCTACTAGGATGACAGTGACTGGTTATGCCCTGCAGTATAAGTACTTGAGCTTATATGGAAACAATATATAAGTATAAGAATCAATCAGAGCTACGGAGTGTGTGCTCTGTGCTTGCTGTCACCTTTGAAAGCCAGTGAAAGTGAAGAGAAGATGAGGAAATAGCGAGAGACCTCTCCACTTTCATATTCTATGCTCTCGGTTTATCAAAGAGAGGGTATGTTTGTGTTATGTGTGTTACAGAGGCTAGCAGTAGCAGCCATTTTGACATCCATCACCATGTACACTGATGACAGCTAACCCTGTCTGTAGAACGACAGATGAGAAGCCTTTTCTGAACATAAAAAGATCAATACTGTCCACAGAAAAAAACTACAAGTCAACCAAAACTGAAATGAACAATGAAGACATTGAAAATGCCACAGACTTTGAATACCCTGACTCCGTAATTAACAAGTTACAACAATGGCACTTGTTCTCAACAAGAAGTCAGGAGACTGGTCAAGGGGTGAAAAGTATAAAGAACCAGAGATGTGCATCATCATTCGCATTTGCAAGCGCTATTACGAACAAGTCACCTGAACAGTTCAAGAAGCCTGATACGGGAGAGGAAAATGGCACGTGGCAAGACCAATACCAAGAAAAAACAGACACAGAAGATGTGCAGCATGTGAGCTGCTAAAACCATAAAGAAGATGACCGTGGAGAGTGTCTGCGAGCTGCATCAAAGGACCTGAAACTACAGATACTACTGAAGCTACCACGAGGAAGATTGATGACAGCCCACCACAGACAAGAACCAAGTCTACCGAGAAGTAGGAGGAGAAAGACACCAGAGTCATAAACACTGACTCAAAGACAGTCAAATGGGTTGTCAAACGTATTCAAGTGGAGCTGTCAGACAAACAAATCGTGAAACAGATGCAAGAAGAGAATCTCCGCATCGGAATCTTGAAGGCAGAGCAGATTCTAACGTACTCAAAAGATCCTACTACGCAGGCGGTGGTGACGACCGAGGGCAGCGAGATACCACATAAGAACGGGTTGAAAAGAATGAAAAAATGAGAACAATAAAGAGAAAATGAAAGAATTGAAAAACATGTGCTACTTAACTCAGATTCTCTATTGTATCAAGATATACAGGAGAGCTTCAGTAGTGCAGGGGCTAGAACTCTTGCCTGCCGGTCCTGTGGTCATGGACCATCAAGACAGATATTTGTTTTGTTGACATGAGCTCCCAGCCCAACCCTAGACATGGGTGCCAGGTAATGTCCAGGGAATTCAAAGAGACTGGTAGGATAATGACCACATCATCCATTAAGTGGGGTGTAGGGGGAGGGGAATCTCCATGATAACATGTGACCAAACTGTCTGCCACGCACAAAGAATGTCATGGGTTCATTTTCGGACTGAGTCATTCAGACCACGAGTGCAATTTTCTAGAGACTGCCAGGGATCATCACAGGAACTGTGGCGTTCATGCTTTGTGTGATGTTCTTGGCAAATGGCTTGCCATTCTACAGAGAGAGACTGAGTCAGGTGCGGTGAAACCCAGTGTAATGAAAATTATAATTTCACCTCTGAACCCATCAAACGCCAATTGGTCTATACAAAGTAGGTGAGCACCATGAACCCACCGTGCCTCAAAGCATGAACTGGGGCCTTCACTTTACCTATTAAGATAAACAGTGGGTAAAACGAAAGGGCAAAATGCACCTCACTTAATTACATTAGGTCTTAATATTTATGTTTTTTTTTTCCCCTTCTGCTCACTTGAACTGAAGCATAGTCCATGCTGGACTGATTATCAATGTCTCTCACCAATAGGTGAACCCATTCTGACTTCTGAGGTACTTGTAATTTACATCCCAAGTCAAGGACAAGAAATCATAATTTTAGTCCCAACTAGTTGTGTAGGGGTTGAACCCGCTACCACGGCATCAGCACACCAGAAGTATAAGAGTGTGTGCTCTTATCCATTCAGCCATGCCGATCTCCACCTGTGTGAATAAAACATGAATGCCCCAGAACTGGATGTCATGTGACCATCATTTAACTCCTTCTTGCAGGCAGCGAGCTCTGGCCAAGACCGGCTATAAGGGGGTGCAACTAGCAATGGATTGGTATGTTGCATGCTTATTTGTCTTTATGTTAACCGTTCATTGTGTTCAGATTTTGTTTCAAATGAGTTTTATTCAGAATTGTTCACATTGATCTTTTTATGTTAAGATTTTTTTTCTTCAAAATGTTACACATCAGATTCAAAGTAGAATTAAATCACACACTCAACAAGCTAATATTTGCAGAGAACCAGAGTCCCATCATGATGATGAAGTATGGTTGCAAACACTTACCAGTTCACTTTCAGCAACAAATGTGAAACATACAGCATGAAAATCAAACACACATGACTGAAACAGTGAAAATTAGCAAGTCAACACGTCCACTAATTATACAAATAAATAACACCACACTAAAACAATTTTCATAATTCATATATCTCTGTAAACATAGATAACATGTAAAACATACCGCGTGAAAATCAACACAGACATATTGACTTTTTTTTTTTAAATTCGCATATCCTTTACAGGAGATCGCTGTCAACAGCAGCATCTTTCAGCTGTCTGTTGATTTCTTGGCAAGATAACGCTCAGTAGTTTGCCATTGCTTTCTGAGCGGCCAGCTCAATTATCCCGCAAGTCACCAGCGGGGGTACAACCGCTTCTAGCTCTCGCCCGCTACGAGACTGCGTGATAAACAGGATTATGGAGAAAGTGGTGTAACCCCTCGGCTAGAGAGACCGGCGACATATGACTGAAACAGTGAAAATTAGTATGTCACCAGAACGATTAAATAAACATATAAACACTACCAAACTAAAACAGTTCTTGGAGTTCAAATATCAAGGCAGCAGGGTACGGAAGAATGAAAAGAGAGATCGAAACAAGATGCCAAAAGGCAAGCGCTGTGACTTATCAGCTGTCACCTTGACTCAAACATCCAAACATTACAATGGAAGACGTGTGAGAAGCATAATTTTTCTTCTGACACCTTCAAATGTCAAACCAGGCTCCTATGAACTTCCCACCAGAGGAAACTCATCATGTATTGTATAGCTGTCGACATGGTCAAAAGGATAAAAGCGATCACTCTGAAACTTCTGGTGCACTGATGGTGAGGTAGGAGGTGCCACCCCTATCCTAGTATTATTAAGTTGGACTTAAATATTGACTTTTCCTTTAGAAAGTAAACATTGACTTTTCCTTTAGAAAGTAAACATTGACTTTTCTTTCAGAAAGTAAACATTGACTTTTCCTTTAGAAAGTAATGGCATGCTGCTGAGCATACAGTTGCCTAGAAAATTTAGCTGGGGTTGATTGCAACTTCCCGCAAAGGACATGCAACATTTTCTTTATGAGATTAATACTTGAGAATAGCTGATGTTTCCTGAATAGACAAAATATGAAATTATGACATCAGGAATATAATAGGTGCTTCCATTCCATCAAGGATGTCCACAAATAAAGTGATTTGGACATCTGCTGAGAACGAAACTTTACCAATCACTAAAAAGATCATAGAACCAAAAACAGATCTGGATGCAGCCAAAGGAAGAACAAGGTTACAAGTGAAGGAGCCTTTCACACACACCAGGGGTGGCATGATCGGTACCAAACTGGCCGCCTTCACCTTCCAAGAGAGTTTCTGGCACTTGTTTTAGGTTTGTTGACCTCAGAGCCCAAGCCAATTTGAACACTTGGCCTCGATGCAGATTCTAACCTAATACCGCCAGATTGGCTGGTACGTGTCTGCCCACTATCCTACCGCATTATTTTCAGGTGGGATAATGGATAGAGAAATCATCATACATTGTTCTTTTTCTTTTAGTTTAGTTTAGTTTAGTCGTTGGATCATCATCACGGCACACGGTTTAACCCATAAGTGCTCCGTTTTCCTCCTAACTCAAACCTGAGTCTGGAGAAACTCAGCTCAATGCACGAACTCCGTTGCATCGGCGAGGATCCTTAAATACTTTGGGTAGATTTTTAACTCGATATTTTGTCCGGGCAGCGCCGTAAGGCTACTCTTTTTCGATTTCCAACAGCCAAGGGATCTTTTACGTGCGCAACAATACATACGGGCGTCCGATCTCACTACCCAGAGACCAGGGGAAATTTTATTACTGGAAGTCCAGGTGGATTTTTTAAATAAATCCCGCAAATCCCGGACCTCACCGGGGCCTGAATCCGGGACCTCCAGCACTCGAGGCAGACACCATACCTCGAGACCACTCAGCCCCCCCCCCCCCCTCTTATTCTTTTGTTCATTTGAAATGTATTGTCTTTATCTGCAGTGTTGTCTCTTGTATCATCTTCACTGTCTTTTTTAGTTCATGCAATGGTCCATAACTGGCTCTGTGGTGAAGGGGTTACGGGCACAATTCACAATCCCGCATACCACGTTCAAAACACAGCTGTGGGCTGTTTGGAAGCTGTTGTTGGTTCCCATACAATGGTATGAGTGCCGGTCGTTCAGAAAGCAGTGGCAAATTACTGAACATAAGCTTGCCAAGAAATCACAAGCAGCCACAAAACGCAGGGGTTGAATGCCACTTTCTGTAAAGGATATGCAACTAACTTTATTTTAAACACTAATCCATAGAGCTTATCTTCTTCTGTTGTTTCTGTAGGCCAAAGGCAAACCAGGTACTAGGACAACTAATACCAATTCTGACTAAAGCGAACCTCGTAAGAACTGTTTTTTGGCTAAATTTTGCTACTTGTGTCAAACTTGGACACAGTGCAACTGATGAGCACAAAATCATAACAGCAGAGATGAGATGTCTTTGAAGAGCTGTGGGAGTAACTGGCAGAGATAGAATTGGGAATGAGGATGCTAGAAGACTAGGTCTCTAACCAGTCATGCAATTCATTATAGAACTGATTACATGGTTTCGCCATACAACAAGAATGCCCTGGTTCCATTTATCACAACGAACCACATTGAAGAAATATAATGGATACAGAGCATGTGAAAGACCACATTAAAGATGGAGTGATGGTATCAAGAACAAAATTAGAGAAATGAAGACCAGCTTACAAAGTGCATTTGAAAAAAAATGCACAAACGATGCTTACATCTGGATAAAATACTTAAAATAGTCACTGAAATTGTTTGAATGTTGAGCATTGGCCAAAGTATTATTCATTTATTCACTTTATTTGATATATAACTCTGCAGTATGCATCTGACAAGATCCAGAGAAATATGCCAGGCAATAAATCGTGCAACATATTGTTTGTGTCTTCTGTGTTTACATTTAATAAGGGAAAACATTTTATGAAATAACTCAATTGTATGTTAATGTTAGTTGTTTGTCCTGTACACAACATTGCAATCAATCCCATCATTTTTTTTACCTGTTTGTGATTGACTGGACAATTTTTATGTTCAGTGGTTTGCCATTTAAAATTGTATGTATGTATGTTAAATTAGTTGCATGTCCTTTACAGGATGTCGCAATCAGTCCCGGCTGTTTTTGGCTGATTGTGATTTCTTGGCAAGTTTACGTTCAGTATTTTATCATTGCTTTCTGAACAACTGGCACTCATACTGCTGTATGAAAACCAATGCAAAGCTGTCTGCTTCCAAATCATTTGCAGCTGCGGTAAATGGGATTACGAATTAGTCCATAACCCCTCCACCACAGAGCTGGCATGTATGTGTATCAAGTGAATGCAAATAATTCAGAATTGACGTTCCTCGTGCTGAATATCCACAGGCTGTTTGCACATGATGGTGACCCTGACATTGATGAACCATTTGAAGCACCGAAAGGTCATGTACTAAGTGAAGGTAACACATTTATACACACGTGTTCATTGATTTCTGAACCCAACACTCGTTGAGATTGCTTTATTTTGTATGTAGACAGTAATTCTCTATCATCATTGCCAGATCATGCGGCTCTGAAATATGAACTCCAAATAAAAGAGATGAACACAACTTGGAAGCTTTGAAGATGTATTTCCACAGTATGCAAAGCGTGAGCTGGACAGAACAGAGATCAAGTTAACAAATTCTTAAAAACATTGGGGAAAATAAACAACTGTTGAACAGCATACAAAAATGCTTTGCAGGAATATGAAACAAGAAGATCTGTTGCTGTAAATACTGGATGGCAAGAGAAGAAGAGGACATTATGAAACCAAGTCCAGGTTCTGAGCATTCAAGAACATTGGGGCTCAGCCTTGTGGTGAGCTGAACAAAGTTGCTGAGAACAGCCTTGAGGTATATGCCCTATACTCTTATAAACCAATGGGTACTCAATGGCTGGTGTGGTCAATGTACTCAATGGGTACTCAATGGCTGGTGTGGCCAGTGGGAGACCACTGGCCACCTGTACATCCCACGACATGTCCTGGTTCCTGTTTTAGGCTGGGTCGACCTGAGAGCTCGGGTCAATGTGTAAACATCTGACTTGATGGGGATTTGAGCCCATGACTACTGGCTGGCTGGCCACTGCACTACCACAGCTGCGTGTGTTGGGGTTGATTCACCTGATAATGATGATCTTTTGTGTCTTTTTTTTTTAGGTAGTCCTCAAAGGAGCAGTAGGTATTTATTGTGTTGTGCTTCTGCCATGTATTATTCCCCCATTAGTAGGTCCGCATGGCCGAATGGATAAGAACATGTGTTCTTAAACATCCGGTGTGCTGATGCTGATGTAAGGAGTTCAACCCCTACACCGGACAGCTTGACTAATATGTTGCCTACCGACCTTGACTTGGGGATGTAATTTACAAGTACATCTGAAGTCGGAGTGTGTTCGCCTGATGTCGAGGGACACTGTTAATAGGGAAAGTTAATCTACATGCAAAATTAAGTCCAGCTCTACTAGAATTAGTGTGTGTGGACTACACTTGAATTCAAAGCTAACGAGTGCCAAAATAAAAATAATTCCCCCATCACATGAGCACATCACTCGGGAACCCCATTACATGAGAACCCTATCATTTGAGAACCCCATCACATGAGCACCCCATCATATCCACTTGTTCTCTATCATGCAGATTGGGTGTGGTTGTTTACTTGTATCTATGTCAGTCGGCCAGCAGTACATTCTGGTCTGTTCTGGTTTATCGCATTCTGGTCTGATCTGGATTGGTTTTTCATTGGTTCTTTCCACATGAGTACCTCCACAAGTGCTTCCAGCTCCTCCCATTGATCACACAAGTGCTTCCATCTCCTCCCATTGATCAAACAAGTACCTCCACAAGTGCTTCCATCTCCTCCCATTGATCAAACAAGTACCTCCACAAGTGCTTCCATCTCCTCCCATTGATAAAACAAGTACCTCCATCTCCTCCCATTGATAAAACAAGTACCTCCACAAATGCTTCCATCTCCTCCCATTGATCATACAAGTACTTCCACAAGTGCTTCCAGCACCTCCCATTGATCAAACAAGTACCTCCACAAGTGCTTCCATCTCCTCCCATTGATCAAACAAGTGCTTCCATCTCCTCCCATTGATCAAACAAGTACCTCCACAAGTGCTTCCATCTCCTCCCATTGATCACACAAGTGCTTCCATTTCCTCCCATTGATCAAACAAGTGCTTCCATCTCCTCCCATTGATCAACCAAGTGCTTCCATCTCCTCCCATTGATCACACAAGTGTTTCCATCTCCTCCCATTGATCAAACAAGTACCTCCACAAGTGCTCCCATCTCCTCCCATTGATCATACAAGTACCTCCACAAGTGCTTCCATCTCCTCCCATTGATCAAACAAATACCTCCACAAGTGCTTCCAGCACCTCCCATTGATCAAACAAGTACCTCCACAAGTGCTTCCATCTCCTCCCATTGATCAAACAAGTGCTTCCATCTCCTCCCATTGATCAAACAAGTACCTCCACAAGTGCTTCCATCTCCTCCCATTGATCACACAAGTGCTTCCATCTCCTCCCATTGATCAAACAAGTGCTTCTATCTCCTCCCATTGATCAACCAAGTACCTCCACAAGTGCTTCCATCTCCTCCCATTGATCACACAAGTGCTTCCATCTCCTCCCATTGATCAAACAAGTACTTCCACAAGTGCTTCCATCTCCTCCCATTGATCAAACAAGTACCTCCACAAGTGCTTCCATCTCCTCCCATTGATCACACAAGTGCTTCCATCTCCTCCCATTGGTCAAACAAGTGCTTCCATCTCCTCCCATTGATCAACCAAGTACCTCCACAAGTGCTTCCATCTCCTCCCATTGATCACACAAGTGCTTCCATCTCCTCCCATTGATCAAACAAGTACCTCCACAAGTGCTCCCATCTCCTCCCATTGATCATACAAGTACCTCCACAAGTGCTTCCATCTCCTCCCATTGATCAAACAAATACCTCCACAAGTGCTTCCAGCACCTCCCATTGATCAAACAAGTACCTCCACAAGTGCTTCCATCTCCTCCCATTGATCAAACAAGTGCTTCCATCTCCTCCTATTGATCAAACAAGTACCTCCACAAGTTCTTCCATCTCCTCCCATTGATCACACAAGTGCTTCCATCTCCTCCCATTGATCAAACAAGTGCTTCTATCTCCTCCCATTGATCAACCAAGTACCTCCACAAGTGCTTCCATCTCCTCCCATTGATCACACAAGTGCTTCCATCTCCTCCCATTGATCAAACAAGTGCTTCCAGCGCCTCCCATTGATCAAACAAGTACTTCTATCTCCTCCCATTGATCAAACAAGTACCTCCATCTCCTCCCATTGATCAAACAAGTTCTTCCAGCGCCTCCCATTGATCAAACAAGTACTTCTATCTCCTCCCATTGATCAAACAAGTACCTCCATCTCCTCCCATTGATCAAACAAGTGCTTCCAGCGCCTCCCATTGATCAAACAAGTGCTTTCATCTCCTCCCATTGATCAAACAAGTGCTTCCAGCGCCTCCTATTGATCACACAAGTACCTTCACAAGTGCTTCCATCTCCTCCCATTGATCAAACAAGTGCTTCCAGCGCCTCCCATTGATCAAACTAGTGCTTCCATCTCCTCCCATTGATCAAACAAATGCTTCCAGATCCTCCCATTCATCACACAAGTACCTCCACAAATGCTTCCATCTCCTCCCATTGATCATACAAGTACTTCCACAAGTGCTTCCAGCACCTCCCATTGATCAAACAAGTACCTCCACAAGTGCTTCCATCTCCTCCCATTGATCAAACAAGTGCTTCCATCTCCTCCCATTGATCAACCAAGTGCTTCCATCTCCTCCCATTGATCACACAAGTGTTTCCATCTCCTCCCATTGATCAAACAAGTACCTCCACAAGTGCTCCCATCTCCTCCCATTGATCATACAAGTACCTCCACAAGTGCTTCCATCTCCTCCCATTGATCAAACAAATACCTCCACAAGTGCTTCCAGCACCTCCCATTGATCAAACAAGTACCTCCACAAGTGCTTCCATCTCCTCCCATTGATCAAACAAGTGCTTCCATCTCCTCCCATTGATCAAACAAGTACCTCCACAAGTGCTTCCATCTCCTCCCATTGATCACACAAGTGCTTCCATCTCCTCCCATTGATCAAACAAGTGCTTCTATCTCCTCCCATTGATCAACCAAGTACCTCCACAAGTGCTTCCATCTCCTCCCATTGATCACACAAGTGCTTCCATCTCCTCCCATTGATCAAACAAGTACTTCCACAAGTGCTTCCATCTCCTCCCATTGATCAAACAAGTACCTCCACAAGTGCTTCCATCTCCTCCCATTGATCACACAAGTGCTTCCATCTCCTCCCATTGGTCAAACAAGTGCTTCCATCTCCTCCCATTGATCAACCAAGTACCTCCACAAGTGCTTCCATCTCCTCCCATTGATCACACAAGTGCTTCCATCTCCTCCCATTGATCATACAAGTACCTCCACAAGTGCTTCCATCTCCTCCCATTGATCATACAAGTACCTCCACAAGTGCTTCCATCTCCTCCCATTGATCAAACAAATACCTCCACAAGTGCTTCCAGCACCTCCCATTGATCAAACAAGTACCTCCACAAGTGCTTCCATCTCCTCCCATTGATCAAACAAGTGCTTCCATCTCCTCCTATTGATCAAACAAGTACCTCCACAAGTTCTTCCATCTCCTCCCATTGATCACACAAGTGCTTCCATCTCCTCCCATTGATCAAACAAGTGCTTCTATCTCCTCCCATTGATCAACCAAGTACCTCCACAAGTGCTTCCATCTCCTCCCATTGATCACACAAGTGCTTCCATCTCCTCCCATTGATCAAACAAGTGCTTCCAGCGCCTCCCATTGATCAAACAAGTACTTCTATCTCCTCCCATTGATCAAACAAGTACCTCCATCTCCTCCCATTGATCAAACAAGTTCTTCCAGCGCCTCCCATTGATCAAACAAGTACTTCTATCTCCTCCCATTGATCAAACAAGTACCTCCATCTCCTCCCATTGATCAAACAAGTGCTTCCAGCGCCTCCCATTGATCAAACAAGTGCTTTCATCTCCTCCCATTGATCAAACAAGTGCTTCCAGCGCCTCCTATTGATCACACAAGTACCTTCACAAGTGCTTCCATCTCCTCCCATTGATCAAACAAGTGCTTCCAGCGCCTCCCATTGATCAAACTAGTGCTTCCATCTCCTCCCATTGATCAAACAAATGCTTCCAGATCCTCCCATTCATCACACAAGTACCTCCACAAATGCTTCCATCTCCTCCCATTGATCATACAAGTACTTCCACAAGTGCTTCCAGCACCTCCCATTGATCAAACAAGTACCTCCACAAGTGCTTCCATCTCCTCCCATTGATCAAACAAGTGCTTCCATCTCCTCCCATTGATCAAACAAGTACCTCCACAAGTGCTTCCATCTCCTCCCATTGATCACACAAGTGCTTCCATTTCCTCCCATTGATCAAACAAGTGCTTCCATCTCCTCCCATTGATCAACCAAGTGCTTCCATCTCCTCCCATTGATCACACAAGTGCTTCCATCTCCTCCCATTGATCAAACAAGTACCTCCACAAGTGCTCCCATCTCCTCCCATTGATCATACAAGTACCTCCACAAGTGCTTCCATCTCCTCCCATTGATCAAACAAATACCTCCACAAGTGCTTCCAGCACCTCCTATTGATCAAACAAGTACCTCCACAAGTGCTTCCATCTCCTCCCATTGATCAAACAAGTGCTTCCATCTCCTCCCATTGATCAAACAAGTACCTCCACAAGTGCTTCCATCTCCTCCCATTGATCACACAAGTGCTTCCATCTCCTCCCATTGATCAAACAAGTGCTTCTATCTCCTCCCATTGATCAACCAAGTACCTCCACAAGTGCTTCCATCTCCTCCCATTGATCACACAAGTGCTTCCATCTCCTCCCATTGATCAAACAAGTACTTCCACAAGTGCTTCCATCTCCTCCCATTGATCAAACAAGTACCTCCACAAGTGCTTCCATCTCCTCCCATTGATCACACAAGTGCTTCCATCTCCTCCCATTCGTCAAACAAGTGCTTCCATCTCCTCCCATTGATCAACCAAGTACCTCCACAAGTGCTTCCATCTCCTCCCATTGATCACACAAGTGCTTCCATCTCCTCCCATTGATCAAACAAGTACCTCCACAAGTGCTCCCATCTCCTCCCATTGATCATACAAGTACCTCCACAAGTGCTTCCATCTCCTCCCATTGATCAAACAAATACCTCCACAAGTGCTTCCAGCACCTCCCATTGATCAAACAAGTACCTCCACAAGTGCTTCCATCTCCTCCCATTGATCAAACAAGTGCTTCCATCTCCTCCTATTGATCAAACAAGTACCTCCACAAGTTCTTCCATCTCCTCCCATTGATCACACAAGTGCTTCCATCTCCTCCCATTGATCAAACAAGTGCTTCTATCTCCTCCCATTGATCAACCAAGTACCTCCACAAGTGCTTCCATCTCCTCCCATTGATCACACAAGTGCTTCCATCTCCTCCCATTGATCAAACAAGTGCTTCCAGCGCCTCCCATTGATCAAACAAGTACTTCTATCTCCTCCCATTGATCAAACAAGTACCTCCATCTCCTCCCATTGATCAAACAAGTTCTTCCAGCGCCTCCCATTGATCAAACAAGTACTTCTATCTCCTCCCATTGATCAAACAAGTACCTCCATCTCCTCCCATTGATCAAACAAGTGCTTCCAGCGCCTCCCATTGATCAAACAAGTGCTTTCATCTCCTCCCATTGATCAAACAAGTGCTTCCAGGGCCTCCTATTGATCACACAAGTACCTTCACAAGTGCTTCCATCTCCTCCCATTGATCAAACAAGTGCTTCCAGCGCCTCCCATTGATCAAACTAGTGCTTCCATCTCCTCCCATTGATCAAACAAATGCTTCCAGATCCTCCCATTCATCACACAAGTACCTCCACAAGTGCTTCCATCTCCTCCCATTGATCAAACAAGTGCTTCCAGTGCCTCCCATTAATCAAACAAGTGCTTCCATCTCCTCCCATTGATCAAACAAGTGCTTCCAGCGCCTCCCATTGATCAAACAAGTACCTCCACAATTGCTTCCATCTCCTCCCATTGATCATACAAGTACCTCCACAAGTCCTTCCAGCTCCTCCCATTGATCACACAAGTACCTCCACAAGTGCCTCCATCTCCTCCCAGAGGAGAATCTCACTGGCGGGGATCCAGCCATGTGCATGGACCAACATCGCAAGTGCTCAGTATATTCTATTTGTGGGCAGGTTTTCTCATCTGCAAATCTAGTCTGGCAGCAGTTTATTCAGCCTCTTTTTAATTTCCATCTTCCTGGGGATTTTAATGTGCTCGCTGACCCTCCTAGTTTTTCACCCTTGTCTGAGACGCTTAGACATCCACTAACTCAGGATCACGGTGAAAGCATGCCATCTTTTTATGATTTTGTTAAAGTCCCTACTGTGAATACTGTAATTGTACTAAGTCTGCCAGAGTTTCATGCGGACATTATACATTTGAGCCACTCTGCTCGTACTGAGCACATCTGTTAACTTTTCACACGAAGCATGTAAGTGTAAGCATGTAACATGGGTACTGATGGCTTAACATCACTGTGGTCAAGCCCATTGCTGTCTGCGGATCACTACTCGGCTCTGTAACCTCCACCTTAAATATGTACCCTTTGGCTACACCCGGCAGCATCAGTCTCTTAACTTAGAGGATAAACTCAAGGTTCGATGTTTCAGCTTCATGAGGGTGTTTTTTCTGTGTCTGTGTGATATTGTAGAAACTTCAAGTGACTCAGCAGGAGTGGCAAGTGAAGGCACTCCGACTGATCCTGTTGACAATGGAGATGGGGAAAGTTTGTTGCAGGCAAAGTCATTGAAATGTGATGAGTAAGTTGATATTAAAGTGCTATCATTGTGTGAGTGTTCGGTCTATAGAAATAATGACGTACTATTTTTGCTGTCACATGAGATGAATGTGCTGTCAGTTGAATTGAGGTGGAGTCTGCACTGTAATGTGAGGTGAGAGTACTGTCTGTAGAAATAATGCCTTTGTATGTTTGGTATGAAATATGGTAATGGACAGATAAAATACCTTGATATTAAATGTGGTAATGGACAGAAAGCATGTGAAACATGGTTATGAACAGAAATAATACCTTGGTAAGAAAATGTGATAATGGGTAGAAAGAATACCTTTTTTTTGTGAATTGTAGTAATGGTACCAAAAAAAACGTAGTCTTAAACATGTTAATGGGCAGAAAGAACATCTTATTAAATGGGCAGAAAAAATACTGTGGTCTAAAACAAGGTATTCAGTAGAAAGTCTCATCTCATCTCATCTCATCATGTTCCTCTTGTACCTTGTGGTGTCGAGGTGAAGTATAAACAGCGGGAGAGTGCCCGCTTATGGGCTTCATGTATCGATATTCCCATGGACTCTGCTATTCCCTGCATCCATCGTTTATGTGGTCAACCTCTTCCTCTGCTTCCCTCTGGTCTGTACATCGTTGCTTGTTGTGGTATACTGTTAGTTGGTAACCTACTTGCATGGCCAAACCATTTGACTTGCTGCCTTCTAATAAAATCTAGTGCAGCTATAACCCCCACTTTAGTCCTGATTTCTTCATTTCTGATCTTATCTCTTCTTGATACATTGAGTATTCTTCTCAGGAATCTCATTTCTGTTGTGATTTTTCTTTTCTCTTTTTCTGTCATTGTCCAGGTTTGGCATTGGTAACATAGAGTTGGTAGGAATATTGTGTTGTAAAGTGCTTTCTTAGTAGTTATTGATACATGTTTGTTCTTTAGTATTGGTGCCATTTGTCCAATGAGTTGGTTTGCCTTATCGCATCTATTTTCGATCTCGTCTTCTGATTTGCCATTTGATGATATTATACTTCCTAGGTACTTGAAACTTTTTACTTGTTTCAAGGGATGTTCGATTAGTTGAATCATTGTTGCTTTTTCTTCTTTAGTTATGGTACCTCTGTTTTGCTTGTGCTAATTTTCATATTATGTTCCCTACACATTTCGTTTAGACTATTCATGTGTCTTGTAATTCAGCTTCTGATTTTGCTATTAGTGCTTGTTCGTCTGCAAACAGAAGTTCTCTAATGGTTAGATTTGCAAATGGTTCTTCTTCTGTGTTCTCATCATGCGGTGTTCTTGCGGTCTCTATTTGGCTGGTTTCTTTACATATGTTGTCTATATATGTTATGAACAAGAGAGGGGACAGGACACAACCTTGTCGTACTCCGGATCTTATGGTGAAGGGTTCTGAGTGTCCTCCAGTTGCTCTCACTATGCATTCACTGTTGTTATATAATCTTCTACATAGGTTTGTTAGATGTGTACTCACTCCATATTGTTTAAGGATTTCCCACAGCTTGTTTCTATCTACTCTATCAAATGCCTTTTCTTGGTCGACAAAGGCTAAGTAGAGTGTTTCATTAAATTCGATTGACTTTTCTATAAGTTGTCTAAGAGCAAAAATAGCATCTGTGCATCCTTTGTTTTTCCTAAATCCAAGTTGTTTCGCTTAGCTGGGGTTCTATAATAGTTTGTAGTCTTTTCTCAAGAATTTTGCTAAATATTTTCCCAGTGTAACTCAACAGTGAAATGCCTCTGTATTGTGTGCAGTCTCTTTTGCTGCCTTTGTCTTTACAAATTGGGATAATTATGGCGTTTCCCCAGTCTTGTGGTGTCTGTTGTTCTACCCAAACATGGTTGAATAGTCTGTGTAGCCATGCGGCTCCTACTTCTCTTGCTGCTTTAATTAGTTCATTTGGTATTTCATCTTGTCCTCGTGATTTTTTCAATGGGGCTAATCTGATGGCTTCTATAATTTCTTCTTTCAGTATGTCTGGTTCTAGTTCTTCAGTGGCATCTGTGTCGGTTTCTTGAATTCTTGTGACATCTGATGGGATGTTGAGAAGTTGTTCGAAGTACTGTTTCCATCTTATTAGGATTTGTTTTTGTTCACTTATTGGTTCTTCATTTTCGTTGTTAATTATTTCAGTTGGGCCAAAGGATTCTCCTGTGGTTCTCATTGCACTTATCTTTTTATAGAAGTTTCTAGTTGCCTCCTTGTAGTTTTTATTTAGAGTTTCTTCATACTCCTCCCAGTCTTTTTGTTTTTCTCTCTTTACTATTCTAGTCACATGTCTTCTCGCTATTCTATATTCTGTGTAATCGCATTCCTGTTTGCTCTTCGACCACTTTTTATATTTTTTCTTTTTGTCTTTTACAGCTTTCTTTACTTCTGCATTCCACCAACTTGTTATTTTCTTTATCCATGTTTTGCGTGTTTTCGTGGTTCCACATGTTATCTTTGCAGTATTTAAAATGCTTGATTTGAACATCTCCCATTCTTCTTCCACTGTCTTTCTTTCTATAGGTAATTTTACAAAGATTTCAGTTAACTCTTTTTCATAAAAGTTTATGGTTCGCATGGCATGTATTTTCCTGGTCTTTGCTTCCTTCTACTGATGATTCTTATTGTGGCAACGACTGCTTTGTGGTCTGTGTTTATACCTAAGTTGGGCACTGCCCTTGCATCTAATATATTTCTCTTTCTGTTATTTCTTGTTAACATAAAATCAATTTGGCTTTTAGTATCTAGATTGTTCCATTTATACCAGGTGTATATTTATGAGTCTTTGTGTTTATAGAATGTATTTGTTATATAGAACCGGCTCCGTGGCCGAGGGGTTAGCAGCTTTCTCCGCTAACCCCGAATACTCTTGTCACGTGACGCGACGAGAATTAGCAGTGGTTCGAATCGCAAAAGTTACTTATGAGAGTATGGAGCCGGTCGCTCAGAAAGTCGTGGCGTGCTGATGAGCGTAATCTAGCCTAGGAATCAACATACAGCTGAAAGATGCTGGTGTTGACCGCAATATCCTGAAACAGGATGGAAACGCGGAAACAAAAAAAACAAAAATAAATTTGTTATATAGAGGTCGTGTTGGCTGCATAGCTCTATCAGTCTACTTCCGTTATAATTTCTTTCATTATGTTGGTCTCCAAATGCTCCCAGATGTTTTTCTATGCCCGCTCTGTTGTGTCCTAGTCTTGCATTGAAGTCTCCCATAACTATGATGATGTCCTGCTTATCTATTTTATTTAGCACGTCTTGGATGTCTTCTTAGAAGTCCTCGCATTCTTGCTCATTATTGTTTGTATTACACTGTGCGTATATTTGTACATATGTTGTAATTGTTTGTTCTTTTATTCTCTCTGTTATGATTCTTTCTGATATATATATTGTATTTCTAGTATTCCTCTTGCTAGCCATGGTTCAATGACTATTCCCACACCATGTCGTGCCCTTTCTTGCTGTTCCACGCCAGAGTAGACAAACATGTAACTGTGGTGGATCTCCTTGCATCCTTCCCCCTTTATTTTGGTGTCCGCTATTCCCATCAGTCCAATTTTCCTCTTTCATTATTTCTATAAGTTCTTCTTCTTTACTATTAAAATCGCAGACGTTCATTGTGCCTATTGTTTTTAATCCCCTCATCTCGTAGTCCATTAACATTGTCAGGTCTGTATCCATTAGGGTCAGTCCATTCAGTTTTTCTACGAGCAGTATGAAGATCCCCTGCCGGCTTGCTAGGCCAATCGCAGGTTTAGGACAAAAATCTGATCATAGGGAGTCCATCCCCTATGGCGAGCCATATCCCCGTTAGCCCATGACCTCGCGGTCATGGTTTCCCTGTCTGCACCACGTGGAGGTGACTTGTGTAGTCTGCGGGTCATCGGCAGACTACTAATTTTCACTTTTCACCCCTCCTGGGAGACGCTAGCCGATCCTAACCCTGCTGGCTGCAGGGCCAGGCGCAGTCCACACCTTGTAGACCATTCAGTAGAAAGTATTTGACAAAAATCATATGAAACATGGTAATGAATAGAAAGAATGCCTTGGTATGAAATATTGTAATGGAAGGAAAAAAAATACTTTGGTATGAAATATGCTAATTTACAGAAATATGACCATTCTGTCATGTATAATGGACAGCATAATGAACAGTTAGAATCCTTTGGTGATAGAGACAGTGGTGTACTCTTGTATACCTGCTGAGGTGATAGAGGAAATGGTGTACACAGCTAGTATCCAACAAGACAGTCAGCATACATACTCTTGTATACCCGCTGAGGTCATCAGAGAACCTTTTAGTTGCCTGGACAGCATTGATGTTGATTCTGTTGCCAAGTAAAGCATAGTCAGAGTGTTGTTGTCTTTAGTAACCGCAACACTTTGAGAGACCCTGCGTAGAACCATCATCAGAGAAGGCTCATTCAACGGCTAAGTGAACATCCAATCTACAACAGGTAGCAGCGAACCGCCGGACATGGAGAGCCATGACTTCTGCCCTATGCGCCGACTAAGGCTCAAGAGGAAAGACTAACTAACTAACAAACACTTTGTTTTATCTTTAAAAAGTCGCTTAAAAGTCAACAGGGTCGACTTCATTGCACCGGGTTTTTATCCCATATGGCTTACTCTCTTTCCGCAGTGCGGGCTGTCAAAAGCGTCGCACAAAGCACAAACTCCGTAGCTCCACAGGAGTCTCCGAAAAATAAAATGCACCCGTGAACCGAAGAACGCGGCCTGGATTTGAACCCACAACCTTCTGAGCCCGGGGCAGACGGCTTGGCCACGGAGACACCCGTTGTTGTTGGGCCTTGTCCATGCCAGATTGGAAGCACTAGATTCAAATTTTGCTCTGATTTGAGCTCATCAGTAGTGCATATCCCTGACTGGATCTGGGATCAAGGCAGTCTTCTTCGAAGTCACCTGCGGCTGGTCTTGTTTTATCTGTTCTAGGTACAGCACACTGTTCTGGGTTAACAAGAGCTTGTGGTCTTTCTGTCTTAAAGTTAGTTCATGTCCTTCACAGGGTGTCGCAATCAACCCCAGCATTATGGTTTTTTTTTTTTTTTTTTTGGCTGTTTGTGATTCACCAAGCATGTTTAGGTTAAGTATTTTGCTTTTCTGAACGACCAATGCTCATACCTTTGAAGATTGAGCACAACCCACTACTGGCAATGCTGATTGTATTCCAGTACAAACCTTGATCCTTGTCCACATCAGACTGGAAGCACTAGACTCGAGTTTTGCTCTTGTTTGAGCTCGTCAGTAGTGCATATCCCTGACTGGACCCGGGATCAAACTCCGGATCACTGGTGCATGAGGCGGGTGTGTAACCACTAGACCAGTGGTTCTCAACCTTTTTTTGGCCCATGCCCCCCTTTATGTTCAGAACGTCACTCCCCCCCCCCCCCCCTTCGAATTTCCTCTCTATAAATCCCCTCCCCCCACCCTTACAGTATACATAAAAATGGAAGCTAAATTTAATAACACGTACTAGAACAAGCCTAGACATCTACATAAAACGTGATTTGCGGGTCTACATATGTTATAACACAAATTTCATTAGGGCTAGAAGTACAGAACTGTAAAATTTAGAGGGAAAAACAATATCATGTTCTTGTATTAATGCGATCTTGAAATAATCTTAATTCCCCCACTGGAAACCCTTAAATTTCTCCCTTGGGGGGAATTCCCCACCGGTTGAGAACCACTACACTAGACCATGCTGCTCATGCTAGATGCGACCATATTATCATACTAGATTATTACGTCATCCATTGTAGGCTATAGCTCATCCATCCATCATGTGCCATGCCGGTAAGTGTGGGCGGTCATGTTCTGCCATCTCACTCGATCACCAGAGTCGTGGATCAGCTCCGTGTTTCTGTCTCGACCATGCCACAAGGCCAAGCCATCCAGGTACTTGCTTCTAGGTCTTCCCCTTGGTCTGTTCCCCTCGATCTTACCAGTTGTCACCAAATTCTCCAATCCATTTCTTCTCATAACATGCCCAAAAAATTTTGATTGTCTACGTCTAATTTCTCTAATCAATTTACGATCTTCATTTGTTTCTTGAAGAACTTGTTCATTGGTCTTTCTGGCTGTCCATGGTATTCTTTGCATTTTCCTCAGAAACCATATCTCTACAGCCATCAGATGTTTTTCAGCCTGACTGCTCATTGTCCACGCTTCACATCCATACAAAAGTACCGGTTCAATGTAGCATCTCAACACTCTTTTTCTTGTTTCAATTGACATCTTTTTATTGGTCAATATATTTTTCATCTTGCTAAAGGCTACTTTTGCCATGGCGATTCTTGTTCTAATCTCTTCAAGGCATCTCCCATCAGATGTTATTACTGTTCCGAGATAATTGTACCTGCTCACTTGTTGAAGAATATTCCCATTTACTTGTATATTACATTGTGGTATTTCGTCCTTCCTAGTGACGACCATAATCTGTGTCTTTTTACAATTTAATTCTAACCCTAGTTGTTCACTGTGTGTAACAATCGCATCTACTAAATTTTGCAGGTCCTGTTCATTGTCTGCAATCAAGACTGTATCATCTGCATATCTAATGTTATTGATGCATCGTCCCCCAATGTTGATTCCTTCCATATCTTCAATATTTCTGAAAATACTTTCAATGTACAGGGAAAACAGATCTGGAGACATTACACATCCCTGTCTCACACCCCTTTTAATAGGCTGATATTGGCTTACTTCATTATCAACTCTTATGGCAGCTTGTTGTTTCCAATATATGTTTTTTACAAGTCTAAGATCTTTTCCATCAATTTGTAGATCTTCAAGCATCCTTATCATGTTGACATGTCTCACTTTATCAAAAGCCTTTGAGTAGTCAATAAAGCAAAGGTGTAGATCTTTGTTTACTTCTATAGAACGTTCGATTATGTTTCTCAGTATATACACAGCATTTACTGTACCCTTGCCTTCCACAAACCCACATTGTTCTTCTCCTATTTCAGGTTGTATTTTCCTCCTAACTCTTTGCATGATAATTCTTAGCAAAATCTTCGTGATGTGACTCATTATACTAATTGTTCGATGTTGATCACATTCCAAGGCTCCTGATTTCTTTGGGATTGCAATATATACAGAATTACATAACTCCTGAGGTATATTTCCAGTACCATATATTGTATTAAGCAGACTGGTAACTTGTTCTATTCCATATTCTTCTAAAGCATTAATCATTTCTGTTGTGTGCTGTCTGAACCGGGGGTCTTGCCAGATTTCATATGGTTAAGAGCATTCTGAACCTCCATCTACAAAATTGCTGGTCCTTCATTATTATTTTGAACATCATACTGTTCGTCTCTGTTATCGTCATACAGGTTTTTCACGTAATCTGACCATTCATGTAATATCTGATCTTTTTCTATTATGACTCTTCCATCTTTTGTCTTTAGGCAGCCTGCTGATGTACGTGTTCTTTGATTAGTAAGCTCCTGAATTCTTTTGTGCATTAGTTTCGCATTGTTACTGTTGTGTTGTTTTTCTATTTCTCTGTAATTTTTCTCAAGCCATGTTTCGTGATTTGCGGGTCTACATATGTTATAACACAAATTTCATTTCATCTATAGCTCATACCTTTGTTAAAAATAATCAATAATACATGACTCGTTGAGGCAATGTTTAACATGGGCATCATGAATACCCAAGGTGGGTGTTGCGTGCCATACATATGGGAATTTTTTTTTTTTGGCTAATTGTCGTTCGAGATAATTTACCATTATTATTGTCTTTGTTGCTGTTTTTTTTTAAAGGGGGCATATAGTCTGTCCTGAGGTAGTGTTCAAACAGGTTGTGACTGTATGTATAATGATTGGTGGTGTCTTTGATTTCTTGTGGAAGATTGTTCCACAACTGAGTGGCAGAGTATGCGAAGCTTGTTTTATGTAAGTCTATCCTAGGTTTAGGGACATAGAGTATATTTAGTCGTTCGCTTCAAAGGTAGCTTGGGGCATTTTGAAATATGATTTTGTGAATTAGTTTAGCCTTATTAAAAAGTAGGCGTTTGTGGAGTGGCAGTAACTGGAGACATTCATTAAATAAAATGAGCTATTGTTTGTTTGGGCAGATGCGGTAAAGTTTTGAGGAATGAGATGGAAGTTCAGACTCATGCGGCCAGAACTCAACATGCAAGCTTCTCTGAGAGCACAGAAGAAATCAAACCACTTACAGAGGAAGAGAAGAGAGATCAGATTGCAAAGTAAGTTGCCAGTCTGTGCTTGTGTTGTCAACGTGGGAATCTAAACATGTTTGGTCATAGGTCACATAATATGCCAGTTACTTACATCTATTGTTGCAAGGTAATCATGTATTTCCTAGCTTAGTACAATTATGTGGCAGTTTCCCCATGAATAGCTAAGGAAAGTGCATAAGATGACCATTCACATGCCCTCAGAAGAAAAAAAATCATCGGAAAGCCACCAACACCAGCACAAGACAATTACCATATTATACACAGATCAGAACAAATCATCATTCTACACCCCAGAACGGGCACAATCAACTCCTCAACCTTGCGTATACAAAATTTAAGATTTAAAAATGGAAAACATCAGCCATTCAGATACGTGGATTGGTACAGAACGCAGATCGTATGCTCCAAACTGCCCTGTAGACAACATATCTAGGCAAACCTTCTGGCCTAGAGAAACAACAGTGGAATATAAACTTTGGACCACTAAGTGAACTAAAATAGTGTAGTTTATGCATGAGACAACATTGCAGATATAGTTAATGTATTTCAAATGGATGGAAGCAAAAGTTTTCTAGATCAAACAAACCAGGTGATCAAGTTGAGTTGAGTCAAGAACCGACATCACTGCACTCGGGGCATTCTCATAAGTGCTCAGTTCTCATCTTCAACAGCCAATGTAGAGTTTCAATACTAATGGTGCCCATTGCAATCTGATTGTACTTCCGTCTTGCTTTACCTCTGAGTGACGACTGTAGACCAGATCCTCCGACCACTCCTTGCTGCTGCATGCTCTCTAGACCAGGTGATCTGATCCATATCAGAACAGACCATACCCCAGATTGAACAATTACTTCAATATAATGAAGCTGGTTTCCTCACTCTTTTGCACTTGTACAAAAACAAAACAGAGTGCTCAACACACAAGCTTGCCATTACTTTGTCAGTTATGGACCAAACAGTGGCCAGCAGAGACAGGCATTCATACAAAGCTATCTGGAAGTCTCAACAAGCTATTAGCTGCTGCAACATACATCCAACCAGCCATACTTCCTGTCTCAGCAAGCTATCAGCTGCTGCAACATACATCCAACCAGCCATACTTCCTGTCTCAGCAAGCTATCAGCTGCTGCAACATACATCCAACCAGCCATACTTCCTGTCTCAGCAAGCTATCAGCTGCTACAACATACATCCAACCAGCCATACTTCCTGTCTCAGCAAGCTATCAGCTGCTGCAACATACATCCAACCAGCCATTCTTCCTGTCTCAGCAAGCTATCAGCTGCTACAACATACATCCAACCAGCCATACTTCCTGTCTCAGCAAGCTATCAGCTGCTGCAACATACATCCAACCAGCCATACTTCCTGTCTCAGCAAGCTATCAGCTGCTGCAACATACATCCAACCAGCCATACTTCCTGTCTCAGCAAGCTATCAGCTGCTGCAACATACATCCAACCAGCCATACTTCCTGTCTCAGCAAGCTATCAGCTGCTGCAACATACATCCAACCAGCCATACTTCTTGTCTCAGCAAGCTATCAGCTGCTACAACATACATCCAACCAGCCATACTTCCTGTCTCAGCAAGCTATCAGCTGCTACAACATACATCCAACCAGCCATACTTCCTGTCTCAGCAAGCTATCAGCTGCTACAACATACATCCAACCAGCCATACTTCCTGTCTCAGCAAGCTATCAGCTGCTACAACATACATGCAACCAGCCATACTTCCTGTCTCAGCAAGCTAGCAGCTGCTACAACATACATGCAACCAGCCATACTTCCTGTCTCAGCAAGCTATCAGCTGCTGCAACATACATCCAACCAGCCATACTTCCTGTCTCAGCAAGCTATCAGCTGCTGCAACATACATCCAACCAGCCATACTTCCTGTCTCAGCAAGCTATCAGCTGCTGCAACATACATCCAACCAGCCATACTTCCTGTCTCAGCAAGCTATCAGCTGCTACAACATACATCCAACCAGCCATACTTCCTGTCTCAGCAAGCTATCAGCTGCTACAACATACATCCAACCAGCCATACTTCCTGTCTCAGCAAGCTATCAGCTGCTGCAACATACATCCAACCAGCCATACTTCCTGTCTCAGCAAGCTATCAGCTGCTGCAACATACATCCAACCAGCCATACTTCTTATCTCAGCAAGCTATCAGCTGCTACAACATACATCCAACCAGCCATACTTCCTGTCTCAGCAAGCTATCAGCTGCTACAACATACATCCAACCAGCCATACTTCTTGTCTCAGCAAGCTATCAGCTGCTACAACATACATCCAACCAGCCATACTTCTTGTGTAGGTATGACTAGAGCTACAGTGACACAGTAGGTAAATATAATTGGGAAACATGTAATAAGCAAGCACTTGTCTTTTGTATTGAGAAAAATATGTCTTAATTGCTACACAGAACCAGTTTAAACTCCTGTGAATCCTTGAGGCCACAAATCCGTGGCTTTGCATTAGAGTCTTAAACTGTCATAAATGGCCAAAAGAGTAACGATAGTGTTCTGCTTCATGTTAGGGAATACAGCTTGTTAAACATCAGAAGTGGGTCAGCATTCTGTGCCCACATCATGGGAAGAGAACAACTGGGACAAGTCGTGATTCATGCAAGAGAACAGCTGGGACATTTTGTGACATCTGGCATGATTCATGGGAAGGGAAAAACTGGGACATTTTGTGATGATTTATGGAAAGAGAACAACTGGGACATTTTGTGATGATTTATGGAAAGAGAACAATTGGGACATTTTGTGATGATTTATGGAAAGAGAAGAACTGAGACATTTTGTGATGATTTATGGAAAGAGAACAATTGGGACATTTTATGATGATTTATGGAAAGAAAACAATTGGGACATTTTGTGATGATTTATGGAAAGAGAACAATTGGGACATTTTGTGATGATTTATGGAAAGAGAAGAACTGAGACATTTTGTGATGATTTATGAGAAGAGAACAATTGGGACATTTTGTAATTCATGGAAAAGAAAAACTGGGACATTTTGTAATGATTTATGGAAAGAGAACAACTGGGACATTTTGTGATGATTTATGGAAAGAAAACAACTGGGACATTTTGTGATGATTTATGGAAAGAGAACAACTGGGACATTTTGTGATGATTCATGGAAAGAAAACAACTGGGACATTTTGTGATGATTTATGGAAAGAGAACAATTGGGACATTTTGTGATGATTTATGGAAAGAGAACAATTGGGACATTTTGTGATGATTTATGGAAAGAGAAGAACTGAGACATTTTGTGATGATTTATGAGAAGAGAACAATTGGGACATTTTGTGATGATTTATGGAAAGAGAACAATTGGGACATTTTGTGATGATTTATGGAAAGAGAACAATTGAGACATTTTGTGATGATTTATGGAAAGAGAACAATTGGGACATTTTGTGATGATTTATGGAAAGAGAACTGAGACATTTTGTGATGATTTATGGAAAGAGATGAACTGAGACATATTGTGATGATTTATGGGAAGAGAAGAACTGAGACATTCTGTGATGATTTTTATGAGAAGAGAACAATTGGGACATTTTGTGATGATTTATGGAAAGAGAACAACTGGGACATTTTGTGATGATTCATGGAAAGAAAACAACTGGGACATTTTGTGATGATTTTTGGAAAGAGAAAAACTGGGACATTTTGTGATGATTCATGGGAAGAGAAGAACTGGGACATTTTGTGATGATTCATGGGAAGAGAAGAACTGAGACATTTTGTGATAATTTATGGGAAGAGAACAATTGGGACATTTTGTAATTCATTGAAGAGAAAAACTGGGACATTTTGTAATGATTTATGGAAAGAGAACAACTGGGACATTTTGTGATGATTCATGGGAAGAAAACAACAGGGACATTTTGTGATGATTCATGGGAAGAAAACAACAGGGACATTTTGTGATGATTCATGGAAAGAGAACAACTGGGAAATTTTGTGATGATTTATGGAAAGAAAACAACTGGGACATTTTGTGATGATTCATGGGAAGAAAACAACAGGGATATTTTGTGATGATTCATGGAAAGAGAACAACTGGGATATTTTGTGATGATTCATGGGAAGAAAACAACAGGGACATTTTGTGATGATTCATGGAAAGAAAACAACTGGGACATTTTGTGATGATTATGGAAAGAGAACAACTGGGACATTTTGTGATGATTTATAGAAAGAAAACAACTGGGATATTTTGTGATGATTTATGGGAAGAGAACATTGAGACATTTTGTGACAGCTGGCATGATTCATGGGAAAAGAAGTAGAGGCAGACATGTCAACACATAAATTGATACATGATGCTAGAAAACTGGAGTTGTGCAGGAATGATCACCTATGTCAGTTAGAAAGGCATATGATAATTACATGATTTTGAAATCTACCTGGTTTGTTATACTGTTTTGATAACTTTATAATGAGTTGGTTCTAGTACCGTCTTGCTTGTGAAATACTTGCTCTCTCTTTTAGGCTTCAAGAACGATTAAAGCAGAAGCGACTTGAGAAGGAGGAACAGGACAAGAAAGAACAAATTCAAAGGGAAAAGATGAGAAGACATCACGGCAAAGACCTGACAATGGCTAAACAAAAGTGAGTTTTTGGTATTTGTAGTTCTTACTTCCTATTTAAAATGGTTATTGATAAGTGTCAGTAATTACTTCCCTTTACTAAAGCAGATGTGAATAATGCAATGTCAAATAAGATAAATGACAGACATTTTAATTTCAGAATGATTTACATTTTGTAATTTCATTCTTTTTCTTTATTTATTCTTCTTCTATGATGCTTACATTTGAAACTGTTATATATGTGTTTTTCCTCCTTTCTTGAGTAGAATCATTAAACATGCAACTGTTACTGGGTACTCCACATCTAGGTTAGAAGAAGCTGAGCTCAGAAAGATTGCTGAGGAACGTAAAAGAGAAAAAGCAGAAGAGAAGTTGGCCAGGTGAGAAAAATATCTTTATTTCTACTTAACACTTTGGCTACTATTATATTCCAACTGTATTTCCAATACATTTGAGTATAGTAGAGCTGAAAATTATTTACGGATAAATATCATTATGTGTTTCAGTTTACGTAATGTTTATGCAAATTTCATAAATAATTATGTAAAGTGTACATATAGTTTTGTAAAGTTTTTATAATTCAGAACTCTTATCTGGCATCCATTAATAAATTATTCATCTATAAATTAGAAATTCTTGGTTGTAAAGAATCCAAATTGTAGAACTCTGGGCAAACTCATCGATCTTCTGTCTTTCTCAGCAAGTGTCATATACAGATGCTTGTCAATCCAGTAGGTTGCTGGTTGTAAACACATCAAATCCCTTCCCTTAAACATCCCTCCTTGCTGAAATCAGCCCTTACATCTGAATACCAGCGTCCTTAAATATGTATTGTAATCTCCCTTGTTTGTTTTGCGTATTCAGCTACTGGTGTTCTTGAAGCCAACAGAATCGCTCACCTGTTGCCTCGCACTCTGCCTTGACCCAGACTGTAAGTACATGTAAGAGAGAAATGCCTGCTCAGTTACCACTCATGCCACATCTGTCCATAGATGAGAAAGAGATGGCTGAATTTGCAGGTTACTAGACTTCACTTTGTATGCTCTGGTACTATTCCCCGTTAAGGCAAAAGATTTTGCGTCTCTGAGAGATTGATTACAAATCCTGGAATGTACGAGGGAAAGTCATTAAGTAACATGAATTTTATTATAAAGTGCATGTTAGAGTATGAACAATGGAAAATATTATTTCAGGACACAGGCTGGCTCTTAAGAATACCCCGTGTCGGCATCATGAAGACTAAACAGTTTGTTCATACACAATAGAGATTACAAAATAGTTGCCCCATTGTTGACTTGCACCGGGAAAGAACAATGAGGCATTATTTATTTGTTATGGTCTCATTCATTCATTCAGTAGCATGTCCTTTGCAGAACCTCGCTCCCATAATAACCTTCTTGAAAACTTCTCGATCATAAGCAAGATCCCCTTCGTCTGATATACCCATCAAGAGATCATCCGCCACATCCTGCACCCATCTTCTCTTTGGCCTTCCTCTTCCTCTCTTCCTGGACATAAACCTTTCCATTAGTGTTCTCTCCAAACTTTCGTGACGTTTCAAGTGACCGAAATATTTCAATTTTCTTTGTTTTATCGTCTTTAATAGCCAACCACCTTCAGTATTCAGCTCTTGAAGTATGGATGCATTTGTTCTTTTCTTTATCCAAAATATTCTTAGAACCTGTCTAAAACATTTATATTCAAAGGCATTTATGCGCTCTGCAGGTCTCACAGGCATATGTTGCAATGGGAAAGATGCATGCTCTTAGAAATCTAATTTTTGTAGTTCTATCATTCTATTCAGCTGTTTTAGTCTTTGAAGAGCAATAGATAGTCGTCGTTTAATTTCTTTCATTGTGTCACCATTGTTGGTAATCAATGACCCAAGATATTAAAAATTTTCCACCACCTCCAATTTTTCCTCATTAAGATATATTTCTTTCTCCATAGTAGTTTTATCTGAATGCATTATCTTTGTTTTTGCTATGTTACTTAAGATTGTAATTTTCACTATTCCTTTGGCTTGAGGTTATTATAGGTTTTTTATACCATTCTGTGATGTGGATAGTAATACTGTATCATCAGCATATCAAATCTCTGGTATTTCATGACCACCGATATTTAGGGCATCATATTGCTCTCTGGTTATATCATCTCTTACATTTCTCATTTGTTATGGTCTGGTGATGTGGAATCTACAGAAGCTTGATGACTGCGTATGGAGTCAGATGTTTGAGTCAGGAAAGAGTATGAATGGGTAGACAGATGTCAAAGGAAACACCTGTTGCCTGTGGTTAAGAAAAGTCGCAGGAATCTGCTGGGGAAAGTCTTGATAACCATCTTGATAATTATTGGCCCTAGGTTGGTGCATTTCCAGGAAAGGAATGAAAATGTGACTAGTGCTAGACACAGTGACATGCCAGTGAACAAACTAAAGCCCATAATATGATCTTAGCACCATGGACTTCTCTCAGAGAAAGAGTATTGTTGCCCACCTTCATATGGCAGCACATATTGAATACACTATGTGCTCTGAAATATGAGGCCTTGTCGCCATCAGACTTTCACTTGTTTGGACCCCTGAAAGAACATTTACAGGGTCAGAAGTTTGCAGATGACAGCAAGGTAATGGAGGCAGTACAACATTGGTTTACAGTCACACCCACAATCTGTATGCCAGAAGGCATTGATAGGCTAGTGGACAGGTGCACTATGTTTGTTGCCAGGCAGAGAGACTGTGTTGAGAGACAACACACACACATACACAATTTCTGGTTCGCAATATTGTAAAAATGTTATTCGTAAAATTAACCCTACCAGACCTGAGGCACTGAACCTAACTGTCCCTATAACCTGGGCTCCTGAGCATTAAAGAGGAAAAAAAACCAACATGACATAGAAAAATGTTAGTTACATGCAAACAAGTTGTTAGAATAAGATGTAACTTGGAGACATTGTAGAAAATAGGTCTACCTTTCATTTAGCACCAATATTTCACCTTTGTGTGCCAATCCAGTCTGAATAAACCAAAGTATCGATCACCTGTTGGACTGTGAAAAGCCTAGACCTACTTCGCTTTCTTGTTGAAGTGCTTGGTTCATTAGCCTACGTTTCATTGTGAATTTTCTGAATTGTTTCACATTAAACCACACAAAGTCAATTCAAACCTATGGGGGCAGACATTTGCAATGGCTAACCATGAGGTTTGACCACGATTGGTTAGTTATTTTTAGTTTGTGACGCATTTTTTTTCACGTACTAGGCAAAATACCGAAAATTGGGTATAGCGGCAGATTAGGAAATTACCGAAAAATTGGTTCAGCGGTCTGGTAGGGTTAATGACTTCCTTTCATACATAGTGGAAAGTATTATTCTTAAATCCCCAACCCTGTGTGACATCCTCCCAGTAGAAACCAGTGATGCTATAAAGTGCAGTAGTGTACTTATTTACATTTGTGCAACACTCGGATGTCGCCAGATTGACTGACTACTTGTGATGCACCAGCATCTCTGCACATTGTTGATATCATGGATGAATCAGAGTAAAGTCTTCACCAGGGCACTTGGTAGTGCATTGTGCTACCAGCTTGCCTAGACAGTCCATGAATTCCCAAGGTTGATGGATCTGTTGTTGCTTCTGCTGCTGCCTTATAAATCGTCCTTCAGCTCGTGCAGCCACCGACTCTTGCATGTTAGTTCTTGCCTGCTGGACAAATGTCTGACACCACTTAACATCTCCCAACTATTGACACATTTACAACTAATACTTTTGAAGCATAATAAATAATAGAACATGAAATCCTAGTAATTTCACTACTATTCAGTCTACATTTCACGGTAGTAATATAAAAATCACACCGCAGCTTAAATACTTGATTCTGTAACTATTGTAGCTGACTAATTCTAAGATGATATTAAATCACCATAACTATATTCAGATCCTTAGTTCCGCAAGGCATCTTTCACCAGAGCCCAGACAAAGAATGAGTCTGCTTTTCTCAATGCCTGTTCCATGCTACCTTGAAGTCGTCACATGATTCACAACTTTGGTTTGAATCATGTCCCACATTGGGCATTCTCTGGTGATTACGTTTTTCTTACTGCCGTTGATCCAGCATGGATCGTGACAATCACACTGCATTGTGTCTTTGTTTTAATTTTGTTACTGTTTGTGCTTTTTCTATTTTTGTTCCAGGCAGAGAGTGAAAGACCAGATCGAGAAAGATAAACAAGATCGAGCAGCCAAAGTCAGTCTCTTACTTCGCATCAGTAAATAATTTAGTTAAATTTTCTCAGTTAATTTTTAGTAACTGTATAAATACACATGAAAAAGATGGCAAGCAAAATGGTTCTGTCATATAAGGCGATGATCAAGATGCAGTGTTCCAAAAATAGCTTGAGCACCAACTAATGAATATTGAGCAAGAGGTTGTCCCACAAACAAGAGGTTGTCCCGCAAACAAGAGATTGTCCTGCAAACAAGAGATTAATGGGATATATGAGACTTGGAATCCTTGAATGAAATATCCACTAAATATGTGGCTCAGAAGTTATGATGTCCATCTGTTAACTTCTGCAGACCTGGTTTGATTTATGAAGGCTGTTTGGATCATCATCATCCAGTGCCTTGCCGTTTGGCGTGGGCGATCATGCCTCTCCACAAATTATGATCTCTGACGTCATGGATCAATTCGTATGTTGACTCCCTTCCGTGGCATGACACAAGACTGTCAAGAATCTTCTCATGTTGTCTTCCTCTATTTCTCTTTCCGCAAATCTTTCTAGTAGTCACATGTTACAATTTTTGTCTTCTCATAACGTGGCCAAAAACGTTTGGATATGTATAAATAAGGAAAGGATGGTATACTCCCTGATCCTGGGGCAGTGGATCAAACATCTAGCCTTCTCAGACAAGGAGGAAATACTTGATGGACATGTGCACATTCTACATTTCCAACATAGAAAATCCACTCATAAAGGAATATTTATGGCAAGTGAGATTCTAGTATTCACACAGTTAGACTCTTGCCAGGCTGTGAAGTTAGTGCACTGTGCCGTGATTCTCCCTGTATGATCTATGGGAAGAAACTGGATTACTTAAGGAAAGTGGTCCCTGATCTAAAAATAAAACCAGCATGGTGTTGAAATACTGAACAGAGACAGAGACCAGAACCAAAAAAAAATCTCTCCACTCTGTTGTCTCGGTACTTCATGTTTAATTCACCGCAAACAAAGGAATTCCCAGGAAATCACGTGACATCAGGGTAATTCAACAATGGGGGTAGGGCTGTGTGTCAATCACTTCCGGTGGAGTGTGTGGTGGACTGCTAGACCAATCGATGGATGCAATAAATATTTCTGGGCCCAAAGAGCCCTCACTGTCATTGGAGTGTATATCCATATCTTGTGCTGCTTGTCTTATCTTGTGTATGTTCTATCTGTCTCACTTAAGGAGATATATGTGTGTGCCATGAAAGTGGTCCCAGACCTAAAAATAAAACCAGCATGGTATTGAAATACTGAACAGGGAAAGAGACCAGGACAAGAACAGTCTGTCCACTCTTTTGTCTCCAGCTTGAAGTGTTTGAGGGGCTTGTCTGTTCAATTGACGGAGGAATCTCCCATGTTGGACAGGTCAAGGGATAGGGACCAGGTGATGTGCGACACAAACTTTCTGCCTTGGGGACATAAAGAGGGCACCTTCCTCTGTTCTCTAGTCCGAGCATGAAAGGGTTGGGTAGGAGGTTTTGACCAAATACTTTGGACACTCGCCGTACTACAGTGGAACACTGAAGGGGTTTCAAACAGTCTCCCCAACAAATCCCCTTTGTGAAGTCAACATTGATGTGGTATGCATCCAAGTGTTATACCTCAATGCCTACCACAGATTCTCAGAGAAGTCAACATTGATGTGGTATGCATCTAAGTGTTATACCTCAATGCCTACCACAGATTCTCAGAGAAGTCAACATTGATGTGGTATGCATCCAAGTGTTATACCTCAATGCCTACCACAGATTCTCAGAGAAGTCAACATTGATGTGGTATGCATCTAAGTGTTATACCTCAATGCCTACCACAGATTCTCAGAGAAGTCAACATTGATGTGGTATGTATCTAAGTGTTATACCTCAATGCCTACCACAGATTCTCAGAGAAGTCAACATTGATGTGGTATGCATCTAAGTGTTATACCTCAATGCCTACCACAGATTCTCAGAGAAGTCAACATTGATGTGGTATGCATCTAAGTGTTATACCTCAATGCCTACCACAGATTCTCAGAGAAGTCAACATTGATGTGGTATGCATCTAAGTGTTATACCTCAATGCCTACCACAGATTCTCAGAGAAGTCAACATTGATGTGGTATGCATCTAAGTGTTATACCTCAATGCCTACCACAGATTCTCAGAGAAGTCAACATTGATGTGGTATGCATCTAAGTGTTATACCTCAATGCCTACCACAGATTCTCAGAGAAGTCAACATTGATGTGGTATGCATCTAAGTGTTATACCTCAATGCCTACCACAGATTCTCAGAGAAGTCAACATTGATGTGGTATGCATCTAAGTGTTATACCTCAATGCCTACCACAGATTCTCAGAGAAGTCAACATTGATGTGGTATGCATCTAAGTGTTATACCTCAATGCCTACCACAGATTCTCAGAGAAGTCAACATTGATGTGGTATGCATCTAAGTGTTATACCTCAATGCCTACCACAGATTCTCAGAGAAGTCAACATTGATGTGGTATGCATCTAAGTGTTATACCTCAATGCCTACCACAGATTCTCAGAGAAGTCAACATTGATGTGGTATGCATCTAAGTGTTATACCTCAATGCCTACCACAGATTCTCAGAGAAGTCAACATTGATGTGGTATGCATCTAAGTGTTATACCTCAATGCCTACCACAGATTCTCAGAGAAGTCAACATTGATGTGGTATGCATCTAAGTGTTATACCTCAATGCCTACCACAGATTCTCAGAGAAGTCAACATTGATGTGGTATGCATCTAAGTGTTATACCTCAATGCCTACCACAGATTCTCAGTCAAAGGATAAAGTATGCATTTTGACCATGAAGGACACAAGGGCAGAGTTCTGGTACTTAAGTAACATTCAGTTCCAAAGCAGTGAAGTGTCTCAGGACTCTGACATTGAAACAAAAATTATAGAATTGAAATAATATCGGAAGGGAAAATAAGAATTTATAATCTATATAATGGAATTATTGTCATTTACTGCCTATAGTACCTTGCGGGGTAGGACAGGGGGGTCTTGAGCATGAGGAATTAAGGCCGCATGGCTAGTGCAGTCGCCACGAACTGCAGGTTAGAGTTTTCTTTTTGCCCCGGATAGAAAAAAAAAACCATGCCTTACAGAGGATTCAAACCCGGGTCTCCTGAAGGAGAGTGGCATTCTAGCCATTCGGCCATCAGCTTCACAAAGAAATTACTAGCAGTCCTAAATTTAAAATGGGAGGAATGAATAGTCCCGCGGGCAAGTAAGACGGCTATACTTAAACTATGAGAAAGGAAAAGACCTCATTCATTCAATAGCTTGTCCTTTGCAGAACTTTTCTCCCATAACAACCTTCCAGAAAACATCTTGGTCATAAGCAAGATGTCCTCCGTCTGATACACTCATCTGGATATCTTCTGCCACATCCTGCACCAATCTTCTCTTTGGCCTTCCTCTTCCTCTCTTCCCAGGCATATACCCCTCTGTTATTGTTCTCCAAACTTTCATGATGTTTCAAGTGACCAAAATATTTTAATTGTTTTTTGTTTTATCGTCTTTAGTAGCCAACTTTCTTCAGTATTCAGATCTTGTCGTATGGATGCATTTGTTCTTTTCTGTATCCAAGATATTCTTAGAACCTGTCTATAACATTTATATTCAAAGGCATGTAAGCACTGTTCAGCTTGTTTAGTAAATGTCCAGGTCTCACATATGTATGTTGCAATGAGAAAGATGCATGCTCTTAAAAATCTAATTTTTGTAGGTATATCTTTCTGACGCTACAATATATTCAATTTTTGAAGAGCAATAGATATTTGTCTTTTAACTTCTTTCATTGTGTCACCATTGTTAGTAATAAATGACCCAAGATATTCAAAATTTTCCACCAGCTCCAATTTTTCCTCATTAACATATATTTCTTTCTCCATAGTAGTTTTATATGTATGCATTATCTTTGTTGTTGCTATGTTAAGATATAAGTTTTAGTTTTCACTATTCTTTTGTGTTGAGGTTATTAGATTTTCTATGCCATTCTGTGATGTGGATAGTAATACTGTATCATCAGCATATCGAATCTCTGATATTTCATGACCACCGATATTTAGGGCACCACATTGCTCCTTGGTTATATCATCACTGATATTTCTCATTATATTTTTGGTTAAACAATTAGGTGGACAGCACAGAACCCTGACGGACTCCTTGCTTGATGTCAAACCAATCTGATATACTAATACAAGTCTATTAGAAAGACCTGGAAGAACCAAATGGCTTTCAACATATGTCAACTGAGTTGTTTATAGTGGGTAAATTAACAAAAACAGAAAGTGGAATTGGTCAGTTTTATAATGACACGATCACAAATGGACGCTGCGACTCAAGCTTAAGTTGTGTAGGAAAACTAATGAGATGCATTATCAATAGCAGGCTGACAAGCACACACACACACAGAATGAGTTTTATTATGTTGTTAAACTCCATTTCCAGCTACTTAAAGAAAAAGAAGAGGAACTTCAAAAGTCTGCATCTCCAGCTTCTCCTCCAGCTGCACCTCCAGCCGTGTTAGAAGCACCGCCTAAGAAGGAGTACACAGAATGCAAACTACAGGTATTGTCTGTGGCACATCTTGTCCTCATTCTTGTATGCTCCAGTCATGCAGTCAATGCTGTGTTCATCATTCTTACTTGTGTCCAGCAAAAGGATTTTTTTTAGCAGAGGGATTAAAGCTCCTGAGTTGATTATGACAACTCCATAATGTCCCCCCTCTCCTCTTGATCTCTGGGTAATGGATCACATGTTTTATCTTCTCAGATAAGTATGATCTTGTGTGGTTGTTATGCGTGCTAAAGACCCCTTACAGTTAGAGGTTGTAAAGAATAAGCCTTATGATCTCTTCGCTGATATAAGTGGACAAGTCTGAAGTGTATAAAACCAGTGTTACAGGAACAATCTGGCATCTACACCATGCAACAGACATATGAGTGGACAAGTCTGAAGTGTTTAAAACCAGAGTGTTACAGGAACAATCTGGCATCTACACCATGCAACAGACATATGAGGAGACAAGTCTGAAATGTTTAAAATCATGTTACTACATTTACACCATGCAACATTTGCTGATGGTTCTAGATCATATGTGTGTTTGCTTGAAAGGCTCTCATGGTGATTCTGTTACAGAGAGGCAGTTGAAAAACAGGGTGGTCGAACACAGACCCAATTAGATTGACAGAATAATAAAGACTTTGGTAACCTGGCAAAATCTACACACCAGATATCTCATACATCATCGATTAGTGGTACATTTTGGAAACCGGTCACGTGATTGATAAGGACAATGTGTTTCCTGTGTTGTTTAACACACAAAAGTGATCACATGTTAAAGTGGTAGAAGCAATTGCCATTCATTTATAAAAACCAATTTTGAACAAAGAAAAAAGACATGATAGTCTGTTTAAAATTACCTTGCTAGACAATTCAAAATTACTTTGTGAATGTGTGTGTTGTATGTTTCATCTTAAAGGATTTATCTTGTGGCTTTAGTTTATGTTGTTCTTTCTGCAGTATGTACTTGGCGAGATGCAGCGACATATGCCTGGCAATAAATCATGCAATTTCTTGTTTGTGTCTTCGTTATTCAGATTCTAAATCAACCAATAAACAAAAATAAGAGTCAGATACAACTGATCATTTTAAGTTAGGTTTTGTCTCATTGCTCCTTTACTTTGTGTGTACCCAGATCCGTCTAACCAATGGAGAGACCCTAACACAAACATTTGGTTCTAAGGAGCCGCTAAGTTCCGTCCGACTATATGTTGAACTAAATCGAACAGATGGAGACGGTCCATTCTGGCTGATGACATCATTCCCTAAGAAACTGTTCACAGCTACTGAATTGGAAATGCCTTTGGATATGCTGGGTGAGTTGTCTCAAGTATTTGTTCACACATTATATTGGGTGAGTGGTCTCATGTATTTGTTCACACATTATGTTGGGTGAGTTATCTCAAGTATTTGTTCACACATTATATAGGGTGAGTTGTCTCTAAGTATTTGTTCGCACATTATATAGGGTGAGTTGTCTCTAAGTATTTGTTCACACACTATGTTGGACGAGTTGTCTCAAGTATTTGTTCACACATTATATTTAGTGAGTTGTCTCATGTATTTGTTCACACATTATGTTTGGTGAGTTGTCTCTAAGTATTTGTTCACACATGTTTGGATGAGTTGTCTCTAAGTATTTGTTCACACATTATGTTTGGTGAATTGTCTTGAGTATTTGTTCACACATTATGTTTGGTGAGTGGTCTCTAAGTATTTGTTCACACATTATGTTTGGTGAGTGGTCTTGGGTATTTGTTCACACACTATGTTGGATGAGTTGTCTCTAAGTATTTGTTCACACACTATGTTGAGTAGGTTGCCTCAAGTATTTGTTCACACATTATGTTTGGTGAGTGGTCTCTAAGTATTTGTTCACACATTATGTTTGGTGAGTTGTTTCTAAGTATTTGTTCACACACTATGTTGAGTAGGTTGTCTCAAGTATTTGTTCACACATTATGTTTGGTGAGTGGTCTCTAAGTATTTGTTCACACATTATGTTTGGTGAGTGGTCTTGGGTATTTGTTCACACACTATGTTGGATGAGTTGTTTCTAAGTATTTGTTCACACACTATGTTGGGTGAGTTGTTTCTAAGTATTTGTTCACACACTATGTTGGATGAGTTGTCTCTAAGTATTTGTTCACACACTATGTTGGATGAGTTTCTCTAAGTATTTGTTCACACACTATGTTGGATGAGTTGTCTCTAAGTATTTGTTCACACACTATGTTGAGTAGGTTGTCTCAAGTATTTGTTCACACATTATGTTTGGTGAGTGGTCTTGGGTATTTGTTCACACACTGTGTTGGATGAGTTGTCTCTAAGTATTTGTTCACATACTATGTTGGATGAGTTGTCTCTAAGTATTTGTTCACACACTATGTTGGATGAGTTGTCTCTAAGTATTTGTTCACACACTATGTTGAGTAGGTTGTCTCAAGTATTTGTTCACACACTATGTTGAGTAGGTTGTCTCAAGTATTTGTTCACACATTATGTTGGATGAGTTGTCTCAAGTATTTGTTCACACACTATGTTGAGTAGGTTGTCTCAAGTATTTGTTCACACATTATGTTGAGTAGGTTGTCTCAAGTATTTGTTCACACATTATGTTGAGTAGGTTGTCTCAAGTATTTGTTCACACACTATGTTGAGTAGGTTGTCTCAAGTATTTGTTCACACACTATGTTGAGTAGGTTGTCTCAAGTATTTGTTCACACACTATGTTGAGTAGGTTGTCTCAAGTATTTGTTCACACACTATGTTGAGTAGGTTGTCTCAAGTATTTGTTCACACATTATGTTGGATGAGTTGTCTCAAGTATTTGTTCACACACTATGTTGAGTAGGTTGTCTCAAGTATTTGTTCACACACTATGTTGAGTAGGTTGTCTCAAGTATTTGTTCACACATTATGTTGGATGAGTTGTCTCTAAGTATTTGTTCACATACTATGTTGGATGAGTTGTCTCTAAGTATTTGTTCACATACTATGTTGGGTGAGTTGTTTCTGAGTATTTGTTCACATACTATGTTGAGTAGGTTGTCTCAAGTATTTGTTCACATACTATGTTGGATGAGTTGTCTCTAAGTATTTGTTCACATACTATGTTGGATGAGTTGTCTCTAAGTATTTGTTCACACATTATGTTGAGTAGGTTGTCTCAAGTATTTGTTCACACATTATGTTGAGTAGGTTGTCTCAAGTATTTGTTCACACATTATGTTGAGTAGGTTGTCTCAAGTATTTGTTCACACATTATGTTGAGTAGGTTGTCTCAAGTATTTGTTCACACATTATGTTGAGTAGGTTGTCTCAAGTATTTGTTCACACATTATGTTGAGTAGGTTGTTTCAAGTATTTGTTCACATACTATGTTGGATGAGTTGTCTCTAAGTATTTGTTCACACATTATACTGGGTGAGTTGTCTCTAAGTATTTGTTCACACACTATGTTGGATGAGTTGTCTCTAAGTATTTGTTCACACACTATGTTGGATGAGTTGTCTCTAAGTATTTGTTCACACACTATGTTGGATGAGTTGTCTCTAAGTATTTGTTCACACATTATGTTGGATGACTTGTCTCTAAGTATTTGTTCACACATTATGTTGAGTAGGTTGTCTCAAGTATTTGTTCACACATTATACTGGGTGAGTTGTCTCAAGTATTTGTTCACATACTATGTTGAGTGAGTTGTCTCAAGTATTTGTTCACACACTATGTTGGGTGAGTTGTTTCTAAGTATTTGTTCACACACTGTTGAGTAAGCTGTTTCAAGTATTTGTTCACACGCTGTTAGGTGGGTTGTTTCAAGTATTTGTTCACATACTTTGTTGGATGACTGGCACCTTGCCATCTTGACAGAGGATAGTTTGTAAAATGGAGTTATACCCCTCCTTGAAGAGATTACAAGAAGAATTGCCATGGCAAAGATAGCCTTTTGCAAGATGGAAAACATACAGACCAATAAAAAAGACGTCAATTGCAACAAGAAAAAGAGTGTTGAGTTGCTACATAGAACCTGTACTTTTGTATGGATGTGAAGCGTGGCCAATGTGCAGACAAGCTGAAAAACATCTGATGGCTGTGGAAATGTGGTTTCTGAGGAAAATGCAAAGAATACCATGGACAGACAGAAAAGCCAATGACCAAGTCCTACAAGAAACAAATGAAAATTGTGCACTGATTAAAGAAATTAGACATAGACAGTCAAAATGTTTTGTTCACGTTATGAGAAAAAATAAATTGGAGTAATTGATGACAACTGGCAAGTTTGAGGGGAAGAGAACAAAGGGAGGACAGAGAAGTAAATACCTGGATGGCTTGGTCTCGTATGGTCAAGACAAGAACACTGAGCTGATCCACAACTCTGGTGATTGAGTGAGATGGCAAATTATGACCGCCCACACTGATTGGCACATGATGATGACCTCTCCATAACACAAAGCCTGGGCTGAATTTAGAGACCATGTTTTGCCCATGCAGCATGATCCATTTCTTGGCCTGCCTAGTTTACTCCAGAGGAAAGGTAACACCAATACGCCTGGAGCAAGACAAGCTGCAGAAACTGCCAAATTAGCAAAGCAATGCTCTGTCCATCTGTCGGAGCATCCACCCTAGATCAGTTGCCGACCAAGGGTTAGGGCCTGGTCTGCCATGACATTTAGTCTTTAGGTTGTATTTCCTTGCACTAAGGCTTGTATCCTCCCAATTTCACTGCTCCGCCCGAAGCCGATGGCACAATGTGGGGTGTCGGGTTTGGTGAGCCCCGCCCAACATTTGGCGCTAACAGAAAGCAGGTAGTATCGTCTACTGTCATACGGTAGCTCAGTCATATCTGACTAAGACCTGACACACTTTGTTGGATATTAATTAAATATTTGTATAAACATGTTGGATAAACTCTGTAGATATATGTTCAAACATTATGTTGGATATGCTCTATAGATATGTGTTCAAAAATTATGTTGGATAAACTCAACAGGTATTTGTTCAAACATGTTAGATAAACTCTCTAGATATGTTTTAAAATATTATGTTTGATAAACTCTATAGATATGTGTTCAATGATTATGTTAGATAAATTGACATCATATTATTGTTGGGCTCGCATCATGTCATTGCCTCACATCATGTCATTGTTGGGCTCACACTGTTGTCTGCCTGTCTCACATCATGCCATTGTCTGTCTCACATCATGTCATTGTCTGTCTCACATCATGTCATTGTCTGTCTCACATCATGTCATTGTCTGTCTCACATGTCATTGTTCGGATCAAATCATGCCATTGTTGGGCTCACATCATGTCATTGTCTATCTCACATCATGTCATTGTCTGTCTCACATGTCATTGTTCCGATCAAATCATGCCATTGTTGGGCTCACATTATGTCATTGTTGGGGCTCACATCATGTCATTGTCTGTCTCACATCATGTCATTGTTCTGAACAAATCATGCCATTGTTGGGGCTCACATTATGTCATTGTCGGGGCTCACATCATCTCATTCTGTCTCACATGTCATTGTTAAGATCAAATTATGCCATTGTTAAGATCACATCATGTCATTGTTGGGCTCACGTCATGTCATTGTTGGGTTCACATCATGTCATCATTAAGATCACATCATGTCATTGTCGGGCTCACATTGTGTCATTAAGATCACATCATGTCATTGTTGGACTCACATCATGTCATTGTTGGATGAACATTGTGTTAGTTAGTTAGTTAGTCGACAGATCATCCTCATTGCACATCGAACCATTCAGTCCCATAAGTTTTCGGATCCCCTCCTCAGCAAATCCTACAGCATGTAGCGGCTCACGGCACCAGTTCTTTTTTGGTGTATTAATCTTCTTTGGCTTCCTGCGTAGTGTTCTTGTTTGGCCACACCTCTTATAACTTGCTGTTCTCGCAGCCAGACCATGGTTGTAGATTCCCAGTCATCGCTTGGTTCTCGTAAACGACTTACTTCTCGTAGAGCATTCAGAATGTCTGCCTGGTCCATGGCTCGTCCACCTTCCACAGTAGCCCTGCCTGCAAGCCTTTCAGCCTGCTTATTCCCTTGTACACCCTCATGCCCTGGCACAAAGATGAAACTAATCTTTGCCAGCCGAGACCACTCCAGAGACAGCAGCCATTCTCTTCGGGCCCACCCCATCTCTATCATCCTGAGCATACTCATTGAGTCACTAAGGACACATACCCGACTGAATGTCTGTGTCTTGAGCCATGTTATTACTTTACTTACTGCCATGACTTCCATAGTTAGGCTACTTGTGGTTAAAGCAAAAGCGCCAGACTCTTCCTTCACACTTTTCCCTCCGGCCTGAGCGGTAAAGGCCCATGAACTTCTCACTCCTCTGATGACCGACCTATCCGTGTAAATGACAGCATCATCCTCTAACGAATTCTCGAAGATCAGAGCCTGTACTTCCGCCTCCACAGCAGCTTGATTTTCTTGTCTGCATTTCTTGTCTAGTTGGATGCAAACTGAAAAGGATGTACAAAACTCTGTTGGCACTTGTACCCACTCCTCGCCAGGTTCTAAGTCCTCAAGTGAACACAACTGCTGAAGAATGTCTTCGGCTTGACCCATCCACGACTTTCCTCTTTTTAGCCTGCTGCCCTTTGCCTTCTTAATTTCGCTCTGCAGTGGATGTTGTGCGTTTGAGTTGACTCTGAGATAGGCACGTACTTGGCACATGGTTGGAAAATCAAGTAGCGCATCGCCCTGCATGCTGTATCTCTTGTACATCCAAGAATAATGCGCATAGCTTCATTCTGTATCCTTTCCATCCTTTCTATCTGCTTATGGCTGAGAGTCAGAATCGCCATTGCATACTTCAAAACAGAAAGGACCAGACCTTCATAAAGAAGACATAGGTGGCGCTGCTCACAGTTTGCCGCCGCCATCACTCGCATCGCAGCGAAACCCCACTTGGCCTTTGTTATCACCTGGTCTGCATGCTCAGTATAAGCTAGGCTTCGATCAAATCATATCCCTAGGTAATTCATTGCCTGCGTTCTTTCCGCCGTTTCTGAACCCAGATTTACAGTTGGTGTTGGCAATATGGTTGTTCAAAGAGAATTGTTGGGCGAACATTGTGTCATTGTTGAGTGAAAATTGTGTCATTGTTGGTCGAACATTGTGTCATTGTTGGGCGAACATTGTGTCATTGTTGGGCAAATATTGTGTCATTGTTGGCAAACATTGTGTCATTGTTGGGTGAACATTGTGTCATTGTTGGGTGAACATTGTGTCATTGTTGGACGAACATTGTGTCATTGTTGGGTGAACATTGTGTCATTGTTGGGTGAACATTGTGTCATTGTCAGGCGAACATTGTGTCATAGTTGGGTGAATATTGTGTCATTGTTGGGTGAACATTTTGTCATTGGTGGGTGAATATTGTGTCATTGTTGGGTGAACATTGTGTCATTGTTGGGCAAACATTGTGTCATTGTTGGGCGAACATTGTGTCATTGGTGGGCGAATATTGTGTCATTGTTTGGCGAACATCTTTTCAGTGTAAGACAGCTTCAGTATGTATTATGGCTATTCATTATTAGCTTAATTTGCGGGACCATGAGGCAGAGTCAGGAGATGAAAAACTGCTATAAATACCTGTGTACAGACTGCCATGTTGTATGTGTGGGAAAACACCTAATTTCTTTATTCTGGCCTTTTCAGGACTTGTGCCGTCTGCAGTTCTCATTGTTACGAAATCACGTTGATGGATGGAACACACTTGGGGTGTGCATATTTTGTCAAATCTGAGGTCGTCAAACCAAGAGGCATTTTTTTCTTTATTGTTTCTGAATTGTGACTTTCAAATTGCTTGATGGTTTGGCTGCAACTGTGGTTAACCAAATGAATTATGATTTTTTGTTTGCCAGGAAGAAAATGAGTGAAATTGTCCATATGATGTTACACTATGCCAGATGTTACTGCTATGCATGCACAGTTAAGCTCGCGCTGTTGTGTTTACTGGGCGAATTATAAATAGCTTATGCATACAGGCATAGCTCACTGTGCCTATATGTTTGAAGCTGAATAACTCGAGGTATGTCTGTGTACGTTTATGTTGAGAAATAAGTGCACACATGTACATCTGGATAATAATCATCTATGTGAACACGGGCAAATGTAGTTGAATATGATTATGGTAGTTGGTTTTGTTGTTCAGTAGCAGTGGTGTCTCTGTGTTGTGTGAACACGGGCAAATGTAGTTGAATATGATTATGGTAGTTGGTTTTGTTGTTCAGTAGCAGTGGTGTCTCTGTGTTGTGTGAACACGGGCAAATGTAGTTGAGTATGATTATGGTAGTTGGTTTTGTTGTTCAGTAGCAGTGGTGTCTCTGTGTTGTGTGAACACGGGCAAATGTAGTTGAGTATGATTATGGTAGTTGGTTTTGTTGTTCAGTAGCAGTGGTGTCTCTGTATTGTGTGAACACGGGCAAATGTAGTTGAGTATGATTATGGTAGTTGGTTTTGTTGTTCAGTAGCAGTGGTGTCTCTGTGTTGTGTGAACATGGGCAAATGTAGTTGAGTATGATTATGGTAGCTGGTTTTGTTGTTCAGTGGCAGTGGTGTCTCTGTGTTGTGTGAACACGGGCAAATGTAGTTGAGTATGATTATGGTAGTTGGTTTTGTTGTTCAGTAGCAGTGGTGTCTCTGTATTGTGTGAACACGGGCAAGTGTAGTTGAGTATGATTATGGTAGTTGGTTTTGTTGTTCAGTAGCAGTGGTGTCTCTGTGTTGTGTGAACATGGGCAAATGTAGTTGAGTATGATTATGGTAGCTGGTTTTGTTGTTCAGTGGCAGTGGTGTCTCTGTGTTGTGTGAACACGGGCAAATGTAGTTGAGTATGATTATGGTAGTTGGTTTTGTTGTTCAGTAGCAGTGGTGTCTCTGTGTTGTGTGAACACGGGCAAATGTAGTTGAGTATGATTATGGTAGTTGGTTTTGTTGTTCAGTAGCAGTGGTGTCTCTGTGTTGTGTGAACACGGGCAAATGTAGTTGAGTATGATTATGGTAGTTGGTTTTGTTGTTCAGTAGCAGTGGTGTCTCTGTGTTGTTGTCTGTGATGTCTTCTTCATTCCTCTTTCAAAGGGAGACCATCACACATTTATGCACTTCACAAACTCCAGGGTCAGTGTGTGGGTCTTCTGTGTGCATGTATCTGTTGTTTCCTCTAGAGATTCCATCCAAGATATCAGGCTCTATATACCCGTGGGTGGCTGTGTTACTGCTGACACTTCCATTGTCATACTATGTGGGATTGTAGCGAAAGCACTGCGGGCTTCATACAGTCTACAATACTCTGTTGATGGAAGTGTTGATTTCTGCCGCACCCGGGTGTGATTCTGTCAACAATGCCATTAGCTTTCAGTTAGGAGTCAGTGTGACGTGTACTTGAACTTTCAGTTAGGAGTCAGTGTGGCATGTACTTGAACTTTCAGTTAGGAGTCAGTGTGGCGTGTACTTGAACTTTCAGCTAGGAGTCAGTGTGGCGTGTACTTGAACTTTCAGTTAAGAGTCAGTGTGGCGTGTACTTGAACTTTCAGTTAAGAGTCAGTGTGGCGTGTACTTGAACTTTCAGTTTGGAGTCAGTGTGGCGTGTGCTTTAATTTGCCAAGATCCACATTCAAGTCTGTTTGTATGGACCTGTTCTTAGAATGAGTTTCTCAATTCAACCTATGATCTGATTGGATAACTGTGTTCTCAAAATGAGTTTAGTTTAGTCGATGGATCAACATCACGGCACACGGGTGTAACCCATAAGTGCTTCTTTCTCCTCCTAACTCAAATCTGAGTCTGGAGAAACTCAGCTCAGTGCACAAACTCTGTAGCACCAGCGAGGATCCTGAAAATACTTTGGGTAGATTTTTAACTCGAAATTTTGCCTGGGCAGCGCTGTTAGGCTACACTTTTTCTATTTCCAACTGCCAAGGGATTTTTTACATGCGCAATAATACACATGGGCGTCCGATCTCACTACCCAGAAACCAGGGGAAATTTTGTTACTAGAAGTCCACATTAAAAAAATTCCGGTCATCACCATCTCAGAATGAGTTACTCAGCAAACCTAATGATCTGGTTTGAGGACCCTGTTTTCAGGATGAGTTTCTCGTCACAAGCTAATGATCTGGGTTGAGGACCCTGTTATCAGGATGAGTTTCTCTGCACAGGCTAATGATCTGGGTTGAGGACCCTGTTCTCAGGATGAGTTTCTCATCACAAGCTAATGATCCAGTTTGAGGATCCTGTTCTCAGGATGAGTTTCTCGGCACAAGCTAATAATCTGGGTTGAGGACCCTGTTCTCGGGATGAGTTTCTCGTCACAAGCTAATGATCTGGTTTGAGGACCCTGTTCTCAGGATGAGTTTCTCATCACAAGCTAATGATCTGGTTTGAGGACCCTGTTCTCAGGATGAGTTTCTCTGCACAAGCTAATGATCCGGTTTGAGGATCTTGTTCTCAAGATGAGTTTCTCGGCACAAGCTAATAATCTGGGTTGAGGACCCTGTTCTCAGGATGAGTTTCTCGTCACAAGCTAATGATTTGGTTTGAGGACCCTGTTCTCAGGATGAATTTCTCGGCAAACCTAATGATCTCATATTTACCATTTCTGTTTGGTTTGTCAAGATCACTTTCTTTACACAGGAATATCTTCATAAGACTTCATCTCCTCCCATAGATCACACATGCATACCTTCATAAGACTTCATCTCCTCCCATAGATCACACATGAATACCTTCATAAGACTTCATCTCCTCCCATAGATCACACATGAATATCTTCACAAGACTTCATCTCCTCCCATAGATCACACATGCATACCTTCACAAGACTTCATCTCCTCCCATATATCACACATGCATACCTTCATAAGACTTCATCTCCTCCCATAGATCACACATGCATACCTTCATAAGACTTTGTCTCCTCCCATAGATCACACATGAATACCTTCATAAGACTTTGTCTCCTCCCATAGATCACACATGCATACCTTCATAAGACTTCATCTCCTCCCATAGATCACACATGAATACCTTCATAAGACTTCATCTCCTCCCATAGATCACACATGAATATCTTCACAAGACTTCATCTCCTCCCATAGATCACACATGCATACCTTCACAAGACTTCATCTCCTCCCATATATCACACATGCATACCTTCATAAGACTTCATCTCCTCCCATAGATCACACATGCATACCTTCATAAGACTTTGTCTCCTCCCATAGATCACACATGAATACCTTCATAAGACTTTGTCTCCTCCCATAGATCACACATGCATACCTTCATAAGACTTCGTCTCCTCCCATAGATCACACATGCATACCTTCATAAGACTTTGTCTCCTCCCATAGATCATACATGAATACCTTCATAAGACTTTGTCTCCTCCCATAGATCACACATGCATACCTTCATAAGACTTCGTCTCCTCCCATAGATCACACATGCATACCTTCATAAGACTTCATCTCCTCCCATAGATCACACATGCATACCTTCATAAGACTTCATCTCCTCCCATAGATCACACATGCATACCTTCACAAGACTTCATCTCCTCCCATAGATCACACATGCATACCTTCACAAGACTTCGTCTCCTCCCATAGATCACACATGCATACCTTCATAAGACTTCATCTCCTCCCATAGACCACACATGCATACCTTCATAAGACTTCATCTCCTCCCATAGATCACACATGAATACCTTCATAAGACTTCGTCTCCTCCCATAGATCACACATGCATACCTTCATAAGACTTCGTCTCCTTCCATAGATCACACATGAATATCTTCACAAGACTTCGTCTCCTCCCATAGATCACACATGCACACCTTCATAAGACTTCATCTCCTCCCATAGATCACACATGCATACCTTCATAAGACTTCATCTCCTCCCATAGATCACACATGAATACCTTCATAAGACTTCATCTCCTCCCATAGATCACACATGCATACCTTCATAAGACTTCATCTCCTCCCATAGATCACACATGAATATCTTCATAAGACTTCATCTCCTCCCATAGATCACACATGAATATCTTCATAAGACTTCATCTCCTCCCATAGATCACACATGAATATCTTCATAAGACTTCATCTCCTCCCATAGATCACACATGCACACCTTCATAAGACTTCATCTCCTCCCTTGGATCACACATGCATACCTTCATAAGACTTCATCTCCTCCCATAGATCACACATGAATACCTTCATAAGACTTCATCTCCTCCCATAGATCACACATGCATACCTTCATAAGACTTTATCTCCTCCCATAGATCACACATGAATATCTTCATAAGACTTCATCTCCTCCCATAGATCACACATGAATATCTTCATAAGACTTCAACTCCTCCCATAGATCACACATGCACACCTTCATAAGACTTCGTCTCCTCCCATAGATCACACATGAATATCTTCATAAGACTTCATCTCCTCCCATAGATCACACATGAATATCTTCATAAGACTTCATCTCCTCCCATAGATCACACATGCACACCTTCATAAGACTTCCAGTCTCTTCCCATAGGGCACATATTGAGAATCACAGCACAGTGCACGGACTCTGTTGCACGCGCAAGGCTCCAAATGTGTATATACCAGAATCTAGGTTCACAGTCACAGTATGTTTATGCTGTTCCTGCAGAAATGCTGGTATATGTTTATTGTTTGCTTTCTTTAAATGATATGCCTGAAAAGCCTTGATGACAATTATGCCAGTTTTAAGCCACTCTTCAGTTCATTTCATTGTTAGCATGCTCAGTGTGTTTTGTTTAGCTTGCTTAACAGCACCTGGCTAACTCAGTGTAATCCTGTGTCTACTCATTAGAATCCATTTTTGTGACCTCCAGTTTAAGCTGGTAATTTTGCTACATAACCATATATGTGGGTGCATACTTTACCATGCCAGCTAAGCTTGCTCCGCTGTTGTCAGCCGAATCACATTTTAAACCATTTTTTCTTAGTGTGAATGAAAAATAGAAATAGAGTAATAATTTACTTCTCATCAGTGTTATTACGTTGTAGTTTTGTTAAGTTGTGTTTAATTATGTCATTGTTAACATTAAGTTTGGTTACAAACTAGTAGACATATGTCACCTTTCCTGTAGAGCGACAATATCATTTTTGAATGCCAAGCTTTCCAGAATAGGGCCTTGTGCATATCAAACAATGAACCAATCAAAGTCTGACAAAATAGCAGAAGTGTATATCAAACAATGAACCAATCAGCCTGGTACACTAGCAGACGTGCATATCAAACAGCGAACCAATCAGCCTGGTACACTAGCAGACGTGTATGGCAAACAGTGAACCAATCAAAGTCTGGCACACTAGCAGACGTGTATGTCAAACAGTGAACCAATCAAGGTCTGACAAAATAGCAGAAGTGTATATCAAACAGTGAACCAATCAAAGTCTGGCACACTAGCAGACGTGTATGTCAAACAGTGAACCAATCAAAGTCTGACACAAGAGCAGAAGTGTATATCAAACAGTGAACCAATCAAAGTCTGGCACACTAGCAGACGTGTATATCAAACAGTGAACCAATCAAAGTCTGGCACTAGCAGCTGGCTTGTTGAATTGTGCCATCTGTCAATCAAAATCTGGGTGTTTCATTAATCAGATTAACATCTTTATTATTGCTTTAAGTTATTTTTAGCTGTGGAAAATACATGTATCAAAATGTGGATGTTTCATTAATCAAATTAGTATTTTTGTTTATTGGTTCATTTTTTAAATTAATTTTGATCTGGAAAACATGTTTGATTACCTTACATTGTATTCATTCATCATTGTCTTTCTCTTGTTGCATTCATTCATCATTGACCTTTTTTTGTTGCATTCATTCATCATTGTCTTTCTCATGTTGCATTCATTCATCGTTGTCTTTCTCTTGTTGCATTCATCCATCATGGTCTTTCTCTTGTTGCATTCATTCATCATTGTCTTTCTCTTGTTGCATTCATTCATCATTGTCTTTCTCTTCTTGCATTCATTCATCATGGTCTTTCTCTTGTTGCATTCGTTCATCATTGTCTTTCTCTTGTGTGCTTGGACATAAAGATGCCTGAACCCTTTGTAACCTATTCACCTTGACCTTTAGACACCATGTACTAGAACTCCAACTGGAAAAACTCAGTTGCATATCATGTGACCCCCTCCAGCCATCAGCTCATGAAAAAACTCACTTCCCCACCATCTGATCACCTCCAGCCATCAGCTCATGGAAAAACTCACTTCCCCACCATCTGATCACCTCCAGCCATCAGCTCATGGAAAAACTCACTTCCCCACCATCTGATCACCTCCAGCCATCAGCTCATGGAAAAACTCACTTCCCCACCATCTGATCACCTCCAGCCATCAGCTCATGGAAAAACTCACTTCCCCACCATCTGATCACCTCCAGCCATCAGCTCATGGAAAAACTCACTTCCCCACCATCTGATCACCTCCAGCCATCAGCTCATGGAAAAACTCACTTCCCCACCATCTGATCACCTCCAGCCATCAGCTCATGGAAAAACTCACTTCCCCACCATCTGATCATCTGCCCCTAGTAATCAGCTCATGGAAAAACTCACTTCCCCACCATCTGATCACCTCCAGCCATCAGCTCATGGAAAAACTTGGTTCCCCACCATCTGATCACCTCCAGCCATCAGCTCATGGAAAAACTCGGTTCCCCACCATCTGATCACCTCCAGCCATCAGCTCATGGAAAAACTTGGTTCCCCACCATCTGATCACCTCCAGCCATCAGCTCATGGAAAAACTCGGTTCCCCACCATCTGATCACCTCCAGCCATCAGCTCATGGAAAAACTCGGTTCCCCACCATCTGATCACCTCCACCCATCAGCTCAGTCACAGTGATCTCTTCTAATGAATTACCCTGATTTTTGTGAACAGCCTACATTTGCGGTGTTTCCAGTGGCGTAAAGACATCTCGTGAAATAAATTGACTAGATCTAGGTTTTCCGTTGTAATTACCATCGCCTGCAAAATTTATTAGATTTGTCAGGCTCAAAGCAGAAGTTTTGTTTCGCGGTGCAGACATAGTTTACAGACATTCCATCATTCCATTAAAAGAACAAATGTGATAGGCTAGAATCTTATGCCTTCTATTATTTTAGACTACCCTCCGTAGTCTGCAGACTCGGGCTTAAAGTGTATATATAAAAACTCTCTCAGCAGTGATGAAAGTATGGAACTTCCCTCCCCGGGAAGGTTAACCCGGTCAACAAATGCCCGCAGAAGTCGGATATGTCAGCCTAACGGCGCAAGAACGCAGCTCTGCTGTAAACAGGCACAACGCAATCAGTCCGGGGGGAAAAAAACTCCGGATGAACAAAGAAGAAGAAGAAGAAGAAAACTCTCGGGCCAATAAATTGGGGTTTATAGGTCAATGGTGATGGTTTTGTTTTCTTGTGACCTTTGCACTATTTTATGTTGCATTGTTTGAATAATTAGCCAGAATATAGCCACATGTCAGAATTATTAATAATTTTTTTAAATGCATTTAATTATGACATTTGTGTATGGAAATCCTTGTGGGTTAGAGGCTGACACAGTCAGTGCCAGTTGACACAGTCTTCCGAGGTTCCATATGTGGTAGTGGTTATATCGTTTTCAACCAGTATGTCTTTGGACTACCAGAGTAACTAACAACGATTGCCTGGAAGAGGCTAATGAAGCACAACTATACGAAAGATACAAACAGCTTTCTTTAGTCATGATGAGAAGAGAAGCATTGAAGAACTTCGTGATGACTGGAAAGATCAGTGGGGAAAAGAAGCAGAGACAGACAGGGAGAAATTATGCTGGGTGGACTGAGACGGTGGCATGAAGGAATACAAGCAGCAGAGTTGATCCAGACACCAAGGACCGAGATCTGAGACATGAACATCTTTGCATGTTGGCAGAGCACATGATGATGTCTCTGGGATTAAATCCAGCATGGATTTTGGGTTAAAACTGGTATGAATTTGGTGTTAAAACTGGTATGGCTGTTGGGATAAAACCAGTATGGCTGTGGGGTTAAAACTAGTATGGCTGTGGGGTTAAAACTAGTATGGCTGTGGAGTTAAAACCAGTTTGGCTGTGGGGTTAAAACTAGTATGGCTGTGGGGTTAAAACTAGTATGGCTGTGGCGTTAAAACCAGTTTGGCTTTGGGGTTAACTCGGCCTCATGAAGTGGGATCTAGATCTCTGGGAATCTCAGATCATCCTCCATGGCTCTGTCCATATTGTTTGCAAGTTCGCTCAGTGAAAGTATCAACCCACCACTTTAATCTCTTGGTATCCTGGAGGGATATTGGTTGATTGACTGGAAGTAAATCCTCTATGGGGATGAGTGTTAGCTCTTTAGGATGATGTCTTAATGTTCAGGTCATGTAATCCCCAAAATATGTGGAGACTTTCAATCCGAACTGATACCAGAGTGTCATTTCCATAGAGATTATACTGTAGAGCTCTCAATTCCTTCTCCAATCTCAGAAATGATTGAGGTGTGTCAGAACAGCTTTGAAACTTCATGTCTGCTCAAAGGTGTGGGGTGTTGGCAGGACTGTGGTCCCACTATATGGGCAGGCCACACCATCCAGGACCTCGAGGCCAGGCTAATGTGAAACCTGGTCTTTCTGCCAAAGTGGCCCAGATGGTGCAGATTGGCAGATTTTATTTGTTTGTGATATTTGTTCCTAATCAAAACATGTGTGTTCATTGTGCTGGTTCTGGTAATACATACAAGAGGCAGCTGTAACACACAACTGTTGGGATATCTTACACCAGTAACACGCGTGTTGGGATAACTTACAGCAGTAACGCACGTGTTGGAATATCTTATAGCAGTAACCCGCACTCTGTGTAATGATACCAGACAAAAAACCTTCACCTTGACATCTTGCAAGTTTATTATCACAAATCAAACTGCCTGGCTTTCAGCAATCTACATTGTGAACAATAAACCTGTACATGTTTGTATTACTATATGTATGTTTATAAGCTTTTTCTGCCATTAATCGTTACTCAGATATCTACAAATAAATCAAACCATTTGAAATTATAATTATTGTCATGTTAATCAGTATCATTTTCTTGATCTTCATTATAATTGTCATTATCCTCTTTTTTCGTCATTGTCATAATCATCATCATCATCTTATTCATTGTTAGTGTTGTGATTACCTTCAGGAGAAGAGAAGAATCTTAGACATTGTCATTTGATGTCTCTACGAAACTATCAGTTGATAATAACTGAAAGAAGGCTAGATAACCAAGATTTGTTTGATGCTTATCTCTGAAATCTTGAGACTCCTGTCTGTAGCCCAGCCAGGGTTGAGACTCCTGTCTGTAGCCCAGCTAGGGTTGAGACACGGGTATCCCAGTCAAGGTTGAGACTCCTGTCTGGCCCAGCAAGGGTTGAGCTCGTGTCTGTGGCCCAGCCAGGGTTGAGACTCCTGTCTGTGGCTCAGCAAGGGTTGAGACACGGGTATCCCAGTCAAGGTTGAGACTCCTGTCAGTGGCCCAGCAAGGGTTGAGACACGGGTATCCCAGTCAAGGTTGAGACTACTGTCAGTGGCCCAGCAAGGGTTGAGACTCCTGTCTGTGGCCCAGCAAGGATTGAGCTCCTGTCTGTGGCCCAGCCAGGGTTGAGACCCCTGTCTGTGGCCCAGCCAGGGACACGTTTTCTCCGGCACGAGTCCAGCCTTCTAGAAGAACTGAACCTGTCTGCTCTGATAGTAATGACAATCGGCTTTCATACATACCCTGACACATCATCAGTAAACACACAAAGCAATAAAATATTATTTAAATAAGATCAAAAGGGCGTTATAAAGACTTAATGTTTGTTGTTGACATTGTAAGCCAGATGTGTTGTTTTGGGCTAAAACTTTAATGACGAGGTTCAACCCCAACAGCGGCATTAAGTTGGACTTAAACTTTGACTTCTTGTTCAGAAAGCAATGGCAAACTTTTGTTTTTTCACTCGCTTTGAACCCAAGCGTAGTCCATAAACGTACTGCTATTTCTATTGCACTGGACAATTTTTTTTGCGTGTGGATTAGCTTTCCCTATTACCAGTGTCCTTCTCGTTCAGACAAACCCACTGCGACTTCAGACGTACTTGTAATTTACGTCCATAAGTCAAGGACGAGAAGTCAGCATTTTAGTCCAGCTGACCGGTGTAGGGGTTGGACCTGCCACCTCGACATCAGCACACCGGAAGTTCAATAACGAGCGCTCTTATCCAAACTTGTAAATGCACAGTTGCCTAGACAATCAGATCGAGGTTGAATACGACGTCCTGCACAGGACAAGACAACACGACTCCCAATCCCGCGTCCGACACAGCTACAGGGGATGTGGACGCAGACCGGCTTGCGTTGGTTTTCATACAATGGCATGAGCGTTGGCCGTTCAGAAAACGATGGCAAACTACTCAACATAAATTTGTTTATTAAAAGGCAAAAATACCGGGGTTGACTGCGACGTCCTGTAAAAGGGCACGCAACTAACTTCAAAGCTCTCAAAATGTATGCCTAATTAATCTGATTAGTTTCCTGGCCTCGGAGTTTTCCCAGACGTTCCTGGCGGGAAGAAATGTATGCTTGTACGTGAGTCAGATCAGAATTCTCGGGTATGAACTTTGAACTGTCTCAAATGTTGTAGCCAATCAGCTGACTGATCGATAACCTCGAATGACATTCACTAGAGGTCATGTCACGTGGGCCGGGCAGGAGATAATGTCTGTTCAAACAAGACAAAACATTACAACAGTGGTCCCACCACGGTGCATCCAGACCGGGCGGGAGGATTCTAAGCCAGCAATGATGTGTGTTGTGTGGTTAAAAACTCCACCTTGGAGCAAGCACGACGGGAGGCTTCCGATCATCAGAAGTGCTCCCCTTGTCGAGTGTTTCTGTCCTTTTACCTTCTCGACACACTCAGGGGCGTGAGGCCGTCTGGATGATGACTCCCTGGTGTTTTTCTCCTGTCGTGCGTATCCACTTTCCAAAGGTTCGTTATTATACTTATCCCATATCGACATCGCTAAGTTTGAAGTTATCTGCCCAAAAGGCATCCCACTCTTGGGGTGGGGTGGGGGAAATTTGGCACCCAGTGCTCGTTAGTATTAACAAATAACATGGGACATTATAGTAGTCAGATTAAACCTATATATGCTCGCTCACTCTTCCTTAGCGTGTATGGTAGATAGGGTGTTGATAAGGCAAAGTGAAGACAGACAACGATCTCCCCAAGAAATCAGGAACTGTAATTTTTATGTTATTTTATTTGCGTTCGCTCATTAAGAAAGAGTGCTGAAATGTTATACAGAACCAGTTTTGCTGTACGGCAGTGAAGCATGAAATGTTAATGATAATTAGGAAAAACTTGGAAACAACGGAGATTTTTTTCCTGAGGAGAATATTGCGAATACTTTGGACTATCAGAGTAACTAACAACGATTGCCTGGACGAGGCTAATGAAACTAGAACACTATACACAATTATAAGAAAAAGACAAGCAGCAATTTTGGTCAAGTAATGAGAAGAGAGGCATTGGAGAACATCGCGACAACTGGAAAGATTAGTGAGGAAAGAGGCAGACCAAGAGAAATGATGCTGGATGTGCTGAGGCGGTGGCATGGAGGAATATCATCAGCAGAGTTGATCCAGAACACCAAAGACCGAGATCTGTGGAGAGCCAAGAACGCCTACACCAGCTGGCAGGGCACTTGATGATGAAAGTGTAGATGCTGATACTTGCATTAACATACTGACAACACGTCGGGTTTGCACTCTCATAAGTCCATCCTTGGTGGAATCACACATGCATACAGACTCAAGCATACGTACCGACTTTTTTTCGAATTCTAAATGCCGAGGGATTTTAAACACTACGGACCCTCCTACTTCTTCAGCCCTTATCGAATGGGGTTAGGCGTTCGATCCACAACCCTATGGTCGGGCGTACATAATATGCTACCGAATGCAGATGTCTGTTAATCTATACGCGTGACCAGGTATTAGAATTGTCGCCTACCTGTGACCAGCAGTATCATATACTAGTGCATAGATAATAAGTGTTCAATACTGCAATATTGTAGATATGCTTTCTTTATTTTCTGAATCCTGGCTAATGACGCTCTGAACCCAGGATCTCCGTGATAATGTGCTCATTCCCCAGCTATTTAGTACAAAGACATCGTTTTTGCTATGGGGCTGCCGGTGTCTCACTGTCTATCCTGTGTTCTGTCCCTGTTGAACACTTGTCTGGATATCCCCAATCACAGTATATATCCCGTGCCCCGTTTCTTTTTACTACTTGTCTGAATATCCCTGTCTCTCATTATCTATCCTTAGTCCTGTCCCTGTTCGACAGTTCCCGTGACATCTCGCTTTGTTCTATTCATATTGAACCCTTTCCAGGATATCCCTATATTTCACTGTCTATCCTTTGCCCTGTCCGTATTGGACAGTTTCCTGGATATCCCTGCCTGTCACTGTCGACCATTTGCCCTGTCCCTATTGGGAAGTTTCCTGGATATCCCGGCCTGTCACTGTCTATCCTTTGCCCTGCCCGTATTGGACAGTTTCCTGGATATCCCTGTCTGTCACTGTCGACCATTTGCCTTGTCCCTATTGGGCAGTTTCTTGGATATCCCTGTCGACCATTTGCCCTGTCCCTATTGGACAGTTTCCTGGATATCCCTACCTGTCACTGTCGACCATTTGCCCTGTCTCTGTTGGGCAGTTTCCTGGATATCCCTGCCTGTCACTATCGACCATTTGCCCTGTCCCTATTGGACAGTTTCCTGGATATCCCTGCCCGTCACTGTCGACCATTTGCCCTGTCCCTATTGGACAGTTTCCTGGATATCCCTGCCTGTCACTGTCGACCATTTGCCCTGTCTCTGTTGGGCAGTTTCCTGGATATCCCTGGATATGCCTGTCACTGTCAATCATTTGCCCTGTCCCTATTGGACACTTCCCTGGATATCCCTGAATGGCAGTATATGTCCTTATTTAACATTAATCTGGGCCCAACCTACATTGGCACCAGGAAATGTCTCGGGAAGAAGAAGCGACCATGCTGGCACTGACCACCACATGACCCAACAGAGTTAAATGATTGGTCCAGCACCGTGAGCCCAAATTTATTAAGACGAGTGAATGGGTCCATTAATTACTGTCCCTATAGGACATTGTTGACTTCCGTGGATATCCCTGACCATTGTCCTGTCTCTACTGGACACTTGCCTCGATATCCCTGGCTATCACATTGTCCTGTCTCTATTGGGCACTTGTCTGGATATCCCTGGCTATCACATTGCCCTGTCTCTATTGGGCACTTGTCTGGATATCCCTGGCTATCACATTGCCCTGTCTCTATTGGGCACTTGTCTGGATATCCGTGCTTACTCCTCTAACGTAAAATGAAAGCTTAATCATTCTAAAAACCACAGACAGGTCCTTCTTGCGATGATGCCCATATACTGCCGTGTTATGTCCCGATGGTGCTCATATACTACCGTGTTATGTCCCGATGGTGCTCATATACTACCGTGTTATGTCCCGATGGTGCTCGTATACTGCCGTGTTATGTCCCGATGGTGCTCATATACTGCCGTGTTATGTCCCGATGGTGCTCGTATACTGCCGTGTTATGTCCCGATGGTGCTCATATACTGCCGTGTTATGTCCCGATGGTGCTCGTATACTGTCGTGTTATGTCCCGATGGTGCTCATATACTGCCGTGTTATGTCCCTTGAACAAACTTCCAGTTAATTTCAAACACAGGACAGGAAGTCAGCATGGCTGTATAGATAAGACTGCTCGTTCTTAAACATCCGGTGTGCTGATGCTGAGGTAGTGGATTCAACCTCTACACCGGTCAGCTGGACTAAAAGGTACTTCATTTTTAATTCACTACAAACAAACCGAGTAGTTATGTTTAGCACTGACCTAGATCTGGTGGGATCGTCGATTTTCAGAATTGGGATATCCGGATTTACTTACATCATAGACGAGTGCAGACAGATGGGACATACACAAGATAAGACGAGTAGCACAATATATGGATATACACTCCGACGACAGTGAGAGCCCTCCGGGCCCAGAAACATTTATTGCATCCATCCATCGGTCTAGCAATCCACCACACACTAAACCGGAGGCGATCGACAACACATTCAATTTATATTGTTCTTTATTTCAATAAATACATTACACAATAGCACTTGCTTTCCTTCTACTTGCGAAAGCAATTATATGTATGTATCTGTAATTAATAAACACAGTGCCTTTTTCAAGGCCCCCAAAATATTCCAGCTATATAGCATTCCTAGTATATCAAAATACTCTTACACCCACTATGGAATCACCCCGGTGTCACGTGATTTCCTAGGAACTCCCGGGATTCCTTCGTTTGCGGTGAATTAAAAATGAACTACCGACTAAAATGTTGACATCTCGTCCTTGACTTGGGGACGTAAATTACAAGTACCTCTAGAGTCGGAGTGGGTTTGCCTGTTTGAGAGGGTCACTTGTAATAGGAAAAACTAATCCACACGCAAAAATCAGTCCAGTGCATTATAAGTTGTAACATGTGCGTGGACTCCGCTTGAGCACAAAGCGAGCGGGCGCAAAAATTAAAAAACAAAAACAGAACAGCGCACACGAGTGCCAACAGTTTCAGAACCGCGGTTAGGTGCTTGGAGTAACCATGTGTGTAACTGGCAGACAAGCCGTGTAGGCGGGCATCAGCGAATGCCTACGTGCGTGTTTCTTGGCGTGCTCGGGTGGCAGAACTTGAAGGGCATCCGGCGGCGAGCGTGACAACTTACTATTCTTCTTCACTTTGTTGTGACTTTCTGTCGGGACATTTTCAGTGAGTATGTAACTATATGTTAGTAATAAGTAACAGATTGTAAAGATCCTTTTCATGCGTCTTGAAGCGTATTGGGTATATGATTAGTTTAATTTAGTTTAATTTGGTTTAGTTTAGTCGACGGTTCAACATCACGGCACAAGGGGATAACCCATAAGTGCTCCGTTCTACTCCTAACTCAAGCCTTGAGTCCGGAGAATCTCAGCCCAGTGCACGAACTCCGCAGCACCGACGAGGATCCTGAAATACTTTGGATAGATGTTTAACTCGAAAGTTTGCTTGGGCAGCGCCGTTATGCAACTCTTTTTCGATTCCCAACTGCCAAGGGATTTTTTTATGTGCTCAACAATACACACGGGCATCCGATCTCACTACCCATTGTTTGCATATCCTTTACAGGACATTGCTGTCAACATTAGTCAACATAGATTTCTTGGCAAGATTACGCTCAGTAGTTTGCCATTGCTTTCTGAGCGGCCGGCTCACATACCCCTTAACTTACCGACGCGATTCGAACCACTGCTGATTCTCACCGTCGTCACGTTACCCACGAGATTACGCACAAAAGTCGCTAACCTCTAGGCCAGGAAGCCGGCTCACTACCCATAGACCAGGGGAAATTTTTGTTGCTAGAAGTCCACGTGAAATAATCCCTGCCCTCAGCTTGAACCCGGGACCTCCATCACTTGAGGGACCTCCAGCACTCGCTCACCAGAACGACTAGATCTGTAGGCACAAACCACAAGACTACCGCGGATATATATATAATATGTGTGTGTGTGTGCGCGCGCGCGCGTGCGTGCATGCATATCCTTTACAGGACATCGCTGTCAACATCAGCATCTTTCAGCTGATTGTTGATTTCTTGGCAAGATTACGCTCAGTAGTTTGCCATTATAATATGTATATAGGCAGGGTGATTGGTTTCATGGATGTTTGGAAACATAAACTACGTCTAAAGCCACCTGCAACATTGCATGATAGAAATTGGAAGTTTATGAATCGCCACTAACCTCAACATTTCATGATAGAAAGGGAAAGATTTTGAATGGCCAATAATCTCAACATTACATGACAGAAATGGGAAAAGTGTGAATGGTTGGTGAATAATCCCCTCAACATGGTAAGTTAGAAATAAGATTATAAGTCCACACTTCTCACCTCCAATTTCTGGTTTTTTTTATTTTATTATTTATTATTTTTATTTTTATTTCCAATTGTTATCGTTATCCACGGAAAGGGGAACATAGACTATCATTACAAATCCAGACAAAAGTGAGAGGAATATTTGACAAAAGGAAGAACAGAACAGTGTACAACGCAGGACAGCCACTCTTAGCTTCTTTGATGAAGAATACCCACAGGACCTCTGGATCCGAGTCTACACAGATGGGTCAGCACAAAATGCTGTTCGAAATGGAGGAGCGGGAGTGTACATAGAATGCCCAAATACGAGGGGAAGTCAATAAGAAAGCCACAAATGGTTGTAGAAAAATAACTAAATATGATAACAACATCAATGTTGGTGGAAATTATGTTGAGAAATAAAGGGACAATGTATGTATAAGAATTAACTGGTTTCAAGTTGTTATCATATTTAGTTATTTTTCCACAGTCATTTGTGGTTTTCTTATTGACTACCCCTCGTAATATTAGGAACTCGGCCAGGGTACCAAAGGAAAGTACTGCCAGGCAATCAAGATAGCAACAGAGAAATTACTAAATACCAGCCATAGTACACAACTTGTGAAGCTATTGACAGATGCAAAATCAGTATTCGATGCTCTTCTGTCTGGGAAATTGCCAGTACTATGGACACTACTTTCTGAACTTAGCAGTCAGCATAAGGTCATCATACAGTGGATACCATCCCATTGGTTCCCGCAAAAGTCTTACTTCCCGTAGAGCATTCAGAATGTCAGCCTGGTCCATGGCGCGTCCGCCCTCCACAGTAGCCTCACCTGCGAGCTTGTCAGCCCGCTCAATTCCTTGTACTCCCGCATGCCCTGGCACGAAGATGAAACTTATCTTTGTCAGCCGAGACCGCTCCAGAGGCAGCAACCATTCTCTTCGGATCGACCCCTCCTCTAACCTCTTGATCATGTTCATTGAGTCGCTAAGGAAACATGCCCGAACGAAAGAAGAAGAATAAGAAGGTGCATGTGTGTGTGTGTGTGTGTGTGTGTGTGTGTGTGTGTGTGTGTGTGTGTGTGTGTGTGTTTTTGTCAGCACTGTTTTCCATAATCTATTGCACCAGATTTCTTATGTGTACATTTATACGCGTATTTATACGCGTATGTGAGAATTCGGAACTGTTCGGGCATAATGAAATGTCGCCCCAAGTAGACCTGCCCAGGACGTGACGATTTCTCCGGTGAGCTATAATCGACACATCATACATGTATGTCTGCTCTGGGTTTATGGACGAATTCTTGGATGTTGGGGAATGCCCAAATGTTGCCCCAGCGTTCCCTTTAGTGTCAAACGGCACCCATGCGGCTGAAGGAAAATACAGGTACGGTCTCTAGATTCGGAGAATGGAATTAAAAGGAAAGCTTTTCCCAATCATCCGTGTGTACATGTGGACTGGTGCTGCAGAGAGCAGATCCCATACTCAAAGATTGCCCACAATACGAAATGCCTAGGCAAACTGTCTAGCCTAGAAATATAACAGTGGGAGATAACCTTTATGGACCACTGGGTGACCTAAAAAAAAAGACTGAAGATCATACAAGAGACAACATTGCGGGTGTAGATAAATTTCAAGTAAATGAGAGAAGAAGAAAATGGGAAGCTAGCCCGGACAACAGATGCCAAGAAGAATTCGAACCAACGGGAAACGGCGCAATTATCGCAGCTCTACCGTACACATACAAGATGCAGATACTGTGAAATAATTTAACATTCAGACGAACGAAGAAGAGAACGAGGAGGGGAGTGACGAGAAAACAAAAGAAGAAGACGAGGAAGAGGAAGAAAAGAATGGCGAAGAAGAAGGAGGATAATGACGACGAAGAGGAGGAGGATGAGAAGAAGAAGATGGTGAGGAGGAGAGGGAGAAGAGTAAGCAGAAGAAGGCGAAAAAATAAGGAGGGGGTGAAGAAGAAGCAGCAGAATAAGAATGTGATGATGCTGATAAGGAGGAGGATGCTATATGCTAGTGTTAATCAATTCCCGTCAAGGTATTTCACTCATTTACATTGGCAACCGCAGGGTTAACCCCATTTCCTCTACGGCCTATTGTAAATCCGTCTCTCGCGCTGCCTCTCCCCAGGTGACCATGGGTTTGGAGGGCAACCACTCAACAACGGCTCTCGTATTGGCGACAGCTGCGGCGGTCGTCGTCGCCTTCCTCGTTGGGTTCAGTATCGGCAAGAAACGCTCCAAGGATGTCAAGCCATAGAAAGTAAGTAAATATAATGTATGTAAAGGATGCTGTTGACAATGGGGGTTAAAGCAGCGCTAGATTTAATGAGAAAAAAAGTAAGTTAAATGGTCCGGCCATATAACTAGGCTACAAACTGACAGTATACCACAACAATCAATGATGTGTAGACCAGATGGAATCAGAAGAAGAGGCCGACCATGCAAACGATGGACAGAGGAAATAACAGTCCATGAGAATCTCTATACACGAAGCCCATAAACGGGAAATTTCACGCTTTCTATGCTTCACGTCGACACCCCAAGGTACAAGAGGAACCAGATGAGATGAGATGAGATGAGATGAGATTTCATCAGAATATGACAATATGAAATGAAACACTTCCTCTCCTTCTGCTCCATCTTCTGCCTTATATTCCCCATTGGGGCAGAGACTGAATCAACTCCTGCAGATCCCCCCATGTCCTCCCATTATTATTCATCCATGTCTATAATTTTCTTCTCCGTGTTTTTAAATCTCCCGCTATTTCATTTGCCTTGTGGGTTCCAGACAAGAGAGTGTCTAGTTAAACTGTCCTCGGGCTTTCTCGGCGTGGGTCCTATCTAAATGAATGAATCACCCAAAAAAAAAAAATACGAGAAGTAGATTGCGAGCTTTACTGAAACATGGTTGCAAGAAACACATTGAACGTTACGGCCAAAGCCTTCGCCAGCACAGAACAAACACAAACCGACACAAAACTACATGAAACACACTACATGACAATATTAAGGGTACTTATCTGAATCGGTATCCTAGCTGGGAGCGACTGACGCGCGTTAGACGACTATTAGTGGATCGTATGAACCGCATGTATGGTCAACGGGTCAAAGGTCAATACCGTCAGAAGCTCAGGTATTGGCCGAGCCACTGAGCGGGAGAATAAGCGGGAAAGGGGTGGGGATGGAGAGGCGCCTATGTGAGCGGAAGAGTAAACATTGGGATTGGCGAAGATGTAATGGACGCAGTCCTATCCAATTCTTGTCCTATCCAACTCTTGTCCTATCCAACTACAGACTGTTCTCAGCGGAAACACAATAGCATGTTAATATCCTGCAGAGAAACATTAAGCACAAACAACTGTACATACCCTTACAAGGACACCAGAGCAGGTGAACAGAATACACAGACCACGTCATTAATATATCCCGTTTATGAATGGATGAGGAAATGTATTAGGAAAATTGATAACAATTCTAAATTAACGACTAGGCAAAGAAGTAATAAAATATAACACATATGTCCGAAATTTCGGTTGTAGGAATTTTTGTGAAGACCAAGGTAAACCATAAGAACAGGATACAGATGCGGGAAGCGCCTTCGGATACTTAGAGAATATACATATCGTTTGAGGGAGAGCCTTCAGTTACTTAGAGAATATACATATGGTTTGGAGGAGCGCCTTCAGATACTTAGAAAATATACATATTGTTTGGAGGAGCGCCTTCAGATACTTAGAGAATATACATATGGTTTGAGGGAGAGCCTTCAGATACTTAGAGAGTATACATATCAGTTGACAGCCTTGGCGTCATACATTATTTATTTATTTATTTATTTATTTATTTATTTATTGTTTTCGTTCACCCTCTTTGAACTCAAGCGTATTCCATTCGCGTGCTTCTATTTCTTGTACACTGGAATCATTTTTGTGTGTGGATTAGCTTTCCCTATTACTAGTGTCCCTCGCCATCAGGCGAACCCACTTTGACTTCTGCGGTACCTGCAATTTACCTCCCCATGTCAAAGACAACAAGTCAACAATTTAGTCCAATTGATCGGTTTAGGGGTTGAACCCGCTACTCCGGCATCAGCAAACCGGAAGTTTAAATTCGAGCGTTCTTATCCATTCAGCCATGCTGACCTCCATTTATTTATTTATTTTGCCAGGTTGGGGATACCCAACAACTACACCCCAGACAGGGGTGGGGATACACAACACCTACACCCCAGACAGGGGTGGGGATACACAACACCTACACCCCAGACAGGGGTGGGGATACACAACAACTACACCCCAGACAGGGGTGGGGATACACAACACCTACACCCCAGACATGGATCCCTGTTACACGCCTTCAGGCGCCTGGGTATATGGTGCTGGGTCCAAATTTTACAGCCCAGTCAGACCTCCGTGGGTGATGTGGTCAATAGTCCGACGTCCGCCTGTACATTCCAAGACGCATCTTTGACGGGGTCAACCTGGGAGTCCAGGGTCTATAGTCCGGAATCTTCTTCTTCTTCGTTCATCCGTATTTTTTTTTTTTCGGATGTGACTGCGCTGTGCCTGTTTACAGCAGAGCTGCGTTCTTGCGCCGTTAGGCCGACACATCCGGCTTTTGTTGACCGGGTTAACCTTCCCGGGGTAGTCCGGAATCGAACCCACAACACATGGGAAGCTTAACCCGGTCAACGAATGCCCGCAGAAGTCGGATGTGTCGGCCTAACGGCACAAAACAGGCACCACGCATTCACGTCCGAAAAAAACACCTCTCCGGATGAACGCAGAAGAAGAAGAAGAAGAAGAAGAAGAAGAAGAAGAAGAAGAAGAAGAAGAAGAAGAAGAAGAAGAAGAAGAAGAAGAAGAAGAACCCATATCGTTCGGAGCGTGAGGTAGGCCGCGAAACCACTTAACCACAGAGATTCCGTTGTTTGATGTTGCTTCTACTTCTGTTATTGTCTCCTTTCCTCTTAGTCTTATTTCTGAAGACGTCAAACGATGTCTGTAGATGTATGGTCGAGACAAGAACACGGAGCTGATCCACGACTCTGGTGATCCTGCGAGATGGTGAAACATGACCGCCCACGCTTGTCGGCATGCACATAATGATGATGAGATGTGTGTATCTTGAAGTAACAGGAAACAATAAACTTTTCTCCACAGATAATCAATGTCTTGCTCGTGTACGTCATGGGGAGTGGTAGATCTGTGTCTCCTAGCAACGTGATTGAATGGACTACATGAACCTGTTGTGTGAGCACAAGTCTTGGGTGACCAATGGGTGCTGTGTGCTGACTACTGTACATTTCGCGTTTGCTGTTTTTATTTTTATTGATTGGCTTCAATCTTAGTCAGAATAAAGAATGTGTTTACATCATCCAACCATTAGTTTGTTTGTATGTTTTTAAGTTTGTTTGTTTGTTTGTTTGTTTGTTTACTTATTCCGTCAGCTGTTTTGCGTTGTGCTGTTTTGGGCCAGATAATAGTAATAGAAAGTATTATTTTCAAAACATTGTTTTCGTCTATAATCAAAGTTATTATCCATCCATCATGTGCCATGCCTTAAAGCATGGGCGGTCATGACTCGCCATTTCACTCGATCACCATAGTCGTGGATCAGCTCAGTCTTCCTGTCTCGTCCATGCCATGTGGCCAAGCCATCCAGGTATTTACTTCTCGGTCTTCCCCTCGGTCTGTTCCCTTCCATCTTGCCAGCCAGTTGTCACCAAGTTCTCCAAGTTATTATAAGAGGGAAAATTGCAGTCCAGGTAGACAGACACAGATTTGCATCATCATCATATACCATGCCAACAAGTGTTGGCGTTCATGTTTCGCCATCTCACACGATCAACAGAGTCGTGGATCAGCTCCATGTTTTTATCTCCATTATTCCACGTGGTGAAACCATCCAGATCTCTCTCTCTCTCTCTCTCTCTCTCTCTCTCTCTCTCTCTCTCTCTCTCTCTCTCTCTCTCTCTCTCTCTCCGTGTTCTCCCCCCCCCCCCCCAACATCGCAATCCTGCCGGTTGTCACTGTTTTCCAGTTTATTTCTTTTCATAACGTTCCCAAAAAAGCTTGACTGTTTACGTCTAATTTCTCTAATAAGTTTACGATTGTCATTTGTTTTTTGTAGGACTTGTTGGTTTTTCTGTCTGTCCATGGTATTGTTTCTTTTTTCCTCAGAAACCACATTTCCACAGCCATTAAATGTTTCTCAGCTTGTCTGCTCATTGTCCACGCTTCACACCCATTCAAAAGTACAGGTTATTTGTAACACTTCAACACTCTTTTTCTCGTTGCACGTGCCATCATTTTATTGGTCAGTATGTTTTCCATCTGGCAAAAGGGTACCTTTGCCGTGGCGATTCTTGTTCTAATCTCTTCAAGGCAGCGCACTTCAAGTAGCATACTGTTTCGAGATAGTTTTACCCATTCATTTGTTTAAGAATGTTCCTATTAATTAGTATATAACATTGTGGTCTTTTTTTCCCTTTCTTATTAGAGACTACCATAATATGTTTTCAAACAATGTAATTGTAATCCTAGTTAGTTTAATGGCAGCTTGTTTTTGGTCTAAAGTCTTGCCCATCAATTGGTAGATCCGCATACATCTTTATCATGTCGACATGTCTTACTTTATCGAAAGCCTTTGTGTAGTTAGTGAAATAAAGATATATATCTTTGTTTACTTCTGTCTGACGCCCCATTAATGTTCTCAGCAAATACGCAACATTTAGTGCACCCTTGTCTTCTACAAACCCACATAGTTCTGTCCGTATTTTGGATTGTATTTATTTAGTGCACCCTTGTCTTCTACAAACCCACATAGTTCTGTCCGTATTTTGGATTGTATTTATTTAGTGCACCCTTGTCTTCTACAAACCCACATAGTTCTGTCCGTATTTTGGATTGTATTTATTTAGTGCAACCTTGTCTTCTACAAACCCACATAGTTCTGTCCGTATTTTGGATTGTATTTATTTAGTGCACCCTTGTCTTCTACAAACCCACATAGTTCTGTCCGTATTTTGGATTGTATTTATTTAGTGCACCCTTGTCTTCTACAAACCCACATAGTTCTGTCCGTATTTTGGATTGTATTTATTTAGTGCACCCTTGTCTTCTACAAACCCACATAGTTCTGTCCGTATTTTGGATTGTATTTATTTAGTGCACCCTTGTCTTCTACAAACCCACATAGTTCTGTCCGTATTTTGGATTGTATTTATTTAGTGCACCCTTGTCTTCTACAAACCCACATAGTTCTGTCCGTATTTCGGATTGTATTTATTTAGTGCACCCTTGTCTTCTACAAACCCACATAGTTCTGTCCGTATTTCGGATTGTATTTATTTAGTGCACCCTTGTCTTCTACAAACCCACATAGTTCTGTCCGTATTTCGGATTGTATTTATTTAGTGCACCCTTGTCTTCTACAAACCCACATAGTTCTGTCCGTATTTCGGATTGTATTTATTTAGTGCACCCTTGTCTTCTACAAACCCACATAGTTCTGTCCGTATTTTGGATTGTATTTATTTAGTGCACCCTTGTCTTCTACAAACCCACATAGTTCTGTCCGTATTTTGGATTGTATTTATTTAGTGCACCCTTGTCTTCTACAAACCCACATAGTTCTGTCCGTATTTTGGATTGTATTTATTTAGTGCACCCTTGTCTTCTACAAACCCACATAGTTCTGTCCGTATTTTGGATTGTATTTATTTAGTGCACCATTGTCTTCTACAAACCCACATAGTTCTGTCCGTATTTCGGATTGTATTTATTTAGTGCACCCTTGTCTTCTACAAACCCACATAGTTCTGTCCGTATTTCGGATTGTATTTATTTAGTGCACCCTTGTCTTCTACAAACCCACATATTTCTGTCCATATTTCGGATTGTATTTATTTAGTGCACCCTTGTCTTCTACAAACCCACATATTTCTGTCCATATTTCGGATTGTATTTATTTAGTGTACCCTTGTCTTCTACAAACCCACATATTTCTGTCCATATTTCGGATTGTATTTATTTAGTGTACCCTTGTCTTCTACAAACCCACATAGTTCTGTCCGTATTTCGGATTGTATTTATTTAGTGCACCCTTGTCTTCTACAAACCCACATAGTTCTGTCCGTATTTCGGATTGTATTTATTTAGTGTACCCTTGTCTTCTACAAACCCACATAGTTCTGTCCATATTTCGGATTGTATTTATTTAGTGTACCCTTGTCTTCTACAAACCCACATAGTTCTGTCCATATTTCGGATTGTATTTATTTAGTGTACCCTTGTCTTCTACAAACCCACATATTTCTGTCCATATTTCGGATTGTATTTATTTAATGCACCCTTGTCTTCTACAAACCCACATAGTTCTGTCCATATTTCGGATTGTATTTATTTAGTGCACCCTTGTCTTCTACAAACCCACATATTTCTGTCCATATTTCGGATTGTATTTATTTATTGCACCCTTGTCTTCTACAAACCCACATATTTCTGTCCATATTTCGGATTGTATTTATTTAGTGCACCCTTGTCTTCTACAAACCCACATAGTTCTGTCCGTATTTCGGATTGTATTTATTTAGTGCACCCTTGTCTTCTACAAACCCACATATTTCTGTCCATATTTCGGATTGTATTTATTTAGTGCACCCTTGTCTTCTACAAACCCACATAGTTCTGTCCGTATTTCGGATTGTATTTATTTAGTGCACCCTTGTCTTCTACAAACCCACATAGTTCTGTCCATATTTCGGATTGTATTTATTTAGTGCACCCTTGTCTTCTACAAACCCACATAGTTCTGTCCATATTTCGGATTGTATTTATTTAGTGCACCCTTGTCTTCTACAAACCCACATAGTTCTGTCCATATTTCGGATTGTATTTATTTAGTGCACCCTTGTCTTCTACAAACCCACATATTTCTGTCCATATTTCGGATTGTATTTATTTAGTGCACCCTTGTCTTCTACAAACCCACATATTTCTGTCCATATTTCGGATTGTATTTATTTAGTGCACCCTTGTCTTCTACAAACCCACATAGTTCTGTCCGTATTTCGGATTGTATTTATTTAGTGCACCCTTGTCTTCTACAAACCCACATAGTTCTGTCCATATTTTGGATTGTATTTATTTAGTGCACCCTTGTCTTCTACAAACCCACATATTTCTGTCCATATTTCGGATTGTATTTATTTAGTGCACCCTTGTCTTCTACAAACCCACATAGTTCTGTCCGTATTTCGGATTGTATTTATTTAGTGCACCCTTGTCTTCTACAAACCCACATAGTTCTGTCCATATTTTGGATTGTATTTATTTAGTGCACCCTTGTCTTCTACAAACCCACATATTTCTGTCCATATTTCGGATTGTATTTATTTAGTGCACCCTTGTCTTCTACAAACCCACATAGTTCTGTCCGTATTTCGGATTGTATTTATTTAGTGCACCCTTGTCTTCTACAAACCCACATATTTCTGTCCATATTTCGGATTGTATTTATTTAGTGCACCCTTGTCTTCTACAAACCCACATATTTCTGTCCATATTTCGGATTGTATTTATTTAGTGCACCCTTGTCTTCTACAAACCCACATATTTCTGTCCATATTTCGGATTGTATTTATTTAGTGCACCCTTGTCTTCTACAAACCCACATAGTTCTGTCCGTATTTCGGATTGTATTTATTTAGTGCACCCTTGTCTTCTACAAACCCACATATTTCTGTCCATATTTCGGATTGTATTTATTTAGTGCACCCTTGTCTTCTACAAACCCACATAGTTCTGTCCGTATTTCGGATTGTATTTATTTAGTGCACCCTTGTCTTCTACAAACCCACATAGTTCTGTCCATATTTCGGATTGTATTTATTTAGTGCACCCTTGTCTTCTACAAACCCACATAGTTCTGTCCATATTTCGGATTGTATTTATTTAGTGCACCCTTGTCTTCTACAAACCCACATAGTTCTGTCCATATTTCGGATTGTATTTATTTAGTGCACCCTTGTCTTCTACAAACCCACATATTTCTGTCCATATTTCGGATTGTATTTATTTAGTGCACCCTTGTCTTCTACAAACCCACATATTTCTGTCCATATTTCGGATTGTATTTATTTAGTGCACCCTTGTCTTCTACAAACCCACATAGTTCTGTCCGTATTTCGGATTGTATTTATTTAGTGCACCCTTGTCTTCTACAAACCCACATAGTTCTGTCCATATTTTGGATTGTATTTATTTAGTGCACCCTTGTCTTCTACAAACCCACATATTTCTGTCCATATTTCGGATTGTATTTATTTAGTGCACCCTTGTCTTCTACAAACCCACATAGTTCTGTCCGTATTTCGGATTGTATTTATTTAGTGCACCCTTGTCTTCTACAAACCCACATAGTTCTGTCCATATTTTGGATTGTATTTATTTAGTGCACCCTTGTCTTCTACAAACCCACATATTTCTGTCCATATTTCGGATTGTATTTATTTAGTGCACCCTTGTCTTCTACAAACCCACATAGTTCTGTCCGTATTTCGGATTGTATTTATTTAGTGCACCCTTGTCTTCTACAAACCCACATAGTTCTGTCCGTATTTCGGATTGTATTTATTTAGTGCACCCTTGTCTTCTACAAACCCACATATTTCTGTCCATATTTCGGATTGTATTTATTTAGTGCACCCTTGTCTTCTACAAACCCACATATTTCTGTCCATATTTCGGATTGTATTTATTTAGTGCACCCTTGTCTTCTACAAACCCACATATTTCTGTCCATATTTCGGATTGTATTTATTTAGTGCACCCTTGTCTTCTACAAACCCACATAGTTCTGTCCGTATTTCGGATTGTATTTATTTAGTGCACCCTTGTCTTCTACAAACCCACATAGTTCTGTCCATATTTTGGATTGTATTTATTTAGTGCACCCTTGTCTTCTACAAACCCACATATTTCTGTCCATATTTCGGATTGTATTTATTTAGTGCACCCTTGTCTTCTACAAACCCACATAGTTCTGTCCGTATTTCGGATTGTATTTATTTAGTGCACCCTTGTCTTCTACAAACCCACATAGTTCTGTCCGTATTTTGGATTGTATTTATTTAGTGCACCCTTGTCTTCTACAAACCCACATAGTTCTGTCCATATTTCGGATTGTATTTATTTAGTGTACCCTTGTCTTCTACAAACCCACATAGTTCTGTCCATATTTCGGATTGTATTTATTTAGTGTACCCTTGTCTTCTACAAACCCACATAGTTTTGTCCATATTTCGGATTGTATTTATTTAGTGTACCCTTGTCTTCTACAAACCCACATAGTTCTGTCCATATTTCGGATTGTATTTATTTAGTGCACCCTTGTCTTCTACAAACCCACATATTTCTGTCCATATTTCGGATTGTATTTATTTAGTGCACCCTTGTCTTCTACAAACCCACATATTTCTGTCCATATTTCGGATTGTATTTATTTAGTGCACCCTTGTCTTCTACAAACCCACATATTTCTGTCCATATTTCGGATTGTATTTATTTAGTGCACCCTTGTCTTCTACAAACCCACATATTTCTGTCCATATTTCGGATTGTATTTATTTAGTGCACCCTTGTCTTCTACAAACCCACATATTTCTGTCCATATTTCGGATTGTATTTCCTTCCTAACTCTTTGCATGAGTCTTAGCAAAATCTTCGTGATGGAACTCGTTATGCTAATTGTTCCATGTTGATTACATTCTGGGTTTTTAAAAGGATGGCAAGCAATATAAGCTTACAGCACTAGGCAGCTAAGCGTATAGAAACATTCATGGACATATGCTCATCACGAAACAATTCTGGACATTTACGGCACATCAAATTTGCAAAATACGTAGTTGGTTTCTTGATAGTTTGATGTCTTGCATGGTTGATGGGTTGGTTGTTTGACTGGTGGTTGTTTGATTAGTTGTTTGGTTGCATAATTGGTTTGTTGGTTGCTAGACTGAATAGTTGCTTGCTTAATTGATTAGTTGATTGGTTGCCTGATTGTTTGCTTGATTGATTAGGGGGTTGCTTGACTGACTGGTTGGTTGTTTCATTGGTTGGTTGGTTACTTGCTTAACTGTTTGGTTGGTTGTTTGTCTGGTTGTTTGTTTGATTAGCTGGTTGCTTGCTTGATTGGTTGTTTGTTTGATTGGTTAGTTGGTTGGATGGTTGATTGGTTAGTTGGTTGATTACTTGCTTGATTGATTGGTTGCTTGGTTCGTTCTTGCTTGATTGGTTGGTTGGCTAGCTGTTATCAGGTAACCAGAGCCCTAAAAAGGCTCGAATCTTTCCTCCCCTACACTATTTACAGTACAATCTACAGGGGCACTGTGCTGCCGATCTCTCCTTCCCCCTCTCCAAGCTCAGTAACCAGTAGGATGTGCCAGACTGGTCGTGGAATGTCATATTTGCGGAGTGCCGTGTTAGCGTGTAGGTCATGATTCAGCACCCACACACGGGCTGGTTGGGATTAGGCAGGGCCGGATTTAGACTTGATAAGGCCCTAAGCTATTTGAAATATGGGGCCCTTTATAAGTCCAGATATTCTATTCCGAGTGACAAATTGCTCACTCGGACAATATTTTCTGGGTCCCCCCCCCCCCCACTGTCTTGGGGGCCCCAGGCTATAGCTTGTGTAGCTTATACATAAATCCTGCACTGGAATTAGGTCAAGGTTAGTTATAGTATTTCCGCTGGTTGAACTGATTCAGTGCCAAACAAAAAGTAAGTTTGGACCAAACATTGTACAGAATCAAATGAACAAGATTTATCATGTAATTTGCATTCACCGAGCGATTACATTGCGGAATATACCACGAAGATACCATGTGCTATTATTTCGTATTCGTGTGTGAACAAACATATTTTGTCTCAGTGCCTCACAGGCTTAGAGCACGAGTGAAGCCTCATAGATCAGACCTTCTAATTCCGCATATCCCATGTGGCATATCACAGGTGCTATACCAACACACCCCTCTCTCTCTCTCTCTCTCTCTCTCTCTCTCTCTCTCTCTCTCTCCCCTCCCCTTCTCTATTTCTTACTCCTTTCTCATATATACCATATGCATATGTACGTTTAAGATTGTGTGAATGTTTTGTGATGTGTGTAGATGTATGTATATGCGCTTACACATATCAGTCCACCCAGACTTTAGGATTTTGTTGGTACACACATAAAGGAGCACAGCAAATAATTTTCGTTACTACTATCATCATAATCAGGTGCACACATCATTGCTCTTCAATATTCGTCCACCAGTAAGGCCAACCCTTCACGTACACCCACTCATGCATTTTGCGGACGGCCACTGGAGCACTCCTTAGTTTTCCCTCTCGGACAACCAACACATCTCCATTGCTTCCAGTTTTCCCTCTCGGACAACCAACACATCTCCATTGCTTCCAGTTTTCACTCTGGGACAACGAACACATCTCCATTGCTTCCAGTTTTCACTCTGGGACAACCAACACATCTCCATTGCTTCCAGTTTTCACTCTGGGACAACCAACACATCTCCATTGCTTCCAGTTTTCACTCTGGGACAACCAACACATCTCCATTGCTTCCAGTTTTCACTCTGGGACAACCAACACATCTCCATTGCTTCCAGTTTTCACTCTGGGACAACCAACACATCTCCATTGCTTCCAGTTTTCCGCCATAGTTACCATCCCCCATCCCGATCCCATTGACCCGCAGACTCCCACGGCTGTCTATATAAGAGTAGCAAGGTCCCATTTCTAATGCCGTAAATATCTTTAAACAGAAACAATCAAATACAGAGGCTCTTGAAAAACTTGGAATGAAAAGAGAGTTGATGACAGAAATAAAAAAAGAGGCAAGTGAAATACATCGGCCAAGTTGAAAGACATAACACTCTTATAAAAACCATACTGGAGGGCAAGCGAGCAAGAGGTAGACAACTTACAAGTGGGAAAATAACATCAAGAAATGGACACACATCAATCTGACAGAATGTACAGGGCGAGAGGGCGAGAGAGTGTTGGAGATCCATTGCAGCGAGCCTTCATTGCGGAGACAGTTCCTTATTGATTGAAGGTCCTATTTATGTCAGTATCACAGCCTGGTATTCTGAGATGAGTAGTAAATATGTTTTTTTTTCATTTTCATTTTCTTTTCACTGTTCTCATCCCCCCTCCCCATCTTTTTATTCTTCTCATCTCGTTCTTATGCCGTAATGTAGTAACTCGGGGGTCTTCTCCGTGATTATGTTGTATTTTATGTATGCATGTGTTTGTTGACGAAGGCTAATCGCCGCAATGTCCCTATGTTTCGTAATTCTGTTCTGTAAAGCTGCATTACTGTATGTTCTTTTATATTATTTTTATCTCTATGGGCGACGAATAATTATTTCGTTACATTGTCCTTGTTTTGCAGGTTCAACCGGTGTTATTAGAAAATCTGGAGTATTTTTGATTGGTAACGTTGTAACATTTCATCATGGCCTTCGCCGACAAGGACGTAGTTCTGTTGTGTTTGTGCTCATTCGGCATCGGTGTTTTTGTGGGCTACAAGTTCAAGACATACAAAATGAAATATCTGCAGTGGAGAAAAGACCGCCTACACAATAAACTGGATGAAATCAGGAGACAAATCAACATCGAAACCCGGGGGTGAGCATTGGCAGACCAGCGTTGCCAGAAAACATCTAATCTGGATGTAAAACATCTAGAATGGCAACCCTGGGGCAGACAACATCCGTTACCCGGCATCCCTCGCTCTTCTTGCACATGGCGGTTGGTGTTTGCTAGATCGTGTGTAGTTTTGGATATTCTGTTTATTGTTCTTGTGTTTACGGACTGTGATATAATATAATCATGTCTACGTTTGAAGAACTAGGACTCGATGATTGGCTTATAAAACAGTGTATGACTATGGGGATCACGAAGCCGTCGCCGATTCAGAGCCAGTGTATTCCCCCGATCTTGGACGGGCAGAACTGTGTGGGTTGTGCCAAGACAGGCAGTGGCAAGACAGCAGCTTTCGCTCTGCCAATTCTACAGAAACTTTCAGAAGATCGCTACGGGCCTTATGCTTTGGTGTTGACTCCCACCAGGGAGTTAGCCTTTCAAATTGCCGACCAGTTTAAAGTTCTGGGTAAGGAAATTAACGTGAATGTGACAGTTATCACTGGAGGAATGGACATGGTTCGACAGGGACAGGATTTGAATGTGAAACCACACATTGTTGTTTCAACCCCTGGTCGTTTAGCTGATCACTATGAAAGCTGTGACACATTTAATCTTAAGAAAATTAAGTTTCTCATCCTTGACGAAGCTGATCGATTATTAGAAGACAGTGGCTTTGCGGAACAGTTGGAGATAATTTTCAAAAAGCTGCCGTCAAAAAGGCAAACACTGTTGTTCAGTGCTACCATGATACCTGCTATTCAACAACTTCAGGCATCTTCGGGAGAGAAAGTATTCTCCTGGTCACAGTCAGCTGAAGTGTTAACCGTTGAAGAGCTTGATCAGCGATATGCTCTGATGAATGCTGATTTGAAAGATGCATATCTTATGCATATACTTGATGCATACACAACAGAACGCCCAAAAAGCTCAATTATCATTTTTACTAGTACATGCAAGTATACACAGATCCTGGCAATGATGTGTGAAGATCTTGGATTTCCTTGTGTTTCCCTTCATTCCATGCTGCCACAGAAGTTTCGTTTGTCTGGTTTGACAAAATTTAAGTCTGACCAAGTGAAAATTTTGATTGCTACTGATGTTGCCAGCCGAGGTCTCGACATCCCTACAGTTGATTTGATTATCAACCACAACGTACCAAACCGCCCCAGGGACTATGTTCATCGCGTTGGCCGCACCGCTCGTGCAGGTCGTGGAGGTATGGCAATCACTCTGGTTACACAGTTTGATGTTCATCTTACAAAGTCTGTTGAATCTTTCATTAACACCAAGCTGACTGAACATCCAACTGATGAGAAAGAAGTCATGAAAATTCTGACAGAAGTTGCTGTGTCAAGACGAGAAGCAGAAATCAGACTGGATGAAAGAGACTTTGGTGAAAAACGTGAGATCAACAAGAGAAAGAAACTGATTCTTGAAGGCAAAGATCCAGAAAAAGAAGAAGAAGAAAGACTTGCTAAAAAACCAAAGAAAATTGAAGGTAAATCTAAAGAAGAACGACTTGCTGAGAAACAGAAGAGAAAGGACAAGTTTAAAAACAAATTTTCTAAAATGAAAAAGAAGGCTGCATAGTGAGTGCTCTATTTGAACTGTGTGGTTTAGTTTCTAGGCAGATTCTTGTGTTTAGTTGCAGTTACAGGCATTTATTTGGCATTCAGACATCTGTACTCACTCATATGCATGTTTTAAGGTACCTGTGGCTATATTTGATTTATCTTGTAACGTGAGATAGTTGACTCCAGGGGTAGGTCCAGCTATCATGATGTAGGAATTTTTTGTTTTCGTCGCCTGAAAAAACATATGCAGGCTCCCAGAGGTAGAAAAAAAAATGTAATTTAGGAGCTACCAACCTTTTCACGGACGCCAATTTAATTTCTCTTTGCAAATACAGGATAAGAAAACGATTGAAAATTCAAGCATCTTGTATTTTTCTACCCCTGCTGGCTTCTAAGAATAAGGGGCTGGCTGGTAAATTATGTTTAAATGTTTCCATTTGTGGTAGAACAACACCCACCTACAGTTATGGGTATCCAGTGTTAGAAATCACGCCAGTGTGTACAGATGTGTCTGGGTTAACTACATGCACACTGTCATGAGGTGGACAGGCTCGTAGATGACTACATGAGTATTATAACATACGTGACATATACTGTAATTTCCAATCATTGCTGGTGTTTATATTTTTTTTTTCCAAATGACAGTTACACTTACAGGTAAACAATGGAGCTGATTTTCTGTATATTTGTGTCTTTGGTGGTAGTGAAAAGATGTGATATTATTTTGTTTGTGTCTGTTTGATGAACATTTTTATTTTAAATCAATATGGTCATTTGTAGACAAAATTCCAGAGAAATAATGAGAAATATGCCATTAAAACATCTAGTTTATTAATTAATACAATATTGGATTACAGGTCATTAAATCTTGAGTCACAAACCCAAATAGCCAGCCACTAACCAGCTCCCAGTCATTCTCACAAATTTGCATTATTTAAGTATGTTTCATTTTCTACCTAAACAGCAATGGTCAGTAAATTTTGTTGCACCGACTTTTATTATTGGAGACCCATTAAAAAAACAGGTACAAATTGTTGGATATCATGAAGGCCGGGCATCCTCGATTTTATTAGCCATGATTAAGCTTTTTTTAAATTTGTAATCCTTTATGGGCCGTGAATTCAATTTTAAACAATGACCAAAATTTATTTTCACGAAGAAGGAATAAACCGACAATGCATAACATTTTTTTGTTTTGCGCTCGCTTTTAAATAAAGCGTGTGAATTAGCTTTCCCTATTAACAGAGTCCCTCGCCATCAGGCAAACCAACTCCGACTTCAGAGGTACTTGTAATTTATTTATGTCCCCACGTTAAGGACGATAGGCCAACATTTTAATCCAACTGTCAGATGTAGGGGTTGAACCCCTTACCTCAGCCTCAGCACACGGATGTTTAAGTCTTATCAATTCGGCCATGCTGACCTACATGCATGAAATGATTTTGTTCGCTGTGTATAGTTAGAAGACATTCACCACGGGTAATAGGCCCACACATGTAATGTAGGGGATGGTTGGAAGCAGAAACTGAGTTACGTAGAATTGTTCAAACTGTATACAGGTATATGTCATGGATGATGCATTAAACATTCCCTGAATCAGGGGTAGACAGACAAAGAGTGCCTGAACAGTCTTACCTGGCGCCTTCAAATTCATGGATTTCTATTGCAAAAAATATCCTGATTCTGGAATTATTTTTAGTGTTGCCTACTGCTGCCTGAGGTTTGTAGCATGTGATTCTCCACCCAGTATACTTATATTATATTATAACATGAGCTTATATTATGAGCTTATATAAACCTTGACTTCATTTGAATGTGTTCCTGGAATTTGATTGGGAATTCTCTGAGTTGCCACACCATAGAATAAAGGCAAGCAATTGAGGGATGGGATTAAATGTGCACTAACACACTTTGATCGGGTGCCTAATCTTCTCGTGGGGGGGGGGGGGGGGGGTTAACAATCCCATGACAGTTGGAAATTGGAAAGAGTAGGCAAGCTGCCCTGGTAAAATTGTTAGGAAAGAAAAACCTAGCCATGGATAGATAAAGTTCAGTCTGGTACTTTGGATAGAATCTGTCTGGAGGAAGCAAAGCTTGCAGAAATGCATGCAGGAAGACACAACGACCTTTGAAGTGCTTAACTGGGTGTAACACACTGCTCTTGAAAGAGGAGCGAAGAAGTAGAAACCAGGACTGATTAAGGTTGAGGTGGATGTCATACCTCCATGCCACCCCACAAGAACTATATTCATGTAGCATTTATGTTCTGCTACAGTTGTGTAAATTTTTGTTCAAAGCCGAATATGTTGCCGAGTGGCTAGAACGCCGGACTCCCATTCGGGAGACCTGGGTTTGATCCTTTGGTAAGGTGTGGGATTTTTTTATGTCGGGGGCAAAAAGAAAATTCTAACCTGCACAGTTCGCGGCGACTGCACTAGCCAGGCGGCGTTAATTCCTCAGGCTCAAAGACCCCTCTGCCATACACCGCAAGGTACTATGTTGGCAGTAAATGACAAGTGGCAGTTTCAGTGATATTTCACTTGAATAAGTACACAATAAACATGAATATTTGAGTCTGCATTTATAGATTGTTTGTGTTTTGCTTGTTTATTTAGATGTTGATGTTTATATAGCTGTTTTGTTTACACTGGTGTGGGTGGGTTTGGTTGGAAAAACTGATGGGCACTGTTTAAACATGGTGGCATGTACTACTATAAGATCAAGCATGACAGTGAAAGTTGAGGCTTGACAGGAGCTCACTTATGGTTGTAGGGAAGCACAGCCAGCTGTGTTTTTAATGAACTCACAGAGCAGGCTTTAGAAAGTGGAAACTGGAATGTTTCCGGTGGAATTTCTAGCTTGTTTGACAGGACAGAGATGGTGAACATATGGATTTTCTGGGAAGGGTGTGTAGGGCAATGAACAGGCTTCTTATCTTGTTCATGCTTTAAGTAATAACTGCAAAGTGTCTTGTTACCTCACTCATGGTTTGAGTAATGTCTGCAGTGTCAAGTTATCTCGTTCATGGTTTGAGTAATGTCTGCAGTGACTTGTTATTTTGTTTATGGTTCGAGTAATGTCTGCACAGTGTCTCGTTACTTCGTTCATGGTTTAAGTAATGTCTGCAGTGTCTTGCTATCTCGTTCATGGTTTGAGTAATGTCTGCACAGTGTCTGGTTACTTCGTTCATGGTTTAAGTAATGTCTGCAGTGTCTTGCTATCTCGTTCATGGTTTGAGTAATGTCTGCACAGTGTCTTGTTACTTCGTTCATGGTTTAAGTAATGTCTGCAGTGTCTTGCTATCTCGTTCATGGTTTGAGTAATGTCTGCAGTGACTTGTTATTTTGTTTATGGTTTGAGTAATGTCTGCAGTGTCTTGTTATCTCATTCATGGTTTGAGTAATGTCTGCAGTGTCTTGTTATCTCATTCATGGTTTGAGTAATGTCTGCACAGTGTCTTTTTATTTCGTTCATGGTTTGAGTAATGTCTGCACAGTGTCTTGTTATTTTGTTCATGGTTTGAGTAATGTCTGCACAGTGTCTTGTTATTTTGTTCATGGTTTGAGTAATGTCTGCACAGTGTCTTGTTATTTTGTTCATGGCTTGAGTAATGTCTGCACAGTGTCTTGTTATTTTGTTCATGGTTTGAGTAATGTCTGCAGTGACATGTTATCTCGTTCATGGTTTGAATAATGTCTGCACAGTGTCTTGTTACTTCATTCATGGTTTAAGTAATGTCTGCAGTGTCTTGCTATCTCGTTCATGGTTTGAGTAATGTCTGCAGTGACTTGTTATTTTGTTTATGGTTTGAGTAATGTCTGCAGTGTCTTGTTATCGTTCATGGTTTGAGTAATACATGTATCTGCACAGTGTCTTATCTGCATGCATGTTGCAGTTTCAGAATACAAAAAAATAAAAACAGGCTATGGATATGTATATGTCTCTGTTGGCCAATGCTCAGTGACAACTCATAATGGGCAGGTGTTCAGAAACAACCCTGTTGGGACGCTGTTCAATGACAGTAATGCTCAGTGCGATCATATGTTCAGTGACAGTAATTCTGTGTTCATATGGTAGGAGACAGCCATTCTCAGTGGGGTACAGTGACAGTAATTCTGTGCGGTCATATGTTAGGAGACCGTCATTAACAGCATTAAACATGGATGCCAGAGATCCCAATGAGGCAAACAGATTTCTTGTTGAGCCACTTTACCATCATCATCATCAGGTGCACTGCCAACTTGTGTGGGTGATTTATGCTTCTTCCCATCTCATGATCTCCAGTGGAATGTATTAGTTTGTGTACTGACTTTTCCATGTCTTGATGGCTGTCGAGAATGTCCCACACTCTCAAATCTTGTTTTCCAGTTCCAGGTTTTGTCTTCTCATATTGTGACCATCAAACGATAACTGTCCTTTGTGTTGTCCGTGACACGTCTTTGTGTCATAGCTACGTCCAAAACATTTGAGTTGTCCAAGGTATTTTCAGCATTCTTCTTTAGAACCATGTTTCTTTGGCTTTTGTTTGTTACCATTATAAAGGAAAGGTCAAACGCACACATAATCAGACTGCAATTGAGACAATATTAGGACTCTTCTCTGGCTGTTGAGGACAGCTCCAATGGGGACTCTCGAGTGCTGTAATATCGATTCACGACCCAACTCATAACCAGTATAACTCTGTGCAAAATAAAAATCCATCAAAGGTTTTATGTATAAAGAACGGTACCTACTGCTTACATATCTCCATGTAAGTGATGACTGCTGGTGCATATTTCTCATTGAGAGAGGAGAATTTAAGTGTTTAATCTTGAGCCAATGTGTGGGTTGAATTGGTTTCAGTAGTATGCTCTTGGTAAAATTAATCCATCTGATTCTTGATCTTGTCTAGCTCTATAGCCAGAGTTTGTGTGATTGTACATAACCGATTGGACTTCATTCTCATCTCATGTTCCTCTTGTACCTTGCGGTGTAGAGGTGAAGTATAAACAGCGGGAAAGTGCTTGTCTATGGGCTTCATATATCGATATTCCCATGGACTGCTATTCGCGCTGTCCATTGTTTACGTGGCAGGCTTCTTCTGCTTCCCCCTGGTCTGTACATCATTGCTTGTTGTGGTATGATGTTGACTGGTAACCTACTTGCATGGTCAAACCATTTGACTTGCTGCTTTCTAATAAAATCTAGTGCAGCTTTAACCCCCACTTTAGTCCTTATTTCATTTCTGATCTTATCTCTTCTTGATACGTTGAGTATTCTTAGGAATCTCATTTCTGTTGTGATTTTTCTTTTCTCTTTTTCTGTCATTGTCCAAGATTGGCATTGGTAGCATAGAGTTGGTAGGAAGATTGTGTTGTAGACTGCTTTCTTAGTAACTATTGATACATGTTTGTTCTTTAGTATTGGTGCCATTTGTCCAATGAGTTGGTATGCCTTATTGCATCTATTTTCGATATCTTCTGATTTGCAATTTGATATTATATTTGCTAGATACTTGAAGCTCTTTACTTGTTTCAGGGGGTGTTTGTTTAGATGAATCTGTGTTGTTTTTTATTCTGTTCCTTGGTTATAGTCATTACCTCTGTTTTACTGGTGCTAATTTTCATGTTATGTTCCTAACTTCACTCTCACAAGATGTTAATGCAGGCAGCATAACTGATGTTTCTTATATCATCATTTCTAATCCTACCTGTTCTAGACAAGTCGGCAGTGACAAGCATATCATGTCACACCAGGTGAGCTATCTCTGTTGTGATATACTGTCCATGCTTCGCACTGCTAGCCGAATCTGGGTAGAAATATGCTATGAGCAGGCTTCAAATGAAAATCTTAAAAGTGTGATAGAAGTTACAATAACTATGCCATTGTCTTGTAACCTGTCAATATTGTTGCTAAGGGAGTTAAGGATATGACATAACAGTGCAGATGAAAACGGTGATGTCATAAGGACAGTTTAAAGATGGCCACCTGCTTTTGACATGCACTAAAGAGGAACAGTGTTCTCTGTTCTATTTTTATTATTTAAGTGGTGATACCTATACAAATTCATCGGCGAATGATGGCCCGGTATGGTGATGCATGCCTGTCAGTCCAGCAAGTATATGAGTGGAGTAGGAAGTTTCAAAACGGCGACCTCTGTGACAGATTGTTCACAGCCGGGTCAGGCACACAGAGTAGTGACTCCAGTGTAGTTACACATGCAACCAAGGTCATTGTTTTCTACAGGAATCCAAGCACACTAGCTGTGCTGGAGGTCTTGCATTGAACTCAGTGGTAATTACACTGAAAAATGATAGATTTGTTCTGTACTCGTACACACTCAAACATTTCAGGTTTTTATGTGATGCCCTCTCGTATTTATCACTGTTTGCTTGACACAGAACCACTGGCCTGGCAAGATATAACACCTTCAGGTGGCAAGCCTGGAACATACATTATAAATTATTAGCCCAGCCATTTCAGCTTTGCATCCAAATCTTTCTCTGACTCTTTTGCCTTAAATTGTCCCATGTAAGGCTAATTTCTGTATTATGTCTCTTATGTTGACATTCCCCCACACTGCAGTTGGTCTTACCTGTACAGGTATTCTTGTAACACCTGTAGGCCTTCACAATACCTCAGCTTTCTGTTGTCTCTTCTGTCCACAAAATTCTTCTCAAGAACCAATCTCCACTTTCTCAGGTGTCTATGTCTTTGTTGAGTCCAGAACCGACATCACAGCTATCGGGACACTCCGTTTCCATCTGCAACAGCCAGCGAAGAGTTCCAATGCTAATGGTAGCAGTCTATGTTTCTGTCTGACCGTACCCCGAAGTCCTTGGTGTCGGTCAGATTCTCTCCAACCTGTGATGATCTATCTATCTTCTGTATTTTACACACGGTTCCAAAGGGTTCCGATCACATCTGCCTCATCTATTTCTAAGGAGCACAATAACCAAGTGAATGTGTGAAATCTTGAACACACAATGGATTCTTCTTGTACTATATGGTGCACACAATATTCTGACAACCTTGTATGATCCCCAGGTGATCGGGACACATGGACCCACCCAACGGGTGTGAAGCTGGTCATGTCACACCAAATTAAACTGTTGCCTGCCAGTATTTGACTATTGCATCCCCCCTCCCCCTCCGCATATCCTTTACAGGGCATTGCAGTCAACACCAGCATTTTTCAGCTGCTGTTGATGTCTTGGCAAGTTTTACGTTCAGTAGTTTGCCATTGCTTTCTGAACGACCGGCTCACATACTTCTGTAAGAAACCAGCGCAACACTATCGCGCAGCTGTTTCGTACGAGAGTATACAGGATTACAAACAACACCCTTAACCCCTTCGCCGGGGAGATTGGCGACTACTGCATTACTCATGCTAATTATTCACCTCTGCGTCAAATTGTTTGTGCCCTAGTCTGCCCAGATAGTGGTCTGGATTCCATCCCGGCAGAGGCAGAATTTTTTTTTTAACCAGTACGATCTCAGCATCAAACCAGCCTACATGTGGTACTTGACAATTAATTGTCGGTGGATTGTCTGCGAAGGACATGCAATCAGGGAGGAAAGTGGCCACCTGACCTCATATGTCATGGATTAGAATCTGTGAAGGCCCAACACTTGCTGCCCCGACTACACGTCATGGATTAGAATCTGTGAAGGCCCAACACTTGCTGCAGTATAATGTTACATATGTCATGGATTAGAATCTGTGAAGGCCCAACACTTCCTGCCCTGACAGCAGTATAATGCTACATATGTCATGGATTAGAATCTGTGAAGGCCCAACACTTCCTGCCCTGACAGCAGTATAATGCTACATATGTCATGGATTAGAATCTGTGAAGGCCCAACACTTCCTGCCCCGACTACACGTCATGGATTAGAATCTGTGAAGGCCCAACACTTGCTGCCCCGACTACACGTCATGGATTAGAATCTGTGAAGGCCCAACACTTGCTGCCCCGACTACACGTCATGGATTAGAATCTGTGAAGGCCCAACACTTCCTGCCCTGACAGCAGTATAATGTTACATATGTCATGGATTAGAATCTGTGAAGGCCCAACACTTGCTGCCCCGACTACACGTCATGGATTAGAATCTGTGAAGGCCCAACACTTCCTGCCCCGACTACACGTCATGGATTAGAATCTGTGAAGGCCCAACACTTCCTGCCCTGACAGCAGTATAATGCTACATATGTCATGGATTAAAATCTGTGAAGGCCCAACACTTGCTGCCCCGACTACATATGTCATGGATTAGAATCTGTGAAGGCCCAACACTTGCTGCGCCGACTACATATGTCATGGATTAGAATCTGTGAAGGCCCAACACTTGCTGCCCCGACTACATATGTCATGGATTAGAATCTGTGAAGGCCCAACACTTGCTGCCCCGACTACACGTCATGGATTAGAATCTGTGAAGGCCCAACACTTGCTGCCCCGACTACATATGTCATGGATTAGAATCTGTGAAGGCCCAACACTACCTGCCCCGACTACATATGTCATGGATTAGAATCTGTGAAGGCCCAACACTTGCTGCCCCGACTACATGTCATGGATTAGAATCTGTGAAGGCCCAACACTTGCTGCCCCGACTACATATGTCATGGATTAGAATCTGTGAAGGCCCAACACTGCCTGCCCCGACTACATATGTCATGGATTAGAATCTGTGAAGGCCCAACACTTGCTGCCCCGACTACATGTCATGGATTAGAATCTGTGAAGGCCCAACACTTGCTGCCCCGACTACATATGTCATGGATTAGAACATGTGAAGGCTCAACACTTGCTGTCCCGACTACATATGTCATGGATTAGAATCTGTGAAGGCCCAACACTTCCTGCCCTGACTACATATGTCATGGATTAGAATCTGTGAAGGCCCAACACTTCCTGCCCTGACTACATATGTCATGGATTAGAATCTGTGAAGGCCCAACACTTGCTGCCCTGACTATATATGTCATGGATTAGAATCTGTGAAGGCTCAACACTTGCTGCCCCGACTACATGTCATGGATTAGAATCTGTGAAGGCCCAACACTTGCTGCCCTGACTACATATGTCATGGATTAGAATCTGTGAAGGCCCAACACTTGCTGCCCCGACTACATATGTCATAGATTAGAATCTGTGAAGGCCCAACACTTGCTGCCCCGACTACATATGTCATGGATTAGAACATGTGAAGGCTCAACACTTGCTGCCCCGACTACATATGTCATGGATTAGAATCTGTGAAGGCCCAACACTTCCTGCCCTGACAGCAGTACATAGTAATGCAGTGCCTGTACAGCATGCTAATTATGAAATATGTTTCTGAGCTGAAGGTTTTCTTTCACAGTTCTGATGAAACTAGAACACAAGCACAAAATGTACAGTTGTATTTATTGACTTTGGTCAGTTGTAAACATAATCACAAGTGACATAGCATTCAACAGAAATCTCAAAACAAGAACATTCAACACTGCATAGAGCACACAATATGCCAACATCATGTCACAGTCAGGTCAGCTTGGGTGAACGGATAAGAGCACTCGCTCTTAAACTTCCAGTGCACTGATGCCAAGGTAGCGGGTACAATCCCTACACTGGTCAGTTAGACTAAAATACTGACAATGCGTATTTGACTTGGGTACATGAGTTACAAGTACCCAAGAAGTCGAAGTGGGTTCGCCCGTTGCTGAGGGACACTGGTAATAGGGAAGGCTAATCCACACAAAAATCAGTCGAGTCCGCTAGAATTAGTAGCGTGGGTATGGACTACGCTGAGTTCAAAGTGAGCAGGGGAAATAAAACACACACAAAAATGACCACGTATGGTCATGAAATCATTGTTATGAAATGTTAATGTTCCTCCTGTCTGCTAGTAAACAATTTATGTTACCAGTAACGTTTATAAATATACACAGGAAATTAAATTAAAAATTATCCACTTGGAGAAATTATATTTTTAAAAATAAATCCTGCACTCTCACAATTTATTTGTTATCAAAGCTTACATTTAAATTAACAGAAGGCAAAAGTAATCCACAACAGTTGCTGCAGTAAGGGTCTATATACTAGGTTATTACTGTGTACTGTGGGGTGATCATCCCCCGCCCTCACAAATCTGATAGTTGGTGTTCAGGTCTGTTCAAGCAATTACACGAATCGTCTTCAGACTAGTCTTAGTCAAAACTCTCATTTTAGGAATATGCACACACAAATCTTAACTTCCAGAGCTGCAGAACCAAACACTTTCCTACTTGAACCTGTTGGTTGTTTGAATGAAAACCTCTGTCCGTTGTTACCTTTAAAATAGAACAATTAGTTGTTTTTTTCGTCTACAAAATTCTGTTTATTTTATGCTTCATTGTATAAAATTTATTCGCATAGCCCTCTTGAAACTTTCTATCGGTGGCCTTTTACTGTGACATACACTATAGATTTAACCAGGCCAAAAGTGAATGTTTTTCTGTTTTAAAATGATCCACATCTACTAAACAGCTTTTCAAAACAAACACTTTTTGGGCCTTCTGCACTGGATTTTAAATGTCAACACGTAACAATTAAGATATGAATATCTTCAGCAAGAGTGTATTAGATGTACCGACACGACGGACAGACGTATGCTTTCTTGTCTGCCTTGGACTGTGAACGGGTGATACATATGACATGAAACCACCGGCCGCAGTTCTTGTCGCAGTCCATCCAGTCTATGATCTCATCCTTGGAGTGTGGTGGCACTGACCGCATGCATATTTGACACAGTGATTCATCATCTCCCTCCTCCTCCTCCTCCTCTTCTTCATCTTCATCGGATGTCTGTCCACTGTTACTAGAATCTTCTTCACTGGCAGAGTTCCCCGCATCATCATTATTATCTTGACTGTTGGTAGAATTATCATCACCAGCATCTTCTTCATCAGATGCATCCGAGCTTTTAGAACTTTCATTATCAGATGAACTGAGCTTCTCTGCGGTGTTCCCAGAGTCAACCTTGGAGGGAGACGATTCCTCCTCATCACTACTGCTGCTGTCACTACTACGATCACACTTGCTGCAACTGCTACAACTACTGCTGCTGCTGTCAGATTTGCTGGTGACTTCCGCATCTCCACACAGAGAAGAGCTGACCAAAGTTTCTGCAACATTTTCATCTGCCGCCGCATAAATGATATCACCACCAACCGCATGTCGTTCACTTTCTGATTTCTGAAGACTTGAAGGTATCACACCCACTTGTGTCCCAGGTCCAGCTGCACATTCTGAGACATTGTCCGGGGTGACTTCAGCCGCTCCTCCCTGGCCTACCCTCTCACTCACATTATACCTGATGGTGTAGTCATGGTCAATCAAAGAAAAGTCACACAATTCTTCCGGCATAGCAGTCTCTTCTTCTTCAGCTTCCACATCCTCATCACCTTTTCCAATACCGGCTATGTTATTATCAGAGGCAATCACACCATCTTTCAGTGTCAACTCATCTGCTTCAAAACTATCCTTGTCTCCTATCTTTTCTTTCATTTGGTGCCTCTTCTTTTTTTTATGCTTCTTCCGTTTTTTCTTTTTTATTATGCTCTCTTCGCCATCAAAACTGATGTCATGTTTATGTTTTGGCGTTGACTGTTGCTCTGTCATTCTATTTCTTACACTTTTGTTTTTGTGGTTATTCTCAGAATCTCCACTACTCTCATTCACTCTATTTCTGAACTCACCCTCTATGTCACTCATGTCCATTATAGTTCCAGGAAGTTTTTTATTATCCAAACATTTTTCAATATGTATAGTTTTAACATATTCATCATTTGGTATACTACCTTTGGCCTGCAAGCTGCTACCTAAGGCAGCACCAGACTTTTCCTTATCTTGTAGTTGTGGTATCAGGTCTGGTTTGCTGGCACTAACTCTTATCTGACTTTTGCTGCCTTTAACTGGAACTCTCAGATCTGTCCAAGCTTGAGGTTTTTCCTGATCTCTTCCATTGTTGCCTTTAACTGGACCTCGTGGTTCTATCTCAGCTTGATCTCTTTTACTATTGCCTTTAACTGGACCTCTCAGATCTGTCTGAGTTTGAGGTTTTTCCAGATCCTCTCTGTTGCTGCCTTTAACGGGGCCTTGTGGATCTGTCTGAGTTTGAGATTTTGCTTGATCTTTTCCACTGCTGCTATGATCAGTTAAGGAGTATTTGTTGGTGCTGGAACTATTTCTAAATTCTGCCTCCATACCACGTGACTCACGACTTCTTACATCACAGCTCATGGTACAGTCACTGGACACATCTTTCTTGGTCTGTACAGAATCATCACTGGACGAGATATGTCTCAACGTTGTCTTGACATAAAGGTTTCGTTTGGCCTGGTTCAGCAGCATGCGAGCCAACAACTGCACATTAGAGCATGTTTTGCTCTTCCTCCCCACCCCTGCAACAGTTTTTGCAACCTTCACGGGCCGGTCTTTGTTCACTTTATTAGATATAGCATCTACATTGCTTGCTTGTACTTCATCAGATGTTGCAGGTACAATGCTCTGTTGCACTTCGTCAAATGTTGCAGGTTCAATGCTCTGTTGCACTTTGTCAGATACTGTGTCTGCAATACTTTTGTGCACTTCATCATGAATTATAACTGCATCATTTTCTTGCACTTCATCACATATAACAGTTGCTTCATTTTCTTTAACTTCGTCACATATTACAATTGCATCATTTTCTTGTAACCCTCTTTTGTTATTTCTCTTTTTATTTTCTTTGTTCTTATTATAGTTCAGTACTTTATTTTCTATCTTCTTTGCTTGCATCGTATCTTTGTTAGTAATGCATCCATTTTTCTCTTCTATGTTTTTGCCAGTGTTTTCTGATTTGTTCTTGTTTTTAGTTCTATACCTTCTTGTAGCACCTATGTCATGTTCTCTGTTCTTGTCAGGAGCAGCCTGATCACCGGGCGCTGTTTCCATGACCATGACATCACAAACTGACGGAGTCTGCTGCTGTTGTCTCACCGAGGCAAGCTGACCTTTCAACAAATTAATGGTATTAGGCTGCAACAGAGAAACAACCTGCCCAGGCAATAGTCGGCAATCATTTGTCTGGTACTGAAATGGAGCTTTCGGGTTGAGAGGAAAGGCTCCGGTGGTTATAAAAGCTTGTCGGGCACTTTGCTGAAGTGTTGTAAGTTTTTTGTTCAACAAAAACAAAATCACGGAAGCAAAATCTTCGCAACTGAGGCCTTCCGCTGGCACATAAGACTTCAACATGTGCAGCAAGCCACCATGAAATCCAGGAAAGACGTACTTGGAGATGTCTGGCGGCACGCAGTAAAAATAGACACTGTCCATGACACAGCTAGTTACGAGCTTCTCGCTGAGCAGGGAAGCATTGCCATTAAACAAAATGACCAGAGGCCTTGTCTTAACCAGGTTGAGAACTTTCTGGAAATAGTTGTATACATGATGATAGGCTGGTAATCCACGGCTGGAAATAACATTAATTAATGATGTGTGTTTTGCAAATACATATCTTGGCCACACTGCCATGGATGGGAGGCAGGTGGCACAGGCAGACATTGTTGAAAAGACAGTAGCTGATACTGAGCGGACACTGTTGAATACAGGATCTCTGCCCAGGTGGAAATGCTTTAAGTCAAATACTAGAATCTGGCTAGGGCTCGGGGTAAGCCGAGGCCAGAGGCTCTTGTACAGCTTCTGAAGGACTGAGTAATGGGCATCCAGCCGCTGGTGTACACTGTTGCTGCTAGCTATCTCAGTGTCCGTCGTGAAGAGGGGCTGGTTGCAGATGTATAAATCTCTGACATAGGAATCTGAAACTGGAATGACAGTAGTAGTTGAGTATCTCCTGGCAAACATCTCCTGGCATTTGCTGACCAGTGTGTCCAACTGGATGCAGAAACCCATGTGGCTTAGACGTAGACAACACAAAATGACTGCCCTCTCCTCGTCTTCAGTGAGTTTGCCTGCAGCTTGTGCAAGATGAATGAGGTCATTCTCTGATACACGAAACAACTTGGCAGCTTCATTTGTTGGCAGTTTTCTGGTGATAACGGCCTCGACAGCTTGGCTCATGTTGACAACTGTCCGGTCAACTGTGGCTGGAGGAGCCGAGTTGCTGCGGGAACACAATAACAAACAAATATTACTGACAACCTAACTACATATGTATTAACATTATTGTTTTACACTAAATTTGTGAAAATGCAAGGCTGTGTACAAGGCAAGGATAACATACAATTCAACCGATATAACCTATGTCTTGAAACACCATACTTCTTCTTCTGCGTTCATCCGGAGTTTTTTTCCGGATGTGATTGCGTTGTGCCTGTTTACAGCAGAGCTGCGTTCTTGCGCCGTTAAGCCGACTTCTGCGGGCATTTGTTGACCGGGTTAACCTTCCCGGAAACACCATACAACGCAGCAAGTACGAGAAGTTCTATACAGCATATATGTTGACTTAGGCTTTGAAAAGAATTATCACAGCACTGCCACCCAATCCCAACACCCTCCTCCATGGTGTGGAAGTCAAAGGAAAATGACCAAACAATTGTCTCAAACGTAAGTTTATGGACAGTCAGAGAGCTAGATCGTTGAAAGAGAGACACTAATAAAAAAAATAAATCTTTATATATATATATATATATATATATATATATATATATATATATATATATATATATATATATATATATATATATATATATATATATATATATACAGGTAGTCGTCGACTTACGACCACGATCGGTTCCGACAGACCGGTCGTAACACGATTTGGTCGTAAGTTGAGTACACTATGTGTACAGTACAGAAGTGATGTTATAAAAATATTTAAGTTAAATTATATCATAAATTTCTTTTATTATTGTTATAAATCATAATTTTCGATGTTCATTTTGTGCCATTTGTATCATCTCTACGCCATTTTGTTTCTTATTTTTACATCGTCAGGTTTAAGAAAAACACTGCATTAACTGTACATGTACAACTGGTTAATTATTTGCAAAACATACAAAATACAGGTGTGGAAAATACTATAGGAAACATTATTATTACATGATCTACCATCTCTAGTTTGGCGTCGTCAATAAAGATTGATGGTACCCCATGTGCACCTTGTGACATAATCTGTCTTCTTTTCGCTAATTGTTAAACCAAATTCTGAACAAGCATTGGAGAATGCAGACAGTAGACATTGTAATTCTTCCTCAGTGGGTCGTAACTGCAGCATCATCTGCAAAAATCCGGTTATCCATCTAAGTCTACAAAGACAGCATGGAATAAACTGTCACACAACCTGATCTTTGCAGAACACGCCGTCCGACTGATAATTGAGGCTGAAATAAATCTTTAAATATTGAGCACAACCCACTACTGGCAACGCTGATCGCACTCTGATATGAACCTAAGGCCTATCCACGTCAACATGGAAGCACTAGACTCGAGTTAATAATAAAGCTAGTGACTGTGGTCGTAAAGTCGAATGGTTGTAAGTAGCATAGGTCGTAAGTTGACGACTAGCTGTATATATATATATATATATATATATGTATATGTGAGTGGCACCTTACAGTCTTGACAGACCAAAGTATGTGAGTTGGAATGTGGCCAAAATTCCATCATAACGCCTGGGCAGAGCTTCAGAGAAACATGTGGTGCCCAAACGACATGTTCCCTTTCTCGGTCTGCCTTGTGTTTTCCAGAGGAATGGGTAACCACATGGCACAAGGTAGGCTGCAGACGTTGGCAGCTAAGCGTAAAATCTCCGAGACCTTGCCTCCACGAGCAGATGGCGAGTGGTGGCCAGACCCTGGAACCCAAGGGACCCGACTTAGAGGATATATATATATATATATATATATATATATATATATATATATATATATATATATATATATATATATACACACAATTTTTTTTCCTTTCCGCATTTCCATCCTGTTTCAGGATATTGCGGTCAACATCAGTATCTATCAGCTGTATGTTGATTCCTAGGCTAGATTACGCTCATCAGCACGCCATGACTTTCTGAGCGACCGGCTCCATACTCTCTTAAGTCACTGGCACGACTCAAACCGCTTCCAATTCTCGTGTGCTCACGTCAACCACGAGAGTATTCAGGGTTACGGAGAAAGCTGCTAATCCCTCGGCCAGGGAGCCGGCATATATATATATATATATAAAGTCAAGTGCCATGCCGTCTGGCGTGGGTGTTCATGACTCTTCACAAATCTCAGTCTTTGGTTTTCTGGATCAACTCTGCTGATGATATTCCTCCATGCCACCGTCTCGGCCCATCCATCATTTCTCTTGGTCTACCTCTGCCTCTCTTCCCCTCGATCTTTCCAGTTGTTACAATGTTCTCCAATGCCTCCTTTCTCATCACATGACCAAATAAAGCTGTTTGTCTCTTCCTTATTGTTGTATTTAATGTTCTAGTTTCATTAGTCTGTTTCAGGCAATCGTTGTTAGTTACTCTGGCAATCCAAGGAATTCACAACATTCATCTTAGGAACCACATTTCTGCTGCTTCCATGTTCTTCCTAATTTGTTCATTTACATTCCAAGATTCATTGCCACCCAGCAATACAAGTTCTATACAGCATTTTAGCACTACCTTTCTTTCATTCAATGATAGTTACTTACTGCATAGGATACTCTTCATTTTCCAAAATGCAGCCTTGGCTTGCCCTTTTCTGCTCTTAATCTCTGTTGTGCATCTTCCATCTGATGTTATAAGTGCCCCTAGGTGTTTAAAATTATCCACTTGGTTGAGAATTTCCCCTTCTATTTCCATGTCACATTTTCTTTGATATCACCATTGTTAATGTTTTCTTGATATTCAAGAAGAGTCCTCTGTTTGCACTCTCTGTTACTACAATGTCCAACAATTGTTGTAGGTCTGTTGCATTTTCCGCCATCAATACTGTGCCATCTGCATAGCGTATATGGTTTATATTAAAACCTCTGATTAGTATTCCTGGTTTCGCTTTGATTCTCTCTCTCTCATTATTACTTCACTATGTAAATTTACAGAATGTTGCAGTCAACCTCAGTATTTATTGGCTGAATGAGATTTATCAGGCTATTTTACGTTCAGCAATTTGCCATTGCTTTCTGACCACCTGATACCTTAAACAGTGGAAATCAACCCATTTCCAAATCACCTGTGGCAGGTGGCAAACCCATGAGTCAGCATGTCCGGGAATTGTGACAATGTGTCTCCCTTACCCCTTTGCCAATGTTGCTCTTCCCCATCATGTTTGCCAGTTGTCACTAAATTGTCATTAGCCTTTAATTATGTATGTATTGTTGTGAAACCTGACACATGACACTTACAGCACTTCATTGTCAATAATGGACTCGGCGCTGATGTTGACCAGGTTTGGCATTTTCTCTGTGAGGCAGTTCAGGACGGAGGCGGGCACTTGCTGAAAGAACAGCTCCTTCAGCTCAGTCAGGGTAGGTACTGTCCTCTTGATGCTGTCCCACAGTTCCACAGCTGAGACACCCCAGGAGGCTTCCAGATTAGCTCCCTTGAAATTCTACAGCAAACATGAATGTAAAATACGAAACATTTAGTGCACCATGAGTAAAATACGAAACATTTAGTGCAACATGAGTAAAATACGAAACATTTAGTGCACCATGAGTAAAATATGAAAAATTTAGTCCACCATGAGTAAAATATGAAACATTTAGTGTAACATGAGTAAAATACGAAACATTTAGAGCACCATGAGTAAAATACGAAACATTTAGTGCACCATGAGTAAAATATGAAAAATTTAGTCCACCATGCGTAAAATATGAAACATTTAGCGCACCATGAGTTATATATGAAACATTTAGTGCACCATGAATTAAAAATGAAACATTCAGTGCACCATGAGTAAAATATGAAACATTTAGTCCACCATGAGTTATATATGAAACATTTAGTGCACCATGAGTAAAATATGAAACATTTAGCGCACCATGAGCTATATATGAAACATTTAGTGCACCATGAATTAAAAATGAAACATTCAGTGCACCATGAGTAAAATATGAAACATTTAGTCCACCATGAGTTATATATGAAACATTTAGTGCACCATGAGTAAAATATGAAACATTTAGTGCACCATGAGTTATATATGAAACATTTAGTGCACCATGAATTAAAAATGAAAGATTTAGTGCACCATGAAGTAAAATATGAAAGATTTAGTGCACCATGAAGTAAAATATGAAATATTTAGCGCATCATGAGTAAAATATGAAAGATTTAGTGCACCAAGAGTAAAATATGAAACATTCAGTGCACCAGGAATTAAAAATGAAACATTTAATGCAACATGAGTAAAATATGGAACATTTAGTGCACATGAGTAAAATATGAAACATTTAGTGCACCATGAGTAAAATATGAAACATTTAGTGCACCATGAATTAAAAATGAAACATTTAATGCAACATGAGTAAAATATGAAACATTTAGAGCAATATAAGTAACATATGAAACATTTAGAGCAATATAAGTAATATATGAAATACAAACGTGTAGTAAAATATGAAACATTTAGAGAAATATAAGTAATATATGAAACAAACGTGTAGTAAAATATGAAACATTTAGAGCAATGTAAGTAACATATGAAACATTTAGACCAATATAAGTAATATATGAAACACAAACGTGTAGTAAAATATGAAACATTTAGAGCAATATAAGTAATATATGAAACAAACATGTAGTAAAATATGAAACATTTAGAGCAACATTTGATGAATTTCCCTGTCTTCCTCATCCCACCAAAAAAGGCCAATGTGTCACACATTTGCACAAACTTTGTGTCCTCTATACAGAGCCCAAGTTTTCTACTGCATGGCACAGGCAGTCCAGGCCAACCCTCCTTAGTACGGCATGCTTGTAGTTTAGTGTTAGTATTCTTTGTTTTCCTTACAGGCCCTGTTCGGGTATCACTCTTGCACTCAGGGCAAGTCCATGAATGCTCAGAACCTCCCCATAAAATATGCATCAGCATCTGGTGGCTAATAGTTCCAGTTCTGTGTTGGTTGATGAGGTCCCTCGTTCTCCTGATGTGTCTTCTGTCTGACCGTGCCAATTATAACTTAAAAGTCTGTCATTCTGGACAACGAAGTGGATTCATTCGGTCAAAGTCCTCCGCTTCGACCTTCTGAATCATGCTCATTGAATCACTTAGTACACACACGTTGGTATAATGTTGTGATTCCAGCCATATGAAAGCCTGTGTAACTGCCATCACCTGCATCATCATGCTGCTCATGGTCATAAAGTGGCACTACTAGCTTCTTGAATGGTTTGGTCCGCTGAACGTGCTGTGAATGCCCACGTTCATTTAGAACTAGAAATCATTGTTTTATAAGAAGGCAGTAACTTTAATGGGAATAGCACTGCTGATGTAACCATCTCATTTACCCTCAAACTGAAGTGACAGAAGTTTCTTTGTGTACTGTGCACGTAGCATCGTCAGAGTTGAAATGTCAGTGATTGAACAATGTGTGAATGCTATACTGCATGTTTTGCTTGAGAGGTTACCCCCAGAGACATTCAACCAATCACGTGCCACCTCTGCACTGAAGGTCAGCTATAATAAATAAGTTTCCAACACTCTGTCCTACATCTCTATGTGAAGCGTATCAGCTTCTGTTGTTGTCCACCCAACTGTTCAACTGCTGTCTTCTTCTTGCGCGATGAGTGAGACGTTAACACTGCCTCAAAAAGCTTACTGTGATACTGAGATAAAGGAAACTAAGCTTTTGAGTACAGTGTTTCCATGAAAGATATATTAGCCATAGAACATGATTAAATGTGACAACCAGCTGTCAGATATGATCACCAGTGTGACAACTAGCTGTCAGATATCACAATGTGACAATCAGCAGACAGACATCACCAGTGTGACAACCAGCTGTCAGATATGATCACCAATGTGACAACCAGCTGTCAGATATGATCACCAATGTGACAACCAGCTGTCAGATATGATCACCAATGTGACAACCAGCTGTCAGATATGATCACCAGTGTGACAACTAGCTGTCAGATATCACAATGTGACAATCAGCTGTCAGATACGATCACCAATATAACAATCAGCAGACACATGATCACCAACATGACAATCAGCTGAGAGAGGTTTCAAAGAATAGATTCCATGAATTTGTCCAACAGCCAATATACCTTGGCTAAATAAAGTCTGTAGGTGACACAGGGGGATCATGTGGAAAGAATTGCCCCGTTACGGGGTTTTTATACAATAAACACATGCTGGCAGCTTCATCTAGCCATCCTCTATGATATCAAACTTTCAGCAAACACGACAAACACTTACCAAACTTCTGACATGAATTTGATGGAAGAATTGGGTTGCCTGGTCCCAGTTACGAATTCGGATGCCCTTCAAGCGAACACACGGCCACTGTGAATGTACAAAAACACACTGTCAGTTATTGCTACCACCATTATGTCTTCTTCACGTTTCACACGGAACACAGGACTGCAACAATTGTGATCTAACAACTGCAAAGTTTGTCTTTGTCTCTCAGCATCATGAGTCCTCAAAGCGCACTGCTGCATAAACATCTCCCTATCAATGATAATCTGACACTATCTAATAGTTCCTTTACATGTTACTGCGGACATCTTGCCGTCTTGACAGACGATACTTTGTTACACTGTGATTTTAGAAAAAAAGGCATAACTACAAGCCATGGGAGTAGTGAATGTGACTGAACAGACCTATTCACACAGTAAATGTTCGTCCACAATTGGCGCATGTGAATATTTGGTATCAATTAAGGCCAGGAATGAGTTATACGTCCGCATTGCACAAAGCCTCGGCTGAATTGTAGAGACCATGTGTTGCCCATGCAGCATGATAATTCTCTTGGCAAGCCTAGTTTACTCCAGAGGAAAGGTAACACCGAAACATCTGCAACAAGACAAGCTGCAGATGCAGCCAAATCAGCAAAGCAATCCTCTAACTTTCTACCGGTGGCAGCTTCGATCTTAGACCAGATGCCAACCAAGGCTAAGGGCCTGATCTGCCCTGCCATGACATTAAGCGCCGCCGCCCTTTACATGTACCTCCCTCCACACTAACCCTGTGAACATGACCAAACCATTTTCATGTGTAGGATTTCATGACATGAATTCAACAAATGACAGATGCTAAAACTGTTGTATCTATGACACTGGGAGCTGTGGTGGCACAGGTGCTGACACTGTTGTATTCCTGACACTGTTGTATTCCTGACACTGTTGTATTCCTGACACTGTTGTATTCCTGACACTGTTGTATTCCTGACACTGTTGTATCCCTGACACTGTTGTATCCCTGACACTGTTGTATTCCTGACACTGTTGTATTCCTGACACTGTTGTATCCCTGACACTGTTGTATCCCTGACACTGTTGTATTCCTGACACTGTTGTATTCCTGACACTGTTGTATTCCTGACACTGTTGTATTCCTGACACTGTTGTATCCCTGACACTGTTGTATCCCTGACACTGTTGTATTCCTGACACTGTTGTATTCCTGACACTGTTGTATTCCTGACACTGTTGTATTCCTGACACTGTTGTATCCCTGACACTGTTGTATTCCTGACACTGTTGTATTCCTGACACTGTTGTATTCCTGACACTGTTGTATTCCTGACACTGTTGTATCCCTGACACTGTTGTATCCCTGACACTGTTGTATCCCTGACACTGTTGTATTCCTGACACTGTTGTATCCCTGACACTGTTGTATTCCTGACACTGTTGTATTCCTGACACTGTTGTATTCCTGACACTGTTGTATTCCTGACACTGTTGTATTCCTGAAACTGGGAGCTGTGGTGGCACAGATGCTGACACTATTGTATCCCTGACACTGGGATACGTGGTGGTACAGTGGTGTTGTAGGTGTGGTATGACAAGGGTGTGTATTAACAATAGAACTGAATGTTGTAGGTGTGGTATGACAAGGGTGTGTATTAACAATAGAACTGAATGTTGTAGGTGTGGTATGACAAGGGTGTGTATTAACAATAGAACTGAATGTTGTAGGTGTGGTATGACAAGGGTGTGTATTAACAATAGAACTGAATGTTGTAGGTGTGGTATGACAAGGGTGTGTATTAACAATAGAACTGAATGTTGTAGGTGTGGTATGACAAGGGTGTGTATTAACAATAGAACTGAATGTTGCCCCGGGAAGGTTAACCCGGTCAACAAATGCCCGCAGAAGTCGGATGTGTCGGCCTAACGGCGCAAGAACGCAGCTCTGCTGTAAACAGGCACAACGCAGCCACATCCAAAAAAAAAAATCAGGATGAACGCAGAAAAAGAAGAAGAAGAACTGAATGTTGTAGGTGTGGTATGACAAGGGTGTGTATTAACAATAGAACTGAATGTTGTAGGTGTGGTATGACAAGGGTGTGTATTAACAATAGAACTGAATGTTGTAGGTGTGGTATGACAAGGGTGTGTATTAACAATAGAACTGAATGTTGTAGGTGTGGTATGACAAGGGTGTGTATTAACAATAGAACTGAATGTTGTAGGTGTGGTATGACAAGGGCGTGTATTAACAATAGAACTGAATGTTGTAGGTGTGGTATGACAAGGGTGTGTATTAACAATAGAACTGAATGCTGTAGGTGTGGTATGACAAGGGTGTGTACTAACAATAAAACCGAGTACCCAGGAAAGTTAACCCGGTCAACAATTGCCAGCAGAAGTCAGATATGTCAGACAAAAGACGTAAGTAGCGCAGCTCTGCTGTAAACTGGCACAACACAATTACGTCTAAAACATTCCGGATGAATGCAGAAGAACTGAGTCTTCTAGGTGTGGTCTCATAAATATGCATATTAAAAATGAAACTCAGTATTGTAGGTGTGGTTCGACAAACTTCTGTATTAATAATTGAACTGAGCGTTGTAGACGCGGTCTTGCTTCCCATCCAACCCTGCTGCTTGCGCATTCTATTCAATAAGTTCAAAGAAATGTTTAAGCATGTTCCTCGAAGAGGTAGAGACCTTACCAAAGTGGGCTGCATCGCCAATTTATGCCACAACTTGCAAACAGCACTGACTCTGGAAAATACAAAGCAAGCAGTTCTTGAAAACCAGTGCATCACAGAGAATATACCAAGAACATCACTGTCACATAAGTAACATCACAGAGAATATACCAAGAACATCACTGTCACATAAGTAACATCACATAGAATATACCAAGAACATCACTGTCACATAAGTAACATCACAGAAAATATACCAAGAACGCCACTGTATAAGTAACATCACAGAGAATATACCAAGAACATCACTGTATAAGTAACATCACAGAGAATATACCAAGAACATTACTGTCACATAAGTAACATCACAGAGAATACACCAAGAACATCACTGTATAAGTAACATCACAGAGAATATACCACGAACATCACTGTCACATAAGTGACATCACAGAGAATATACCAAGAACATCACTGTCACATAAGTGACATCACAGAGAATATACCAAGAACATCACTGTATAAGTAACATCACAGAGAATATGCCAAGAACATCACTGTATAAGTAACATCACAGAGAATATACCAAGAACATCACTGTATAAGTAACATAACAGAGAATATACCAAGAACATCACTGTATAAGTAACATCACAGAGAATATACCAAGAACATCACTGTCACATAAGTAACATCACAGAGAATATACCAAGAACATCACTGTCACATAAGTAACATCACAGAGAATATACCAAGAACATCACTGTATAAGTAACATCACAGAGAATATACCAAGAACATCACTGTATAAGTAACATCACAGAGAATATACCAAGAACATCACTGTATAAGTAACATCACAGAGAATATACCAAGAACATCACTGTATAAGTAACATCACAGAGAATATACCAAGAACATCACTGTATAAGTAACATCACAGAGAATATACCAAGAACATCACTGTCACATAAGTAACATCACATAGAACAGTGGTTCTCAACCTTTTTTTGGATCATGCTCCCCTTTACCATATGTTCAGAACGTCATCCCCCCCTCCCCCTTCAAATTTCCTCCCTATAAATCCCCCCACCCATACACAGTATACATAAAAATGGAAGCTAAATTTAATAACACATACCAGAACAATTCTAGACATCTACATAAAACGTGATTTGCGGGTCTACTTACGTTATAAAACGAACTTCATTAGGGAGAGAAGTACAGAACCGTAAAATATAGAGGGAAAAACAATATCAAGTAACTGGTTCTTGTATTAATGCGATCTTGAAATAATCTTACACCCCCCCCCCCCCAACGAAACCCTAAAATTCCCCTGGGGGGGGGGGGGGAAGGTTCCCCACCGGTTGAGAACCACTGACATAGAATATACTAAGAACATCACTGTATAAGTAGCACCACAGAGAATATACCAAGAGCATCCTTGCATAAGTATGTAACAGCACAGAGAATATACCAAGAGCATCCTTGCATAAGTAAGTAACATCACAGAGAATATACCAAGAACATCACTGTATAAGTAACATCCCATTGAATATATCAAGAACATCACTGAGAATATACCGAGAACATCACTGTATAAGTAACATCACAGAGAATATACCAAGAACATCACAGTATAAGTAACACCACAGAGAATATACCGAGAACATCACAGAGAATATACTGAGATCACAGAGAATATCCTAAGAACATCACAGAGAATATACCAAGAACATCACTGTCACATAAGTAACACCACAGAGAATATACCGAGAACATCACAGTGAATATACCGAGAACATCACAGAGAATATACCGAGAACATCACAGAGAATATACCAAGAACATCACTGTCACATAAGTAACATCACAGAGAATATACCAAGAACATCACTGTCACATAAGTAACATCACAGAGAATATACCAAGAGCATCCTTGCATAAGTAACATCACAGAGAATATATCAAAAACATCACTGTATAAGTAACAGCACATATAATATACTGAGAACATCACTGCATAAGTACACCACAGAGAACATTACTGTATAAGTAACATCCCATTGAATATATCAAGAACATCACTGAGAACATACCAAGAACATCACAGAGAATATACTGAGAACATCACTGCATAAGTAACATCATATAGAATATACCAAGAACATCACAGAGAATATACCAAGAACATCACTGTCACATAAGTAACAGCACAGAAAATATACTTAGAACATTACAGAGAATATACCAAGAACATCACTGTCCCATAAGTAACATCACAGAGAATATACCAAGAACATCACTGTCACATAAGTAACTCACAGAGAATATACCAAGAACATCACTGTCACATAAGTAACTCACAGAGAATATACCAAAAACATCACAGAGAATATACCGAGAACATCACTGCCAAATAAGTAACATCACAGAGAATATACCAAGAACATCACTGTCACATAAGTAACATCACAGAGAATATACCAAGAACGTCACTGTCACATAAGTAACATCACAGAGAATATACCAAGAACATCACTGTCACATAAGTAACATCACAGAGAATATACCAAGAACATCACTGTCACATAAGTAACATCACAGAGAATATACCAAGAACACCACTGTCACATAAGTGACACAGAGAATATACCAAGAACATCACAGAGAATATACCAAGAACATCACTGTCACATAAGTAACAGCACAGAAAATATACTTAGAACATTACAGAGAATATACCAAGAACATCACTGTCCCATAAGTAACATCACAGAGAATATACCAAGAACATCACTGTCACATAAGTAACTCACAGAGAATATACCAAGAACATCACTGTCACATAAGTAACTCACAGAGAATATACCAAAAACATCACAGAGAATATACCGAGAACATCACTGCCAAATAAGTAACATCACAGAGAATATACCAAGAACATCACTGTCACATAAGTAACATGACAGAGAATATACCAAGAACGTCACTGTCACATAAGTAACATCACAGAGAATATACCAAGAACATCACTGTCACATAAGTAACATCACAGAGAATATACCAAGAACATCACTGTCACATAAGTAACATCACAGAGAATATACCAAGAACATCACTGTCACATAAGTAACATCACATAGAATATACCAAGAACATCACTGTCACATAAGTAACATCACATAGAATATACTGAGAACATCACTGTCACATAAGTAACATCACAGAGAATATACCAAGAACATCACTGTCACATAAGTGACATCACAGAGAATATACCAAGAACATCACTGTATAAGTAACATCACAGAGAATATGCCAAGAACATCACTGTATAAGTAACATCACAGAGAATATACCAAGAACATCACTGTATAAGTAACATCACAGAGAATATACCAAGAACATCACTGTATAAGTAACATCACAGAGAATATACCAAGAACATCACTGTATAAGTAACATCACAGAGAATATACCAAGAACATCACTGTCACATAAGTGACACAGAGAATATACCGAGAACATCACTGTCACATAAGTGACACAGAAAATATACCGAGAACATCACTGTCACATAAGTGACACAGAGAATATACAGAGAACATCACTGTCACATAAGTAACATCACAGAGAATATACCAAGAACATCACTGTCACATAAGTAACATCACAGAGAATATACCAAGAACATCACTGTCACATAAGGAACATAACAGAATAACATCACACAAAAACATAGTCTAATCCACTTGTACACTCTAGGAGGTAGAGTGTTTTAGAAGGTTACCACATCCGTCTCTAAGTCGAACAAGCCTATTAAAACTCAATGCTGAAGGAAGGGTTTTTAAGGTAATAAAAGGGTGGTATACCCTCCTCCCTGAATCTGGGGCAGTGGACTGGATGCCTAGTGCCACATAGCGTTTAGACAGAATGACGTCATCGGAAAAGGCAGTAGAAAATCATATAGGGAAAACCCCACGAGAAACTAAGAGACTGTCGGTAAACAGCACAAACGTCACAGTGACGTCAGATAACAACAACAGAGGACTGATGGAGTTTGTAATGGCAAGACGTGAAACAGTAAACGTTCGAGAAAGTGGCATGTTTCACAAGTTGTTTGGCTTGATATCAGAAGATGGAGGATACAGATAGATAAAGGAAGGAAGCCTTGATGATATATTAGAATGTCGCCATCGATTGACAACCCCGTGGGCAGCCAGAACCTAGACTGATCACTGATCAAACAGCGTCACAAGCGATGGACAGAGGAACAGACGAAGGTAGAAGGAGAAATGCGACTAATGTCTGAGACATACGGGTGTGTACATTTGTTGTTGTATATTCTGTATAATATTCCTGTCGCCGGCTTGGCGGTACAAGCCAGATAGGTTTTGAATATAAACATTTGTGACACTTAACCGTGCATCGACTGTAAAATAAAGCAGGAACGGTGTTAACTCTGGACTAAGAGTCTGCATGATCCTTCATTCGAGTTCGGCTCTCGTTTGTTACTAATTAACTGTTGGATCGTTCTTTTGAGCCAAAGGAAATATCAATTGACTTGCCGTCGATTCTTGTATGTTAACCTTGAGTGGTCTGAATCACGGTCATAGCACCTAGCCTCCTAGAAGAAGAGGCGAATCATGTGAGAATCACCAGTTCTCTGACTGTCAATTGTTAAATCATCAGAAGATCTCAGCCAGTGATAACCCCACAAGGCTGAGAATATTCAAGCTGACCATCTTGTAGATGTACTTGTGCACACCTCCGATGACCATAAAGCGTGATGATCAAGTTCCCATCTGCCAGTTGAAGGCGGCTTGGGGGTAAACTCGACAGCAGTGTCCCAAGTGCCAGAAACCGAGCACAAGCACTCAGAGCTTGGGAAGAAATCAGAGAGGTTGGGAAGAAATCAGAGAGGTTGGGAAGAAATCAGAGAGGTTGGGAGGAGACATCACCACGTGCCATGTTGATAAGCATGGGTGGTCATGTTTCACTATATCACATGATCACTAGAGTCGTGGATCAGCCATGTATTTTTGTCTCAATTATGCCATGTGGCCAAGCTATCTAGATATTTGCTTTTTTGCCTTCCCCTTGTTCTTTTCCCCTCACTCTTGCCAGTTGTCACAAAATTCTAGTTTATTTCTTTTCATAACATGTGTCAGGTCTTAGTCAGATATGACTGAGCTACCGTATGACAGTAGACGGTACTACCTGCTTTCTGCTAGCGCCGAATGTTGGGCGGCGCTCACCAACCCCGACACCCCACGTTCTGCCAACGGCTTTGGGCGGAGGAGAGCAACTGGGAGGGTACAAGCCATATCCTGGTGCGAGGAAATGCAACCTAAAGACAAAATGTCTTAGCAGGGCAGGCCAGGCCCTAAGCCTTAGTTGGCAGCTGGTCTAGGATCGAAGCTCTGACAGGTGGACAGTTAGAGCATTGCTTTGCAGATCCAGCAGCTTGTCTTGTTCCAGATGTAGTGGTGTTACCTTTCCTCTGGAGTGAACTAGGCAGGCCGAGAGAGGGATCATGTTGCATGGGCAATACATGGTTTCTATATTTCAGCCCAGGCTTTGTGCTATGGAGAGATAAACCTCCATCCCTGATCTTAACCAGTCTCGGAATCAAAGTGAGAGGTAGCAGTTACGGATTATAAGTCCTTGTCAATTGACGTAGACATGGGGTGCCACGGGTTGCCTCTGACGGTGGGAGACACCTACAGGTGTCACTGATCAGCTACCGCCCGTCTCAAACCGGACAGCCCCTGGCCAATTGGGTGCTGATCCACCACAGCCTGCCTGCTTCAATGGATGCTTGGGGCTAGGATAAAATCTGAATCGCAAGCTGTAAGACCAATGCATCAGGTACTACTAAAAAGAAAAATAGACACCTCAATCTACGGCTTGCAACATGGAACATAAGAACCATGTGTCCAGGATTTTCCACTGACTTGACCAATATTGACGATGTGAGAAACATGGCTGTGATTGATGCCGAACTCAATCGTCTTAACATTGATATTGCTGGCCTGCAGGAGACTCGCCTCGCTGAGGAAGGGTCACTCAAGGAAAACTATTACACTTTTTTTTGGAAAGGCAGAGGGCAGGAAGTAAACAGACAACATGGAGTAGGCTTTGCAATGAAGAATTCACTACTGGGAATGATTGAAAGTCCAGCTGGAGGTAATAAAAGATTATTATCTCCATAGTTGGCAACCACTTGTGGTTTTTGCCACCATTATCACTGCATATGCACAGACACTTATTTCCTCTGATGATGAAAAGGATTTATTCTATGAGGAGTTTTTTTTTGGGTCGCGTTTGCTCACTTTAAACTCAGGTGTAGTTCATAACACTACGTCCAGTAGTGCTGGATTGAAATTTGCGTGTGGATTAGCTTTACCTATTAACTGTGTTCCTCTCTATAAGGTGAACCCACTCTGACTTCAGAAGTACTTGTAAGTAACGTCCCCAGGTCAAGGATGATAGGTCAACATTTTAGTCCAACTGTCCGGTGTAGGGGTTGAACCCCTTGTCTCGACATCAGCACACCGGATGTTTAAGAACACATGTTCTTATCAATTCGGCCATGCTGACCTACCTATGAGGAGTTAGACAGGACCAAAATGTGACTACATGTATATAATCAGTGATTTTAATGCTCGTGTGGCCAAGGACTCGAATTCGTGGCCAAGTGTGCCTTGGAAAATACAACATCGGTCGCATGAATGAAAATGGGCAAAGGCTGCTGATGCATTGCACCAGAAACAACTTGTGTATTACAAATTCCTTTGTTAAAACAAATGAGCGGCATGAGGTCACATGGAAACACCCAAGATCTGGCCACTGGCATCAGCTAGACTTCATCATCACACGGAGACAACATTTGAATCAAACATCATTAACTCGAAGTTACCACATTGGTGATTGTGATACGGATCATTCTTTGGTTGTTGCAAGGGTTAGACTGAAACCAAAGAGAATCTACACGACTAAACACAAATCTAGCCCCAGTATTAATGTTATTAACACCCATGATTCTGATAAGTTCTTTGAGTTCCAACAGCAACGTGAAGACGCTTTCACTGATACATCAGAAAATTAAACAGCAAGTGAAATGTGGGGTAAACTTAAAGAAACTCTTTATAAAACAGCCGTAGGGGTTTATGGCACTGTGGATCATAAGAGGCAGGACTGGTTTGCGGCAGATAGCCAGACACTGCAGCCCTTGATTGATAAAAAGAAGATAGCTCTCTTAAGAACAACGTGTGACACTCTCAGTGAGCTGAAGCTAGCTAGGAAGGATGTGCAAAAGGCTGCCAGGCAGTGTGCAAACAAATAGTGGATCAAGGTATGCGAGTACATTCAAAATGCAAGTTGATAAGGGAAACATCAGAAGCATGTATGAAGGGATAAAGAAGGCCTGCGGTCCAATGATCAAAAGAAGTGCACCACGGAAAACTTTGACTAGAGAAATCATCACTGATAAAAAACAGCAGATGGATAGATGGGTAGAGCACTATTTGGAACTTTACTCAAGCGAGACCAAACTAGCAGATGATGCCCTCAACTCTTGACCACCTGGACACACTTCCCACCATAACAGAAGTTAAGTGTGCTATTAATGAACTTGCACCTGGCTAGGCTCCAGGTAAGGATGGGATTCCAATAGAAGTCGTCAGGAGTGGGCAAGACGCACTCACTCTACAGATCCACCAGCTAATAGAGCTATGCTAGCGAGAAGGACAAGTCCCACAGGATTTCAAAGATTCAAGCATCATAACACTGTACAAGAACAAGGGTGATCGAAGCGACTGTAACAACTATAGGGATATCTCACTTCTGTGTATTGTTGGGAAAGTATTTGCCAGAATTGTTCTGCGCAGACTTCAAGTCCTGGGAGATCTAGTCTACCCCGAATCACAGTGTGGCTTTCAACAGAACTGGTCTACCATTGATATGATATTCTAATTGCGACAAATGCAAGAAAAATGCTGTGAACAGAATCAACCACTGTTTATTGCCTTCATCGACCTCACAAAGGCATTTGATTTGGTCAGTCGTGAGGGTCTGTTCAAGACACTAAAGAAGATCGGCTGCCCACCAACTCTTCTGTCCATTGTGGAATTCTTCCACAAAGGCATGTAGGGTATAATCATGTTTGATGGTGCAACTTCAGAAGAATTTGAAATGAAGAGTGGAGTTAAGCAAGGTTGTGTACTAGCTCCCACCCTCTTTGGAATATATTTTCCACTTCTACTAAAATATGCCTTTTGTGATCAGGATGGTGGTGTATGTAATCATTCACGCTATGATGGCGGCCTCTACAATGCTCAGAGATTGAAGGCCAAGACCAAAATTAAGAGGGTACTGATTAGAGAGTTGCTGTTTGCAGATGATCTATAATTATGACCTACTCTGAGGAAGAATTACAACGTCTATTATCTGCATTCTCCAAGACAAAGGACATCTTTTTTGGTGAATTACAGATGGGTAAGAGATCTCAGGGTCGGCCTCTACTATGATACAAAGATGTGTGTATGAAACACAAAGCAAATTGGTCTGCTGCTAAATCGCCCGAAGGTGTGTTTAGAACGTGGTATGAGGGACTACAAATTACATCCGCACTCCCTTTGCCACAGAGCTCATTAAAATCTAAACAAAAATAAATATCATAAACTAACAATGGTACTTAAGCATATTTTATGGGGAGCTATGCTAATGTCATGAACATAGGCGGGCTTGGGTTTGGTGCCTGCGCTCATCATCTCGCTGAGGGAAAGACTATTCCTCTGTACATTCTGGCATACAAAATGTGACCCATAGCGGGTATTCAGGACAAGCATGCATTAGTGACATTAACTATCAAAGTAAAGAAGACAAAGAAAAAAAAAAAACAGTAACAACAACAACAACCGGAATCAATGTTAAGTCAACATGATCTTTAGCTAGTGAAATAACATTTACGGCACACAACCCGGGTCTTTGGCTAAGGGGTTACGGACATAGATTGTAACCCAGCATACCGTGGTCGAAACACAGCTGTGGGTGATTTGGCAGCAGACCGCCTTGCGTTGGGTTTTATAAAATGGTATGAGTGCAGGACATTCAGAAAACAATGGCAAACTACTGAATGTAAACTTGCCAAGAAATTACAAATAGCCAAAAAATGCTGGGGTTGACTGTGATGTCCTGTAAAGGATAAGTAACTAACTAACAGCAGATAACAAAAATAACCATCACAAAAGCCTCACCTTAGAAGGTCGGCCAGAGACAGATATGCAAATATCTTCATCATCACAGGGAAGCTACCATGTAGGACTCTGAACGAACCGAGGTACATTTTCCGTGCAGTCTTCCGATCACCAGTTCCTGATTTTCGTTGAGGATGTCCAGGTGGAATAGGTGCCTGGCCTGGTTTGATTGTCACTGGGTGTTTCAAGGCAACATTGAGTGGACTCTGTGTTTGACCATGGCTGCTGCTGGAAGGTTGTGGCCTGAACTCTAACATGCTGATGGTTGAGGGCACATCTTTACTGTAGGTGACCCCTGAAGCATCTGTGTGAATCACATCAGCCAAGTGAAGGTTGGCCTTCTCTGCAGTGGCAGCAGCTATATTTGTAGTATCGTATGCCTCCATCTGAATGTCTGCTTCCTCTGTGGTGGCAGCAGCTAACGGTGTGGCATCAGACTCTTCCATTGGAATGTCTGCCTCCGCTGTAGTGGCAACTGCTAAAGGTTCAGACTTTTCCAATCGAATGTCTGTCTCTTCTGTAGTGTCAACAGCTAGAGGTGTAGCATCAGACTTTTCCAATCGAATGTCTGCCTCCTCTGTAGTCGCAGCACCAGAATTTAAATGCACTGTGTTGGAGCCAGACAGCATAGAGTCCCCACTATCAAGTAGCTCTAATGGTGCCGCTCCCTGCTCTCTAACAATATCAACAGGCGGTCTGCTCAATATTCCTTTCAGAATGCTACAGTTGCTCTCTGAAGTCTGCTGATTATCCACCTGCTGCCCTGCTTCTTTTGTCATGTGTTCAAGACGGTCAGAACCTACTTCTTTAGATTTCTCAAGTCGCTGGCCAGAAATATTTGCATTTGAGGGCTGAAACTGAACTGGCAGGTAGTCAAGGCTGTCACTTGAAGATGATTCAGATCTTGTTCGTTTGGTGACCAACTGCCTGACAGCACAAAGCACATTTTGACCTGCCTGATTTCCTAACCCAGATACATCTAGGAAGTCAAGGCTGTCACTTGAAGATGATTCAGATCTTGTTCGTTTGGTGACCAACTGCTTGACAGCACAAAGCACATTTTGACCTGCCTGGTTTCCTAACCCAGATACATCCAAACCTTCCTGGCTGCCTGGTACAGGCTCATTTCGCCATGCTTGATTGCTTATGGAATTTGCACCTTGTCCTGTCTCATCTTTACTTGTATTATTTATATTGTGGTATGTGCTTTGAGATAAATTTGCTAGTAATGCTGAACTGCCATTTGTTAGAAATGATGAATGAGAAGGTTCTGCAGATGAAACATGCTTCTGGGCTGAAGATGTGTGTGTCAACAGACTTCTGGGCGGAGTATCTATATACATTGTATCTACATCTATGGTATCTTCAACACCTACAGATGTGACAGAAGTCTGTAAGGCCACAGGTTTTGAGGGTAGTACGGAATGGAGAATTGGAAGCTGAGTGATGGTAGAATTTGTGGGAGATGAAAATAACACAGAGTTTGAAAAAAGTAGAGGTGGAGGATGAAGAGGAGGTGGTAGTTGGGACTGGCTGGTCTGTGGAATGCTGCACAACTGTAATCTTGGCGGCGGTGGAACGTTGGATGCAAAAGTTATTGGTACTAAGGTAACAGTCTCAAACTGTGGACGTGAGGCTAGAGGTGGCGGTGGTGGGATGGCTGCAGCATTTTGTCCAGGGATGAACACGATGGGAGAGAGTACTTGTGGCATCAACTGGGAGCTTGTCAGCAGTGGGCTGTTGATGTATGCTGAGGAGACTGGGATCATCGAGGATGGCATTGGCCCACTGAGAGAAGTCAGTCTATGTAAGGCAGATACAGGCACAGTTGATAGCTTTTGCATATTCGTTTTATTCAACCGTATGATAGGGAGATTTGATGACGTCCTCCCTGAGGATTTTAATCCTTTACTTCCACACTTCTGTTGACAAAAAACAGAAGTAAAACAATAACAAAGTTATATTTATGTGGAAAAGCAAAACAATAATATGTTATCGTCAGTCAGGTCTTAGTCAGATATGACTGAGCTACCGTATAACAGTAGACGGTACTACCTGGTTTCTGTTAGCGCCGAGCGTTGGGCGGCGCTTACCAAACCCGACACCCCACATTGTGCCAACGGCTTCGGGCGGAAGAGCGCAATTGGGAGGGTACACGCCTTACCCTGGTGCGAGGAAATGCAAGCTAAAGACAAAATTGTCATGGCAGGGCAGACCAGGCCCTAAGCCTTGGTTGGCGACTGGTCTAGGATCGAAGCTCCGACAGGCGGACAGTTAGAGCATTGCTTTGCTGATCCGGCAGCTTCTGCAGCTTGTCTTGTTCCAGATGTAGGGGTGTTACCTTTCCTCTGGAGTGAACTAGGCAGGCCGAGAGAGGGATCATACTGCATGGGCAACACATGATCTCTATATTTTAGCCCAGGCTTTGTGCTATGGAGAGGCAATAACTCCATCCCTGGTCTTAACTGGTCTCGGAATCAAAGCGAGAGGCAACTGTTACGGGTTATAAGTCCTTGTCAGTTGGCGTAGACATGGGGCGCCACGCGTTGCCTCTGACGGTGGGAGACACCTATAGGTGTCACTGATCAGCTACCGCCCGCCTCAAGCTGGGCAGCCCCCAGCCAATTGGGTGCTGATCCGCCACAGCCTGCCTGCTTCAATGGGTGCTTGGGGCTAGGACAAAATCTGAATCGCAGGCTGTAAAACCAATGCACCAGGTACAAACAAAAATATAAATAGAATACCATTTTACATATCTAGGATCAGTGGTAAATAGCAAATTATCCCTAGATCAGGAAATCAACATCCGGATTGGTAAGGCAGCAACAACAATGAACAGGTTAAGAAAAAGAGTCTGGGAGAACAGGAAGCTTACTGCCAAAACAAAAGTCCTTGTCTATCAAGCCTGTGTCCTTAGTACTCTTCTCTATGGCAGTGAAACCTGGACAACTTACTCACACCAAGAGAACAATTTAAACAGCTTTCATATGCGGTGTCTGCGAAGAATTCTTGGTATTAAGTGGCAAGACAAAATCACAAATACTGAAGTATTGGAAAGATCAGGTTGTGTGACAGTTTATTCCATGCTCAGTCTTCGTAGACTTAGATGGATAGGACATCTTAGGAGGATGGATGATGGTAGAATACCAAAGGATATCTTTTTTGGTGAATTACAGATGGGTAAGAGATCTCAGGGTCGGCCTCTACTACGATACAAAGATGTGTGTAAGCGGGACATGATTGATACAGGCATTGATAATGCACATTGGGAGCAAGTCGCCGCTGAACGTGTTGCATGGAGGGCAAATATCAGAAATGGAATAAAGTCAAAGGAGAAAATTATTGCAGAAAAGTCACACACCAAGCGTTTGAGACGTAAGATGGTGCATGATGGTGGAAATGACCACGTGTTCACATGCACCCACTGTGAACGGACATTTACAGCGCAAATTGGCCTTATCAGTCACACTCGCTACCGCCATAGTTAAAAGTTATTATGCCTTTTTAAAGCACAAACTATCGTCTGTCAAGACGGCAAGGTGCCAATGATGATGATGATGATGAATATGTTATCTTAATGTTGTCTTCCCCAGCAGCATCCATGTACATATATATTATTTTCCGACTTTTTTTTTCAAACTGCTGCCACAGCACCTGGCTCCATACATTGGTTTCATGTAAGGATTAGCTCTTTTGTGGTACATTAGCATATAAATTTTGATTGTACTTTTTATGTCCAAGTACTTTCGTTTCTCATCAAGGGGCTGAGTGGTCTTAAGGTATGGTGTCCACCTCGAGTACTGGAGGTCCCAAGTTCAAGTCCTGGTGAGGGCAGGGATTTTTTTCACGTGGACTTCAAGTAACAAAATTTCCCCTGGTCTCTGGGTATTGAGATCGGACGCCCGTGTGTATTGTTGCACACATAAAAAATCCCTTAGCAGTTGGAAATTGAAAAAAGGGTAGCTTAATGGCGCTTGTCTGGGCAAAATTTTGAGGTAAAAATCTACCCAAATCTAATCTACCGTCAACTAAACTAAACTTGTTTAAACTAAACTAAACTTGTTTAAACTAAACTAAACTTGTTTCTCATGTTGTTTGTTTTCTATTTTGTTTTCTTTGTATACACTCGTTTTGAGCTCACGAGTAGTCTACACATGTGCTACAATTTCTAGTTCACTAGACTAATTTTTGCATGTAGGTTAGCTGTCCCTATTGTAAGTGTCCCTTGCCATCAGACAAACCCACTCTGGCTTCTCCCCACATCAAGGATGAGAAGTCAACATATTAGTCCAACTGATTAGTGTAGGGATTGAACCCGCTATCTCGGCATCAGCACACCAGAAGTTTAAGAGCATGCGCTCTGACCCATTCGGCCAAGCTGACCTCTAGTCCCCATGTTGTTATCCCTTGATACAGACTCTGGCTGAAGGTGTAAATGTTGTATGTTTCCAGTGTAGGGTAAATGTTGTATGTTTCCAGTCTGACCAACTTTCTCGTCACATTTTACCACCAAGTGTTCGCAGCCCAGCAAATGCACATTCTAAGTCTTATTTCACGATTTGGCACAAAATTCCAAACATTATCAGCCAGAAATGTCACAGGAGTCCTGGTAATGTAGTGGCTACTTTCTTCCTGCCGTGGTACTGTGTTCAAATCCTTCTTAAGGCCGACTTTTTACTTGACCCACCCTAAACTGGATACCAGGTAATATTCTGATTGGCAAAGGTGGCCGGAGAAATCTGACCACGTCACACATCAAGCGCCGACTGGTCTAACACTACATGTCTCATGGAGTGTAAACTTGACTAAGACATACCCCTGGGCAACAAGACAACAGCTGGAGCCGTACTGCCCTATCCAATGGCTGTGGGTTCATTTTCAGACTGTGTGGTCCAGATCATGCAATTTCCCCGGAGACCCCCGGGAGTTATCACTAGAGCTACAAAGCATGAGCTATGATCTACTGTCAGCACAGCTCTTGTGGTCACTGGAGTATGCCAGCCCCTCTACCTCATCACGGTGGACACACATCCGAGAGGCTCCACCAACTCCTCAACCGTAGAGTTTTAAAATATGTTTACTGCCTGCTCTTCTTTAATAGTAACATTAATTGTATGTATCATTATTATTATGTTTTCACCATTTCTTTATTCATTTTTCTTAGGAAATGTACCAACTTCTGATTTTTTACTGTCTACTAGTCTGTACTAGTAACTTCACAAGAAGTGTGAGAACTAAATGCAAAAACTATGTGAATCTAAGAGACAAAAATAGCAGAATGATACACTGGATAAATGTTAGTTGACAGATCATCCTCATTGCACATCGAACCACTCAGTCCATAAGTGCTCAGATCCCCACCTCAGTAAATTCTGCAGCGCTGATTAAATACCTTTTGTCAGTAAAATATTTTCACATGTTTGATTTCAAAAATGCTTATCTGTGGGAAATGTAGAAACACCCAATTCAAATGTTAAACAATGCACACGAAAAAACGACAAAGTGTAATAAAGTACACACTTACCAGACATAGAGAAGGGCGTGGAGAGTTCGGATCCCCAGTTGTACACATGAGGTGGTAGAGCCGACCACACTGTATGCAAGGGTGATATGGTTCAATCCCCCCCATGCCAGGACAGTGACGTGAACACACACCTGTACTATTTGAAGGTGGGGTAGAGGACAAAAAAACTATCTGCGGGGCTGCCTGGTCATTGCTATAGAGAAGATCATTTAAACAAAAGTTACAAACAGAGAACCACCAAGTAGTTCATGTATTTTTATATATACATAAATATAATACATGAAAAAACAATGCAGCCAAGACATAAATGGGAACTGACTACTACCGGAGTGGCAAAAGTGCAGTTACAGCATGCTTGCCGATTAGTCCAGTAACCATAGGTTCAAATTTGCATCAAGGCAGATTTTAGATATATGTATATGAGATCTGACGGAAGGGAGTCAACACACGAACTGATCCATGATGTCGGAGATCGTCATTTGTGGAGAGGCATGATCGGCCACGCCAGTCGGCAAGGAAATGGATGATGATGATATGAGATCAAAAAACAATCTATGATTGGGTGGTAAAAGTAAACTGTGGTGTCATTAGTTTTCTGCATACAGAAATGCATGGTGCTGTCATAGTTTTCTGGATACAGAAACGCACATTACTGGCATAGTTTTCTGCATATAGAAATGCACAGTGCTATCATAGTTTTCTGCCTACAGAAATATAGTGCTGCTGACATTCATTGTTGACTGTGTCATGTGCATAGAAAGTGTGTTCTAATTATATATTATTAACTGGCTTTCTCAATATACACCCTATCCAACTCAGCGTCTTATCTTTACTTCTTGATTCACTGACAGTTGCTTAGTTCTATCCCTAAGCTGCGCATGAGTAATTCTGTCATCCCAATGTAGTCCTATTCCGTGCCTAAAACTGGTTAATGAACACGTGTAGTTTATTAGCCATTGTTGTAGTTGGCTGTGGGCCTACACTATGCTGGGAGACAGAAGGCAACAAAAGAAGAAGAGGAATACTGCTTGCTACCTGCCTCATAATAATATAAAATTGCTATCTTATTTGCACTGTGAATAATACAATAAAAAAAAGTTGCTTAAAAGTCGACATGGTCGACTTCATTGCACCGGGTTTTATCCCATATGGCTCGGTCTCTTTCCTCAGCACGGAAAGCGTCGCACAAAGCACGAACTCCGCAGCTTTTAGCGACGACCCACAGGAGTCTCCGAAACATTTAACTCGTAAACCGAAGGACGCGGCCCGGAATCGAACCCACAACCTTCGGAGCACGAGTCAAACGGCTTGACCACTTTGCCACAGAAACTCCCAGAATAGAGAGAATAATACAATGTTGGGAGCTAATGTTTTTTTCAAGAAGCTTCTTTTTTATACCAACAATTCTTCTAATGGCTAAGGAATGGAGAGGTATTGATTTGTTAGGGTCAAGGAACTGCACTGACCAAGACTTCCCTTCCACTCCCATGTGGGGCACCCTAGACACTTGTCTGAACAACAAAGAGAGGACTGGTCGTGATCTCTGCTGCAATAAAACCTGCCACGGACTACAAACTTCCCACAATTAGAGGGCATGTTGGTGTAATGGTTGGGATGCTACGCTGATAATGGACAAAAACTTAACATACCCACAGCATGTTCCTCCCAAGAGGCTCATTTGTTGAAGAAGTAACACTATGAGTGACAGTTCTGCGAGGGATTGGTGAGTGGAATTCAGGCATGGACACACAGATGTGCCTGATGAATGGGTTAAAGAAGACTCATATTGTGACTGCTGAAATTTTGCCTCAAATTTCAAGGACGATTCTGTTTCAAACTGTCACAAAGAGATTGGGTCATCATAATTTCTGTACAAAGTGTGTATCAAGACACTGACAAGTGCTTATATAGCTGGACAAATGGGCTCAAAATTCATACTCCCTGTGTGCTACCAGCATGAGAGGGAAATAGTTCTCAACTGTCATGACTGAGTACAACACATGGCTTCAGTTCATGAACGCGAAGACAAATCAACAGTTTAATCGGGATGTTGACCCACTTCACAGACAAGCCAAAAGATTTCAAACAAACATTTTTATACCAAGAAATGATGGCCACTGTACCAGGACAAAAGTTTTTTTTTTCATGGTATCAGGAATTACAATTATATCAAAAGTTTATTGGGAAACACCGAAGAAGCTTCAGAAGCTCATTCAAACACACAGCAGTTAGCCAAAAGACTCCTTGAGAAGTTCAAGTGGCAGATTCCCAGTGTCCCCCCGAATGACCCAGACTTGGCGTCAAGTAGTTCACATCTATTCAGCAAGATGAAAGCCTGGTAGCTACCTAGCATCTTGAAGCCAAAGGACTGCCAGAGTTAGTGCCACAACACAACTGGCTGAACAAAGGACTGCCAGAGTTAGTGCCACAACACAACTGGCTGAACAAAGGACTGCCAGAGTTAGTGCCACAACACAACTGGCTGAACAAAGGACTGCCAGAGTTAGTGCCACAACACAACTGGCTGAACAAAGGACTGCCAGAGTTAGTGCCACAACACAACTGGCTGAACAAAGGACTGCCAGAGTTAGTGCCACAACACAACTGGCTGAACAAAGGACTGCCAGAGTTAGTGCCACAACACAACTGGCTGAACAAAGGACTGCCAGAGTTAGTGCCACAACACAACTGGCTGAATGGTGCAACGGCTGTGACAGTCAGTGCAGCTATTTATGTGTGTTTTGCATGTAATCAGATTTCTTTCTTTCTCTATCATAGATTCTATACAGATGAACACCCCCGATGTGTCTCCACCTTGCCGTGGTGGGGCAGCTTGCGTGTCCCATTGATCCCATGTGCTATGTCGATGGATGGAAAACTACATATTGGACAGCTTATGGGATAGGGGCCAGACTAAGCGAGACACAACCTGCTGCTCTGCAGGTAGACTGAGGATAGCAGTCAAAAGTTTAAATCAGGCGCACAAAGGCAAGAGTTCTTGGTCCGGACACATACTCTAAGGCTCTCTATCGAGGGTTGTGGGTGAATGCCTCTAAGCCATAAACCCTCGGGTGTGAGAGCCGGGCCAATACCCACCTACTGAAAAATGGAGGTGAGATTCTGAGCACGCTACATGCCCAGTCCAGATACTTGTCCAAAGGCTCTCAGCTGGGGGATATGATGGATCCCCGGATGAGAGGGCCTGGCCGTTTCTCGCTCACTTCTGCACAGAGATAAGGTGCTGAGCCGGCAGCACATGTAGCCTACCTCATGAGCAAGTACTAAAGGTAGAAGTGCCCCAGTCGAATGAAAATGGTTACGAAAACTGTCTGTATCTGACTCGTAGAGTCTAGACAAAGGTGGAAAAACATCTCAATAACACGAAATGGGACGCACGGCTAGCGAATCCATTACGTGGCCCGAAGTACAAAGCGAAAGCTTACCTAGTGGATGTCGTTCGCAGACTGTCCGTTCCTGGTTTGTGCTTGAGCGACCAGTGGCAAGCGAAATGCCCAACACATGGAAGTGAGGAATCAAAACAGCCATGAGCAGGACGCGGCAATTCCTCGGGTGAGCCCAGTCTCAGAGCAGTATGTACCGGCTCTGCAATAATGGAAGCCTTCGTGGATAGCGGAGAACGCCCATGGTCTGCCCCTGCCTTCCCTTGAGGGTTGACCGTGTGTCTTTGACCAGCTAAGATGTGGGCGACATCACAACAATAAGTTTAACGTGCCTCGAAACCCGAGGAAGGCTAACCTCATTAAAAATGCCCACCGAAGTCGGAAGTGCCGTCCTAAGGGTGGCAAAATAAAAATTAGCACTACGCATTTACGCCCGAGTGAAATGTCTCGTTCGAATGTCTAGGAACAGCGCTGATTACCTAGTTTCCGAATGCTGTTCTTGTTCGGAACAGCTCTGACTAGGTAGTTTTCAGAATGTCCGTTGTGCATGGAACTGCTCTGACGGGTACAACGACAAGCACATGTCCGAATCAAAGACTCGCTGAGTGGATACCGTCTGCAGACTGGCCTTGTTTGTGCGGGAACGGCCCGGGGTGAACAAAATGCCCAATATATTGAAGTGAGGAATTAAAGCAGCCATGAGCAGGATGTGACGATTCCCTCGGTGAGCCCAGCACCAGGGCGCTATGTATCAGCTCTGCAACTATGGAATCCACCCTGGATGGCGGAAAATGTCATGGACGGTCCCTGCCTTCCCTTGAGGGATGGCCGTCAAGTCTCCAACTGTTCCAAATTGACAAGCTGGGATGTGGACGGTACCACAAAAGTGAGTCTCCCAGGAATGCTAACCTGGTCAAAACAGCACGCTAAAAGTCGGATGTGTTGGCCTGAGGGTTTTCGACCCAAGGGTGCCTAACTGGACACACCGCAATCACATCTGAAAAATCACTCCGGATGAACGCAAAGGAGAAGAAGAAATACAGATGAATATACATATATACACACATGATATATAGCATGGCTGAAAAGATAACTCGGGTTCTTAAACATCCAGTGTGCTGATGCCGAGGTAAGGGGTTCAATCCCAGACAGTTGAACAAAAATGTTGACTTCTCGCCCTTGACGTGGGGACACAAATTACAAGTAACTCTGAAGTCAGAGTGGGTTGCCTGATGGTTAGGGACACCAGTAAAGGGAAAGATAATTCACATGTAAAAATTCAGTCCATTAATACTAGAAATAGTGTGTATGGACTACGCTCAAGTCAAAGCGAGCGAGCACCCAAAAAATATATATATATAGCATATAAATAACTAACTTTCTCATGAGTAATACAACTGCCTAGTACCGTGACAGCAACAAACATTCACAGGACACCTGTCCAGTACAGTGACAGCCACAAACATTCACAGTACACCTGTCCAGTACAGTGACAACAACAAACATTCACAGTACACCTGTCCAGTACAGTGACAACAACAAACATTCACAGTACACCTATCCAGTACAGTGACAACAACAAACATTCACAGTACACCTGTCCAGTACAGTGACAACAACAAACATTCACAGTACACCTGTCCAGTACAGTGACAGCCACAAACATTCACAGTACACCTATCCAGTACAGTGACAACAAACATTCACAGTACACCTGTCCAGTACAGTGACAGCAACAAACATTCACAGTACACCGACAGCCACAAACATTCACAGTACACCTGTCCAGTACAGTGACAACAACAAACATTCACAGTATACCTGTCCAGTACAGTAACAAACATTCACAGTACACCTGTCCAGTACAGTGACAGCCACAAACATTCACAGTACACCTGTCCAGTACAGTGACAGCCACAAACATTCACAGTACACCTGTCCAGTACAGTGACAGCCACAAACATTCACAGTACACCTGTCCAGTACAGTGACAGCCACAAACATTCACAGTACACCTGTCCAGTACAGTGACAGCAACAAACATTCACAGTACACGTTAATGGCTGTTACTCTGTAAATTAAAATGTGGGTTATGACTACATAAAACAAAGCTGGTGGCAGTGTTAATAGAGCTGTACATCATCTAACCCTGACTCACGCAGACCTGGTTAGATTCAGTGCGAAATGTGTGGATGTTTGCACAATAACAAAATGTTATACTTCTCCCGATTCTGGGGTAGTGGACCGAACACCTAGCCTTCGCAGACAAGGGTAAAAAACCTGAAACCTGCAGGACCATGCAGACATGAAAACTACCTGGACAGTTGGAAACCCAAAAGAGCAGGCCAAATAGGCAGCTGCCAGAAGACACAAAAGAATATTTGTGGAATGTGTGATTATGGTATACACACATCTGGATCCCCAGTACTCTTATGGAGTCTGTGCACTGAGCTGAAATACTCCTTGTGTGATCTATGGAGGAGACTGGAACCCTTATGGAGATATCTGTGTGCAATGAAAATATATACAGTGACATATGAAATCAAGTATCGACACCATTGCACTCAGGATATTCCCACACACGCTCTGTCCCCATCTTCAGCACCCAACAAAGGGTTCCTATGTTGAAGGTACTAGTGGTGGCCTGACTGAACGTCCACCTGCATTTTCCTCCACAGGCTGCACGTCGTCCAGACCCTCTGCTCGCTCCCCACTACATACGGTGAAACCACTAACACACTGCAGAGTTGTAACAGTCCCTATGGAGATGGTCTACGGTACTGGGTCAGTAGGAACATATCTACACCAGCTCCTCTTTGATTGACGGAAATTTCTTCCAGGACTTGGACAGAAAAAGAGGATTCAAAACCAGGCAACAAGGCATACAGTCCTACAGCGAGCAACACTAGTCAGGAAAAACTCTACCTGAGAACTGCACATAGGACCATGGTCTGGTAAGTCAGCGTTTTAACCACTGTACCACAAATTTTTCTTACTCATATACTTAAACATATGCTCACCAATTACCCACAGATGCTCTGGCAGGCCTTGAAGTGCTCAATGTGAAAACCTGGGAAACTGCACCACAATTTGCCATAACATTCTCTGCTGCTTTAGATGGTTCAGATCTCACAATGGACGCAATAAGTTTGGAAGGTGTTCCTAAAACAGTTTGCAGGTTACCACCACCGCCATCATCATCATAATCAACCGAGGCTGTGGCGACAGTCTGTTTAATTATCTCTACATTTCGTCTTTTCATGGACAATGTAGGGTGCCCTGTAGATTTAGGTGTCCAATCTAGATCTTGTCGTATTCTCTTAAGACCAGTTTTCTGACTGGCATGTGATTGTGCCGCTGTCACTGGCTGATGAAACACTGGCTGTTTTGCTGCAGTCATTCTTACAGGTGCTGTCGCCTGTGACTCTGAACATGTTACAGATTTTGTCAGAGGTTCCACTCTTTTGGCTGTGTTCTTGTCATATATCTGTGGACCCCTAATGGCTGTGGTTGGCTGTTTGACTATATCTGAAGAAATGGGTTTCCTGGCTACAATTTTAATTCGTGGAAAAGATTTCTGTGCTGGTTTACTGATGCCTTTATTGGAAACTGAAGACTTTATCTGCTTCTCTGGGTCAACAACTGGAACGGCCGACAACTTCCTCACATTGCCTGCCGCGCGAACAATTTCATATGGCGGCTTGAACAGTTTTTTGCGCCTAAATGTGAAGTGGGTCAGATTCACTTGCGAATCCTTATGGGAATTCACTGAAACAGATGACAAAAATAACCATTTCAGAAACTCAAATAAAATGATTGTAAGAAACAATAAAATGACTGCATATGGTTAAAAAAAAACAACAACAACAACCCACATCTTATAAAGACTTTATATTCATAGCTTTACTAATAACTTTTTCCCACAGCACTGGCTTTACAATTTCCAACAGTTAAGGAATATCACGCACATAGAACTTCCGGATTGCTGACCTGTCTGAGATGGTACTTTGGTACCATACTAGGAGTTAAATCTCTACCCCCACCTCACTCCAATAGATGAAAGAACCTATACAACCTCAATATCAATGCAGCGGACCTAAGAGTTCAAATCCAGTCCGCCAGAGGACTCAACCAACCACACAACCCAAGACACAGCTGTGCCATGTTCCATGCTTCTACATCTACTTTAATCATGGGTCTAGTGAGCACTTCTAGATCTACTCCATGCATGGGTCCAGTGAGCACTTCTAGATCTACTTTATACATGGGTCTAGTAAGCACTTCTAGATCTACTTTATGCCTGGGTCTAGTGAGCACTTCTAGATCTACTTCATGCCTGGGTCTAGTGAGCACTTCTAGATCTACTCCAAGCCTGGGTCTAGTGAGCACTTCTAGATCTACTTTATACATGGGTCTAGTGAGCACTTCTAGATCTACTCCATGCATGGGTCTAGTGAGCACTTCTAGATCTACTCCATACATGGGTCTAGTGAGCACTTCTAGATCTACTCCAAGCCTGGGTCTAGTGAGCACTTCTAGATCTACTTTATGCATGGGTCTAGTGAGCACTTCTAGATCTACTTCATGCCTGGGTCTAGTGAGCACTTCTAGATCTACTCCAAGCCTGGGTCTAGTGAGCACTTCTAGATCTACTTTATACATGGGTCTAGTGAGCACTTCTAGATCTACTTTATACATGGGTCTAGTGAGCACTTCTAGATCTACTTTATACATGGGTCTAGTGAGCACTTCTAGATCTACTTTATACATGGGTCTAGTGAGCACTTCTAGATCTACCCCATGCATGGGTCTAGTGAGCACTTCTAGATCTACTCCATGCCTGGGTCTAGTGAGCACTTCTAGATCTACTCCATGCATGGGTCTAGTGAGCACTTCTAGATCTACTCCATGCCTGGGTCTAGTGAGCACTTCTAGATCTACTCCATGCATGGGTCTAGTGAGCACTTCTAGATCTACTCCATGCCTGGGTCTAGTGAGCACTTCTAGATCTACTCCATGCCTGGGTCTAGTGAGCACTTCTAGATCTACTCCATGCCTGGGTCTAGTGAGCACTTCTAGATCTACTCCATGCATGGGTCTAGTGAGCACTTCTAGATCTACTCCATGCCTGGGTCTAGTGAGCACTTCTAGATCTACCCCATGCATGGGTCTAGTGAGCACTTCTAGATCTACTTTATACATGGGTCTAGTGAGCACTTCTAGATCTACTCCATGCATGGGTCTAGTGAGCACTTCTAAATCTACTCCATGCCTGGGTCTAGTGAGCACTTCTAGATCTACTCCATGCATGGGTCTAGTGAGCACTTCTAGATCTACTCCATGCCTGGGTCTAGTGAGCACTTCTAGATCTACTCCATGCCTGGGTCTAGTGAGCACTTCTAGATCTACTTTATACATGGGTCTAGTGAGCACTTCTAGATCTACTTTATACATGGGTCTAGTGAGCACTTCTAGATCTACTCCATGCCTGGGTCTAGTGAGCACTTCTAGATCTACTCCATGCATGGGTCTAGTGAGCACTTCTAGATCTACTTTATACATGGGTCTAGTGAGCACTTCTAGATCTACTTTATACATGGGTCTAGTGAGCACTTCTAGATCTACTCCATGCCTGGGTCTAGTGAGCACTTCTAGATCTACTCCATGCATGGGTCTAGTGAGCACTTCTAGATCTACTCCATGCCTGGGTCTAGTGAGCACTTCTAGATCTACTCCATGCCTGGGTCTAGTGAGCACTTCTAGATCTACTTTATACATGGGTCTAGTGAGCACTTCTAGATCTACTCCATGCATGGGTCTAGTGAGCACTTCTAGATCTACTCCATGCCTGGGTCTAGTGAGCACTTCTAGATCTACTCCATGCATGGGTCTAGTGAGCACTTCTAGATCTACTCCATGCCTGTGTCTAGTGAGCACTTCTAGATCTACTCCATGCCTGGGTCTAGTGAGCACTTCTAGATCTACTTTATACATGGGTCTAGTGAGCACTTCTAGATCTACTTTATACATGGGTCTAGTGAGCACTTCTAGATCTACTTTATACATGGGTCTAGTGAGCACTTCTAGATCTACTCCATGCCTGGGTCTAGTGAGCACTTCTAGATCTACTCCATGCCTGGGTCTAGTGAGCACTTCTAGATCTACTTTATACATGGGTCTAGTGAGCACTTCTAGATTTACTTTATACATGGGTCTAGTGAGCACTTCTAGATCTACTCCATGCCTGGGTCTAGTGAGCACTTCTAGATCTACTCCATGCATGGGTCTAGTGAGCACTTCTAGATCTACTCCATGCCTGGGTCTAGTGAGCACTTCTAGATCTACTTTATACATGGGTCTAGTGAGCACTTCTAGATCTACTTTATACATGGGTCTAGTGAGCACTTCTAGATCTACTTTATACATGGGTCTAGTGAGCACTTCTAGATCTACTCCATGCCTGGGTCTAGTGAGCACTTCTAGATCTACTCCATGCATGGGTCTAGTGAGCACTTCTAGATCTACTCCATGCCTGGGTCTAGTGAGCACTTCTAGATCTACTCCATGCCTGGGTCTAGTGAGCACTTCTAGATCTACTTTATACATGGGTCTAGTGAGCACTTCTAGATCTACTTTATACATGGGTCTAGTGAGCACCTCTAGATCTACTTTATACATGGGTCTAGTGAGCACTTCTAGATCTACTCCATGCCTGGGTCTAGTGAGCACTTCTAGATCTACTCCATGCCTGGGTCTAGTGAGCACTTCTAGATCTACTCCATGCCTGGGTCTAGTGAGCACTTCTAGATCTACCCCATGCATGGGTCTAGTGAGCACTTCTAGATCTACCCCATGCATGGGTCTAGTGAGCACTTCTAGATCTACTCCATGCCTGGGTCTAGTGAGCACTTCTAATCACTGGCTCTGTCTACCCATGGGTAGGTGTACTTGTCATAACAATTCTGCCACGGCAGCAGCCTTACAGCCTACTTGTTGCACTGTCCAACAGCAGCCGGTTGATTAAAGTGCACAGCCGGTTGATTAAAGTGCACAGCCGGTTGATTAAAGTGCACAGCCGGTTGATTAAAGTGCACAGCTGGTTGATTAAAGTGCACAGCCGGTTGATTAAAGTGCACAGCCGGTTGATTAAAGTGCACAGCCGGTTGATTAAAGTGCACAGCCGGTTGATTAAAGTGCACAGCCGGTTGATTAAAGTGCACAGCCGGTTGATTAAAGTGCACAGCCGGTTGATTAAAGTGCACAGCCGGTTGATTAAAGTGCACAGCTGGTTGATTAAAGTGCACAACTGGTTGATTAAAGTGCACAACTGGTTGATTAAAGTGCACAGCCGGTTGATTAAAGTGCACAGCCGGTTGATTAAAGTGCACAACTGGTAAACAAGACATCCTGTTTTTCTCCATTATCCTAGAAGACTAGGTATTCGATCTTATTGCCCAGGAGGTCAGGAGGTCATGTGATACCTTAATATACCAATGGTTCTTGACAATTCCCAGCCCTACGCAGGGATCAAACCCCCAACCTTCTGACCCTGAGGTGGACACCATAACCCCCCTCCCCCCATTGTTTTATTCAATCCTTTTACATAAACACAATAAAATGTGTGTGCATGTGTAGGGAAAGGGGGGGGGGGGGGGGAATATTGGACTAAAAAACAGGATTGGAAACAGGAAACTTAAAAACGGGATTGGACTAAATATGAGATTTTACTATGCGGGAAGTCAATAAGTAAGTCACAAATGGCTGTAGAAAAAAAACTAACTATGATAACAACTTGAACCCAGTTTATTTTGATACATACAGTGTCCCTTTATTTCTCAACATAATTTCCACCAACATTGATGCACTTATCCCATCGTTTCATCAGTCCTCCCAAACCGGTTACATAGAACTGCGTGCTCTGTTTTCTAAACCACGTTTTCACTTCACATTCAACTTCGGCATTATTCGTGAAATGTCTCCCGCCAAGGTGGTTTTTCAGTGGACCAAAAAGGTGGAAATTGCTAGGGGCTAAGTCGGGGCTATAAGGTGGATGTTCCAGAACTTCCCACCTTAGTTGGTTAATTTTCTCCTGAGTTAATCAAGCTGTATGTGGTCTGGCATTGTCATAAAGAAGCAACACTCCTCTAGTCAGCAGTTCTGGACATTTTCGATCATGCATTATGCTGTATGCTGAACCATGTCAGCACCCTACTGTAGATGCTACAGAGTCTAGCATTACTCGCCTGTCACTTCTAATCATCTCCTCCACCCGCTATAGCACAAAGCCTGGGCTGAAATTTAGAGACCATGTGTTGCCCATGCAGCATGATCCCTCTAACATCGAACTGTCAAGAAAACCAACCCAGGGTCGATCACAACATCCAGCAAAGGACATGCAACAAAGAGAAAGAATGATGGCAAACAGCATCCACTACACAATGACACAAGTGGCGTCGCCGTCTTCTCGTCGCTGTTGTCACAGTAATGTCTGCACAAAGACTCTGGTAGTTTGCTTTGTGATGCTGTTGTCGACTACTAGCGTTTTGAACATGTGTGCTTCTGGAGGCTAATGCTCAAAATCCCCAAATTTCTCTTTTAGTGATCACGAAATGGTCCACAACTCACATCCATCTGTTGCCTCAGGAAAGGCAGCAGCAGCAGCAGCAGCAGAACCTATTACCATTACACATACCTGCACTACTGCTACTGGCAGTCAGCACGGCCAAATGGATGTCCCCACTCTTAAACTTCCAACATGTTGATCATGACGTAGCCGGTTCAACCCCTGCGTCAGTCAAACGCTGACCTCTCGTCCTTGACTTGGGGACATAAATTGCAAGTACCCTAGAAGAGTGAGTTTGCCTCATGGTGAAGGACTATGGTAATAAGGAAAGATAGCCCACAAACAAAAATCAGCCCTGTATGGACTACACTGGAGTTCAAAGTGACCCAAAACAAAAAACAACAGAAACTGCTGCTGCTGCAACAAACTTTGTCTAAAACATCTAAGCAGACTGTGCTGACAGCAAACTGTGTCTAAAACATCTGCCATAAGCAGACTGTGCTGACAACAAACTTTGTCTAAAACATCTGCCATAAGCAGACTGTGCTGACAACAAACTTTGTCTAAAACATCTGCCATAAGCAGACTGTGCTGACAACAAACTTTGTCTAAAACATCTGCCATAAGCAGACTGTGCTGACAACAAACTTTGTCTAAAACATCTGCCATAAGCAGACTGTGCTGACAACAAACTTTGTCTAAAACATCTGCCGTAAGCAGACTGTGCTGACAACAAACTTTGTCTAAAACATCTGCCTTAAGCAGACTGTGCTGACAACAAACTTTGTCTAAAACATCTGCCATAAGCAGACTGTGCTGACAACAAACTTTGTCTAAAACATCTGCCTTAAGCAGACTGTGCTGACAACAAACTTTGTCTAAAACATCTGCCATAAGCAGACTGTGCTGACAACAAACTTTGTCTCAAACATCTGCCATAAGCAGACTGTGCTGACAACAAACTTTGTCTAAAACATCTGCCATAAGCAGACTGTGCTGACAACAAACTTTGTCTAAAACATCTGCCATAAGCAGACTGTGCTGACAACAAACTTTGTCTCAAACATCTGCCATAAGCAGACTGTGCTGACAACAAACTTTGTCTCAAACATCTGCCATAAGCAGACTGTGCTGACAGCAAACTGTGTCTAAAACATCTGCCATAAGCAGACTGTGCTGACAGCAAACTGTGTCTAAAACATCTACCATAAGCAGACTGTGCTGACAACAAACTGTGTCTAAAACATCTACATAAGCAGACTGTGCTGACAACAAACTGTGTCTAAAACATCTGCCATAAGCAGACTGTGCTGACAACAAACTGTGTCTAAAACATCTACCATAAGCAGACTGTGCTGACAACAAACTGTGTCTAAAACATCTACCATAAGCAGACTGTGCTGACAACAAACTTTGTCTAAAAACATCTGCCATAAGCAGACTGTGCTGACAACAAACTGTGTCTAAAACATCTGCCATAAGCAGACTGTGTGACAACAAACTTTGTCTAAAACATCTGCCATAAGCAGACTGTGCTGACAACAAACTGTGTCTAAAACAACTGCCATAAGCAGACTGTGCTGACAACAAACTTTGTCTAAAACATCTGCCATAAGCAGACTGTGCTGACAACAAACTTTGTCTAAAACATCTGACATAAGCAGACTGTGCTGACAACAAACTTTGTCTAAAACATCTGCCATAAGCAGACTGTGCTGACAACAAACTTTGTCTAAAACATCTGCCATAAGCAGACTGTGCTGACAACAAACTTTGTCTCAAACATCTGCCATAAGCAGACTGTGCTGACAACAGACAGAAAACATGACAGAACATTACATCACTATTGTTTACTTAGAACATTACATCACTATTGTTTACTTAGAACATTACATCACTATTGTTTACTTAGAACATTACATCACTATTGTTTACTTACAATAACCAGAAATCTCAACCATTGATCGCTGGAATAAAAAACAGAAAGCAGTAACTATTAGACAAGCTGGTCTGCTGAACATATCTTACACATATACCCACACAGTCATTCACCTACACACTCACCCACATACACAGAGAACGAACGAACAAACTTCATTTTGAAATGGTCACAAATTGGGCACGACTAATTTTTCATCCATCAATTATCTATTGTGCAAAGTACAATCGACTTAGGGAAAAAACATTGTCAAATAAATTTTGTAAACATAAACAATGCATATTACCATGTTATGAGACAGGCAGGCAGGCACAGGCATACGCACATAAACACATACTTGCATCATTTACACAAACACACAGAGATAGATAGCGACAGAGAGAGAGAGAGAGAGAGAGAGAGAGAGAGAGAGAGAGAGAGAGAGAGAGAGAGAGAGAGAGAGAGAGAGAGAGAGAGAGAGAGAGAGAGAGAGAGAGAGAGAGAGAGAGAACGAACGAACAAACTTTATTTTAAAAGGGTAACAAATTGGGCACGCAAGCCCGTCTTACATTCGGCCCTTTCGATCACTCATCTTTCATTCATCAAATGTGCACGTGGCCCGGGAAGGTTAACCCGGTCAACAAATGCCCGCAGAAGTCGGATGTGTCGCCCTAACGGCGCAAGAACGCAGCTTTGCTGTAAACAGGCACAACGCAATCACGTCCGGGAAAAAAAACTACGGATGAACGCAGAAGAAGAAGAAGAAGAAGAAGAAGAAGAAACGTGCATGTTACATTTACATAGGGAAAAAAAACATTGTCAAATTGATTTTTTAAGTACATTCACATAGGGAAACAAAACATTGTCAAATGAAAGTTGTAAACATAAACAGTGCATATTGCTATGTTGTGAGACACATCCCCCATCCACCCTCACACCCCGCAGCCACCCACACATACCTCCACGCACTCACACAGACTCAGGCAAACATACATGCTGCCACCCACCCACCCCCCGCCCACACACATTTCCCCACCCACAGAGAGAGAGAGAGAGAGAGAGAGAGAGAGAGAGAGAGAGAGAGAGAGAGAGAGAGAGAGAGAGAGAGAGAGAGAGAGAGAGAGAGAGAGAGAGAGAGAGAGAGAGAGAGAGAGAGAGAGAGAGAGAGAGAGAGAGAGAGAGAGCATCTGGACTATGTAACAACCATGATACTGTCTCATTATGTAGATCAAGAAATACATCTGAACTGTTTATTCACAATGAAATTAACTACAGTGAAGACATGCCAATATTCCGAAAAAGCGCACACAAAAGCATACACAATGCCACTAGCAACTTACTGCATACAATTCATGGCATGTTTCTGTCTATTAGAACACAGTGAGTTATGTTAGCATGTTTCTCGGCTCCACTCCAAAGTCTGCCAAGTTTTTATGCACACTGAATTCACCCATGATCTCAAATGATAATGTTTCACTGATCTTTCTCTTGTAGGCATTTGTGTCTCTGCATGCTGCGTGTTTGTTAAACTGACTTTGCAACATCTGGTGCATGAAAGGCAATGATCATATACGCCGCTTCTTTCTGCCTCCTGATGAACTAAAGCACCCTGTTTTATTCAGCCTTGTGTGTGTGCAATGCCACCTACAGGCGGGCACACTAGCGAAGTTAACAGTGAACTAAGCTGGTAATGTCAGGAGAGAGGTCAGGCGCCAGTTCGCCGCCTGCCAAAGTGAGGGAAAGATTCTACTTTTTCATCCTTGCTCTCAGACCCACAATATGTGATGGCGCTATTACAATGCAGATCCATAGCAAGAAACTGCTTTGAGACAAATTTAAATATATTTAATGTCGCCTATATTAGCTTTGCCACAGGTGATACACTCACAGAGTAAATGGTTTGGTGCAATACTCTTCTGGCTGCCACTTTTATATGCGCTCCACCGTATTTTACGTGTGTTTGTAATAGAGCCATACAGGTTTCTCTGTCAATAATACAAATATATTTACCAGTTTCTTCCCTTCCGGTGGAAAGTAGTACACATCACACGTGGACGACCCCGGAGGACCTTTGACGCTAGAAGGATTTCGAAGGACCAGCTCTCGCCGCCAACCTGGAACAAGTATGGTTTCATGATGAATATCAGTGATTCACAAGAACAATGGAAGTATGCATTTGCTAGATGCTACTATTTACTATAAACACTGCTGTGTGTGAGCAGACATATGTTGAAATGACACCCAATCGGACACAGAAATGTGTACAGAAACACTGATGGTTGAGAACAAGACAACATATGTTTACACTGGTTTCAGATATGATAATTGGAGCTGTGACATGCATTGCTCAGTAAATCACAAACGGCCAGTACATGCTGGGGTTAACTGCAATGTCCAGTCAGTAAAAGACATGCAACAAGCTTGTTGATAATGTTCCACAAGAAAGATGGCTCTATGGCTGAGCAGCAGCATAATCATCTATTGCACAAGATCAGGTCCCTATTCCACCATCTAACTGACCTTGGTTCAGCAAACTAAGACAAAAGTGCATGTAACAATACCACCACAAGATAGCTTTGCACTGCCATTTACAACAGGATATTATTAATTAATTCATGCATTTACAAACACTTTAAACTCATAACCATACAGCATATATGAAAGCTGGCAAGGCCCCCGGTGTAGATAACATCACAACAGAAATGATTAAAGCTTTAGAAGACTATGGAATAGATCAAGTCACCAGACTGCTGAACACATGATATGATACTGGAGATAAACCTTCTGAATTATGTAACTCTGTATTTATTGCAATCCCAAAGAAATCAGGAGCCTTGGAATGTGATCAACATAGAACAATTAGTATAATGAGTCACATCACAAAGATTTTGCAACGAATTATCATGCAAAGAGTGAGGAAGAAAATACAACCTGAAATAGGGGAAGAACAATGTGGGTTTGTAGAAGGAAAGGGTACATAAATGCTGTGTATATGCTGCGAACAGTTACTGAACGTGCTATAGAAGTAAACAAGGATAAACATCTTTGTTTTATTGACTACACAAAGGCTTTTGATAGAGTTAGACATGTCGACATGGTGGATATGTTTGCACATCTACAAATTGATGGGAAAGACGTTAGACTTATAAAAAACATATATTGGAAACAACAAGCTGCCATAAGGATTCATAATGAAGTGGGACAATATCAGCCTATTAAGAGAGGTGTTAGGCAGGGATGTGTAATGTCTCCAGATCTTTTTTCCCTATACAGTGAAAATATTTTCAGAAATGTAGAAGATATAAATGGAATAAGCATTGGAGGACGAAACATCAATAACATTAGATATGCAGATGATACAGTATTGATTGCAGATGATGAGCAGGATTTGCAACAGTTAGTAGATGCGGTTATTGTACACAGTGAGCAACTGGGGTTAGAATTAAATTGTAAAAAGTCACAGGTTATGGTCATCACTAGGAAGAACGAAATACCACAATGTAATATACAAATAAATGGGAATATTCTTCAACAAGTGAATCGGTACAACTATCTCGGAACAGTCATAACATCTGATGGGAGATGCCTTGAAGAGGTTAGAACAAGAATCGCCATGGCGAAAGTAGCCTTTAGCAAGATGAAATACATTCTGACCAATAAAAAGATGTCAATTGAAACGAGAAAAAGAGTGTTGAAGGGATAAATAGAGCCTGTACTTTTGTATGGATATGAAACTTGGACAATGAGCAGTCAAGCTGAAAAACGTCTGATGGCTGCAGAAATGTGGTTTCTGAGGAAAATGCAAAGAATACCATGGACAGACAGAAAAACCAATGACCAAGTACTACAGGAGACAAATGACAATCGTAAACTGATTAGAGAAATTAGATGTAGACAGTCAAAATTTTTTGGACATGTTATGAGAAGAAATGGATTGGAGAACTTAGTGACAACTGGCAAGATCGAAGGGAACAGACCAAGAGGAAGACCGAGAGGAAAATACCTGGATGGCTTGGCCACATGGCATGGATGAGACAGGAACACTGAGCTGATCCATGACACTGGTGATTGAGTGAAATGGCGAGTTATGACCGCCCACGCTTTCCGGCATGGCACATGATTGATACAGCATATAAATTTTAAATGATCATATAATTAATATCGCATCCTGGACAATTAGTGAACTGGCCAAAAAAATCCCTGGAAGCGTTGGAGATGTGGTTTTATAGAAGAATGCTGAAAATTAATTGGACAGCCAAAATGAGCAATCTGGACGTTTTGAGGGAAATGAGTTCCAAAGACAACTTATCACAAACATCAGAAAGAAGCAGTCATCATTTTTGGCCACTTTATGAGAAGACAAAAGCTGGAACTTGTGACAACAGGAAAGAGAGATAGAGGAAGACAGCGTGAGAAGATTCTTGAAAGTCTTGTGTCATGGCACTGAAGGGAGTCTACACACGAATTGATCCATGACATCGGAGATTGCAATTTGTGAAGAGGCATGATCGCCCACGTCAGCCGGCAAGGCACCGTTGATGATGATGATCATCATTAATATATCCGGCAAGGAAGGGGACTCATTCCTCCCACTCATTGTAAGATTACCTATACAGAGACACACACAAACAAAAAGACGAGAAAGTAAATCATGAAGCTATGCAGATCATCCTCAGATGTGCCAGAGGTACATCTTGTCATCCCATGATACCTTCAGGACTCTCTCTTTATATTGGTAACAGAATAAAACAGGCCAGAGCATGTGATTAGCTCAAAGTGACGGCCGATATTCAACACCCAATTCACACAGCCCCATCAATATATGAAGGAAATCAACTGAAGAAAGGAAACTGTAGAGGATAAAAGCACAGAAGGGACGTGCTGAAGAACCCATTCACCGATTAAGCAGGCCCACAGACACTAATCTTGGAAGGGTGTGGATACCAGTGTCTGCAGGTACCCGTACTACCATATTTGCCTAAACAACTCTTGACACAAGGCACAGAAAGCATGGTTACGCTGCAGTAGACACAGAGATGAAAGCGATAACAGATGAAAGCATTGCAGAGGTCCATGTAGTGGTGTTTGCAGATCCCTCTGTGGTCACGGGAAAGCCGAGTGCATGAGAATTCTTAACAAGCTCAAACCACAAAACTGTCAAGGAAGCAAGTAGCGCTCTTGTCGTGACAACAAGCAGACTTAACATGGAAACAACAGCTGCAACCAATGCCCTTAACTGGGTCAGCACGCTAAAGTACTATCATGCACGTATTCTGAGTGGCTCAATAGACATTCTCAAGGTCTAGACTGGCTTCATACATCACTGGCTCAACAGACAGACAGACTCTCTCTCTCTCTCACTGGACAGATCACACATGTGTGTGGAAATGCAACAGAGTACTCACCATGAGTAAAAGGTGTTTCCAAATGTTTCAGATCAGCCTCGTTGAACTCCTCCTCGGGTTTTGCCTTGTAGCCTTCTGAAAGGACAAATTTTAATATAAGTAGAGTAATTGGTTAGATGGAAATTATGTAACCTAATCAATAATTTCCATGTTTAGAAACCGCATGGAAGCAGGAGTTCCTAGAGATGGTTAAACAATCCATGTTAATTGTTCATATATAATAAGTTACAATAAATAGTAGTATAGAAATATTGCAACATCTTATAGTTAGTTTGTATTGATCATACTTCAAAATTATATTTTGTGCTGTTAAAATGTTTGATTCAATAATATTCAATAATATATAATTGAATAACAATTTCCCCGGGAAGGTTAACCCGGTCAACAAATGCCCGCAGAAGTCGGATGTGTCGGCCTAACGGCGCAAGAACGCAGCTCTGCTGTAAACAGGCACAACGCAATCACATCCGAAAAAAAACTCCGGATGATCGCAGAAGAAGAAGAAGAATAACAATTTATAATTTATGATTGTGTGCATCCAATTTCAGTGAAAATTATAACAGCAGATTCTGCAATCACAGAACATGAAAACAGTACAGTCAAAGATATTGGAATGGAGAACTGAGGATGATAGTCACTTTTGATATACGCTGTCTTTGTTGGAGAAGTGAAGTAACATCGGCAGGACAGTTGAGGTTTGAAAGATAACCTTTGGTAGATCTGGACCTGGTGGGCTGGATAAGGTTGGCTGACGGTGTAGGGCAGCTGGGTATATCGCTTGTCACAGCTGATAAATTCTCTTTAAAATTAGTGAGAGACTGAGCAAATATGAAGTCAGGAACGGACATTGGATAGCCATTCCACAATTATAATCAGTCTACAAGATCCCTACCATGTTGATTATTGTAAAGTGTATAATTTTACCATATACTTAATTATCAAATCATGATAGAATGTATTACTCATTGTGGTTGAATATAATGAAATGTTGGATTTAAAGTAACGGCACATCATGTTGTTATTAAAATATTTAATTTCAAATGGAATACATTAAAGTAAAGGTAAATTAAAAGTTGATATACATATTTGAGAAAGTTAATTTAAATGGAAAATATTAGAGTAATAGTAAATTAAAAGCTGATATACATATTTCTTGGAGAATTAACTAAAAATAAAGGATAGGATTAAGTGAATGATTATATTCAGTCAGTTAAAGATCATGTTGGAATTTACTCTAGTAAAATTTGTGAATGTCATAAACATGTACTTCACACCGTAAATACAATTGTCACAATTCTATGTCCATTTCAGTGTCTCAAGTTTGTTCAACAAGAGACAAGACAAGTTAATTAGATTTAGAATTAGAATAGTTGGATGCTTGCAAATACATGTTTGAATGTATTTGTTAAAAATGTATGTGATTTTTCAAAGCGCACCCATTTTTCTTGGGGCAGCGGTGAGTGTCATGAGCTGGAGTGTGAGCTCTGATCACACTGAAGAGTGTGCATGGCCTTACGACGATAAGCATGCTTTGACGATGGCCAGGAGAGAAAGGTCTCTCCTAAACCAGGCACTTGGAGTCGAGACTGTGGCAGAAGACAGACCGGTCAAGACTCGTTTGTTGTAGGCACTGGCAACATTCACAGTGCGCCAATTAGTATTTTAGAATTGTAAGAGTGTGGATATGGCTATGTAATGGTGTGAAGTATAGACGTGACAATAGGTGATATAAAACTGTACAGTGTTATGTGAAGTCTATAGTGATATAAAACTGTACAGTGTTATGTGAAGTCTATATAAGTAATGATGTGTCACTCTGTGGTTCATCATGTAATGTTAGAGTCAAAGTATAACACTTCAGACAGTCACCCATAACTCACTTCACTCAACATGTTATACTATACTAATGAAAGTTGTGGACACATCATGTAAATCCATATTTCGGGCCATGACACTTCCAATGTCAAAGTGATACTTCTGACATCTTAAAGTGGTGTTAACCACAAGTAATCATGTACACCACGAGCAGTTATCATCGTGACAAATGGCATCGACCAAGAAAAGGGATTTAATAGAGTAGATTGAAACAAGCTGTGGGAAATCCTTAAACAATATGGAGTGAGTACTCATCTAACAAACTTATGTAGAAGCTTATACAAAAACAATGAATGCATAGAGAGAACACACGGAGGACACTCAGAGCCCCTCATCATAAGATCCGGAGTACAATAAGTATGTCCTGTCCCCTCTCCTATTCATAACCTATAGTTAGTTAGTTAGTTGAGGTTCCAACTTCACGGCAATGGGTGGTTCCCATTATGCTCCGTTCCTGTGCTAGTGAATATCACACAAAATGGTCCCCACTGCACAATATGAAAAGTGGAACTGACAGGAGTCTCAGCAAAGCAACAGCCCGCACAGGTACACTGTGCATAATACCACAGCCAGAATGCCAACACAAAAGTCCTCCATGAAAAATACAGTTCATCGTCGATGGAAGGCAGTCACCAGAAAGACTTCATTGACCCGGGTTTTATCCCACAATGCTCGGTCTCTTTCCGCAGGGTGACCCGCCAAAAGCGCCGCACAAAGCACGAACTCCGTAGCTCCAGTGACGACTCCGAGGAGTCTCCTGAAAAATGCTCCCATGAACAGAAAAGGCAAATCAGTCAATTCAGAGGCAGCCAGCCATTGTTCCAAATATGCTGTTGACTGTGCAAACAACAGTGGACAGATGTAAAAGCATTCCACAGCTCAGTGTTGCGCAACGCACTCTCTCAGTAGCAGGGTGACGGAACCATGTACTACCAGTCCAACATGAGGCAAATGCGAATGCAAACTGTAGCCACAAGCATAAACACACCAGAGGACTTAATGGTTCAATGCCTAACAGCCATTTTGGGGACCAGAAGTCTCATTTCTATGTCATGCCAGCCTTTGCTTCCCATTGCATTTCCTGGCATCCATTTCAGACTTAGTCGACCAGATGAGTTTGTTTATAAAAATCTGTTTATGTAGTGGCTCGTAAACATAACCCCAGGAAGGTAACCCGGTCACGAAATGACTGAAGAAGTCGGATGTGTCAACCAAAAGGTTTAAATATCACAGCTCTGCTGTAAACAGGCACAACACAATTACGTCAAAAACAACATTCCGGACGAACGCAGAAGAAGAAGTATACATGATGACTGAGATGGCAGGCAAGCATGCTATCCACTGCACTATCATAGCTCTCTTCTAAGTTACTAAGTAAAGGGATCCTTTTACACACCTTAAGGGACATTGGATTTATGGTGCTAGACCCATCATTATACCCAGGCCAGTAATGAGCACATAGCCATACCACTAATGTGGCTCCCTCTAAATCAGTGCATCACATAAACTTGTTTTATATATTGCAGGGCCACAACTCATACAGATTTAATCTTACGGGCTGTGGAAAAGGGAATTCCATACAGGGTCATTCATAATGCATAGATCATGAACGCAATTGGCTGCTGTGGACTTCAGGTTGGTATTGGTGTGTCATAACAGTAACCCCAAGAGAAATACTGAGAGTTGTGGTAGCATAGTGGCTGGGCCTTTGCCTGCCGTACCAGTTATCTTGGGTGTTATCCTCATCATAACCTATATAGACAGCATATGTAAAGAAACCAGCCAAACAGAAACCGAAAGATCACTGCATGACAAACAGAACACAGAAGAAGAAACAGCGGGAAATTACACCATTAAAGAACACTTGCATTCGATCAAGCACTAACAGCAAAATCAGAAGCAGAATTACAAGACCATGTGAACAGTCTAAATCAGTGGTTCTCAACCTTTTTTGGCCCGTGCCCCCCTTCACCATATTTTCAGAACGTCATTCCCCCCTTCCTATCAAAAATTTGGCCCGTGCCCCCCTTCACTGTATTTTCAGAACGTCATTACCCCCCCCCCCCCCCTTCATATTTCCTATCTAAAACTCCCCCCACCCCTACACAGTAGACGTAAAAATGGAGGGTAAATTGAATAGCATATACTAAAACAAGTCTAGACATCCACATAAAACATGATTTGTGGATCTACTTACTTAATAAAATGAATTTTAGAAGGATGAGACGTACATAACTGTAAAGTATGAAGGGAAAAACAATATCAAGTAATCGGTATTAACGCGATCTTGAAATGGTCTTCACCCCCCCCCCCCCCTGGAAACCCTAAAATTCTGGGGGAGGGGGGGGAATTCCCACCAGTTGAGAACCACTGGTCTAAAGTGTAAGGACCATAACATGAAAATTAGACAAAGATTTATCTAAAAGAACACCCCCTGAAACAAGTAAAGAGCTTCAAGTACCTAGGAAGTATAATATTAAATGGTACATCAGAAGACGAGATCGAAAATAGATGCAATAAGGCAAACCAATTTCTTGGACAAATGGCACCAATACTAAAGAACAAACACGGATCAATAGATACTAAAAAAGCACTCTATAACATAATCATCTTTCCAACTCTATGCTACCAATGCCAAACCTGGACAATGACAGAAAAAGAGGAAAGAACAACCAGAACAACAGAAATGAGATTCCTGAGAAGAATACTCAATGTATCAAGGAATGATAAGAACAGAAATAAAGAAATCAGGACTAAAGTGGGGGTTATAGCTGCGATAGATTTTATTAGAAAGCAGCAAGTCAAATAGTGTGGCTATGCAACTAGGTTACCAACTAACAGTATACCACAACAAGCAATGATGTACAGATCAAATGGAAGCAGAAGTCATCCATGTAAATGATGGGCAGAGGGAATAGCAGAGTCCAAGGGAATCTCAATATATAAAGCCCATAAACGGGCACTCTCTCGCTGTTTATACTTCACCTTGACACCGCTAGGCACAAGAGGAACGAGATGAGATGAGTTACATGCTTGCTTTTTACAATAACAATTATTACTTACTTGGTTTTCTGCCACGCTTTGATTTTATTGGTGATGTAACTCCACGTGGCGTCCAACCTGGAATATGTATGGTTTCATGAATATCAGTGTATGATACACCAGAACAGTCGAAGAAGATTCATTTGATGAGTGCTACTATTTACAATAAACAGAACACTGCTGTGTATGAGCAGACATATGCAGGTACTTTGTGTGAAAGTTGAAATAACACCCAATCTGACAAAGGAATGTGTACAGGAACACTGATGGTTGAGAACAATACAACATATGTTTACACTGGTTTCAGATATGGTAATTGGAGCTGTGACATACATTGCTCAATAAATCACAAATGGTCAATACATGCTGGGGTTAACTGCAATGTCCAGTAAAAGACATGCAACTAACCCGATAATGTTTCACAAGATAGATAGCTCTATGGTTGAGCAGCTGCATGGTCACCTACTGGACTGGATTTACCAGATTAGATTCCTCCATGTCACATCTAAGTGACCTTGGTTCAGCAAACTAAGACAAAAGTGCATGTAACAATACCACCACAACAAGACAAGATAGCTTTGCACTGCCATTTACAACAGGACATTATTAATTAATTCATGCATTTACAAACACTTTAAACTCATAACAATACAGCACATACATTTTAAACAATCAAATAATTAATATTGAATCCTGGACAATTAGTAAACAGGTGAAAAAAAAATCCCTGGAAGCCTTGGAGATGTGGTTTTATAGAACAATGCAGAAAATTAATTGGACAGCCAAAATGTGCAATCTGGACATTTTGAGGGAAGCTAAGTCGTCAAGACAACTTATCACAAACATCAGAAAGAAGCAGTCATCGCTTATTGGCCACATTATGAAAAGACAAAAAAAAAAAAACTGGAACATGTGACAACCGGAAAGAAAGTTAGAGGAAGACAGCATGAAAAGATTCTTTACAGTCTTGTATCATAGCATGGAAGGGAGTCAACATACAAATTGATCCATGCTGTCAAGAGTTCGCAATTTGTGGAGAGGCATGACCGCCCACGTCAGCCGGCAAGGCACTGGATGATGATGATAATTAATATACCTGGCAAGGAAGGGGACTGGTTCCCCCACTCATAAGATTACCTGTACAGAGAGATACACACACAAACACAGACACAAACACATATACAGACAGACACACTCTCTGTCTCTTTCTCTCTCTCTGGTAAAACAGACCACACGTGTGGAAATACAACAGTGCACTCACCATGAGTAACAGGTATTTCCATATGTCTCAGATCATCCTTGTTGGACCCCTGCTCGAGTTGTTCCTTGTAGCCTTCTGAAAGGACAAATTTAAATATAAGTAGAGGATTCATCATCAACATGTGCCCTGCTAGCTGGCGTAGGCATTCATATCTCTCCACAGATCTCTGTCTTTGGTGTTTTGGATCAACTCTGCTGATGATAAACCTCCATCCCCCCCATCTCAGTCTAACCAGTATCATTTCTCTCGGTCTTACTCTGCCTCTTTTCCCTCTGATCTTTCCAGTTATCACAATGCCTCTCTTCTCATCACATGACCAAAGAATGCTGCTCGATTCTTTCCTATTGTTGTACATAATGTTCTGGCTTCATAAGCCTCTTCCAGGTAATCAATGTTGGTAAATACTTGTTATATAAACCTGGTTTTCTAGAAAGAATTGTCTAATATAAACCTGGTTTTCTAGAGAGAATTGTCTTACATAAACCTGGTTTTCTAGAGAGAATTGTCTCATATAAATCTGGTTTTCTAGATAGAACTGTCTGATATAAACCTGGTTTTCTAGATAGAATTGTCTGATATGAACCTGGTTTTCTAGAGAGAATTGTCTGATATAAACCTGGTTTTCTAGACAGAACTGTCTTATATAAACCTGGTTTTCTAAACAGAATGTGAACCTGGTTTTCCTAGGGGCAGACACAACAGTCTGCCGGTCGTTCAGAAAGCAATGGTAATCTACTGAACGTAAACTTGCTAAGAGATCACAACAGTAAACAATGCTGGTGTTGACTGTGAAGTCCTTTAAAGGATAAGCAACTAGCTTAACATATAATCATAATGATGCATGTGATACTCAATCACACATGTTAAGTCACCAACAAGGAAACATGTGTATATTTAACTTTATATTATATATTGTACATATATATATATATATATATATATATATATATCAGGGTAGCGGTGTAGGGGTAACCCCTATCAAAGGAGAAGTAAGGTGCCTCCTTCCCTCCGCTAGTCTACGGGACACCCTTGGGCAAGATGGAGTACCTGTTTAGCCCCCCCCCCCCCCAAACAGGGTAACATGAAGCCATGCAAGCAGGTGGTGGATTGGACTTGGGAGCAGCCGACAGATAGTTGGTTATGGTTTCAAGTCAGTGACGGTGGGCAGAGGATCTCTCAAGAGAGACAATGGCTACGGTCATCCGATCAGTATGGTCACTGCCAAGAAGGAAGAATGGTAGACTTCCCTCCTTATTGACTCCCGGGCAGAGGAGGCTCGTCAGCCTTGGTTGGTATCTCTTCTAAGAGAAGGAACTCTAAATCTCAAACCTCCGCTGCCTTGCGGGTATACCCATATGGGAAAGGCTTCGGGAGTAAACCCTGAGGACAAATCTGGAGATGGAGTCCCTAAGGCAGTTCCATGTTGTAAACAACATAGTTCTGGCAACTCCTGCGACGGCACCGATACCAAGTTGCATAGACTGCTGCCTTTCCCTTGGTCAACATCGGTGACGTAGAGAGGGGGAACTTGCTACTGGGCAACAGCTGGTTCTCCAATTTCCATTGCCCAGGCTTTGGCCCTGAAGAGGTCACTTCAGCACCGCGTAAAGTGGTGACACAACACAGAAAGCAGCATTTACCGGATGTAAGTCTTAATGCTTGATTGGCGTAGAGCAAGGTGCCAGGGGCTACTTCCGACGGTGGGAGAGATCATCGTATCTCACTAGACAGCTACCGCCCATCTAAGCTGGGCAGCCCCCAGTCAGTAAGGTGCTGTCTCGCCACGGTTCATCTGTTCCTGGGGGTGTGTGGAGCTTAGAGGGAAAATCCTGACACATGGACTGCAATCTATACACCTAGGAACAAGAAAAAAACAAAACAACCGGCCATAAGGCTGGGAACATGGAACATAAGAACCATGACCCCTGGCATCTCAGACGATCTAAATGAGATTGTGGATGCCCACAAAACTGCAGTGATAAACAACGAACTACTCAGACTGGGGATAGACATTGTCGCCCTGCAAGAGATCAGACTCCAAGAATCTGGAAACAGGAAGGAGAGGGACTTCACTTTCTACTGGCATGGCAAGCCGTGCGGAGAGACCAGGGAGCATGGAGTTGGCTTCACTATCAGAAACAAGCTGCTTAATTCCATCATACCACCAAGTGAAGGCACTGAAAGAATACTGAAGCTCAAACTCCAGACAGAGGCAGGCCCAGTTAGTATTATAAGCGTTTACGCCCCAACACTAACTGCGGCATCAGAATCCAAAGACAAGTTTTATGACGACCTTAGCAAAGAAGTCAGTGAAACACCAGAGAAACAACATCTTTTTATCCTGGGGGATTTCAATGCCAGGGTTGGCTCCAACCACAAATCTTGGCCTTCATGTCTAGGAGTTTGGTGTTGGGAAGATCAATGACAATGGACGTTTCTTGGAATTCTGCAGCCACCAAAATCTGTGCGTGACCAACACCTTCTTTGACACGAAACCTCAACACAAGGTGTCATGGAGGCACCCCAGATCAAAGAACTGGCACCAACTCGATCTGGTGCTCACTAAACGCAGCAATCTCCGCAATGTACGGCTGACTCGCAGCTATCGTAGTGCTGACTGCGACACCGACCATTCACTCGTCTCCAGCAAGGTGAAGATAAAGCCCAAGAGAATCTACAGAAGCCGAACAGAAGGAAGACCACGCATTGACACCAGCGGCACCCAAAATAAAGAGAAGGTCAACAAATTCATGCAGGCTCTAGCGGATTCTCTGCCTGGCCCCACAAACAGAACTGTCACCGAGAGATGGAGTCATTTTCGCGACACCATCTACAATACAGCACTATCAACATTTGGCAAGAAGCAAACTAAGTCAACCCACTGGTTTCTTCTTCTTCTTCTTCGTTCATCCATAGTTTTTTTCCGGATGTGATTGCGTTGTGTCTGTTTACAGCAAATCTGCGTTCTTGCGCCATTAGGCCGACACATTCGACTTCTGCGGGCATTTGTTGACCGGGTTAACCATCCCGGGGAACCGACTGGTTTGAAGCACACTCTGAAGAGATGCTCCCAGTCATGGAGATAAAGAGACATGCACTCTCAGTGTATAAAACATCACCTCCAGAGAAAACATTGCAGGCATTGCGAACAACCAGAAATAGAGTACAACAGATGGCAAGAAAATGTGCGAACAGGTACTGGCTACAGCTCTCTGCTCAAATTCAAACTTGCGCAGACTCTGGAAATATAAGAGGAATGTACGAGGGCATCAAGCAAGCTGTCAGTCCATCAAAAAATATCCCCATTACGATCAACAGTAGGGGTAATCATAAAAGATCGAGCGAAACAAATGGATCGCTGGGTAGAACACTACTCAGAGCTATATTCAGTGGAGAACACTGTTGGAGAAGAAGCTCTGGAAGCCGTCGATCAACAGACCACCATGCACGCCCTGGATAACGAATCATGCCTCACAGAAATCAGCGACACTCTCAAAACCGGCAAGGCACCAGGAAAAGATAGTATTCCACCTGAACTTAAAATGTAGCAAAGATACAATCATCCCAGAACTGTATGCAATACTTCAGCTCTGCTGGAAAGAAAAATCAGTACCACAAGATATGAAAGACGCAAATATTGTTACCCTTTATAAATACAAAGGCGACAGAAGCGACTGCAACAACTATCGCGACATTTCCCTTCTCAACGTTACAGGCAAGATTTTTGCTCTTATTATTCTTATTGTGTTGCGTATCCCTTACGGGACGTTGCAGTCAACACCAGCATTTTCAGCTGCTGTTGATGTACTAGGCAAGTGTTACGTTCAGTAGTTTGCCATTGCTTTCTGAACGACCGGCTCTATACCTTTTTCGAAAAAACCAGCACCGCCGTGTTTCGAACCCGGGTATACGGGCTCACAAACCGCGTTCGCAAGCCCTTCAGCCACAGGGATTTTTGCTCGAGTAATCCTTAAAAGGTCACACATTCTTGCTGAAAGAATCTACCCCGAAGCACAGTGCGGATTTAGACCTAACAGGTCCACCATCGATATGATTTTCTCACTCCGGCAGCTCCAAGAGAAGTGCAGAGAACAGAGGAAGCCATTATATATTGTCTTCATCGACCCCACAAAGACTCAAGGCAAAGACCAAGATAAGATCAAGATGCGTAAGAGAACTACTTTTTGCAGATGATGCAGCACTGACTACTCATACAACAGAAGATCTCCAAAGGCTCATAGATCGTTTTGCAGCCGCCTGCAAAGACTTTGGGCTCACCATCAGCCTAAATAAAACACAGGTGATGGAACAAGATGCTGGTGCGCCTCTGTCAATCAAAATTTCTAATTATGAATTAAAGGTCGTCCACGAGTTTGTGTATTTGGGGTTGACAATATCAGATAATCTTTCATTAGAGACAGAAATCAACAGACGCATTGGAAAGGCAGCCACAACATTTTCCAGGCTAACTAAAAGAGTTTGGGAGAATAACTGACTAACAGACAGAAAGTCTGATGCATCTTTCATCTGATGTTATCCATGTGCCTAGACTTCAAAACACATATATTAATGGAATGTTACATGCTCGCTTTTTACAATAACAATTATTACTTACTTGGTTTTCTGCCGCGCTTTTTTTTTATTGGTGCTGTAACTTCATGTGGCAATGTAGTTGTCAATTGACCCGACTGTCCATTTGTTTTCTCTGAATTATATTGTTGCCAACTACAAGCCTCCCGTAAATCTGATATAGCGTCGCCAACACTTTCTACACTTGAGATTATCTCATTCTTCACACCTGTGCCCTGACTACAGCTGTCGACACTACTGTCAACATTCTCTGTCTTCACATTACCATTAAGTCTAAGCAAGGCACCTTCGCTACTTTCCTCGTCAGCTATTTCGATAACAACTTCACTTTCATCCACAAACTCTTCACAGCTCTGTTCGCCATCTTCACCGTTCTCCATTATTTAACTTATCTTGGAAACTTTCTAAAGGAGTCTTCACAAAATCATCTGTAACTACATCACAACATATTCCATGGTACGCTGGCCTACAGAAACAGTCACATAATCTGAAACTCCCATGACGAGTGTCAGCTTGAGAATGCTTAAGTCCACTGGTCACAGCTCACGTAGTTGTTTTTGTGAAGCTAATTCCATGGCCAAACCTCCCATCAGTGTAAGGTTGATTACATCAGGCTCCTGAAAACATAACAAATCATGCTATAAACATGTTGTATGCTCCTGAAAACATAACAAATCATGCTATAAACATGTTTAAACAATAACAATTGGATATATTTTTTTTTGGCACTTGCTCACTTTGAACTCAAACGTAGTCCACACACACACTAATTCTAGATGGTCTATTGAATGACAGCATGTGTGAATTGACTTAATATCCTGGTAAAATCATTAGAGCGAACAATAAAAAAGAATCAGATGGCCTAGTTAATGACAGCATCTGTGAACTGACTTAAACTCCTGGTAAAATCATTAGAGGGAATAATAAAAAAATAATCAGATGGCCTATTGAATGACAACATGCATGAATCGACTTATGAATTGGTAAGATTTAGTTTGTCCCATTGTGAAATACAAGAGAACATAGAATGATCACTATTAAAAGGACTTATGGCTGGGGGTAGAGACAATATTGGAGACAATAAGGCAAGTAAATCTGAAATCGAAAAAATACCATATTCCATAATTTTCCTTTAGCATCAAGTTTTGCTTAGGTGTCTATTTTGTGTGTTATTTCACAGGCCCAGGGAAATGGCGTTTTATGATTTTGGTGGCCAGATTTCAAAGAAATCAAATTGAATTTATGTTTGGTAATATTTAGGTTTTAAAAGTAAGAAAGTTTAAAAACAGTTCAAAAGTTTTAAACCCCAAAAGGGGTATAAAGACAAGAGGCTTGACTTCACTGCACTGGGCTTAACCCATATGGCTTGTCTCTTTCTGCAGAAGGGCAAGTCGTCTGCCAAAACTATTGCAAACAGTTCGAACCCAGTTGCCGGGAAGGTTAACCCGGTCAACAAATGCCCGCAGAAGTCGGATGTGTCAGCCTAACGGCGCAAAAACGCAGCTCTGCTGTAAACAGGCACAACGCAATCACATCTGGGGAAAAAAATCCGGATGAACGCAGAAGAAGAACCCATTCAGCAAGAACTCCCAGGCCATACAGTTCATAAAAATTGCTCTTGTGAAATGAATGATGGAGTCCAAGAATGAACCACAGAACGCCGTACCGCAAGGCAGATGACCACTTCACCACTAAATCCTAAACAAAACAAAATTAACTTTGAAAACACTACAATACAATAGTAATACACAAATAATTTTAATAACGCAAGTACTGAACAAGAACTGTTAATTGAATCTTTCCATGTTATTTTAGTAATACAAGTACTGCTTTTTTAAAAAAAAGTCGCTTAGAAGTCGACAGGGTCGACTTCATTGCACCGGGTTTTATCCCATATGGCTCGGTCTCTTTCTGCAGCGCAGAAAGCGTCACAAAATGCACGAACTCCATAGCTGTAGCGACGACCCACAGGGGTCTCCGAAAAAATTTCACCCGTGAAGCGAAGGATGCGGCCCGGGATCGAACTCACAACCGTCGGAGCCCGAGTCAAACGGCTTGACCACTTCGCCATGGAGACTCCCTTTAGTATCACAAGTACTGAATTAGCCATGACATGGTGATGAGTTTCAAGAACTGTCAGTTGAATCTCTCCGTGTTATTTTCAAACCACAACATGAGTTGCTCACTTTTGAAAAAAATGAACTGGTGATGACATTTTCTCCTCTTTTTTGTTTATTTATTTATAAAACTTGCTTATTCTGAACTTGAGCGCAATCCACGGAACTGATTTTTGTGTGAGGTATCATTATTACCAGTGTCCATCAAGCGAACCCTCTTTGACTTCTGAGGTACTTGTAATTTACATCCCCAAGTAAAAGACGAGAGATGAACATTTAAGTCCAACTGACCAGCGTGTAGAAAGGAACCCACTACGTCACTGTAGCAGAGAAAGTTTAAGTGGCGTGTTAATCCTTCAGGTGACAGTTGTTTATCCCCGCAGATAGGCCACACACTGAACCCGGGCATGCTAGTGAACAACGGAAAATGCTAAACCATATAAATGAACTAAGTGTAAAGACGTGTGTGACAAGAATAAGACTCCCCACAGATACAGAATTTTAAAAAAAAAACATGTTAACAAATACACGGCAACGCCCAAAATCCACATTAAGAAACTTTTGATTATTACAATTTTTTTTTTTGCATATCCCTTACAGGATGTTGCAGTCAACTTCAGCATTTTTCAGCTGCTGTTGAGTTGATGTACTTGGCAAGATTACGCTCAGTAGTTTGCTATTGCTTTCTGAGCAACCAGCTCACATACCCCGTAAGTTACCAACGTGGCGAGAACAGCTACCGATTCTCGTGCAGGTTACGTTACTCACGAGAATATACAGGATTACGGAGAAATACGTTAACCCCATGGCCAGGGAGACCAGCTTATTACAATTAGACCCATAAAAATGCATGAACTGAAATCAGACCAGCATTAGATACCCATATAAAGACATCTGCATAAATAACAACACTAAAAGAAACAATATACCCATATTAGAAAAGCTCATTTTACATGACACAGTGTCACAGCATAAGTACTGTTTACTTGGACACCTATGTAAAAATAACCCCAAAATAACTTTCATTTTCATCATGAGTCATAACTATTACTATTATACTATTATATATTAAAATATTTTCCATTAAAAAAAAACACTGAAACACTAACTACACTCACACTGACAACACTTCAACAGTGAGAGACCAGACCATTCTTATTATTCTTTGCTTATTAAGTTATTCTCACATTCACTGACACAATGAAATCATTAATGGAGTCAAAAGACAACAACGAAGCTCATTAAGTTAAATTAGCTAAGCGACATGAAAACAAGAAGTGCTGACATTGTCATTGCGACTTTCTGCGCAAAAATAATAAAAATATTGCTGGTTTCTGCCCAACGTTTTCCTCAGACCCACCTGGCGGTGACCTAGCCCATGAAATTACAATAACACACAACTAGCGCCCCCATAGCCAGCAACAGGGGAGAACACAACGCTGGGAACAACACTTACTTATACTTGTATCTTCTCAGAACATATTAATATACACCACGAAACGGTCTAGACCGCGCAAACCTCATGGCCAAGTAGCCATTATGATAGATGAGAGGACAACTAGCGCCCCCAGCAGCTGCAACAAGGGCCACAATTAGAAGAAGACCTACCGTCTGCTTGCTTGCTAACTTACCTAACCAATAATTTAATTTAATTACTATCTCGGAACTTCACCACAATATTGTCAAAATTATAGTACACTTTCCAACATCGCTGCCACTCTACACATCCTATGTGATGATGTTCGAATATGATAAACAATATCACCGTTGTCTATATTAATTAACACCATTTCTCAGAGACATGAAGGCAGGATCTCAACAAGAACATATTTCCGCGTCTCAAGTTTAAAGACAACTTGAGATTGTTTTCCAGAGTTACTTTCCTTGGGATGTTCATCATCATTATCATGTGCCATGCCGACAAGCTGAGGCGATCAAGTTTCGCCTTCTCACACGATCCCTAGAGTCTTATGTCAGCTCTGTGTTCTTGTCTCCATAATTCATGTGGAAAAACCATTCAGGTACTTATCGCTCTGCCTTCCCCTTATTCTTTTCTCATCAATATTGCCAGTTGTCACTAAGTTTTCCAGTCTATTTATCAATAATGAGTCACATCACAAAGATTTTGCTATGAATTGAATTAACATGCAAAGAGTGAGGAAGAAAATACACCCTGAAATAGGAGAACAATGTGGGTTTGTAGAAGGAAAGGGTACATTACAGTAAATGTTGTGTATATGCTGCGTTCAGCTATTGAACGTTCCATAGAAGTAAACAAAGATATACATCTTTGCCTTATTGACTACACAAAAGCTTTCGATAGAGTAAGACATGTCAACGTGGTAGATATGCTTGCAGATTTACAAATTGATGGGGAAGACATTCATCATCATCAAGTGCCGTGCCGGCTGGCGTAGGCGTTCATGGCTCTCCACAGATCTCGGTCTTTGGTGTTCTGGATCAACTCTGCTGATGATATTCCTCCATGCCACCGTCTCAGTCCGTCCAGCATCATTTCTCTTGGTCTGCCTCTGCCTCTCTTCCCCTCGATCTTTCCAGTTGTCACGATGTTCTCCAATGCCTCTCTTCTCATCACATGACCAAAGAAAGATGTTTGTCTCTTTCTTATTGTTGTATATAGTGTTCTAGTTTCATTAGCCTCTTTCAGGCAATCGTTGTTAGTTACTCTGGCAGTCCAAGGAATTCGCAACATTCGTCTTAAAAACCACATCTCTGTTGCTTCTAAGTTCTTCCTAATTTGTTCATTTACATTCCAAGATTCGCTGCCATACAGCAAAACTGGTTCTATATAGCATTTTAGTACTCTCTTTCTTACATTCATTGATAGCGACTTATTGCATACGATACTCTTCATTTTCTGAAATGCTGTCTTTGCCTGCCCTATTCTGCTCTTAATCTCTTTTGTACATCTTCCATCTGATGTTATAAGTGCCCCTAGGTATTTAAAATTATCCACTTGGTTGAGAATTTCCCCTTCTATTTCTATGTCACATTTTGGCGTCCCCATTTTCTTTGATATCACCATTGTTACTGTTTTTTTGATATTCAAGGACAGTCCTTTCTGTGCACTCTCTGTTACTACACTGTCCAACAATTGTTGTAGGTCTGTTGCATTATCCGCTACCAATACTGTGTCATCTGCATAGCGTATATTGTTTATATTATATCCTCCGATTAGTATTCCTGGCTTCTCTTTGATCTCTCTCATTATTACTTCGCTATACAGGGAGAAGAGATCGGGTGACAAGACACACCCCTGTCGTACTCCTAGCTTTATCTGTTCGTAACTACCCTCTTTATTTCCCATTTTAATTGCTGCTACTTGGTTCCAGTATATATTCTTTATTATTCTTAAATCTTTCCCATCAATGTTGATATCTTCCAACATTTTAATCAGCTCATCATGTTTTACTTTATCAAATGCCTTAGTATAATCTATGAAGCATAAATATATGTCTCTTTGTTTCTCTATTGATCTTTCTATTAGTGTTCGTAATATATATATTGCATTGTTTGTACCCTTTCCTTCCATAAAACCATACTGTTCTTCACTAATTTCCATTTTTATTTTCTTTCTTGTTCTTCTCATTATAATTCTGAGTAGAAGCTTAGTGACATGGTTTATGAGGTTAATTGTACGAAAATCTTCACAATCAATTGCTCCTGGTCTTTTTGGTATAGCTATAAATACAGATTTCAGCATATCACTGGGTAAATATCCACTACTGTAAATATCATTCAACATTTTGGTTAATATATCTACTCCAAATTCTCCCAACACTTCTAATTCTTCTATTGTGATTTCATCTGGCCCAGCTGTTTTTCCTTTCTTCATATGTTTCATAGCATCAGCGACTTCTTCTTTTAGAATAGGTGGGCCTTCTAAGTTACTTTCTTCTGTTAATTCTTCCCTTTCTCCATTATATAATTCTCTTATATACTCATTCCACCTCTTCATTATAGCACCTTCCTCCAATAAAGTCTGTCCTGTTTTTGATTTCAAACACCCTGTATTTATTCTTATTTTTCTTCCTGTGAGCTCGCTGATTTGTCTGTACATACTTTTTTTTTATCTTAAATGGAATTTAATTCATTTTTTCTGCATTGCTCATTTAACCAACTTTCTTTTGCCTTCACACATTTATCTCTTATTTCTTTATTTATCTTAGCATACTCTTGTTTGTCATTTTTATTCTGTTTCCTTTTGTCCATCAACCTTAAGATTTCTTCATTCATCCATTTTTTCTTAGCTTTTTGGCTTCTCTCCGGTAATATTTCTTTGCTAGTTTGATGAATGGAGTCCCTTAACATTTCCCATTGTTCATCTATACTCTGTATTTTAGCTATTGCATTGTACCTATTTTTCACAGTCACTCTGTATTGTTCTTGAATTTCTTTATCTACTTTCAGAACCTCTTTATTAAGTCTCAAGTTTTTAACAATTTTTCCCCCTCTCTTTAATCTTACTTTTATTTGTCCACATAGTGGTACATGATCACTGTTACCGTCAGCACCAGGCATTGTCTTTACATTAATTAATGCATTTCTAAATCTTTTATTAATAAGTATGTAGTCAATTTGGTTGCGTATTTTCATATCGGGGCTTTTCCATGTGTATAGTCGTCTTTTATGGTGTTTAAACCATGTGTTTCCAATTATCATATCATTAATATTTGCCCATTCTATTAGTTTCTCTCCTCTTTCATTTCTTGTACCTAAACCGTAATTCCCCACTAGGCCTATATCCTCTATTTTTCCCTTTCCTACTTTTGCATTAAAATCCCCCAGTATTATTTTTATTTCTTGTGATCCAATTTGGGCTATTGCCATTTCAACTTCATCGTAAAAGTTTTGTATATCTTCATCACTACTGTTTGTTGTTGGTGCATATACTTGTATAATATTTATATCTATTGGTTTGCCTTTGATTTTGACCATTATAACTCTATCTGAAATGCACCAGTATCCAGTCATAGATTTGGCTGTATTTTCATCAAATATTATTCCTACACCTTTTTCATGTGTGTCCCCTCCATAATAAATTATTGTGTGTTTGTCGGTTATAATTTTGCCAGATCCCTTCCATCTCATCTCACTTATGCCTAGTATATTCATTTTCATGTTTTCCATTTCTCTTAGAACATTGTTTAACTTTCCTAGCTCATTTAATGTCATAACATTCCACGTTCCTACTCTAAATTTATTTAGCTTAGTTATTGTTTTAGTTTTGCCATCAGTAGCTGGATGACGGTCTGGTGTCACCTGTGGCTCATGACTGTCCCTACCTGACGAGGATGTCCTAAGACAGCCATTAACGTCGTTCACTATTTCTGAAATGTGTGTCGCCATGAAATCTTGGGAAGATAATGTGGTGGTTTCCCCTTGCCTTCCACATTCACACGGTGGTCTTTTAACTCTGCCTTTGACAGCCATTTCCGACTGTCAGGACAAGTGAGTGCCCTGCTCTGCTCAGCTGCAGAGTTGTCCACTTATTCCGGTGGATACTCGGTCCCCAGAGCTGTGTTAGCCACACCGTGGTGTGTTTCCATCCTCTACCGCGGGAAGACATTAGACTTATAAAAACATATAGTGGAAACAACAAACCGACATAAGGATTGATAATGAAGTGAGACAATTTCAGCCTATTAAGAAAGGTGATAGACAGGGTTGTGTAATGTCTGCAGATCTTTTTTCCCTATACAGTGAAAATATTTTCAGAAATGTAGAAGATATAAATGGAATCAGCATTGGAGGACGAAACATCAATACCATTAGATATGCAGATGATACAGTATTGATTGCAGACAATGATTAGACTCTGCACCATTTACTAGTTATGGTTGGTGCACTCAGTGACCAGGTAGGGTTTAAATTAGTTAGTTAGTTAGTCGACAGATCATCTTCATTGCACATCGAACCAATCAGTCCATAAGTGCTCGGATCCCCTCCTCAGCAAATCCCGCAGCGTGTAGCGGTTAACGACACCGGTTCTGTGTTGGTTTATCAATCTTCTTTGGCTTCCTGCGTAGTGTTCTTGTTTGGCCACCGCTCTTTTAATTTGCTGTTCTCGCAGTCTGGCCATGGCTGTAGATTCACAGTCATCACTTGGTTCACGCAAAAGTCTTACTTCTCGTAGATCATTCATAATGTCAGCCTGATCCAGGCTGACCTCACCTGCGAGCTTGTCAGCCCGCTCATTTCCTTGTACGCCCGCATGCCCTGAGACCGCTCCTGAGATAGCAACCATTCTCTTCGGATCCACCCCACCTCTATCCTCTTGATCATTCTCATTGAGTCGCTAAGGAAACATACCCTAGTGAATGTCTGTGTCTCGAGCCATGTTATTGCTTTACTTACTGCCATGACTTCCATAGTCAGGCTACTTGTAGTTTCAGTGAAAGCACCAGCGTCCTCCTTCACAATTCTCCCTCCGGCCCGAGCCGTAAAGGCCCATGAGCTTCTCACATGTCGGACGACCGACCCATCTGAATAGATGACAGCATCACCGTCTAGCGAATTCTCGAAAATCAACGCTTGTACTTTAGCCTCCACAGCAGCCGGATTTTCTTGTCTGCATTTTCTATCTAGTTGGATGCAAACATTTTAAATTACATTGTAAGAAGAGACAGCTCATGGTCATCACTAAGAAGAATGAAATACCACATTGTAACATATATGTAAAAGGGAATAACCTTAACCATGTGAATGGATACACCTATCTCGGAGCAGTCATACCATAACAGCTGATGGGCGATGTCTTGAATATATTAAAACAGGAATCTCCACTGCGAAGGTAACCAGGTGTATTTCAGATAAAAATAAAAGTATCTTATGCAAAACGTCACTATCGTTGAATGAAAACATAAAATTTCAACAATAGAATTGTACAAAAATTAACAATTAAATTTCTCTTTATTGTTTCCAATTTGAATGTTTCATGTAGAAAATAAAATAGACGAAGAAAAAGAGGAAGAAGAAGAAGAAGAAGAAGAAGAAGAAGGTGAATCAAGACAATGTAAGCAACATAAATCATAAAGAACAGCACACATTCACTTAAAATAATAATAATAATAATAATAATAATAATAATAATAATAATAATAATAATAATAATAATAGGAGAAGAAAGAGGGGTAGAAGGTGAAAGGGTAAAGCGGCGGAGGAGGAGGAGAAGGAGGAGAAAGAGAAAGAGGAGGAGGAGAAGAAGAAGGATGAGGAGAATGAAGAAGAAGAAGAAGAAGAAGAAGAAGAAGAAGAAGAAGAAGAAGAAGAAGAAGAAGAAGAAGAAAAAGAGGAAGAAGGAGGAGGAGGAGGAGGAGCAGGAGGAAGATAAGGAGGAGGAGGAGGAGGAGATGTAGGAGAAGAACGAAAATACGAACAAAAAAGGAGGTTGAGGAGTAGGAGAAGAAGAGGGGTAATAATAATAATAATAATAATAATAATAATAATAATAATAATAATAATAGGAGAAGAAAGAGGGGTAGAAGGTGGTAGTGTGAAGCGGCGGAGGAGGGGGAGAAGGAGCAGGAGCAGAAGGAGGAGGAGGATGAAGAAAAGAAGAAGAAGAAGAAGAAGAAGAAGAGGAAGAAGAAGAAGAAGAAGAAGAAGAAGAAGAAGAGGAAGAAGAAGAAGAAGAAGAAGAAGAAGAAGAAGAAGAAGAAGAAGAATCGAGACAAAGTAAGTAACATAAATCATAAAGAACAGCACACATTCACTTGTAATAATAATAATAATAATAATAATAATAATAATAATAATAATAATAATAATAATAATAATAGGAGAAGAAAGAGAGGTAGAAGGAGGAAGGGTGAAGTGGCGGAGGATGAAGAGAAGGGAAAGGAGGAGGAGGGGTAGGAGGAGAAGGAGGAGGAGGAAGAAGAAGAAGAAGAAGAAGAAGAAGAAGAAGAAGAAGAAGAAGAAGAAGAAGAAGAAGAAGAAGAAGAAGAAGAAGAAGAAGAAGAATCGAGACAAAGTAAGTAACATAAATCATAAAGAACAGCACACATCCACTTGTGAAGCAACCAGGACTGCAAGAGCTGTGAAGAACAGGCTGGACATAAAAACCACTACAGGGGAACCTCCTCCTGAAAGGTCAAGCACTCTTTGCCCACATTGTCAAAGAACATTTCGAGCCAGAATAGGCCTTATCAGCCATCTTAGAACTGAAATGAATGGACATCATCATTCTTGATGGACAAACAACAAGGGATATGGAAGGAACCCGAGAAGGTAGTAAAGGATAAGAGGTTAGGAAGGTATCCCAGGATAAAGTAAAGGATAAGAGAATATGAAGGAACAACAGGAAAAACAAAAGAAGTAACCTTGCCGTTGTTGGAGATTGAAACGGGAACAATATCTTGGTAAGCAAGGGCAATATCAACGACTTTATTTAGTCAAAGGGAAGCAACCTTCTCTTTTATAGATGTTTGCTTTTATTAAGTCTGAACATTTCAGTTTTACAGTAGCGTTGTTGATTAGCGCGAAATAACTTGAATTTTAGAGTCCGCGATCAGAAACTAGATAAAACTATTTAAATATAAATAAAATTTGTAAATGCTTCTCATCTCTTTGCAACATATTGTCCAAATAGTAACGAGCTTGCATCAACTGCCCTAAAGTTGAAAAAAATTAATGTATACTTTCAATAAAAGGTCAGGAATTTAAAATTTATCTAGGAGGGGATTTGGTGAACGCGCCAAACCCCTTAATATTCTGAATATAAAATATAGAAGTAAACAAGGATATACACCTTTGCTTTATTGACGACTACACAAAGGCAGTTGATAGAGCAAGACATGTCAACATGGTGGATATGCTTGCTGATCTACACATTGATTGGAAAGACATTAGACTTATAAAAAACATATATTGGAAACAACAAGCCGCCATAAGGATTGATAATGAAGTAGGACAATATCAACCTATTAAGAGAGGTGTTAGGCAGGGATATGTAATGTCTCCAGATCTTTTTTCCCTATATAGTGAAAATATTTTCAGAAATGCAGAGGATATAAATGGAATCAGCATTGGAGGACGAGACACCAATAACATTAGATATGCAGATGATACAGTATTGAATGCAGACAATGCACAAGATCTACAACAATTAGTAGACGCAGTTGTTGTACACAGTGAGCAGCTGGGGTTGGAATTAAATTGTAAGAAGACACAGGTTATGGTCGTTACTAGGAAGAACGAAGTACCACAATGTATTATACAAGTAAATGGGAATATTCTTCAACAAGTGAATCGGTACAATTATCTCGGAACAGTCATAACATCTGATGGGAGATGCCTTGAAGAGATTAGAACAAGAATCGCCATGGCGAAAGTAGCCTTTAGCAAGATGAAAAACATTCTGACCAATAAAAAGATGTCAATTGAAACGAGAAAAAGAGTGTTGAGGGGATATATAGAGCCTGTTCTTTTGTATGGATGTGAAACTTGGACAATGTGCAAAGGAAAATGCAAAGAATACCATGGACAGACAGAAAAACCAATGACCAAGTACTACAGGAGACAAATGAAAATCGTAAATTGATTAGCGAAATTAGACGTAGACAGTCAAGATGTTTTGGACATGTTATGAGAAGAAATGGATTGGAGAACTAAGTGACAACTGGCAAGATCGAAGGGAACAGACCAGGAGGAAGACCGAGAGGAAAATACCTGGATGGCTTGGCCACATGGCATGGACGAGACAGGAACCTGAGCTGATACACAACGCTGGTGATCGAGTAAAATGGCGAATCATGACCGCCCGCGCTTTTCGGCATGGCACATGATTGATTGATTGAATATATTCTTCTTCTTCTTCTTCTTCTTCTTCTTCTTCTTCTTCTTCTTCTTCTTCTTCTTCTTCTTCTTCTTCTTTCGTTCGCCTGAAATATGTCTATAACTGCAATGTTCCTTCAATATTTATTATTTTAAGAAGCCTACATTGTTTTCCCAGAACTTGCTCATTTGTCGATTGTTCATGCTAGCTGGTTCTTGTTATTTTTCAGTAACACGACACATCTCTCACTCTAAAATCTTTCTTTCTTTCTTTCTTTCTTTCTGTGTCTGTTTCTTTCTTCTTTCTTTCATTCTTCTGTCTTTCTGTTAGTGGTATTAGCAAATATACAAGGGTTAAGTAGGTAAGGGACCTACGACTGGTCTAGCAAAAAGATAGGGAATTTACTTGATCCTGAAATTCTGCTCAAGATTCATGGAGGAAATTGAAAGAAAGGCTCTAGTCACAGGCGCAGGACCTTCAATTATCCCTCCTCACGACGCCTAACGGCATAAGTGGAAGAAACAACAACAAGTGCAATGTTGTCTCTACGACGCCAAACCACATGTGCACATGGCTGAGTCACCAATCTTAAATTTCGTCACAGACAGCAGAACACATACTCCAGGACTGCCCAAACTACACCATATCCAGGCGAACCTTCTGACCTAGAGAGATAACAGTGATAGATACAATCTATGGACCGCTGAATTGCTAACAAAGACTGTTAGATTCACAGAAGAGACAACATTGCAGTTATAGACACATTTCAGGCGGACGAAAGAAGAATAAGAATAAGCAGAAGAGAAGGAGGAGGAGGAGGAGGAGGAGATGTAGGAGTTAGAGCGAAAATAAGAACAAGAAATGAGGTTGAGGAGTAGGAGAAGAAGAGGGGTAATAATAATAATAATAATAATAATAATAATAATAATAATAATAATAATAGGAGAAGAAAGAGGGGTAGAAGGTGGAAGGGTGATGCGGTGGAGGAGGAGGAGGAGAAGGAGGAGGAGGAGAAGGAGGAGAAGAAGGGTCATAAGGATGAGGAAGAAGAAGAAGAAGAAGAAGAAGAAGGAGGAGGCGGAAGAGGAGGATGAGGAGTTGTTGGAGAAAAACGAAAATAAGAACTAGAAATGAGGTTGAGGAGTAGGAGAAGAAGAGGGGTAATAATAATGGTAATAATAATAATAATAATAATAATAATAATAATAATAATAATAATAATAATAATAATAATAGTAATAGGAGAAGAAACAGGGGTAAAAGGTGGAAGGGTGAAGCGGTGGAGGAGGAAGTGAAGGAGGAGGAGGAGAAGAAGGAGGAGGAGGAGAAGAAGGAGGAGGAGGAGGATGAGGAAGAAGAAGAAGAAGAAGAAGAAGAAGAAGAAGAAGAAGAAGAAGAAGAAGAAGAAGAAGAAGAAGAAGAAGAAGAAGAAGAAGAAGAAACAGAAGAAGAAGAAGAAGAAGAAGAAGAAGAAGAAGAAGAAGAAGAAGAAGAAGAAGAAGAAGAAGAAGAAGAAGAAGAAGAAGAAGAAGAAGAAGAAGAAACAGAAGCAGTAGAAGAAGAAGAAGAAGAAGAAGAAGAAGAAGAAGAAGAAGAAGAAGAAGAAGAAGAAGAAGAAGAAGAAGAAGAAGAAGAAGAAGAAGATGAAGAATCGAGACAAAGTAAGTAACATAAATCATAAAGAACAGCACACATTCACTTGTGAAGCAACCAGGACTGCAAGAGCTGTGAAGAACAGGCTGGACATAAAAACCACTACAGGGGAACCTCCTCCTGAAACGTCAAGCACTCTTTGCCCACATTGTCAAAGAACATTTCGAGCCAGAATAGGCCTTATCAGCCATCTTAGAACTGAAATGATTGATTGATTGATTGATTGATTTAGGAACCGACATCACAGCATTCGGGACATTCCCATAAGCGCTCCGTCCCCATCCCCAGCAGCCAGCGAAGAGTTCCAACACTAATAGTTCCAGTAGCAATCTGATTATATGTCCGTCTCGCCTTTCCTCTGAGCGTCGAGCGTTGGCCAGATCCAATTCTCATTCTTACCAGACTATGGTGATCCATCTGCTCCTCCGAGGTGTACACGTGCTCCCACAAGGCCGCAACCACGTCTGCCTTGTCATGCATCAATACTCCACCAAGTTTTGCCGAACCAGCCAATCTGTCCGCCTGTTCATTCCCCAGCACACCGGCATGCCCAGGAGAAAAGATCCAGGTGATGCTTGCCACCCGTGACCTCCGAAGCGAAGCAAGCCACCCTGCACGAAGCTTGCCTGTTCTCACCCTTCTCAGCATGCTTTCTGAGTCAGTTACAATCACAATGTGTGTATGTATCGTGTTTTCTATCCAGCGGAAAGCTGCACTGACCGCCTCCACCTCCATTCTTAAGCTAGATGTAGTGTCATCATACGCCAGACTCTCCTGCACCAAACGCCGACCATTAGTTTTTGCCAAGAACCCCCATGCACTTCTCCTACCTTGTAACACTGACCCATCCGTGTAGATAATCACATCACCCGGGCGAGAATTTTCCTGAATTAGTTGCTGAATTCAATTCAGCAAATGAAATGAATGGTCATCATCATTCTTGATGGACAAACAACAAAGGATAAGGAAGGAACCCGAGAAGGTAGTAAAGGATAAGAGGTTACGAAGGTACCCCAGGATAAGTAAAGGATAAGAGGATATGAAGGAACAACAGGAAAAACAAAAGAAGTAACCTTGCCGTTGTTGGAGACAATATCAACGACTTTATTTAGTCAAAGGGGAGCAACCTTCTCTTTTATAGATGTTTGCTTTTATTAAGTCTGAACATTTCAATTTTACAGTAGCATTGTTGTTTATCAAGAAATAACTTGAATTTTAGAGTCCGCAATCAGAAAGTAGATAAAACTATTTAAATATAAATAAAATTTGTAAATGCTTCTCATCTCTTTGCAACATATTATACAAATAGTAACAAGCTTGCATCAACTGGCCTAAAGTTAAAAAAATAAATGTATACTTTCAATGACAACCTGAGAGATCAAAAAATTTATCTAGGAGGGGATTTGGTGAAACTGCCAAACCCCTTAATATTCTGAATATAATATATAGAAGTAAACAAGGATATACACCTTTGCTTTATTGACTACACAAAGGCTTTGATTGAGTTAGACATGTCAACATGGTAGATATGCTTGCTGATCTACACACATAAAAAACATATATTGGAAACAACAAGCCGCCATAAGGATTGATAATGAAAACAAGGAATAAAACAAATATGGCTGACAGTCCGGTGATACGTTAAGGTCTGTGTGTGATTTTATTTCTAGAGATGGTTTTCTTATACGTATCTCCTCATTTTGGACATTATCATTTGATTTGGTCAACAAGATACTGGCCTGGCTGTTTGGTTCGGAAATAAAATGCTGATAAAATGTGAAATACTTCAATTTTCAATAGTAAACATTCTGTTATTATGTTAAGGTCAAGGAGAGTCTGCCAGAGTCGCATGAAGAAATTCAAAAGTACTAAATAGTATATGTCCACAATATTTATGTTTTCGGGATATAAGAGCTTTGATTCAAAGTACAGAAGAACAGAATCGTAAAGGCAACTATTTTAGTCATGTGCCTCTTTGTTGAATATTTTGGATTGTTCATACCAACGGTTCTTGTAAATACGTCATTAAGTATAATTAACTTTTCTTCTGGGGTACTCTCAAACGCAGTGACTAAAGCTGTTGTACACTGGCGGTGACGTCATTATTTTGGTTGTATCTATAAATAACAGACCGGAGGAACAGCATTATGTGTTTGTGTGTCGAGTAAGACCATAGTCTACTCTTGCAAAGGATAGGTGCTGAAGACGGAGGCAGCCAGCCAGGAGGCGCACCACAGAAATCAGGATGCCACGCAATAACGCCGTGAATTATGTCGACAACTGCTACATGTTATGGTGCTCGCCCTGCTCTGGTCCCACAGACAGGTGCAGTGCCGGGCCTTAATCTCGTAAGGATCTAACCACAAATAAGGGAGGTCCTTCTCATATGTCCTGCGGAGCCAGAGGGCCTGACAATAGACCGTCTGGCCGTACCAAACAAAGACTTAAAATAATGCACTGGAATGCAGAGGGTATCACCAAAAAAAAAAAAGAATAGAACTAGAAAACATCTTGGCCAATGAAAATGTAAGTGTATGTTGCTTGCAAGAAACTCACCTGAACGAAAATATAGCCTTCAAAATCAGAGGCTACCAGTGTTACCGATCTGACCGAAAGGACAGGCGAAAGGGTGGGATACTGACTCTTGTCAAAAACAACATTCCTGCTTCCCAAATTGAAGTTCACATGGAAGGGGCTGAGTATCAGGCACTTAAACTTAAGACAGACAATACAGACTTTCACCTGATCAATTACTACTGTCCAAATGACCGCCCACAGGCACTGGACACACTACCATTAAAAGGAAAAATGATTGTGTGTGGCGACTTCAACAGCCATTCGCAGAGCTGGGGCTATGATCACATGGACCAGAGAGGAGAGAGATTGGAAGATTGGCAGGATGAGAATAGATTCATCCTGATTAACAAGCCGTCTGACCCACATACCTTCTACTCAAGATCATGGCACTCTACAACTACACCTGACCTGGCGTTTCATTCACTAGACCTGGAGTGGAACATTACACAAATTGTTGGGAAACAACTTGGTGGCAGTGACCATCGGCCAGTCTTTCTAACTGTAGAAAATGAGCTTGTAAGTGAAAGCAGCACCATCTCGAGGTGGAACTACAAGAAAACAGACTGGGTAATGTACAAGCATCGCACTAGCATACTGGTTAGAAACCTGAACACTGAGAAGGACATAAATAAAGTAGTTGAAGAGTTTGGGAAATGCATACTACAGGCAGCACGCGAAACAATACCAAGAGGAGCCCGTAAACATTATAAACCCTACTGGAATAGTGAACTGGAACAATTGCATAATGATGTGGATATATGTAGAAAACAAGCAGAGGCCAATCCCAGCCAAGAGCACCACAATAAATATCAGCACGCAAAAGCCAAATTTCAAAGGGCCCAACTGCAGGCTAGACGGAAAAGCTGGCAGGAGAAAACAGAGTCACTGAACTTTGAAAAGACACAAGGAAGTTATGGAGGCTAATAAAACAGCTTAACGATGAGGGCACAGGGAGAAACTCAAAAATTGCACTACATAAAGACGGAAACATCTTAACAGGAAAGCAAGCAGCTGACCATTTTGCGGACTCATTCGCACAAGATAACAATATTGAAATTAGTCCAGAGAAACAACAGGAGATTCGAGAGAAATGGCACAATACAGGACAGAAGGAAATTGTACATGAGGTTATGGAGACACCTATCACATTCAGTGAACTGGAGCTAGCCATTTCAAAACTGAAAATGAGAAAATCACCAGGAGCTGATGGTATCTCCAATGAAATGATCAGGAACCTAGGAACAGAGGCCAAAGCAAAGCTGCTACAGATCTTTAATAATACATGGACCTTAGGCAGTGTTCTACAAGTCTGGAGAGAAGCAATCATGATACCCCTCCTAAAATCTGGGAAAGACAGTTCCATTGCCTCCAGCTACAGACCCATTAGCCTCACCAGTTGTCTCTGCAAAACAATGGAACGAGTCATCAATCACAGACTACAGTGGTACATTGAAAGTGAAAACATCCTTGTGCCACAACAGGCTGCCTTTAGGCAGTGCTACTCTACGGAAGATCAGACAACCTACCTCTCTCAAGAAGTTGAGGATGCATTCCAAGAGAAGAAGCTGGTACTTGCGGCTTGGATAGATCTGAAGAAAGCCTTTGACAAAGTCTGGAAAGAAGGTCTGATGAAGAAATTGAGAAACTGTAAAGTCAATGGAAGAATGTACAAATGGGTAAAAGCATACTTGCACAACAGAAGAGCCCGAGTACAGATAGACGGTCTCAAGAGCAAGAAAGTACTATTGCGTCACGGTGTTCCCCAGGGCGGAGTCCTGTCCCCAACACTTTTTCTAATCTTCATCAATGATCTTGTTGCTAATATACCCAATGGAATTAAAGCGGCAATGTACGCTGATGACCTGGTTTTGTGGAGCGCAAATGAACATGCATCAGTGGCCATCATATTGCTACAAAGAGCTGTAGATACATTTGTTGCATGGGCGGATAGATGGTGTATCAGCATAAACACTGACAAGTGCAGCACCACTCTATTTACCCTTTCTCCGAAACAAAAGGCAGGGAGCATTCAGATAAATGGAACACCCCTAAGAGAAGATAAGGAACCAACATACCTTGGTGTAACATTCGACGACAGGCTGACATGGAGAAAACACATAAAAAAGCAGTAGCAAAAGCCAGAAGGAAAAATTGCCATCCTGAGAAAGCTAACTGGAACCACTTGGGGAGCCAGTGGGAAAATACTTAGCAAAGTTTTTCAACAGAGCATACGACCACACTTGGAATACGGGTCAACTGCGTGGTGTTCGGCATCAAAAACTACATTGCAGGAGCTGGACGAGGTACAAAATCAAGCTCTTAGAGTCATAACAGGAGGGATGAGATCAACCCCTATAGTAGCAATGGAGAAAATGGGGAGGACACAAGCTGTAAGAGAGCGCAGAGATACAAAAACACTAATACAAGCAGAAAAGTTTCTCAGCTTGCCAGGCCACCCTATGAAGAACAGATTTGAAAACTTAGCTATGGGGCCGTTGAAAAGAAGTAGTTTCATCCACCAGGCCAAACAACTCTGCAGAGAAACCATCGATCTTCCCACAGTTGATATCCCCCTGACAACCATTCCAGAGCGAACCCCGTGGAAAGATGAACATAGAATATCGCTACAAATCCAGTCAAAAGTGAGAGGAATATTTGACAAGGAAGAACAGAACAGTGTACAGCGCAGAACAGCCACTCTCAGCTTCCTTGATGACGAATACCCACAGGACCTCTGGATCCGAGTCTACACAGATGGGTCAGCACAAAATGCTGTTCGAAATGGAGGAGCGGGAGTGTACATAGAATACCCAAATCTCCCCCGATGTGTCTCCACCTTGCCGCGGTGGGGGAGCTTGTGTGTCCCTCTGACCCCACGTGCTTGCCGATGGGTGAAAACTACATATCGGACAGCTTATGGGATAGGGGCCAGACTAAGAGAGACACAACCTGCTGCTCTGCGGGTTAGACTGAGGTGAGGATTACAGTCAGAAGTTTAAATCAGGCGCACGAAGTTCTTGGTCCGGACAAAACACTTAAGGCTCCCTGTCGAGGGGTTTGGCTGAACGCCTCTAAGCCACATACCCTTGGATCTGAGAGCCAGGCAGATACCCGTCTATCGGAAAATAGAAACGTGATACTGAGCAAGCTACATGCTCAGGTCTGATACATGTTCGAAGGCTCTCAGCTGGGGGATATGAGGGATTCCCGGATGAGAAAAGCCTGACCGTTTCTCGTTCACTGCTGCACGAAGGTAAGGTGCTGAGCCGGCAGCACGTGTAGCCTACCTCGTGAGCGAGTACAAAAAAGTCAGAAAAGTGCTCCAGTCGAAGGACATGGTTACGAAAACTGTCTGTTCCTAACCCATAGAGAGTGTAGACAAAAGTGGAAGAACGTCTCAACAACGCGAAATGGAACGCACGGCGAGCGAACCTATTGCGTGGTCTGAAGTCACAAGCAAAAGCTTACCGAGTGGATGTCGCTCGCAGTCTGACCGCTCCTGGTGTGTGCTTGAGCGATCAGTGGCAAGCGGGATGCTCAACACATGGAAGTGAGGAACTAAAGCAGCCATGAGCAGGACGTGGAAACTCCTCGGGTGAGCCCAGTCTCAGAGCAATATGTGCCGGCTCTGCAATTATGGAAGCCTCCTTGGATAGCGAGATAATGCCCATGGTCTGCCCCTGCCTTCCCTTGAGGGCCGACCGCGATATCGTTAATCGTTCTATCCTGACCAGCTGAGATGTGGGTGACATTACAACAGTCTAACGTGTCTCGAAACCAGAGGAAGGCTAACCTCACTAAAAAATGCCCGCCGGAAGTCGGAAGTGTCGTCCTACGGGTGGCAAACTAAAAATTGACACTACGCAATTACGTCCGAGTGAAATGTCTCGTCCGAATGTCTCTCGTGCTAGGAACAGCTCTGACTACCTAGTTTCCGAATGCCGCTCTTGTTCGGAACAGCTCTGACTAGGTAGTTTTCCGAATGTCTGTCGTACCTGGAACAGCTCTGACGGGCGCAACGACAAGCACATGTGCGAAAACTCGCTGAGTGAATACCTTCTGCAGACCTGTCTGGTTTGTGCGGGAACGGCCTGGGGCGAACGAAATGCCCAATATATTGATGTGAGGAATTAAAGCAGCCATGAGCATGACGTGACCATTCCCTTGGTGAGCCCAGTATCAGGGCGCTATGTGTCGGCCCTGCAACTATGGAAGCAACCTAGGATGGTGGAAAATGCTATGGACTGTGCCTTCCTTCTCTTGAGGGATGACCGAAGCCCTCGACTGTTCGAACTTGACCAGCTGGGATGTGGACGGTACCACAAAAGTGAGAGTCTCCCAGGATTGCTAACCTGGTCAAAAATGCAAGCGAAAGCCGGATGTGAGACCTAAGGGTTTTCAACCCAAGGGTGCCTAACGCACACCGCAATCACATCTGAAAAAACACTCCGGATGAACGAAAAGAAGAAGAAGAAGAATACCCAAATAATACTAGAGACACGGCCAGAATTCCAACAGGAAAGTACTGCCATAATTATGATGCTGAAATTGAGGCAATCAAGATAGCCACAGAGAAATTACAAAATACCAGCCATGGTACACAACCTGTGGTGATATTGACAGATGCAAAATCCGTAATAGAGGCGCTCCTGTCTGGGAAATTGCCAGTTCTGAGGACACTACTTTCTGAACTTAGCAGTCAGCGTAAGATCACCATACAGTGGATACCATCCCACTGTGGAATCCCCTGAAACGACAGAGCTGATCGATTGGCTAAGGAAGGAGCACAAGAAGAACAACCAGATGTGCCTATTACATACCACCAAAAGAAAAGAATGATCAAATCAGTCAGAAGGCCACCAAACCTTACTCAAGGCGACTACCACGTTATGGACAGACCAGAACAGGTCATTCTTCTGCGCCTCAGAACAGGACACAATAGATTACGCAACCACATGTATACAAAATTCAAGATTGATGACTCAGCCATGTGCACATGTGGTTTGGCGTCGCAGACAGCAGAGCACATACTCCAGGATTGCCCAAACTACAACATATCCAGGCGAACCTTCTGGCCTAGAGAGACAACAGTGGAAGATAAACTCTATGGACCGCTGAATGAACTAAAAAGGACTGTCAGATTCATACAAGAGACAACATTGCAGTTATAGACATATTTCAGGCGAACGAAAGAAGAAGAAGAAGATAATGAAGTAGGACAATATCAACCAATTAAGAGAGGTGTTAGGCAGGGATATGTAATGTCTCCAGATCTTTTTTCCCTATACAGTGAAAATATTTTCAGAAATGCAGAGGATATAACTGGAATCAGCATTGGAGGACGAGCGTGGCACATGATTGATTGATTGAATATATTCTTCTTCTTCTTCTTCTTCTTCTTCTTCTTCTTCTTCTTCTTCTTCTTCTTCTTCTTCTTCTTCTTCTTCTTCTTCTTCTTCTTCTTCTTCTTCTTCTTTTTCTTCTTCTTTCGTTCGCCTGAAATATGTCTATAACTGCAATGTTCCTTCAATATTTATTATTTTAAGTCTACATTGTTTTCCCAGAGTCAGTCAGGTCTTAGTCAGATATGACTGAGCTACCGTATAACAGTAGACGGTACTACCTGGTTTCTGTTAGCGCCGAGCGTTGGGCGGCGCTTACCAAACCCGACACCCCACATTGTGCCAACGGCTTCGGGCGGAAGAGCGCAATTGGGAGGGTACAAGCCTTACCCTGGTGCGAGGAAATGCAAGCTAAAGACAAAATTGTCATGGCAGGGCAGACCAGGCCCTAAGCCTTGGTTGGCGACTGGTCTAGGATCGAAGCTCCGACAGGCGGACAGTTAGAGCATTGCTTTGCTGATCCGGCAGCTTCTGCAGCTTGTCTTGTTCCAGATGTAGAGGTGTTACCTTTCCTCTGGAGTGAACTAGGCAGGCCGAGAGAGGGATCATGCTGCATGGGCAACACATGATCTCTATATTTTAGCCCAGGCTTTGTGCTATGGAGAGGCAATAACTCCATCCCTGGTCTTAACTGGTCTCGGAATCAAAGCGAGAGGCAACTGTTACGGGTTATAAGTCCTTGTCAGTTGGCGTAGACATGGGGCGCCACGCGTTGCCTCTGACGGTGGGAGACACCTATAGGTGTCACTGATCAGCTACCGCCCGCCTCAAGCTGGGCAGCCCCCAGCCAATTGGGTGCTGATCCGCCACAGCCTGCCTGCTTCAATGGGTGCTTGGGGCTAGGATAAAATCTGAATCGCAGGCTGTAAAACCAATGCACCAGGTACAAACAAAAATATAAATAGAAACCTCAAGCTACGGCTTGCAACCTGGAACGTGAGAACCATGTGTCCAGGATTTTCCACTGACTTGACCAATATTGACGATGTGAGAAAAACGGCTGTGATTGGTGCCGAACTCAATCGTCTTAACATTGATATTGCTGGCCTGCAGGAGACTCGCCTCGCTGAGGAAGGGTCACTCAGGGAAAACAACTACACCTTTTTCTGGAAGGGTAAAGGGCAGGCAGAAAAAAGGCAACACGGTGTGGGCTTTGCAGTGAAGAATTCGCTACTGGGAATGATTGAAATTCCAGCAGGAGGAAATGAAAGACTATTATCCCTGCGCTTGGCAACCTCTTGTGGGTTTGCCACCATTATTACTGCATATGCACCGACACTCGATTCCTCTGATGATGTGAAGGATTTGTTCTATGAGGAGTTAGACTCTGTGATTAAGGCAGTTCCAAAATCCGACTACATTTATATGCTCGGTGATTTCAATGCTCGTGTGGGCAAGGACTCGAGTTCATGGCCAGTGTGCCTTGGAAAATACAACATCGGTCGCATGAATGAAAATGGGCAAAGGCTGCTGGAGCATTGCACCAGTAATGACCTATGTATTACAAACTCTTTTTTTAAAACAAAAGAGATGCATAAGGTCACATGGAAACATCCAAGATCCGGCCATTGGCACCAGCTGGACTTCATCATCACACAGAGACAACATCTGAACCATATATCATTGACTCGTAGTTACCACAGTGCTGACTGTGATGCGGATCATTCTTTGGTTGTTGCAAGGGTTAGACTGAGACCAAAGAGAATCTACACAGCTAAACACAAATCTAGCCCCAGGGTTAATATTATTAACACTCATGATCCTGAAAAGTGCTTTCAGTTTCAACAGCAACTTGAAGACGCTTTCACTGATACACCAGAAAATTGTACAGTAAATGAAAAGTGGGGTCAAATTAAGGAAACTCTTTGTAAAACTGCCGTAAAGGTTTACGGCACTGTGGATCATAAGAGGCAGGACTGGTTTGCGGCCAACAGCGAGACTCTGCAGCCCTTGATTGATAAGAAGAAGAAAGCTCTCTTAAGAAACAAGGAAAGACCAACGCGTAACACTCTGAGTGAGCTACGGCAAGCTAGGAAGGATGTGCAAAAGGCTGCCAGGCAGTATGCAAATGATTATTGGATCAAGTTATGTGAGTCCATTCAAATCGCAAGTGATAAGGGAGACATAAGAAGCATGTATGAAGGAATAAAGAAAGCCTGTGGTCCAGTGATAAAAAGAAGTGCACCATTGAAAACCTTGACTGGAGAAGTCATCACTGATAAGAAACAGCAGATGGACAGATGGGTAGAGCACTATTTGGAGCTTTACTCAAGTGAGACCAAACTAGCGGATAATGCCCTCAACGCCATAGAGGCTCTACCAACTCTTGACCACCTGGACACACTTCCCACCATAACAGAAGTTAAGTGTGCTATAAATGAACTTGCATCTGGCAAGGCTCCAGGTAAGGATGGGATTCCAATAGAGGTTATCAGGAGTGGGCAAGACACACTCACTATACAGATCCACCAGCTAATAGAGCTATGCTGGCGTGAAGGACAAGTCCCACAGGATTTCAAAGATTCAAGCATCATAACACTGTACAAGAACAAGGGCGATCGGAGCGATTGCAACAACTATAGGGGTATCTCACTTCTGTGTATTGTTGGAAAAGTATTTGCCAGAATTGTTCTGCGCAGACTTCAAGTCCTAGGAGATCAAGTCTACCCCGAATCACAGTGTGGCTTTCGACAGAACCGGTCTACGACTGATATGATATTCTCATTGCGACAAATGCAAGAAAAATGCCGTGAACAGAATCAACCACTGTTTATTGCCTTCATCGACATCACAAAGGCATTTGATTTGGTCAATCGTGAGGGTCTGTTCAAGGCACTAAAGAAGATTGGCTGCCCACCAACTCTTCTGTCCATTGTGGAATCGTTCCACACAGGCATGAAGGGTATAATCAAGTTTGATGGTGCAACTTCTGAAGAATTTGAAATCAAGAGTGGAGTTAAGCAAGGTTGTGTACTAGCTCCCACCCTCTTTGGAATATACTTTTCACTTCTACTGAAATATGCATTTCGTGATCAGGATGGTGGTATATACATTCACTCACGCTCAGATGGCGGCCTCTACAATGCTCAGAGATTGAAGGCTAAGACCAAAATTAGGAGGGTACTGATCAGAGAGTTGCTTTTTGCAGATGATGCTGCAGTTATGACCCACTCTGAGGAAGAATTGCAATGTCTACTATCTGCATTCTCCAATGCTTGTTCTGAATTTGGTTTAACAATTAGCAAAAAGAAGACACAGATTATGTCACAAGGTGCACATGGGGTACCATCAATCTTTATTGACGACGCCGAACTAGAGATAGTAGACCATTTTACATATCTAGGATCAGTGGTAAATAGCAAATTATCCCTAGATCAGGAAATCAACATCCGGATTGGTAAGGCAGCAACAACAATGAACAGGTTAAGAAAAAGAGTCTGGGAGAACAGGAAGCTTACTGCCAAAACAAAAGTCCTTGTCTATCAAGCCTGTGTCCTTAGTACTCTTCTCTATGGCAGTGAAACCTGGACAACTTACTCACACCAAGAGAACAATTTAAACAGCTTTCATATGCGGTGTCTGCGAAGAATTCTTGGTATTAAGTGGCAAGACAAAATCACAAATACTGAAGTATTGGAAAGATCAGGTTGTGTGACAGTTTATTCCATGCTCAGTCTTCGTAGACTTAGATGGATAGGACATCTTAGGAGGATGGATGATGGTAGAATACCAAAGGATATCTTTTTTGGTGAATTACAGATGGGTAAGAGATCTCAGGGTCGGCCTCTACTACGATACAAAGATGTGTGTAAGCGGGACATGATTGATACAGGCATTGATAATGCACATTGGGAGCAAGTCGCCGCTGAACGTGTTGCGTGGAGGGCAAATATCAGAAATGGAATAAAGTCAAAGGAGAAAATTATTGCAGAAAAGTCACACACCAAGCGTTTGAGACGTAAGATGGTGCATGATGGTGGAAATGACCACGTGTTCACATGCACCCACTGTGAACGGACATTTACAGCGCAAATTGGCCTTATCAGTCACACTCGCTACCGCCATAGTTAAAAAATATTATGCCTTTTTAAAGCACAAACTATCGTCTGTCAAGACGGCAAGGTGCCAATGATGATGATGATGTTTTCCCAGAACTTGCTCATTTGTCGATTGTTCATGCTAGCTGGTTCTTGTTATTTTTCAGAAACACGATACATATCTCACTCTAAAATCTTTCTTTCTTTATTCTTTCTTTCTGCGTCTGTTTCTTTCTTCTTTCTTTCATTCTTCTGTCTTTCTGCTGGTGGTAGTAGCAAATATACAAGGGTTAAGTAGGCAAGGGACCTACGACTGGTCAAGCAAACTGGTAGGGAATTTACTTGATCCTGTAACGGAAAACGGTGTAATATTGATATTATCTGGAAGGCTCGTCCGATCATGAAACCCAGTGCATTATTAACTGGGAGGCTTCGTACGGTCAAGAACAATATAGACATTGTTGTCATTCTGTTATCTGTGAACTCGGCGATTAGAGAAGGTTGGAAATATCTACTGAGGATTTTTCCACTGATTTTGATAAAGATGTACTGAGATACTGACGGAGGTACTGACTGAGGTTGACTGCGGGGGTCAAGGTCAGGGACAGTGGACATTTACTAAAATTTTCCACAGGAGAACTGGATAAACAAGTTGTTTTTAACGAAAACCAGACTTTATGTTCGTCTTTGTGAATCCCTTTGTTATCATTAATCTGTCACGAGCAAACAATTCTACAACGATAATTACGTGTCGTCATCGCAACCATGGTCGCATTTCTTCGCCAAAAGACCGACTGTTCAGAGTTAAAGTGTTGGACATTTGCTGTCATTTTTTATGTTGAACTTTGTCTTTAAGCGTGAATCTATCACATAATTGATACAACTACGGACCATCTCCGCTACGAAGGTATAAAAACGTTTGGATTATTACTTTGTTGTCACCACGTCCAGGGAAAGTAACAACATATCGAAAGAACATTTTGGATAATTACTATTACCGTCAACGTTTCCGACAGTTCGAATTGGTGATCACAACACGAAATGAAGTAACCACTCAACAAAACAACAAGTCGTTTGGAATCGAGCGTCGTAGTCACGTTAAAACATTTACAAACATAAATTTTTCAGGCTATTAGTGGAAAACTAATAACTTTTGTGACTGATTAATAAGCACAGTATTGTCGGCCAACCATTTGGACATTTTGTTTGCTCTCATTGTCTTATATATTTGTTGTCGGGTGTTACGCAATTATTTGTATGTGGTCCAGTGTTTGTCAGAAGTAGGAGATTTTTGTGTTGTTTCGCGAACGAGACAGGGCAAAAAGTTATTTTCTGAGGTGCACCATATATTTTCTGGGAATTAAATCGAAATGTCAGTTTGTTTAGTTCTGCAGAGACGGTCCTGGATTATATACCGTGCCATTTTGTGTTTAACCTCAGATTGGTGTATATTTTGATGTTATATTTTTTTGTTTTCTTTCATTATAGTTACATATGACATTTGTTTTCTTCGGATATATGTTATTATTATGATCTTTCGTCATTTCTGCTGTCCAGTGGTCTGTGTCAGTTTATATTTATATATTACGCGCACAGTTGTGTTTTTACATGGGCATGACAATGTTAGTTTTTATTTCTATGTAATCATCTGTATACGTGTCACTAGCCTATGCGTCTAGCGTTTTATAGACACCACTTATTATTATCATCCATTCGTTTGTATATGTATATTTATGTATGTTTAACAATATTTCCAGAAATTTTCTACAGCTATTTGCGATATATACGAGGGAGTATAGGTGATATTCCCCCTTCACTACCTAGTGCTTGCAGAGTGACAGGGTGAGCACAGAGTGATATTATTAGTACTACGAATTTGCGTACACAGTGAGTGGTGGTGTACTTAGGGAGGGCACACAAAGACTAGTAGCAGAGTCTTTACATTTATAATTGGCTGACAGACAGCAACGGGTCCACAAGTACAAGATGCCTACTTTAATGGAATATATTGAAGCAGGTGAAAGGTTAGGCCTGAAGGGAAAAGAGTTACAGGAGTATGCAGAAGCGAAAGAACAAAAACAGACTGAAAGAGACCAAAGACAGACTGAGAGAGAACAAAAACGCTTACAGGAAGAAATGGTAGCTGAAATGGAAAACAAGCGTCTACAGAAAGAGAAAGAGATACAATTGAAACTAGAAATGGAACAACAAAAACGTCTACACGAAGAGAAACAAATGCAACTAGAACTTGAAAAGGTAAAACACACAAATGCGATGGAAATTGAGAAAGAGAAGCTCAAGTGTCAAATGGAAACAGAAATTGCATTAAAAAAATTAGACCTATCTAAGGGTCAAAGTAAGGAAAACGGAAGACCTTCGCAGTCATCACAGCGACTAAAACTGCCATACTTTACGGACCGTGACAGTCTTGAAGCTTATCTTTCCAGATTCGAGGCATCGGCGAAATCTTTAGGCATTCCAGAGGAAGAATATTCTATGAGACTTGGTGAGGTTCTAACGGGCAAGGCCCTTGATACCATGTTTAATTTACCTTTGGAAGAAAGAAACAATTACACTATTTTACCTCAACGTTTGCTTACAAAGTTCCAGCTAACTGAGCATGGATACAGAACAAAGTTAGACAATTAGTGCCAGAGACAAATCAAGATTTTACAGATTTTGTTAACACAGTAAAGAACACATTTAACAAATGGATGGAGCTTGCAGAAGTAGGGAAAGATTTTAATAAATTAGTGGATTTAGTGTTAAGAGACAAGGTTTTATCATCATGTAATACAAACTTAGTGGCTTTCTTCGAAGAACGTAAGCCAAAGGACATAGACACAATGTCACAGTTAGGGCAAAATTACATGACTGCACATCCTAACAGTTCTATTGGTAGACAAATGACGGAGGAAATAGTCTGTGCAGCATACACTAAACAGGACCAGAATCCAGTTATTAGACCAAGGGCGAAAAGTGTGGATTCAGCACAGAAGTATGAATAAGAGTCTCAAGATAATGATTTCCGTGGCAACCATTTTGGCAGAGCAGGACGGTACTCATACAAAAGGGGGAATTTCCATAGATGTCCAAATAGTTATGCCGGATGCTGGAATTTGTGGGAGCTGGAGACACAATGCAGCACAGTGTGATGCACAACCATCCAGTGAGCCAACAAGTAACGCAAGGAAGGAGATCATCTGTTTCAAATGTGGAAAGAAGGGGCATGTCAGCTATCATTGTACGATGAGGGAAATGGAGCATTCTAATGCAGCACAAGTGATTGAGACTATCAACAATGAAGAGTGTAGTGGGTGCAAACCTCTTTTTGAAAAAGACGGTCAACCGGTCTTATTGTGTGGTCATACAGTGAAAGCAGGATCAGCAGTCCATGCAGGTGGAAGTATGAAGATGCACCATGGTTTCGTTAATGATAGGCCAGCATTAACAATTAGAGATTCCGGGTGTACGTCTATCGGAGTTAGAAAAAGTTTAGTGAACCCCTCGGAGTACACAGGTGAAAAGATTAGATGCATAACATTTAATGGGACAGTAGAATTCTACCCATTAGCCGTGATAGCAGTAAAAACACCATATATCACAGGAAGAGTGGTAGCGTGTGTTCTAGACTCACCAGTGGCAGATTTGATCATCGGAAACGTGCCAGGAGTTAAAGATTGTACAGAAGAAGAAGTAGCTTATTGGGACCAGAAACATAGTTTAAGTAGTAACGAGGTAGTTACCAAAAGAAAACCTAAATTAGAGAGTATAGCAGAACAAGAGGAGGCATTTGAAGGAAACACTCAGGGCAAGGATAGTACAGCTGAGCAGGTGAGAATGGATCTCAAACATAGCGTTAGTGACTCTCAGAGACAAGATACTACTCTGGACAAATGTGTCCAAGGGTGTAGTAGAGTAGAAAATAGGCAGTCAAAGAAGGGTAGATGGTGCTTCGAAAGGAAGAACAAGGTGCTTACTCACCGGTCTTCAGATAACGGAACTGCACAGAGGCAAGGAGTAGTACCCTTAGCATGTAGTGACCGAGATACTAGATCAGTTCAGGATAGTGCATGTGCAGGGCACATAGGTATAATGCGTATGCAGCAGAGAGCAAGGTGCCAGGGATATGGGCCAAGATTGAATAAAGAGTTCAGACTAAACAGAGACTCCAGTGTAACGGTGCAATATGCAGATAGGAGAGTTGAGTCAGGCCAAAAGAGTGTTCGCGACATCACGGACCTAGGGTTAGGGATAGCATACAGATGGTGTAAATATATGGGCACCATGAGGAATGGGTACAAGAAAGGTAGATACATCATCGACAGAAATAGATGGAGGTTTGATGCAAGAAAAGAACCACCTGATACGGGGTCGGTACACAAATAGGTTGTGTCTTCTTGAGGATGTTAGTAGACTTGCAGGTACACAGATATTATGTTCCCGATGATATGTTTATTATTATTATTATGTGATGTATTAGTTAATGCATTGGTACACAAGATGGAAAGTTGGTGGTATTGATGTGTTGGTAATATGGTAGTCTGATATGACTACTTGATGTATTATTCAGTGGGGTAGCTAAAGTAAGATGGAGCCATACTTAGGGCTACCCAGGCAATATGTCTGGGTCACATATTTAATAAGTTTTAGTCTCCCAACATTTGAAAACGATGTTTTCTTTTAAGAGGGGGGTAATGACATATGCCTGTATCATTGACATTGAGGTGAGTGACCTTTGTAGTGGGACTACGAGAAAAACAACCAGCCATGAAAAATAATGGTGAGGGTGAGTGGAGACCCCCCCCCCCCCCCCCCCAGGGTGGATGTGGAGAGAGACAGTTTTAGGCTGGGGTGTAATGTTGTGGGGAGCCCAGGGAGGGGCTACACAGCAGGGTTAAAAGACAGTGGAAAACATTGACAGTGGAGTGGAAGCTGGGACCGACTGAGAGTCGGGTCGCGGTAGACAGTTAATGTTTAGAGACCGAGCGGGTCGGTAGTCTAAGGAGAAGGAGCGGAGTTAGATATAGATCAGCTGTGTTGTAGATGGTGTCGCGAAACTGACTTCATTTCTCGGTGGCAGTTCCATCTGTGGGGCCAGGCAGAGCCTGGGTAAATTTCTTGACCTTCTCTTTGTTTTTGGGTACCTCTGAACTCGATGCCTCGTCTTCCTTCTGTTCTGTAGATTCTCCTAGGCTTTATCTTCACCTTGCTGGAAACGAGTTGTGTCACCACTGTTACGCGGTGCTGAAGTGACCTTTCCAGGGCACAAGCCTGGACAATGGAATGCGGAGAACCAGCTGTTGCCCAGTAGCACGTTCCCCCTCTGCACGTCATCGATGTTGACAGAAAACATTAACCAAGAAAGAACACAGATTTTCGAGGTATCAATACTGTATACGTTCAGGGAAATTAGGAAGTGTTTGTAATTAACGGAGATGTAGCTTCTGAGACGAATGTTGTGAAAACCGTGGACTGCCACAGTAACTAACAGAGATTGCCTGGAGGAGGCTAAGGAACGTAGAACATTATATACAACTATAAGAGAACATTATATACAACTATAAGAGAGATACAACATTATATACAACTATAAGAGAGATACAACATTATATACAACTATAAGAGAACATTATATACAACTATAAGATAGAACATTATATACAACTATGAGAGATAGAACATTATATACAACTATAAGAGATAGAACATTATATACAACTATAAGATAGAACATTATATACAACTATAAGAGATACAACATTATGTACAACTATAAGAGAGATAGAACATTATATACAACTATCCCAGGAATGCTACCTGGTCAAAAAAGCACGCTGTCGTCGGATGTGTTGGCCTACGGGATTCGGCCCAAGGGCGCATAACAGACACACCGCAATCACATCTGAAAAAAAAAAACACTCCGGATGAACGAAAAGAAGAAGATATACAACTATAAGAGAGATAGAACATTATATACAACTATAAGAGAGATAGAACATTATATACAACTATAAGAGATACAACATTATATATAACTATAAGAGATAGAACATTATATACAACTATAAGAGATACAACATTATATACAACTGTCATGGAGCTGATGACAGCGTAGATGAGTTAAAATGGTGAGCGAGTGCATCAATATTTAGAAATAGGAAACTCTTAGAAAGGTGCACAATGTGGCACTTATAATAAACAAGTGCCACGTCACACGGTACGTAGGATAGCGACCCAACTGTAGTTTTGGGGCATTCTATCACCAGCTTCTACACTAGACGGTAGGTTTAGGCGTTCGACCACCAGCTTCCACCATCAGCGTACACACAGAAAGGATCGTCTTAGATTCCTTCAACAGTTTAGACATAGGAAGGTAGTGTCACATTCTTGTCAATGGTTGTAGGAGTTGCAGTCAAATATCATGTTCGATACACGTCTGCAGATATTATCCACACGCAACGACTTTAGAACACGGCGAGGAGGTTTGGGCCATCTTACTTATACCTAGACATCATGACACCTCCAATGCAGGCGATATCACACTCAGTTGTCTAACAGTCCAGCCATGTATGCAGGTATGATTTGTGAGCTCAGTGCGAGAATGAGAGCAGTATGCGAGAGCCTGAAGACTCCAGTGTCCTCATCATTCAAGATCGTATTCTGATGCTTGCCGACAATAAAGGCGTTGTCGTTCTCCTCATATCGTGTGAGAGACTTGTTTATGGATTAACATGAAGTGTGCTGTCCTGTTGCGGTATACAGTCATTAGCGGAAAAATCAAACATCAGCCCACATAAACCCCAGAACCGTTACATGGGGAGCACGTCCAATAGAGATTTTGGACCTCAATGATCGTTTGGATATATTTGATGAGTCATTGAATGATGTATTGAAGGTCATCCTAACCGTTGGAAGAAGATGTTACAGTTTTACATACAACACTACATTGTTGTCCAGGAGGATCACGCCGGTTTGAGAATGTTGGGAACCATATGGCGTGTCCCCATTTGTTGATTTGTCTGTAAAAAAAGTTAACTGTCTTCATCAACGTTTTCGTCAAGGGCATATTTACTTGGAAGCAGTGGTTTTTCTATTGCGACAGCGTCTGTAAAAGTTTTGAGCATCTGTAATTTCACATTAGAGATGGCCGTGTGATTTCGGAATTATCGTCATATATTTTGAAATTCAAGTAATTATAATATCGCTCCATTCGTCACTTATCCAGGGAGCTCTTGGCTCTCAGCGATCCATTATCGTCCAGGGAGCGTGATTTCAAATTCATTTCTCTTTGATTGAGAAGTCTCCGTAATATGTTGAATCAGAGGTAGCTCTGGTTATCGAGCTGTAATGCGAGTGGACGGAACGGCGGCTGCTGATCGAGGTGCGGATTTTAAGATCTGGAATTTTTCCAAGTCTGCCACGTCTTATCAGGACTGGATACGTTAATTGTCGGAACCAGCAGCTCGTTGTTTTGCGGACAGATTGCAGGACTGAGGACCAGTTATAATTTTTGTTATGCTATGCCAGCTCATTGTTCAGAACAGACAAGTTAACCGCTTGTCGACGCCTCATCGGTGCTGATACAACGTTGAATAGCACTAGACGACGACAGTGCAACGAAGAAGGACAGATTTACGAAGACTTTTGTTGTAAACTGACAGATATACGAGGAATTGAGTTGAACTACGAAAGATCTACGAAGATAACGACTGATCAAAGCAGAATAGATCGGACAGTGGCTGAGCAACGCTGAATGTATTAGTTTACGACTGAGCAGAGTCTACGTTATGGCTACGCTTTGTAGCAAATGACACCGCCATCGATTACGTTTATTGCAGGGTCGGTGACAGGCTCTCTGCCTAGGGTGTCATAGTGTCATTTATCTGAGAAATCTTTTAGAACGATTGTCATTACAAAGGAGGATTTTGGCATCAACGTTGGAGTCAGATACGAGCAGGATTGTCTGATGGATCTGGTTGATCCAGCGATTGGAAAGTTTGCTGATTTTTGAGCTAAGTATTCGTGTGTGGTCTTTCAGTTAAATAGTTACAGACAAAATACTGTGAATTTTGCAAACATTTTATTCTTTCTTTGGGTAATCATGTCTTTTATGACGTCATAGGCGTTACACACTAGTGTGCTATCTTGCGCGTTGCATTCTAATTTCTTTGGTACGCATAGTTTCCTATGATGATATAGTAATAATATTTTGTTTTACAAAACTTTATTTATTTATTTATTTAAAGGACTTTAACTCTGTTTAAATTTTCTTATATTCTATAAATATTTTTGCAAATTGTATTCTTTATTTATCAGTGGACAATGTCTTGAGTGGCAGCGAACTATATATTGCTGCGTTCTTTGACTTTGTCTGGGTCAATTTTCATTTTACGAGTCACAGTTCATTCGTATGAAATTTCTTTTGGCATCTCGTCCGTACGATTTCTTTAGGATATAGAGTGCTTGTAGCAACATGTCGTCTTTACAGGACTTTGTTACGATTGGGAAGGACGCAGGAATGTCTGGACCAGATCTTGTGGCTTGGGCAGAGAAACAATTTGGGGTTTTCCAAGCACACGAAAGAGATGAGAGGGCCGAAGTTAGACAGTTGGAGAAAGATAGACTAGATGCACAAAGAGAACAAATGGCTGAGCAGGAAAGACAAAGGGTGTTTGAAAAGGAAAGGACGATGGCTGAAAATGAGAGAATAGCTTTGATAATTGCGGCAGATAAGGAAAAGATGGCTACTCAATTGGCTGCAGATAAGGAAAAGATGGCTACTCAGTTGGCTGCAGATAAGGAAAAGATGGCTACTCAATTGGCTGCAGATAAGGAAAAGATGGAAACTCAATTGGCCGCAGAAAAAGATAAGTTAGATAGAGAGAAGGAAAAGATATTATTGGAGACACAGTTGAGAGAAAAAGAACTGGCTATTAATATTGAAAAGTTAAATACGGAGAAGCTTCTGAAAGAAAAAGAATTAGAAAACAACTTTAAAATGAAACAGTATGGGAAAGACAAAGATGAACAGATCGCTAAAAATAAGATAGAGGCACATTCCACGGATGACATTAAGAAGTACAATGGGATAGTCAAGACATAGTCGAATTCTGACTCAATTTCTGCTTGGCTAGCTAATTTTGAGTTAATCATGGGGTTGTGGAAACCGAATGGGCAGTTTTACTGCACAGACATCTGATTGGTGAGCCTTTACAGGTTGTAGAACTAATTCCAGATGAGTTACGTAGTAACTATTCGTATATTCGTAACAGGCTCCTTTCTCACTTTTGCTTGGATGAATTTGGTTTACGTTCATCTTTCAAGAATCTTACTCCGAAATCAGGGCAGACGTTCCTTGACTTTTCGTCTTTAACACAAATGACATTTGATAAATGGGCTAGTTCAGCCAATGTTATGAATGATTACAATAAATTGCGTGATCTTATTATTAGAGACAAACTTATTTCTGCTGTTCCATCTTCTATGGCTTTGTTTCTGGTTGAGCACAAGTGCTCAAATATTCAGCAACTTGAAGATAAAAGTGAGTCATTCTTCAATGCACATAACGACATCTTTAGTCATAGTTCGTCCCCTTTAGTGGAGACGAATGCATGCGAGATTTTTCCTCACAGATCAAGGATGCAGGGTTATAAGGCACAACAACCCTCCATCAATCACGCGTATCAAAGACGAGAGAGACAACATAAAGATCTGCCGTATTCTAGACAGGAGAAAAAGGTTGTGTGGAAAACATGTAAATTCTGCAAATGTTTACATGGGTATTTACAAATGTGTGATAGACACCCTCATTTTGATAACTACATAAAGAAGTTGGCCGCTAAAAATAGAGACAGGTTTAACACCTATGAAAGACAAACACAATGCTTTCGGTGTAGGGCGTACGGATATGTTTTTAATATCTGTCCATTAAGACGTTTATATAAGAGGCAAACATCGGTATGGTAACATCGAGTAGTGACAGTGATTCTGAAGATACGAATCATGCAAATACGGTTGATATGGAGTATTCTCCCATTGATCCTGTATGTAATACTTGCCAGGTCTTCCATAAAGACGGGATTTTGACCTATGGTCACCAGGTTCCCGTGCAGGAGACAAATGCAGTTCAGATTACAAATGGAACATTGGTGATACAGCAAGCCATTGTAAATGGGGAGAATTGTAGTCCAGTCCGTGATTCCGGTTCTAGTATAGTCGGTATACATAGAAGATTAATTAGAGACACTGACTACACTCGGGAACATGTGACTTGTTGGACTTTCGGGGGGGGGGGGGGGGGAAGAGAAGAGAGAGGTTTCCAATCGCGTGGGCTGAAATAAACTGCCCATATTTCTCTGGAAAAATAAAAGTAGCTGTTTTGCCTGACCCATTTGTTGATGTCTTTATCGGAAACATCCCAGAATTACGCGATGTTTCTATTGAGGACATAGCAGAATGGGAAGGGAAGCATGCGGTAGCAAATGCTGTTGCTGGTGGACAAATGCATGAAGAAAATCAGGTACTTCACGATACGCTGGTTTCGAACTCACACATATCACATTCAGGGGTAGTAGCGCCCGGAGATGTTAGTACAGTTCAGGCCGCATCTATATCGCTGCAGCACAGCCTCACTCGGGTGGAGAAGCCACCGCGGGCATACATTGTCTCATAAATCGACACGGGCTATTGTCAGTCGGAGGATGTGGTTTGTAAGACAAATATTTCATCGGGTATTATCAATACTTTCTTCTGGTTGGTTTTGATAATAGGTACTATGTTATCTATCAGAGTATATAAAGTGGTAAAAGGTATGGTTGGAACCACAGTGTGCGTGAATAGGTTGTTAAAAGGTGGGTGGCACCAGAAATTTAACCAGATTAGATCTGTAGGCTATTGTACTATTCAGCGTATTCGAACAGTCTGCCTGACAACACAACTTGGCGAGTTTGAAATTCCCTTGCAGGAAGTAGGTTCCGTGTTCAGTTCCCATCTCAGTCTTATGGAAATGGTTGTATTACTGAAAATAGTACCTGTTTACGTTTTATTGTGTACATTCTGCCACAAGGGTATAATGAAGTACTACATCCGGTTTTATATTCTGACAGAAAGATATTTGAATCTCACAAGCGTTATGCAATTACACTATCTGTGGTAGTGGCAGTTCAGAAGTTTCCTAATATTTTGTGGGGAAAAAAGTTCTTAGTCATATCAGATTTAAAGATGGTTATTCATGGATGGGTTTTGCTTTGACAGGGTTTTGATTTCAGTGTTGCTCATATCTCCGGCAGTGAAAATAATTTAGCTGATTTACTCAGTCGCTTGTAGACAGTCTGTGGAAAGATTGTATATAGATTTCTTTATTGTGAGTTAAGTGAGAATAGTAGAATGTGTAAATTTAAGATTGCAGTACGATGACTGTGGCTACATTCTGAAATGCCACATATTTATTAAAACATTATATAGATATAAGTTCGTCACTTGTTTTTATTAATGTTTCAGGTAGACAGGTGAACAGTTTCACTTGATTATATTCATGTACCTTGGAGGCAGCAGAGACAATCAAAGAGACCTGATTGGTTGTCAATCAAGAGTGGTGGTAATAATTTTGATATTTTGCTTCGTGGATAGACTTTCCATTTATTGTAGAGAGTGTTCTTGGATAAACAATGAACAGAGATATTCTATAGGAATTATAGAAATTATACAGTGTGTAAGAATAAACCCGTTATAGGTTGTTTATTGACAGCTCAAGTGAGTGATGCGATTTCGTGGATAGTTGATTTACCGTAATAGGATATTAGAAATTTATATTATTTAACTAGCTGACCCGGCCCGGCTTCGCCCAGTCCCTGGAGGGGATCTATCTATCTATCAGTCTGTCTGTCTGTCTGTCTGTCTGCTTGTTTGTCTGTCTGTCTGGCTGACCCGCCCCGGCTTCACCCAGTCCCTGGTGGGGAGCATCTCATTTAATTCATATAAGTAGTCATATAAGCTCCCGTTCCCGACTATCTGTCTCTCTGTCTATCTGTCTGTCTGACACAGCCCGGCTTCACCCAGTCCCTGGTGGGGAGCATCTAATTTAATTCATATACGTAGTCATATAAGCTCCCTTTCCCGACTATCTGTCCGTCTGTCTGTCTATCTATCTGACCCGGCCCGGCTTCACCCAGTCCCTGGTGGGGAGCATCTCATTTAATTCATATACATAGTCATATAAGCTCCCGTTCCTGACTATCTGTCTGTCTGTCTGTCTGTCTGTCTGTCTGAGCCGGCCCGGCTTCACCCAGTCCCTGGTGGGGAGCATCTCATTTAATTCATATAAGTAGTCATATAAGCTCCCGTTCCCGACTATCTGTCTGTCTGTCTGTCTATCTATATGACCCGGCGTGGCTTCGCCCAGCTCCTGGCGGGGAGCGTCTCATTAAATTCACACAGTAACTTAAAAGAATGTCCTTCCACACATCATCCATTATTTTTTAATGAAAACTGTTCCTAATCACCTGCATGACTGTAGATAACTTCTTTAAGCATAAAAAGATGAGTTACAATGTTATGCATTATGCATTATTTTTATGAAAACTTTGAAAATGTCTTAAAGATTATATCATTATTTATTATAACTCATATTCCTGAAAATAACTATAGACAAAGAGTTTATAAATCTTTGAAAGCGATGCAACAATATGACTATAAAGTATATAGAAATGTTATTAAAAGTTATGCCTCTTGAAACAACTTTTCTAGAGTTAAGTCCCCTTGCTATATAGAAATATATAATGAAAAATGAAATATTAAATTTTAGTAAGTAAGTAGTCGGAAAAAAAACTAAAAAAACTATGACAGTAAGTTGCACAGGAATGAAAGGAAAACGTGTAGAAAATTTCATCTCAATCGGATGGACCGTTCGCGAACGCATAAAGGACGGACGGAAATACATACATTGTGTTTTATATATATATATATATATATATATATATATATATATATATATAGATTAAGTAGTTATATTTAAGTTAAGTAATATTATTGGCGCATAAATGAAAATGTTTATTATTTTATTGTGTATATTTATTTTGTTTGGTTTTTGAACTATTATGATTGGTGCTATTGATTATTTTTAATATCCTGACACTGATTTATTTTGTTCCTAATGTGAGTAGTATGTTCTGTGGTAACTAATTACACATCATATGTTTCATTTCATGATGGATGAATGAAGAGAAATGAATGAAAGATAAATAGTATATACAAACAGACATATTAAGTAATAGACACATGTATATATTAAACACATTACAGATATAGTACTTAGGTATATAGAAAATAGTTTGCCACCATCGACATGATAGATAGATAAGACGAATGATGGAATTATATGTCAGCTCAGAGTGAAGTTGACATACGTCTCTTGGGTTAACGGAGATCAGTGGCATAGTATGTCTCATAAGTTTGTCGGGTGTACATCACAGGATGGTGTTTTTATTTTAACCTAAGGTACTCGGGGTTACAGAGGCCTGTAGGTAGTTTTCAAGGGGTCAGCATTTATACGCGATAACAGTAATTTTATTATATTTACTGGCGGTGTTTGAGCCTTTGTTCAGTTGCAAGTAGTGGTCATGTTAACGCGAGAACATCTCGAGGATCATTTATATAATGTATGAGGTGGCGGTGATCGGGGCTTGTGGTTTTAGTCCGGTGTTTGATATCCCACTATCTATACTGGTTCATACTAGCATACTATATTCCAGAGACGGTAGATTCGTAGTCGATCACAACTTACAGTAATTTACGTCGTGTCCATCATTTGCATACACGTCGTAAGTTATTAAGAGTGGAAAAATGTTTTATAAACATTTTTTCTTATGAAGGGGGCAAATCTGTCATGGAGCTGATGACAGCGTAGATGAGTTAAATTGATGAGCGAGTGCATCAATATTTAGAAATAGGAAACTCTTAGAAAGGTGCACAATGTGGCACTTATAATAAACAAGTGCCACGTCACACGGTACGTAGGATAGCGACCCAACTGTAGTTTTGGGGCATTCTATCACCAGCTTCTACACTAGACGGTAGGTTTAGGCGTTCGACCACCAGCTTCCACCATCAGCGTACACACAGAAAGGATCGTCTTAGATTCCTTCAACAGTTTAGACATAGGAAGGTAGTGTCACATTCTTGTCAATGGTTGTAGGAGTTGCAGTCAAATATCATGTTCGATACACGTCTGCAGATATTATCCACACGCAACGACTTTAGAACACGGCGAGGAGGTTTGGGCCATCTTACTTATACCTAGACATCATGACACCTCCAATGCAGGCGATATCACACTCAGTTGTCTAACAGTCCAGCCATGTATGCAGGTATGATTTGTGAGCTCAGTGCGAGAATGAGAGCAGTATGCGAGAGCCTGAAGACTCCAGTGTCCTCATCATTCAAGATCGTATTCTGATGCTTGCCGACAATAAAGGCGTTGTCGTTCTCCTCATATCGTGTGAGAGACTTGTTTATGGATTAACATGACGTGTGCTGTCCTGTTGGGGTATACAGTCATTAGCGGAAGAATCAAACATCAGCCCACATAAACCCCAGAACCGTGACAACAACTATAAGAGATAGAACATTATATACAACTATAAGAGATACAACATTATATACAACTATAAGAGATACAACATTATATACAACTATAGAGATATAACATTATATACAACTATAAGAGATACAACATTATATACAACTATAAGAGATAGAACATTATATACAACTATAAGAGATACAACATTATATACAACTATAAGAGATGCAACATTATATACAACTATAAGAGATACAACATTATATACAACTATAAGAGATGCAACATTATATACAACTATAAGAGATACAACATTATATACAACTATAAGAGATATAATATTATATACAACTATAAGAGATAGAACATTGTATACAACTATAAGAGATAGAACATATATACAACTATAAGAGATAGAACATTATATGCAACTATAAGATATAGAACATTATATACAACTATAAGATAGAACAGTATATACAACTATAAGATAGAACATTATATACAACTATAAGAGATAGAACATTATATAAAACTGTAAGATAGAACATTATATACAACTATAAGAGATAGAACATTATATACAACTATAAGAGATAGAACATTATATACAACTATAAGATAGAACATTATATACAATTATAAGATATAGAACATTATATACAACTATAAGATAGAACATTATATACAACTATAAGAGATAGAACATTATATACAACTATAAGATGGAACATTATATACAACTATAAGATAGAACATTATATACAACTATAAAAGACACACAGCTTTCTTTGATCATATTATGAGAACCGGAAAGGTTAACCCGGTCAACAAATGTCGAATGTGTCGGCCTAACGGCGCAAGAACGCAGCTCTGCTGTAAGCAGGAAAAACGCAATCACGCCCGAAAACACTCCTGATGAACGCAGCAGCAGCAGCAGAAGAAGAAGAAGAAGAAGAAGAAGAAGAAGAAGAAGAAGAAGACGACGACGACGAAGGAGGAGGAGGAGGAGGAGGAGGAGGAGATGTAGGAGAAGAACGAAAATAAGAATAAAAAAGGTTAAGTAGTAGGAGAAGAAGAGGGGTAATAATAATTTTAATAATAATAATAATAATAATAATAATAATAATAATAATAATAATAATAATAATAATAATAATAATAATAATAATAGGAGAAGAAAGAGGGGTAGAAGGTGGAAGGGTGAAGCGGCGGAGGACGAGGAGAAGGAGGAGGAGGAGGAGGAGAAGAATGAGGAGGAGGATGGGGAGGAAGAAGAAGAAGAAGAAGAAGAAGAAGAAGAAGAAGAAGAAGAAGAAGAAGAAGAAGAAGAAGAATCGAGAGAAAGTAAGTAACATAAATCATAAAGAACAGCACACATTCACTTGTATTAATAATAATAATAATAATAATAATAATAATAATAATAATAATAGGGGAAGAAAGAGAGGCAGAAGGTGGAAGGGTGAAGCAGCGGAGGAGCAGAAGAAGAACGAGGAGGAGGAGGATGAGGAGAAGGAGGATGAGGAGGATGAGGAAGAAGGAGAGGAAGAAGAAGCAGGAGGAAGAGGAGGAGGAGGAGGAGATGTAGGAGAAGAACGAAAATAAGAACAAAAAAGGAGGTTGAGGAGTATTAGAAGAGAAGAAGTAACAGTAGTTTTAATAATAACAATAATAATAATAATAATAATAATAATAATAATAATAATAATAATAATAATAGGAGAAGAAAGAGGGGTAAAAGGTGGAAGGGTGAAGCGGTGGAGGGGGAGGTGAAGGAGGAGGAGGAGAAGAAGGAGGAGGAGGAAGAAGAAGAAGAAGAAGAAGAAGAAGAAGAAGAAGAAGAAGAAGAAGAAGAAGAAGAAGAAGAAGAAACAGAAGGAGAAGAAGAAGAAGAAGAAGAAGAAGAAGAAGAAGAAGAAGAAGAAGAAGAAGAAGAAGAAGAAGAAGAAGAAGAAGAAGAAGAAGAAGAAGAAGAAGAAGAATCGAGACAAATTAAGTAACATAAATCATAAAGAACAGCACACATTCACTTGTGAAGCAACCAGGACTGCAAGAGCTGTGAAGAACAGGCTGGACATAAAAACCACTGCAGGGGAACCTCCTCCTGAAAGGTCAAGCACTCTTTGCCCACATTGTCAAAGAACATTTCGAGCCAGAATAGGCCTTATCGTCCATCTTAGAACTGAAATGAATGGTCATCATCATTCTTGATGGACAAACAACAAAGGATAAGCAAGGAACCTGAGAAGGTAGTAAAGGATAAGAGGTTACGAAGGTACCCCAGGATAAGGAAATGATAAGAGGATATGAAGGAACAACAGGAAAAACAAAAGAAGTAACCTTGTCATTGTTGGAGATTGAAACGGGACCAATGTTTTAGTAAGCAAGGGCAATAACAACGACTTTATTTAGTCCAAGGGAGGCTACCTTCTATTTTATAGATGTTTGCTTCTATAGAGTCTGAACATTTCAATTTTACAGCAGCTCTGTGTTTTTTATCGAGAAGTAACTTGAATTTTGTAATCCTCGATCAGAAAGTAGATAAAACTATTAAATATAAATAAAATGTATAGAATGCTTCTCATCTGATTGCAACCTATTGTACAAATAGTAACGAGCTTGCATCAACTGCCCTATAGGTGAAAATATAAATGTATACTTTTCAATGACCGGGAACAAGATGTTAAATTTATCTAGGAGGGGATTTGGTGAAACTGCCAAACCCCTTAATATTCTGAATATAATATATAGAAGTAAACAAGGATATACACCTTTGCTTTATTGACTACACAAAGGCTTTTGATTGAGTTAGACATGTCAACATGGTGGATATGCTTGCTGATCTACACACACACACACATAAAAAAACATATATTGGAAACAACAAGCCGCCATAAGGATTGATAATGAAGTGGGACAATATAATTATCAACCTATTAAGAGAGGTGTTAGGCAGGGATATGTAATGTCTCCAGATCTTTTCCCCCTATCAATCAATCAATCAATCATGTGCCATGAGTCTTCGTGTCGAAGTGGTCAAGCCGTTTAACTCGGGCTCCTAAGGTTGTGGGTTCGATTCTGGGCCGCGTCCTTCGGTTCACGGGTTACATTTTTCGGAGACTCATGTGGGTCGTCGCTACAGCTACGGAGATCGTGCTCTGTGCGACGCTTTCCGCGCTGCGGTAAGAGACCGAGCCATATGGGATAAAACCCGGTGCAATGAAGTCGACCCTGTCGACTTTTAAGCGACTTTTTTTAAGCCGGAAAGCGTGGGCGGTCATGACTCGCCATTTAAGTCGACCACCAGTGTCGTGCATCAGCTCAGTGTTCCTGTCTCGTCCATGTGGCCAAGCCATCCAGGTATTTTCCTCTCGGTCTTCCTCTTGGTCTGTTCCCTTCGATCTTGCCAGTTGTCACTAAGTTTTCCAATCCATTTCTTCTCATAACATGGCCAAAAAATGTTGACTGTCTACGTCTAATTTCTCTAATCAATTTACGATTTTCATTTGTCTCCTGTAGTACTTGGTCATTGGTTTTTCTGTCTGTCCATGGTATTCTTTGCATTTTCCTCAGAAACCACATTTCTGCAGCCATCAGATGTTTTTCAGCTTGACTGCTCATTGTCCAAGTTTCACATCCACACAAAAGAACAGGCTCTATGTATCCCCTCAACACTCTTTTTCTCGTTTCAATTGACATCTTTTTATTGGTCAGAATGTTTTCCATCTAGCTAAAGGCTACTTATACCTTACACCATCTTTTTTCCCTAAACAGTGAAAATATTTTCAGAAATGTAGAAGATATAAATGGAATCAGCATTGGAGGACGAGACATCAATAACATTAGATATGCAGATGATACAGTATTGATTGCAGACAATGCACAAGATCTACAACAATTAGTAGACGCAGTTGTTGTACACAGTGAGCAGCTGGGGTTGGAATTAAATTGTAAGAAGACACAGGTTATGGTCGTCACTAGGAAGAACGAAGTGCCACAATGTAATATACAAGTAAATGGGAATATTCTTCAACAAGTGAATCTGTACAGTTATCTAGGAACAATCATAACATCTGATGGGAGATGCCTTGAAGAGATTAGAACAAGAATCGCCATGGCGAAAGTAGCCTTTAGCAAGATGAAAAACATTCTGACCAAGAAAATGATGTCAATTGAAACGAGAAAAAGAGTGTTGAGGGGATACATAGAGCCTGTTCTTTTGTATGGATGTGAAATTTGGACAATGAGCTGTCAAGATGAAAAACATCTGATGGCTGCAGAAATGTGGTTTCTGAGGAATATTCAAAGAATACCATGGACAGACAGACAAACCAATGACCAAGTACTACAGGAGATAAATGAAAATCGTAAATTGATTAGAGAAATTAGACGTAGACAGTCAAATTTTTTGGACATGTTATGAGAAGAAATTTATTGGAGAACTTAGTGACATCTGGCAAGATCGAAGGGAACAGACCAAGAGGAAGACCGAGAGGAAAATACCTGGATGGCTTGACCACATGGCATGGACTAGACAGGAACACTGAGCTGATACACGACGCTGGTAATCGAGTAAAATGGCGAATCATGACCGCCCACGCTTTCCGACATGGCACATGATTGATTGATTGATCTTCTTCTTCTTCTTCTTCTTCTTCTTCTTCTTCTTCTTCTTCTTCTTCTTCTTCTTCTTCTTCTTCTTCTTCTTCTGTCGTTCGCCTGAAATATGTCTATAACTGCAATGTTCCTTCAATATTTATTATTTTAAGAAGTCTACATTGTTTTCCCAGAACTTGCTCATTTGTCGATTGTTCAAGCTAGCTGGTTCTTGTTATTTTTCAGTAACACGACACATCTCTCACTCTAAAATCATTCTTTATGTTTTCTTTCTTTCTGTGTCTGTTTCTTTCTTCTTTCTTTCATTCTTCTGTCTTTCTGTTGGTGATAGTAGCAAATATACAAGGGTTAAGTGGGTAAGGAACCTACGTCTGGTCTAGCAAACCGGTAGGGAATTTACTTGATCCTAAAATTCTGCTCAAGATTCATGGAGGAAATTGGAAGAAAGGCGCTAGTAGAAAGGTGCCGGAACTTCAGTTATTCCTCTCCACGACGCCTAACGGCATAAGTGGAAAACAACAACAACAACAACAACAACAACAACAACAACAACAACAACAACAACAACAACAACAACATTAATATTGATTTAACGTTGGAATTCATTTTCTAAATTTGGTGCTTAGTTTAATTTGGTTTACTTCTACACATTTGATAGGGTTGTAAAATCCCCCCTAGCCCTTATTTATATTCTTATTTTGATATCTTTATCAGTGTTCCCACTTTGTCTATATTGCCATCTAGAAAGGTGTTGGTTCGGTCTTTTGAAATGAAGTTTCACTCTCAGTTGCTTTTCAAAATTACCTACCCTTTTATCTTTTTGACGAGTTCAGTCAATGTCGTTGCGTGTTTTTAAACAGATAACATTAATAGTAGGCCTCTCTCAGTCATTTAGGACTATAGAGTTGTGCCGCTGGGGAGGCTCCTGTCAGCGACGCTGGTGTATAGTCCAATGCGAGAGTGACAATCTCTGTCACAGTTTCCGCATCTGTAAGACGAGGCAAGTCCCGCAGTAAGTGACTGCGCTTTGAGCCTGTGCCGCCTATCCTCAGTTTGTTGGATCAGATTGCGCTCAGAGAGCACCAGTCCATTCGAGCATCTCTTCTCCAGGAACACCTGTCTGATGCAACTCTTTCCCACGTGTCTCGATCTATGCCAAAGGGTTTCATATCTTGTTTACACAATCCTTATATCGCATTTGGGGTCTTCCGGCTGGCCTCTTTCCTGTGGCTAGTTCTCCGTATAGGAGATCTTAGGGAATACGTTCAGCCTCCATTCTAGATACGTGGCCCAGCCATCGGAGGCGTCTCTGCTTGAGGAGGAAGTGCAATGTGGTAATATCCGCTCTTTCAAGCACGTGTTTGTTTGTTATGTGGTCTTTCCATGATATACCCAGGATACGTCTCAGACATCTCATGTGGAAGGAATTCAACTTTCTTTCCTGTCGTGAGTACAAAGTCCAGGATTCAGATTCATGGAGTAGTGTGGTAACAATACAAGCTTTATGCACTTGAACTTGTGTACGCTCTGTTTGTCTATTGTTCTCCCAAACTCTCTTAGTTATCCTGGAAAGTGCTGTGACTGCCTTTCCAATGCGTCTGTCGATTTCTGTCTCTAAGGAAAGGTTATCTGAAATTATCGACCCCAAATACGCAAACTCATGGACAACATTTAATTCGTAGTTTGAAATTTGGATTGCTGGAGGCGCACCAGCATCTTGTTCCATCACCTGTGCTTTAATTAGGCTGATGGTGAGCCCAAAGTCTCTGCGGGTGGGCTGCAAAGCGATCTATGAACCGTTGCAGATCTTCTGCTGCATGAGCAGTCAGTGATGAATCGTCTGCAAAAAGTAGTTTATCTTATGCATCTTGATTTCATTTTGGTCTTTGCCTTGAGTCTTGATGGGATAACAAATTTGCCATCAGACCTTGTATGGAAGTATATGCCTTCAGTGGCAGTCCCAAATGCCTGCCTTAAGAGAACCGCAAAGAAGATATCAAAAAGTGCAGGAGCAAGCACGCAGCCCTGCTTTACTCCACTGCTGATGCTGAATGACTGGGATGTTGAGCTATCGAATAAAATGGTGGCCTGCATATTTTTGTGAAATGATTTCACGAGACTTAGCAGGGTGGATGGACAGCCTATCTTCTCAAGGAACTTATAAAGGCCGTCTCTGCCCACAAGGTCAAATGCCTTTGTGAGGTCGACGAAGGTAATATATAATGTCTTCATCTGTTCTCTGCACTTCTCTTGGAACTGCCTGAGTGAGAAAATCACATCGATGGTGGACCTGTTGGCTCTAAATCCGCACTGTGATTCGGGGTATATTCTTTCAGCATAACTGGGTAATCTCTTTAGGATTACTCGAGCGAAAATCTAGCCTATAATGCTCAGGAGGAAAATGCCGCGATAATTGTTGCAGTCGCTTCTATCGCCTTCGTGTTTGTAAATGGTGACAATATTTGCGTCCCTCATATCTTGTGGTATTGATTTTTCTCTCCAGCAGAGCTGAAATATTGCATACAGTTATGATATGATTATTTCTTTGCTAAAGGTGGAATACCATCTTTTCCTTGTGCCTTGCCAGATTTGAGAGTGTCTAGTGCTTCGCTGATTTCTGTGAGGCAAGGTTCGTTATCCAGGGCATGCATCGTGGATTGTTAATCGATGGCTTCCAGAGCTTCTTCCCCGACAGTGTTCTCCACTGAATATAGCTCCGAGTAGTGTTCTACCCAGCTATCCATTTTTTTCGCTCGATCTTTTATGATTACCCCCTATGTTGATAGTAAAGGGGCCATCTTATTTTTTGATGGACCGACAGCTAGCTTGATTCTCTCATACATTCCTATTATGTTTCCACTGCCACAAGCTTGAATTTGTGCAGAGAGCTGTAGCCAGTACCTGTTCGCATATTTTCTTGCCATCTGTTGTACTCTATTTCTGGCCGCTCGCAATGCTTTCTCTGATGGTGATGTTTTATACACTGAGAATGCATGTCTCTTTATTTCCAGGACTGGGAGCATCTCTTCAGAGTGTGCGTCAAACCAGTCGACTGACTTTATTTGCTTCTTGCCAAATATTGATAGTGCTGTGTTATAGATGGTGTTGCGAAACTGACTTCATCTCTCGGTGGCAGTTCCATCTGTGGGGCCAGGCAGAGCCTGGGTAAATTTCTTGACCTTCTCTTTGTTTTGGGTACCGCTGAAGTCGGTGCCTGGTCTTCCTTCTGTTCTGTAGATTCTCCTAGGCTTTATCTTCACCTTGCTGGAAACGAGTTGTGTCACCACTGTTACGCTGTGCTGAAGTGACCTTTCCAGGGCACAAGCCTGGACAATGGAATGCGGAGAACCAGCTGTTGCCCAGTAGCAAGTTCCCCCTCTCTACGTCATCGATGTTGACAGAAAACATTAACCAAGAAAGAACACAGATTTTCGAGGTGTCAATACTGTATACTTCTTCACCTTTCCGAGCCATTGAAGTTGTTTGCTGCAAATACAATCCGTCTCCATTCGTCTCGCTGGTGGACCTTCTCTTGCCAGTCGTTGATTCCAAGTGCTTGTAGGTCTGTACATGTATTATCTCTCCGCCGTCTTCTTGGTCTACCTAGGGGTCTATGGTCATTTATTTCCTGAGTGTTAGCGAATTTTGTTTCCCTATTATCTTCCATTCTTTCTATATGCCCCAGCCATTGTAGTCTATTAGCCTTCATGATACCAGTGATTAGCGGGGACTTAAACAGATCATAAATGTCTTTGTTACTTCTTCTTTTCCACTCTCCACTTTGTGTATCCCTAATGGGTCCAAAGATGCGTCTTAAAATGTTGTTCTCAAAGGTTTGTAACAAGGCTTCGTCTCCTTTCGTTGTACTCCAGGTTTCAGAGCCATACAGCACAACTGGTCTGATCAGTGTTTTGTATATTGTGATTTTGGTGTTACGAGATAGCGCCTTTGATTTTAGTAGATGTTGTAGTGCATAGTATATCTTATTTCCAGAGTTGATTCTAGTTTGTATTTCTTCCCTTATGATGTTGGAGCAGTTGAAGATTGTACCCAGGTATTTGTATGTTTCCGTTCTTTTAATGGTCATATTATCTATTTGTATGTGGCCAGAGTTTTTAGCCATTCCGTCTCTTGAATTTGCCATATATTCTGTCTTATCTTGGTTGATAACCAGCCCCATCTGTTGGGCTTTTTCCTTTAAGTGAGTCAATATTTCCAATGTCTTTTGTTCACTTTGCCCTATAATATCCATATCATCTGCATAACCAAGCAGCTTGGATGTTCCTCTGTCAAAGACTAGAATACATAGGAGGGAAGACCACCCTGAATGAGTGGTCTACCTCAAGTAGATTAGAGGTAACCCAGTGCCCCAACAAGAGGGCAGGGTAGGTGTAGGGAGTAGATAGGGAGGAGAACTATCAACGGTTCTCTCATGAGACACGTAAGTGTCAACCAGAGGGTAAGCACTCTGGTCACGGTGTAATCACCTCAACGTGATAGACACCAAGAACTTGGAATAGAACTCAAGAGTAGGCTTACTACTCTAAGCGTGTGGAATGATGTAGCACGCAAAAGCCGAAGTGCGCATGAAGACCCTCCGCGTGCTGTGTAATGAGGACGCGGAGAAGGGGCAGACAGGGGACGGACTTCGTAGCGGACACATCGCTTAGAGTCGATGCGTCTTTCTTTAAGTGAATAGATAGATTTAGCAGTAGGGCTAGGGACGACTAGAGATAGGAAGTTCTGTGTATTCATGTGTGATTCATTAGAGACAGTTTTGTGCATTTATGTATTGTAAGAGCCAGTGGCAATAAAATGTGTTATCAATTCCTCTCGTACGACTGACAAATCTTTGTGTGTGGTGCGAGAGAAGTTTATCCCTGAATGCCTGTAGCATCGCTTGATGACAGGCTAGGATAAAAGTGGTGTCAGAAGTGTAGCTTGGACATTTGGTCAAGCGAAAACACTCACCCACGGCTCTAAAATAGCTTTACTGTCAGTTAATCACAAGGTTTAATTTGTGTTAGTGTAAAATGGCGTGTGCAGACTAGAACATGATGCGAACTGTGCCCATCGTGACCGATTACCATTTATTTATACTTATTGAAATGTTTTGTGCTTTATGAACATGTTTCCTTCTGATTTGTAAGTATTATTATTATAGTTTCGTATCATTTATTTCTACAATTATTTGTTTATTTATGAGTATTTATGAAACATGATTCACGGCGGAGCAATACACTAAGAAATGAGCCGGCGACAATATCGATTTTTCAATCTAAGAATAGCGCTGCGCCTGTGACGTGTCACGGTTGACCCACAGCTGTCCCACGCCATTGGCAATCAGCGACGGATTGTTTACAAATCGCCAAGCCACTGCTCGCCTGAATCTTTGAATTATATTGATTATTATTTGTTTATACAAGCTATTTATTGAAGATATTTAATAATTTTAACATTATTATTTCTTTTATATTTATTTTAAAGCATTTATTTATTTATTTGTGGACATATTCTATTTTCTACCGTCACGATGGCACTACTTTCTTTATGCAAATAGGATTCGGTCTGCACAGCACTATCATAGATTAAACAGCAGTTAGTTAAGGAAAGCAGAAGATATTAGAACGAAGACAGGACAGTGACAGTCACTATCAACCATACCACATTGTGTTGTCCGGGGGCATGTAATTGTAAATTTCAAACAAATGTCTAAATTCATATGTCGTTTGCAAATGGTTAATTATTGATGCTCTAATAAAACAGATATAACAAGAGCTGTTTAGAGGAGTAACGCAAGGTGTGTGTCGAGGTGCCAAACGATTGTACCTGAGTGTTCCTGATTGTTAAGATGAGTATACCCAAATTATTTGTGAATGCAATATGATTAATAATGCATCTCTTTTTCAGGGTATAAACTAATAGTATTTTGTATACAAAGGCATTTAAAATCTTAACATATCGAATATACCTGAATAAATAACGAACTGCCTGTCAACTCTAGCTAATTATCTAACACCATGTCAACTTTAGCTGATTGCATACAAGCAGGCAAGGAATTAGGATACACCGGAAAGGAATTAGAGCAATATGCTGATCAAAAATTTAGGGAAGCAAAAGATGCTGATAGAGATGAACGTGCACGAGAGAGACAACACCAAAAAGAGATGGCACAATTAGCTGAAGAAACTAAACAAAAAGAATTAGAATTAAAGCAAAAACAATTAGATCAGGAGAGAGAGTTGAAGCAAAGAGAGATCGATGAAATGGCAAGAGTGAAAGAAAAACAAATACAGATTGAATCAGAGACACAGTTAAAGATAAAAGGTATGGAAGTAGATTCACACTTAGAGATCTCCGCTACAAAACTAAAGAGTCAGCAAGAAGAGAATAAACTTAATAAATACAAACATATTATTAAGCCATTCTGTAAAGAAGATTCCATATCAGCTTGGACAGAAAATGTCGAATATCACCTTAAATACCATAAAGTACCAATTGATATGTGGGCCATGATCTACATGAAAAACCTCAGTGGGGAGCCCCTTAAAGTTATTGAATCAATACCAACTGATCTTAGATCTAACTATCAGTACATTCACGATAGGGTAATGCAACATTTTTTACTTGATGCCCCTGGGTATCAAGTCCAATTTTCTAACTTAAAACCAAAACCAAGTGAGACCTTCATCGATTATGTCTCGAATGTCCAAAGTGTGCTGAATAGATGGCTTAATGCAGCAAAAATAGGAAAGGACTTTGAAAAACTTAAAAGTTTAATAGTCATGGATAAAGTTATATCCACAGTCCCAACTCCTTTCGCTAAGTTCCTTCAGCAGTCAGACATCGAAACAATACAACAATTCGAGAAGAAAGGCTCCGCATATTTTTCCTCGAATAGGGAAGTTTTTAAAACATCAAACATCAACTCTGAAATAGTCTCTTTTGTTAAGGACCAACCTAAAAGTTATCGTAGCAATAAAAAACCATTTCATAGAGTCGACAAGAAAGATCAAAAATTGCTTAAATGTATGTATTGCCAACTTTTTCATGATACTTACGCTATGTGTGATAAATCACCGAACTATCCGACACATCTTGAGATGGTCATTAAGAAACAACAAAACAAGAGAAATGCATACAGGCATGCGGTTAAATGTTTTTTTCTGTGCTAGCTACGGGCATTATTCCAGTAAATGCCTAGGCCGTCAAAGAATGAAGGCCAACAGTGCAATGTTAATTGATACATCTTCTGATAGTGGGAGTGAGACTGAGTGCGAGGTCGAGAATGAATTACCTTTTAACCAATCTGAAGATGTTTGTTGTGTAAACGATATTTTAAGCTTTGACAGTTGTGAGCGATGTCACCAATTTCATGCAGACGGAAAATTAGAATGTGGACACACAGTGCCATTCTCCACTGAGAGTGCAAATGCAGCATTAGCCTCCAGAGGCAATTTGGTGTTCCACAATGCACTGGTCAATGAAATACCATGCCAATGTTTACTTGACAGTGGAAGCACTCTTATCGGTCTTAGAAAGGAATTTGTGAACCCAAATGATTATACAGGAGACTCAGTTAAATGCCGAACCTTTTCGGGTAATATCGAAATTTACCCGTTGCAAGAGCCCGTATAAACACTCCTTTCCTTTCTGGTACCTTTACATGTGCTATTTTAGATAACCCTTGTACTGATTTAATTTTGGGATGCTTACCCCAATTGAAGCATTGCACTAACAAAGAAATAGCTGCATGGAAAAAATTAAATGCAGCAAATGCAACAACCAGAGCAGATACTATTAAACACCAAGACACACTACAGGAGGAAAGACTACTGTTGCTATCACCAACTAGGACGGATGATACCACCAGAGAGAAGTTTATAGACCAGCAAAAAGCTGATCCGAGTGTGTCTCCGTATCTAAAACTGTTAAAAGTAAAAGCTAAAGTAACAAAAAACGCATCATGGTTCTTTAGGCTTAATAATGGGATTCTTACTCGTTATTATACAACCAACAACCATGAGATTCAGCAAACGGTGTTACCTGTACAACACCGCCAAACTGTGCTAAAGATTGCACACGAGCCACCATTTGCTGGTCACCTTGCATACGACAAAACCAGGGCCAGAATTCAGGCTCATTTTTACCGGCCGGGTTTTTGTAATGACATAAAATTATTCTGTCGTTCATGTAATGTCTGTCAACAACTAGTACGTAAGGGTAAACATCCTACAGCTGAAGTACAACCTTCAACACTGGCCTCTAGACCATTCGAGAGTGTGGCGGTGGATATTGTTGGACCCCTGAACCAGGTGTCCAGCAAAGGAAATCGCTTCATCTTAACGCTAGTAGACCTATGTTCAAGGTGGGTTGAGGCGGTAGCTTTAAAATACATCACCTCCAAAGATATTGCCAATGTATTTTTACATTTGTTCTCACGATTCGGATTTCCACGTACCATCTTATCCGACCGTGGAACCCAATTCATATCGGCTGCAACGCAAGCCCTTACAAAAATGTTAGGAATTAAACAGCATTTTACAACAGCTTATCATCCAGCCAGCAATGGAATCGTAGAGAAGATTAACGGAGACCTAAAACATATGCTGGCTAAGGTGACAGCAAAAAAACCCATCTGATTGGGATACACTGTTGCCAACAGTGCTGTTCGCCTATCGGGAGATTCCCCATTCAAGCACGGGTTTCTCACCTTTTGAGTTAGTATACGGGGCTAACCCACGTGGACCCCTAACAATTTACCATCAGTTAGTAACTAATGCGATTGGAATTCCAACCCCTAAAACACCTTATGAGATGGTAACAGAAACACACGATAAAATTATGAAATCGTGTATGATAGCCAAGGCAGCTTTGGAGAGGAAGGGTCAAATCTACCGCCAATACGCAAATAGAGGTGCTAGGACTATTAATCTTGAACTAGATCAAGACATACTGCTTTTACTCCCAGACAAACGTAATTTATTATTGACCTCATGGCAAGGGCCATTCAAAGTGGTACGAAAAATTTCAGATGTCGATTATGAAATATCGATAAACGGACACTTAAAGATATTTCATATCAACATGTTGAAACCCTACTTTTCACGACAAGAGACAGAACTGGAGACAGACGAACATAATGCACCCACACCTATTGATGAGACGACAGACATACATAACACAACTACACTAGTTAGCGAGACTGGCAAGGACGACGATATGCATACACTTAGTGAGCATACAGAAAACGCACTTAGCACCACCACCGTACTGAATCAGGTGGACGACGACGGGATGGAACTACCTGTTCCAATTGTAGACAAGACTGCGACATTAGATTGTATACGGTTAGAACCGGGACTAACAGAAGAGCAACGACGACAGACATTAGAATTAGTGACGGAGTATAAGGACATATTTTCCGACATTCCAGGTAGGACGGACAGGATCGAGCACTCCATCCTTCTTTCGGACTCTAAGCCTATCAAATGCAGGCCGTACTCTATCCCACTTAGCTACAGAGAAAGTCTAAATAAGGAAATTCTTAATTTAGAAGCTAGTGGAATCATCCAGAAATCTACATCTGAGTACTCCTTTCCAATCGTCTTGGTGAAGAAAAAGGACTCCACAATTCGTCTCTGTGTGGACTATAGAAAACTCAACAATGTCACTAAGATCGACGCAGAACCAATTCCTTCCTGCGAAAATCTTATTCTTGATATGTCCACCTCCAAAATCTTCTCTAAATTAGATCTTACTAAGGGATATTGGCAGGTCCCTATGAAGACTCAATCTATCCATCTTACTGCATTCTCAACACCTTTAGGTCTTTACGAGTGGCGGTTTCTTCCTTTCGGACTTCGTAACGCTCCTGCCACTTTCGTACGCCTAACTAGAGATTTACTACACGGAGTGACGAATACGGTGACGTATATAGATGATATTTGTGTCCATACAGATGACTGGACAACACACTTACTGAAACTCCGACATGTCTTCGATAGGTTGCGACTCTTCGGTCTCACTGTCAAACCTAGCAAAGTTGAACTGGGCCTACAAGAAATTGATTTTTTGGGCCATGTCATTTCACAAGGACAACTAAAAACTGACAATAGAATTGTTACTAAAATTATGAACCTGACCATGCCTACAACAAAGAAGCAGGTCAGGAGCCTTTTGGGTTTAGTAAATTATTATAGTAAGTTCATACCGAACTTAGCCGAAATCACGAGTGTATTTTCTAATGTTTTGAAAGCATCGGTAAAATTAGATGTCAAAGATGCATTATTAATTTCTGCATTGTCAAAATTGAAACTCCTATTTAGTAATGTACCAATTCTGCGTTTGCCTAATCCTAGGCTCGTTTATTATCTTAGGACAGATGCCAGCACGATTTCCATCGCTGGAGTACTAGGCCAGTTTTACGATGGCATCTTCCATCCAATTTGCTATGTGAGCCGCAAGATCACACCTGCTGAGTCCAGATATTCCATATCAGAGTTGGAAGCCCTAAGTGTCATCTATTCAATAAGGAAGTTACATCGATTTCTAGCGGGTAATCACTTCGTCGTACAGACCGACAACTCCCCAATCACGGTCATACAAAGTGGGGTGCATCGCAATGACCGCATCTACAGGTGGTCGTTAATCTTACATAATTATACTTTTAGTATAGAGCATATTAAGGGTAGGGACAACATTCTCGCTGATACCCTTAGTCGACCATCCGAGGTAGAAATACCTGATACTCCACATGAAATGTAGTCTAAGATAATGTAATTTATTACACTTAAAATATCCTGTGTAAAATATCCTATGTAATACATAGACATCATGATCAGGACTGTGTGCTAATAACAGTGAATCACCATGTGTCCATAGACAGCAGAATAAGAACTGTGCTCCAAGAACAAGTGAATCACCGTGTGTACATAGACAGCTCGTTACTTACTATGCTCCATTTGTGTTCCGATGAATCACCTGTGTTAATCATGGAAGAACAGTGTCAGAACAATGCGTAAATAACAGACATGAATATACATGTCTACGACACCAGCAGACTCTACGAGTGGAAGAATACCCATAAGACACTAGTATGACTGTGTAGTCTATTTAATATACCCAGGACAAGTGTGTAACTGTGAAATGTGCCAACAAAATCAATTTCTGAACTTTATGGCAACCACTAACCTGAGGTAGTTAAATACCATGTATATACATTTAGCTATTGTGATATGTATTATAACATGTTTTTAATACAGTGAGAAATTATAGTTAGATTAGTTACTTTAATATAGATTTAGAATAGAATTAGGTAATATGATAGATTTTTTTTTGTAGTTTAGATAAATCACTAATTTACCTATTTACTTAGGATAGTAACTTTAAATTTAATAATAGCTAATTAAAGACGAGGATAAAAAGTTAAGATAGAAACAGTACCAGTTAGTTCATTTCATTTCACTTTATTTCATTCCATCTTGATGAACACTTTAACAATCTCACCATTTAGGATTAAAAGTAGTTTATACCTTATAGGATTATACATTTGAACATACATCATTTACACCATGTATAGTAAAATTATCAATCATATTTTTTCATTTAGACATTAAAACATTCTTCTTTTTAAATAACCCATTATTTATAATTGTGTTTATCATTCAAAATTCACATTACTCATTTTAGAATCATACAACTCATCTCACATTATTGTCATTTTCATTTTTTTTTAGTTAGATTACTTCCCTTAAATCAGTCTAATTCTGCGCAACAAATTAGAATATATATATTTATAGAATTAGTATTAGTATTTCAGTAGAATGTAGTGTTTAGTATTATGAGGGTACAAACTATCAACCCTATTTCATCCATGTAAATATTTTGTAAATACATGACTCGTGCAGTAATTTACGCACAGTCATTAAGCTCAACTCTTTTCAAACTGAGCCAAACTTGTACAGTGTCACTTCAAGGTTTTTAATAATTTTTCTTTAAAAATAAATGAGAGAATAAAAGATGTGTGACAAGAAGTATGGAAGTGAGAGAAAATGGAAAATATAAAAGGGAGAGTGAAGACAACCAGCGGATTTTTCTGCCGCTCAACGCGACTTTTATTATTTGTCTGCGTCAAGCGTTTGCTTCAGTGTTGAAATATGCTGTCTCGAATGTGTTGTGTGTAGTTTTGTGTTAGCCATAATTACATTAGACCTTAGGGAAAGTATTTTAAGTCTCATAAGACGGAAACGTAGTCACGAATTAGTGTTATACACTTATTTGTGGCCACATTTAACCGGATTATGGCACTTGAAAACTGACTTACATACAAATTATAGACAGACACACTTGTTAGAAGGTTAATTACATTATTAATTACATCTAAACACGCAAACAACCAGGAAAACAAACATGTAAAGTGCATACATTTTTTGGAACAAGGGGAGATAACTCCGGGCCAGGGGACACAGTAGACAACACAACAGTGGACTGCGAAACACTAACTTAACAGTGAAAGATAACTTTACACGCGGAAGCGAGATAGGTAAAGCCTGTCGCACACAGCTTGTGCAAGGGTTGTTTAATATTATATGGGGGACATGAAGCAATTCGTGTGTTGATCCTAAGAAAGTCAACTTTGTATGGGCAGTGAGTTAATTTGCTATTTGAGGGCAGGTCTTATAAGGCAATGGTCCGGTTCAGACAAACCTCTAATAAATATAATATTGCGATTGAGAAGAGGGCTCACGCCAACCAGACAAGTTTGTGGCGATCACCAGTAGCCAAGTAAAGTAATACTACATTGTGACATTAGTCAGTAGAGGTCTAGTGAGTTACCCAGAACCAAGTTATCAGTAGTCTTTGACAAAAATTAGACACACTAATTTTTAGAAACCTCTTGCGTCACAACGATGAGTCAAAATTTGTAACGCAACACAGGAGGGGAGGGTGTGTGTCAAAGACTAGAATACATAGGAGGGAAGACCACCCTGAATGAGTGGTCTACCTCAAGTAGATTAGAGGTAACCCAGTGCCCCAACAAGAGGGCAGGGTAGGTGTAGGGAGTAGATAGGGAGGAGAACTATCAACGGTTCTCTCATGAGACACGTAAGTGTCAACCAGAGGGTAAGCACTCTGGTCACGGTGTAATCACATCAACGTGATAGACACCAAGAACTTGGAATAGAACTCAAGAGTAGGCTTACTACTCTAAGCGTGTGGAATGATGTAGCACGCAAAAGCCGAAGTGCGCATGAAGACCCTCCGCGTGCTGTGTAATGAGGACGCGGAGAAGGGGCAGACAGGGGACGGACTTCGTAGCGGACACATCGCTTAGAGTCGATGCGTCTTTCTTTAAGTGAATAGATAGATTTAGCAGTAGGGCTAGGGACGACTAGAGATAGGAAGTTCTGTGTATTCATGTGTGATTCATTAGAGACAGTTTTGTGCATTTATGTATTGTAAGAGCCAGTGGCAATAAAATGTGTAATCAATTCCTCTCGTACGACTGACAAATCTTTTTGTGTGGTGCGAGAGAAGTTTATCCCTGAATGCCTGTAGCATCGCTTGATGACATCCTCCAATATCACATTCCTCCTTTATCTTCCTTACAACTTTCTCTAGAGCCAGATTGAAGAGTAGCGGCGATAGTGCATCACCCTGTTTCAGGCCAGATGTTATTTGGAAGGGGTCTGATTTCCTGCCTTTATATGTTATTATAAGTATCTTCCATGCATAGTCTGATCATGTTGATTAACTTCCTTGGTATTCCAAATTCCTGCATAGCATTCCATAGACTATTCCTATGGACACTATCATAAGCCTTTTTAAAATCCACAAAAATGTTATGGAGATCACTTTTATATTCGCAATGTTTCTCGGCTATTTGTCGTAAGATAAATATCTAATCTATTTTGATCTGTTTTGTCTAAAACCCGCCTGGTAGTCACCTAATATGTCGTCTGAATATGGTTTTAGTCTATTTAGTATACTGTATACGTTCAGAGAAATTAGGAAGTGTTTGTAATTAACGGAGATATAGCTTCTGAGACGATTGTTGTGAAAACCGTGGACTGCCACAGTAACTAACAGTGATTGTCTGGAGGAGGCTAAGCAACGTAGAACATTATATACATCTATAAGAGATAGAATATTATATACAACTGTAAGAGATAGAACATTATATACAACTATAAGACATAGAACATTATATACAACTATAAGAGATAGAACATTATATACAGCTGTAAGAGATAGAACTTTATATACAGCTGTAAGAGATAGAACATGATATACAACAGTAAGAGATAGAACATTATATACAACTGTAAGAGACAGAACATTATATACAACTGTAAGAGATATAACATTATATACAGCTGTAAGAGATAGAACATTATATACAGCTAAAAGAGATAGAACATTATATACAACTGTAAGAGATAGAACATTATATACAACTGTAAGAGATAGAACATTATATACAGCTGTAAGGGATAGAACATTATATACAGCTGTAAGATATAGAACATTATATACAACTGTAAGAGATAGAACATTATATACAACTATAAGAGACTCACAGCTATCTTTGATCATATTATGAGAACCGGGAAGGATAACCCGGTCAACAAATGCCCGCAGAAGTCGGATGTGTCGGCCTAACGGCGCAAGAACGCAGCTCTGCTGTAAGCAGGCACAACTCAGTCACGCCCGAAAACAGCACACATTAACTTATAATAATAATAATAATAATAATAATAATAATAATAATAATTGTAATAATAATAATAATAGGAGAAGAAAGAGGGGTAGAAGGTGGAAGGGTGAAGCAGCAGAGGAGGAGGAGAATGAGGAGAAGGAGGAGGAGGATGAGGACGAAGAAGAGGAAGAAGAAAAAGAAGAAGAAGAAGAAGAAGAAGAAGAAGAAGAAGAAGAAGAAGAAGAAGAAGAAGAAGAAGAAGAAGAAGAAGAAGCAGAAAAAGAATATTATGAGAAGAGAAGTGCTGAAAAACATCCTGACGTCTGGAAAGATCAGTGGGGAAAGAGGAGAACGAACGAACGAACAAAGAGAAGGCAGAGACAGACCGAGAGAAATGATGTTGGATAGACTGAGGGAGTGATTTTTTTTGTTCGCATATCCTTTACAGGACATCGCTGTCAACATCAGCATCTTTCAGCTGATTGTTGATTTCTTGGCAAGATTATGCTCAGTAGTTTGCCATTGCTTTCTGAGCGACCGGCTCACATACCCCGTAAGTTACCTCCACCGATTCTCGCGCACGTCACGTTACTCACGAGAGTATACGGGGTTACGGAGAAAGTCGCTAACACCTAGGCCAGGGAGACCGGCGAGGGAGTGATATGGACGAATATTATCAAAAGATTTGATCCGGAACATCAAAGACCGAGATCTGTAGAGAGACATTGGCGCCTACGCCAGTCGGCGAGGCATGTGATAATGAGTAGTTAAAAACATCAACATAACTGCACGCAGAACATTCCCATACGTGTTCCGCCCCTTTCTACAGAGCCCAACGAAGATGTTCCATGCTGTTGTTACCAGCGGCAGCCTGATTAAACGTCCGCCTGCACTTTGCCCACGGGTTGAGTGTCGTCCACACCATCTGCTCATTCTCCGCCGAGTCAACCTCTCTAGATATAAATCACTATTCAAAGAGTTAAGAAGAAAATTCAACCTGAAATATGGGAAGAACTATGGGGGTTTTCAGAAGGCAAAGGTACAGTAAATGCTGTGTATATGCTAAGAAAAGTAACTGAACTGAATAGAAGTAAACAAAGACTTACATCTTTGCTTCATTGACTACACAAAGGCTTTCGATAAAGTAAGACATTTCAACATGATGAAGATGTTTGCAGATCTAAAAATTGATGGGAAAGACCTTAGACTTGTTAAAAGCATATGTTGGAAACAACAAGCTGCCATAAAGATTGATAATGAAGAATATCAATATCAGCCTATTAAGAGAAGTGTGCGACAGGGGTGTGTAATGTTTCCTAATCTTTTTTCTTTACACAGTGAAACTATTTTTAGACATTTGGAAGAAATGAAAGGAATTACCACTTGGGCAGACATAACATCGATAATAATAGACGAGTATGGTACTGTATTGATTGCAGACATGAACTGCAACATTTAGTAGATGCGGTTATTGTTCACAGTGAAAAAACAAAAACAAAATAGGGTCAGAATTAAATTGTTAAGAAGACACAGATTATGGTAATCACTAAAAAGAATAAGAAGACACAAATACCACAATATAATAAACGAGTAAATGGGAATATTCTTAAACAAGTGAACCGGTACAACTATCTCGGAGCTGTCATAACATAAGATGTGAGGTGGACAATGAGCAAACAAGATGAAAAACACCTAATGGTAATGGAGATGTGGTTTCTGTGGATAAAGCAAAGAATACCATGAGCAGACAGAAAAACCAATGAGCAAGTCCTACAAGAAACAAATGAAAACCGTACGCTGATTAGAGAAATTAGACATAGACAGTCAATATATTTTGGACACGTTAACAGAAGACATAAACTGTAGAGCATGGTGACAACTGATAATGTTGAGGGGAAAAAATCAAGGGGAAGGCAGAGAGATGGCTTTACCACACAACATAATCGAGACAGGAACACGGAGCCGACCCACGACTCTGGTGCTCGCGTGAGATGGTGAAATATGATCGCCACGCTTACCGGCATGGTGCATGATGATGATGAGAGTATTTATACGAGGCGACAATTTGATGCCCTTTCGGACGAGAGACGGGGATGAGAAAATAAAATTAATGATCGTCATGGTTGACGATCGGTGATTGTTCCTGTTGTTCACGGATCTACATTAGGAAGATGGTCGGTGATTGTTCCTATTGTTCACGGATCTACATTAGGAAGATGGTCGGTGATTGTTCCTATTGTTCACGGATCTACATTAGGAATACGATCGGTGTTCCTATTGTTCACGGATCTACATTAGGAAGACGGTCGGTGACTATTCCTATTGTTCACGGATCTACATTACGAAGACGGTCGGTGATTGTTCCTATTGTTCACGGATCTACATTAGGAAGATGGTCGGTGATTATTCCTATTGTTCACGGATCTACATTAGGAAGATGGTCGGTGACTATTCCTATTGTTCACGGATCTACATTACGAAGACGGTCGGTGATTGTTCCTATTGTTCACGGATCTACATTAGGGAGTTGACCGGTGATTGTTCCTATTGTTCACGGATCTACATTAGGGAGTTGACCGGTGATTGTTCCTATTGTTCACGGATCTACATTAGGGAGTTGACCGGTGATTGTTCCTATTGTTCACGGATCTACATTAGGAAGACGGTCGGTGACTATTCCTATTGTTCACGGATCTACATTAGGAAGACGATCGATGTTCCTATTGTTCACGGATCTACATTAGGGAGTTGACCGGTGATTGTTCCTATTGTTCACGGATCTACATTAGGAAGACGATCGATGTTCCTATTGTTCACGGATCTACATTAGGAAGATGGTCGGTGATTGTTCCTATTGTTCACGGATCTACATTAGGAAGATGGTCGGTGATTGTTCCTATTGTTCACGGATCTACATTAGGAAGACGGTCGGTGATTGTTCCTATTGTTCACGGATCTACATTAGGAAGACGGTCGGTGACTATTCCTATTGTTCACGGATCTACATTAGGGAGTTGACCGGTGATTGTTCCTATTGTTCACGGATCTACATTAGGAAGATGGTCGGTGATTGTTCCTATTGTTCACGGATCTACATTAGGAAGACGGTCGGTGACTATTCCTATTGTTCACGGATCTACATTAGGAAGATGGTCGGTGACTATTCCTATTGTTCACGGATCTACATTAGGAAGACGGTCGGTGACTATTCCTATTGTTCACGGATCTACATTAGGGAGATGACCGGTGATTATTCCTATTGTTCACGGATCTACATTAGGAAGATGGTCGGTGATTGTTCCTATTGTTCACGGATCTACATTAGGAAGACGGTCGGTGACTATTCCTATTGTTCACGGATCTACATTAGGGAGTTGACCGGTGATTGTTCCTGTTGTTCACGGATCTACATTAGGGAGTTGACCGGTGATTGTTCCTATTGTTCACGGATCTACATTAGGAAGACGGTCGGTGATTGTTCCTATTGTTCACGGATCTACATTAGGAAGATGGTCGGTGACTATTCCTATTGTTCACGGATCTACATTAGGGAGTTGACCGGTGATTGTTCCTGTTGTTCACGGATCTACATTAGGAAGACGGTCGGTGATTGTTCCTATTGTTCACAGATCTACATTAGGAAGACGGTCGGTGATTGTTCCTATTGTTCACGGATCTACATTAGGAAGACGATCGGTGTTCCTGTTGTTCACGGATCTACATTAGGAAGACGATCGGTGTTCCTATTGTTCACGGATCTACATTAGGAAGACGATCGATGTTCCTATTGTTCACGGATCTACATTAGGGAGTTGACCGGTGATTGTTCCTATTGTTCACGGATCTACATTAGGAAGACGGTCGGTGATTGTTCCTATTGTTCACGGATCTACATTAGGAAGACGGTCGGTGACTATTCCTATTGTTCACGGATCTACATTAGGGAGTTGACCGGTTATTGTTCCTGTTGTTCACGGATCTACATTAGCGAGTTGACCGGTGATTGTTCCTATTGTTCACGGATCTACATTAGGAAGATGGTCGGTGATTATTCCTATTGTTCACGGATCTACATTAGGAAGACGGTCGGTGATTATTCCTATTGTTCACGGATCTACATTAGGAAGACGGTCGGTGATTGTTCCTATTGTTCACGGATCTACATTAGCGAGTTGACCGGTGATTGTTCCTATTGTTCACGGATCTACATTAGGAAGATGGTCGGTGTTCCTATTGTTCACGGATCTACATTAGGAAGATGGTCGGTGATTGTTCCTATTGTTCACGGATCTACATTAGGAAGATGGTCGGTGTTCCTATTGTTCACGGATCTACATTAGGAAGATGGTCGGTGATTGTTCCTATTGTTCACGGATCTACATTAGGAAGATGGTCGGTGATTGTTCCTATTGCTCACGGATCTACATTAGGAAGATGGTCGGTGATTGTTCCTATTGTTCACGGATCTACATTAGGAAGATGGTCGGTGTTCTTATTGTTCACGGATCTACATTAGGAAGATGGTCGGTGTTCCTATTGTTCACGGATCTAGATTAGGAAGATGGTCGGTGATTGTTCCTATTGTTCAAGGATCTACATTAGGAAGATGGTCGATCGCTTAAAAGTCGACTTCATTGCACCGGGTTTTATCCCATATGGCTCGGTCTCTTTCCGCAGCGCGGAAAGCGTCGCACAAAGCACGAACTCCGTAGATTTTAGCGACGACCCACAGGAGTCTCCGAAATATTTAACTCGTAAACCGAAGGGCGCGGCCCGGAATCGAACAAACAACCTTCGGGGCACGAGTCAAACGGCTTGACCACTTCGCCACAAGATGGTCGGTGATTGTTCCTATTGTTCACGGATCTACATTAGGAAGATGGTCGGTGTTCCTATTGATCACTGATCTACATAAGAAAGATGGTCGGTGATTGTTCCTATTGTTCACGGATCTACATTAGGAAGATGGTCGGTGATTGTTCCTATTGTTCACGGATCTACATTAGGAAGATGGTCGGTGATTGTTCCTATTGTTCACGGATCTACATTAGGAAGATGGTCGGTGTTTGTTCCTAATGTTCACGGATCTACATTAGGAAGATGGTCGGTGTTTGTTCCTATTGTTCACGGATCTACATTAGGAAGATGATCGGTGATTGTTCCTATTGTTCACGGATCTACATTAGGAAGACGATCGGTGATTGTTCCTATTGTTCACGGATCTACATTAGGAAGATGGTCGGTGTTTGTTCCTATTGTTCACGGATCTACATTAGGAAGATGATCGGTGATTGTTCCTATTGTTCACGGATCTACATTAGGAAGACGATCGGTGATTGTTCCTATTGTTCACGGATCTACATTAGGAAGACGATCGGTGATTGTTCCTATTGTTCACGGATCTACATTAGAATGCTAGTTTCGGGGAAGTTGTGGCTGCGGTTACGATGTCCGCCTCAGGCCCAGAAGTTCCCGGATTGAATCCCAGCACAGGACTGGACATTTCCCCAAGAACCACTGGTATCTGCTATTAAACGCCCCCTGACCTCTAGAGTAGTGAAATAGGGTATCCAACTTTCTCAGATAATGGCGAAAGACATAAGGTCCAGTATACAAACACGTTTTGCAGGCTAAACAAAAGCCTACGGCAGCTGGACATGGCAACGGGTGGATGTCAGACTGAATGACCTTTGTTGTTCATAACTTAGTATGACGCCCTGCCTTTAGAAGAGAGTTCACCAATTGTCTAGCGCGTCCTCTAATCCCTACATTTTTCTTCTACTTCAATGGGCGCCAAACAATACACATAGTTAGTTGCCTATCCTTTATAGGACGTCGCAGTTAACCCCAGCATTTTTTTAGCTGTTCCTGATTTCTTGGCAAGTTTACATTTAGTAGCTTGCCATTGATTTCTGAACGACCGGCACTCATTCCTTTGTAAGGAAAACCAACGCAAGACAGTCTGCTTCCAAATCGCCCGCAGCTGTGTTTCGAAGGCAGTATGACGGATTACGAATTGCATTATTAACCCCTTCGCCACAGACCACGTATGTTTATTTATGAACTGTTTAGTGGCCTAAAAGAATTACCCAGTTGATATTTATCCTTTATAATTGGAACGAATAAGAGGAAGAGGAATGCTATTCTTCTTTGACTCATCATGGAACTGAATGGCTAGTAGCAGACCTGAGAGGTGGAGATGCATCTAGAAAATGACTAACGGACACCCACGTCTGGCTTCATCATTGTGTCCATGCTCGGATACATTGTGAAGTCTGATTGATTGATTGATTTAGGAACCGACATCACAGCGTTCGGAGCAGTCTGTGAAGTCTGGATGGGTCCCTTACATTTATTGTCGTTATGTTTTATAAGTTATTTAGTTGTACATCTTGTGGACGGCTCCACACCCAAGCATGACATCTCCATACTGTCAACCAGAACAGTAGCCCTCAAAAACTTCAGAATGGCAATGCAACAGTTTCTGTGAGAGTGCAAGACGTATGTGCTGACTGCATACAACCACAGTGGACAATTTCAGAAACTCTCATGTAATCTCGTAGCTTGCTAAGTGTGGAATTCTCGATTGGCTTCATCACAGAGGAGACCATGGGCGACCCTGTGAGTTAGCCAGACTAGTGTTTGTCCAGGACACCACACATGGAGGTGACCATGGGCCTGAGTTAGCCAGACTAGTGTCTGTCCAGGACACCACACATGTAGGTGACCATGAGCCCCAGTTAGCCAGACTAATGTCTGTCCAGGACACCACACATGGAGGTGACCATGGGCCTCAGTTAGCCGGACTAGTGTCTGTCCAGGACACCACACATGGAGGTGAAGAGAGGTCTTATCAGTATGAACATTGACTGTGGCCTCTGCACACCAAATTCCTTCCATGCAATCAGTATGTAGAAGTGTGTCTGGAGTCACTGGCTTGTCAATGGGGATATACACTATTTGGAGTCACTGGCTTGCCAACAGGGTTACACCATGGAGTCACTGACTTGTCAATGGGGCTACACCATGGAGTCACTGGCTTGTCAACAGGGCTATACTGTATTTGGAGTCACTGACTTGTCAACGGGGTTATACTGTATTTGGAGTCACTGACTTGTCAACAGGGCTATACTGTATTTGGAGTCACTGACTTGTCAACAGGGCTATACTGTATTTGGAGTCACTGACTTGTCAATGGGGCTACACCGTGGAGTCACTGGCTTGTCAACAGGGCTATACTGTATTTGGAGTCACTGACTTGTCAATGGGGCTACACCATGGAGTCACTGGCTTGTCAACGGGGCTATACTGTATTTGGAGTCACTGACTTGTCAACGGGGTTATACTGTATTTGGAGTCACTAACTTGTCAACAGGGCTATACTGTATTTGGAGTCACTGACTTGTCAACGGGGTTATACTGTATTTGGAGTCACTGACTTGTCAACGGGGTTATACTGTATTTGGAGTCACTGACTTGTCAACGAGGTTATACTGTATTTGGAGTCACTGACTTGTCAACGGGGTTATACTGTATTTGGAGTCACTGACTTGTCAACAGGGCTATACTGTATTTGGAGTCACTGACTTGTCAATGGGGCTCCACCATGGAGTCACTGACTTGTCAACAGGGCTATACTGTATTTGGAGTCACTGACTTGTCAATGGGGCTACACCGTGGAGTCACTGGCTTGTCAACAGGGCTATACTGTATTTGGAGTCACTGACTTGTCAATGGGGCTACACCGTGGAGTCACTGACTTGTCAATAGGGCTATACTGTATTTGGAGTCACTGACTTGTCAACGGGGTTATACTGTATTTGGAGTCACTGACTTGTCAACAGGGCTATACTGTATTTGGAGTCACTGACTTGTCAATGGGGCTATACTGTATTTGGAGTCACTGACTTGTCAACGGGGCTACACCGTGGAGTCACTGACTTGTCAATGGGGCTATACTGTATTTGGAGTCACTGACTTGTCAATGGGGCTATACTGTATTTGGAGTCACTGACTTGTCAATGGGACTATACTGTATTTGGAGTCACTGACTTGTCAACGGGGCTATACTGTATTTGGAGTCACTGACTTGTCAACAGGGTTATACTGTAATTGGAGTCACTGACTTGTCAACGGGGTTATACTGTATTTGGAGTCACTGACTTGTCAATGGGGCTATACTGTATTTGGAGTCACTGACTTGTCAACGGGGTTATACTGTATTTGGAGTCACTGACTTGTCAACAGGGCTATACTGTATTTGGAGTCACTGACTTGTCAATGGGGCTCCACCGTGGAGTCACTGACTTGTCAACAGGGCTATACTGTATTTGGAGTCACTGACTTGTCAACGGGGCTACACCGTGGAGTCACTGGCTTGTCAACAGGGCTATACTGTATTTGGAGTCACTGACTTGTCAATGGGGCTACACCGTGGAGTCACTGGCTTGTCAACAGGGATATACTGTATTTGGAGTCACTGACTTGTCAACGGGGTTATACTGTATTTGGAGTCACTGACTTGTCAACAGGGCTATACTGTATTTAGAGTCACTGACTTGTCAATGGGGCTCCACCGTGGAGTAACTGACTTGTCAACAGGGCTATACTGTATTTGGAGTCACTGACTTGTCAATGGGGTTATATTGTATTTGGAGTCACTGACTTGTCAACAGGGCTATACTGTATTTGGAGTCACTGACTTTTCAATGGGGCTACACTGTGGAGTCACTGACTTGTCAACAGGGCTATACTGTATTTGGAGTCACTGACTTGTCAACGGGGCTACACCGTGGAGTCACTGACTTGTCAATGGGGCTATACTGTATTTGGAGTCACTGACTTGTCAATGGGGCTATACTGTATTTGGAGTCACTGACTTGTCAACGGGGTTATACTGTATGTGGAGTCACTGACTTGTCAACAGGGTTATACTGTATTTGGAGTCACTGACTTGTCAACGGGGTTATACTGTATTTGGAGTCACTGACTTGTCGATGGGGCTACACCATGGAGTCACTGGCTTGTCAACAGGGCTATACAGTATTTGGAGTCACTGACTTGTCAATGGGGCTAAACCGTGGAGTCACTGGCTTGTAAACAGGGCTATACTGTATTTGGAGTCACTGACTTGTCAATGGGGCTAAACCGTGGAGTCACTGGCTTGTCAACAGGACTATACTGTATTTGGAGTCACTGACTTGTCAATGGGGCTATACTGTATTTGGAGTCACTGACTTGTCAACGGGGCTATACTGTATTTGGAGTCACTTACTTGTCAACGGGGTTATACTGTATTTGGAGTCACTGACTTGTCAACAGGGTTATACTGTATTTGGAGTCACTTACTTGTCAACGGGGTTATACTGTATTTGGAGTCACTGATTTGTCAATGGGGCTACACCGTGGAGTCACTGGCTTGTCAACAGGGCTATACTGTATTTGGAGTTACTGACTTGTCAACGGGGTTATACTGTATTTGGAGTCACTGACTTGTCAACGGGGTTATACTGTATTTGGAGTCACTGACTTGTCAACGGGGTTATACTGTATTTGGAGTCACTGACTTGTCAACGAGGTTATACTGTATTTGGAGTCACTGACTTGTCAACGGGGTTATACTGTATTTGGAGTCACTGACTTGTCAATGGGGTTATACAGTATTTGGAGTCACTGACTTGTCAATGGGGCTATACTGTATTTGGAGTCACTGACTTGTCAATGGGGCTATACTGTATTTGGAGTCACTGACTTGTCAACGGGGTTATACTGTATGTGGAGTCACTGACTTGTCAACAGGGTTATACTGTATTTGGAGTCACTGACTTGTCAACGGGGTTATACTGTATTTGGAGTCACTGACTTGTCGATGGGGCTACACCATGGAGTCACTGGCTTGTCAACAGGGCTATACAGTATTTGGAGTCACTGACTTGTCAATGGGGCTAAACCGTGGAGTCACTGGCTTGTCAACAGGGCTATACTGTATTTGGAGTCACTGACTTGTCAACGGGGTTATACTGTATTTGGAGTCACTGACTTGTCAACGGGGTTATACTGTATTTGGAGTCACTGACTTGTCAACGGGGTTATACTGTATTTGGAGTCACTGACTTGTCAACGAGGTTATACTGTATTTGGAGTCACTGACTTGTCAACGGGGTTATACTGTATTTGGAGTCACTGACTTGTCAATGGGGTTATACAGTATTTGGAGTCACTGACTTGTCAATGGGGCTATACTGTATTTGGAGTCACTGACTTGTCAACGGGGTTATACTGTATTTGGAGTCACTGACTTATCAACAGGGTTATACTGTATTTGGAGTCACTGACTTGTCAAGGGGGCTATACTATATTAGGAGTTGGTGGCTTGTCAACAGGGCTATACTGTACAGTTGAGAAATGATTTTGGTAACGAAATGAATCTGCAAAAATTCACACTTTCGCTTTCATAGATTATGTAAAATACGATGCAAGTTTATGCGTCTATTACGAAAAACATAAATATTATGACCACATCTAGCTTCCTTCTGTTCTTCTTGCCAGAACCTTTTTTGGTAAAGATTTCAAGTGATCACCGAGGACGGCAGACATGGCTGCTGTGACCCAGTGACATTCAGTTCTTCACTCACCCCAGCAACCACTTCATTTGCCATCTTCACCTTTCTCAAATATTCAGTGACTCCAAACACAGTGTAACCCCATTAACAAACCAGTGACTCCAAACACAGTGTAACCCCATTAACAAACCAGTGACTCCAAACACAGTGTAACCCCATTAACAAACCAGTGACTCCAAACACAGTGTAACCCCATTAACAAACCAGTGACTCCAAACACAGTGTAACCCCATTAACAAACCAGTGACTCCAAACACAGTGTAACCCCATTAACAAACCAGTGACTCCAAACACAGTGTAACCCCATTAACAAACCAGTGACTCCAAACACAGTGTAACCCCATTAACAAACCAGTGACTCCAAACAAATAAACAAACATGTATTGTTTAGCACTAGTATAAGTAGAAGAGAGAAGTAGAAACTAGAGGGCGCATCAGACAACACAACAATTGATTTCTTCCACTTCTATCGGCATTGAACAATACCTGTGTGTTTATTTATGAACCGACTTAGTGGCCTCAAAAGTTAGTTGCATTTCCTTTACAGGACGTAGCAATTAACCCCAGTGTTTTTTGGCTGTTTGTGATTTCTTGGTAAGTTTACATTCAGCAGTTTGCCATTGCTTTTTAAACGGGCGACATTCATACCATTGTATGAAAATCAATGCAAGGCGGTCACCTGCCAAATTGCCTGCAGTTGTGTTTCTAACGCAGTTTGCGAGATTACGAACTGCGCCCGTAACGCCTTCACCATAGAGGCCTCAAAGGGTCCCCCAATTGATAGTTCTGTGTAGCACAAACATTTACACACCATTAAAATTGATAGTTCTGTGTAGCACAAACATTCACACACCATTAATAAAACAACCCAGTTCCACAGAATAATGCCTGGAATAGTTTTCCTTACAGCTGCCTGCTACTGTTTCCTGGCTGGAATAGTTTTCCTTATAGCTGCCTGCTACTGTTTCCTGGCTGGAATAGTTTTCCTTATAGCTGCCTGCTACTGTTTCCTGGCTGGAATAGTTTTCCTTACAGCTGCCTGCTACTGTTTCCTGGCTGGAAAAGTTTTCCTTACAGCTGCCTGCTACTGTTTCCTGGCTGGAATAGTTTTCCTTACAGCTGCCTGCTACTGTTTCCTGGCTGGAATAGTTTTCCTTACAGCTGCCTGCTACTGTTTCCTGGGAGCAAACAAATGTAATGAAAGACATATTGAGGCATGTGCTGCTATCATAAAACAGTTCCAATTGGCAACAATCAAAACTGCAGCATGATGATGATGTCTGATGGAAGTCTTGTGGTCAAAATGTTAGAGCGCTTGCTCTAAAACTTCTGGTGCACTGATGGAGGGTTAGCAGGTTCATCCCTCATGCTGGTCAGTTGGACTTAAATGTTGACTTCTCATCCTTGGCTTGGGGATGTAAATTACAAGTACCTCAGAAGTCAGAGTTGGTTGGCTGATGCTGAGGGAGACTGGTAATAGGGAAAGATATCCACACATAAAAATAAGTCCAATGTATACTATGCTTGGGTTCAAAGCGAACAAACCAAAAAAATCTGATAAATATATTAAAACACATTGACATATCACACACCAAACGTTTCAAAAGGAACACTGATAACTTGAATGTGTACAGATTTGGCAATTGGAAACTATATAGTTTCTGGTTTACAGCAAATGATAAAACTGGAAAGTTAACAAATTAAAACAATTATATCACAGCCCCAGCAGCTAGACTGCACAAAGAATTAACATGATGATAACCCAAGCTGGGGTTAGTGTGGGCAACACTTCATTACTGCTTTCATGTGCACCAAATGGGGCCTAACTGGGTGACGTAATATAGACATTAAACTAGGGCAGTTTTACCGTCTTTTGATGTAAACCATATATTTTAAACTGTTCAAGATCCTAACTTCTTTGCATTTTCTTCTTCTTCCGTCCTTTATTTCTCACTGGAGCATAGGCCTGCAACCAAATCACACCAAGTAATCCTTCTTTCACTGTTGCCTTCAGACCCTCAATGACCTCCCCATATTGTTCATCTCACTCTAAATTCCTTCATGTGTATTACGGTCCCCCTCTGTCTTTAGCCCTGTGTGTCCAGAGAGAGGCCATTCTAGCTACATTATTATCAGGTTTTCTCAATGTGTGTCCTGTCCAACAGCAGCGGTTCCCCTTATCTCTTGATTGACTAGATTCTGTCTAGATCTTCCCCTCGCCTCTTGATTGGCTAGATTCTGTCTAGTTTCTGTCTAAGTTATGTATTAGTGATTGTGTCATCCATTTTAGTCCTTGTATTCTGCACAGGTACCAGTCAATCAATGTTTACAGTTATTAGTAATAGTTTTAGCCATGCTTCATACTTCTGATACATACAGCATTTTTTTTTTTTGCCTAAACAGCAACAAAATGCAGCTGTCGTTTGAAAATATGCTGGAAGACTGCCTCAAGCCCAATGCTGCAGCTAAACAGGATGCGGAAACAGAATGGAGAGCCCTAAAGGACATAATTTACAACACTGCTATGGAAATCCTGGGTCCATTTGATCTGTATGGACGTAATTATTGCACCATGAATAATGATAGGGTGGGAAAGCTAAACACACTAGTGATGTGGTTTCCGAGATGAATGTTCAGATTACCATGGGCAGAGAAGATAACAAACGAGGTATGACAGATGCAGACGCCATTAGATCATTAATGTCGCGGTTCCAACTTCACGGCAAAGGGTCACCTCATTATGTTCCGTTCCTGTGCCAGTGAATAACACACAAAATGCCCTATGTGAAAGGTGGAACAGACAGGAGTTTTGACAAACCAACAGCCTGCACAGGTATACTATGCATAGCGCCGCTGCCAGAATGCCAACATAAAAATCCAGTAGAAAAAATACAGTTCATCGTCGATGGAAGCGGCAGTCACTAGAAATACAGCAGCCACATCTTACTGCATAAGGCAACCCAGTTAGTTCAGCGACTGGCCGTTCGCCATTTTTCTGAACATGCAGTTCACTCTACTAACAACCACGGACAGATGTAAAAGCACTCCACACGAAATTCACAAGTCACAATATTGCTCCACTCATGCAACTCAGTATCAGGGTGACGGAACTATGCACTTCCAGTCCAACATGAGGACAATGCGCAAACAAACCTTCGCCACAAGCACAAACACTCCAGAGGCCTTAACAGCTCAACCTCCTATTTATGCACATGCAGTGCAGCCTTATATACCCAATTGCAGTGCAACTTTTTCTGGCTTTTCCTCAATGTATTATTCTCTCAGCCAGACTGCTGAGATGTACCCTGCTTTTAGAACCACCACTTAGAGCTGGAGTAGTCTTAGCTCTCGTTTACTGACCACGATACAAGCAGTCAAGCTTTGAACTACTGACTGCAATCATCTCTAGTGTTGTGTCCTTAGTTCCAGGAATATCTTATTATGTACACACAAAGTCAACAGTCACTGTACACTGAAAAATGTGGTGCCTCCATGAAACAACCATGGATCAATTATAATTTATTTTCACTATTACTGCTGCTTTTATGATTTTATAGAAAAGACTAGCTGACCCGGCCCGGCTTCGCCCAGACCCTGGTGGGGAGCATCTCATTTAATTCATATAAGTTCTCGTTCCCGTTACCGACTATCTGTCTGTCTGTCTGTCTATCTGTCTGACCCGGCCCGTCTTCGCCCAGACCCTGATGGGGAGCATCTCATTTAATTCATATAAGTAGTCATATAAGTTCCCGTTCCGACTATCTATCTGTCTGTCTGTCTGACCCGGCCCGGCATCGCCCAACTCCTGGTGGGGAGCATCTCATTTAATTCATATAAGTAGTCATATAAGTTCCCGTTCCCGACTGTCTGTCTGTCTGTCTGTCTGTCTGTCTGTCTGTCTGTCTGTCTGTCTGTCTGTCTATCTATCTATCTATCTGTCTGTCTGTCTGTCTGACCCGGCCCAGCCCATGGTGGAGAGCATCTCATTTAAATTATATAAGTAGTCATATAAGATCCTATTCCCGACTATCTGTCTGTCTTGGGTAAATGGAGGAGGGAGGAGGAAGAGGGAGGTGGAGGAGGAAAGAGGAGGGAGGAGGAGGGAGGAGACAGGAGGAGTAGGGAGGAATAGGAGGGAGGAGGAGGGATTAGGAGGAGGAGGGAGGAGTAGGGTGGAGGAGGAGGCGAGGAGGAGGGAGGAGGAAGAGGGAGAAGGAGGAGGGAGAAGGAGGAGAAGGAGGGGGAGAAGGAGGAGGGAGGAGGAGGAGGGAGGAGGAGGAATGTGAAGGGAGGAGGGGGGAGGAGGTAGAGGGAGGAGGAGGAGGTAGAGGGAGGAGGAGGGAGGAGGCGGAGAGGGATGAGGAGGAAGGAGGAGGGGGAGGAGGGAGGAGGAGGAGGGAGGAAGAAGGAGGAGGAGGGGGGGAGGAGTGATGAGGAGGAGGGAGGAGGAGGAGGTAGAGGGAGGAGGAGGAGGAGGTAGAGGGAGGAGGAGGGAGGAGGCGGAGAGGGAGGAGGAGGAAGGAGGAGGGGGAGGAGGGAGGAGGAGGAGGGAGGAGGAGGAAGAGGGAGGAGGAGGAATGTGAAGGGAGGAGGAGGGAGGAGGAGGGAGGAGGAGGAGTGAGGAGGAGGACGGAGGAGGGGGAGGAGGGAGGAGGAGGAGGGAGGAAGAAGAAGGAGGAGGGAGAAGGAGGGATGAGGAGGAGGAGGGAGGAGGAGGAAGAGGGAGGAGGAGGAATGTGAAGGGAGGAGGAGGAGGGAGGAGGAGAAGGCAGGAGGAGGGATGAGGAGGAGGGAGGAGGAGGAAGAGGGAGGAGGAGGAATGTGAAGGGAGGAGGAGGAGGGAGGAGGAGAAGGCAGGAGGAGGGATGAGGAGGAGGGAGGAGGAGGAAGAGGGAGGAGGAGGAATGTGAAGGGAGGAGGAGGGAGGAGGTAGAGGGAGGAAGAGGAGGGAGGAGGAGGAGAGGGAGGAGGAGGAAGGAGGAGGGGGAGGAGGGAGGGGGAGGAGGGAGGAAGAAGGAGGAGGAGGGAGAAGGAGGGATGAGGAGGAGGAGGGAGGAGGAGGAAGAGGGAGGAGGAGGAATGTGAAGGGAGGAGGAGGGATAGGGAGGAGGGGGAGGGGAAGAGGAAGAGGGTAGGAGGAAGAGTGGAGAGGAGGAGGGAGGAGCTAGAGGGAGGAGGAGGAGGGAGGAAAAGGGAGGAGGGAGGAGGAGGGAGGAGGTAGGAGGAGGAGGAAGAGGGAGGAGGAAGGAGAAGGAAGGAGGAGGAGGAAGAGGGAGGAGGAGGATGGAGGAGGAAGAGGGAGGAAGAGGGAGGAGGAGGAAGAGGGAGGAGGAGGAAGAGGGAGGAGGAGGATGGAGGAGGGAGAGGGAGGAGGGGAAGAGGAAGAGGGTAGGAGGAGGGGAGAGGAGGAGGAGAAGGAGGGAGGAGGAGAAGGAGGAGGAGGGAGGAGGAGGGGAGAGAAAGAGGGAGGAGGCAGACTGAGAAGAAAGAAGGAGGAGGAGGAAGGAGGGAGAGGAAGGAGGGAGAATGAGGAGGGGAGGAAGGAAAGGGAGGTGGAAGAGGAGGAGGAGGGAGGAGGAAAGAGGTAGGGGGAGGAGGAGGTAGAGGGAGGAGGAGGAGGAAGGAAAGGGAGGAGGAAGAGGAGGAGAAGGGAGGAGGAGGGTGGAGGGAGGAGAAGGAGGTAGAGGGAGGAGGAGGGAGGAGGTAGGAGGAGGAGGAGGGATGAGGAGGGAGAGGGAGAAGGAGGGAAGATGAGGAGGAGGCGGAGGGAGTAGGAGGGAGTAGGATGGAGGAGGTGGGGAGAGGAAGAGGGAGAAGGAAGAGGGAGAAGGAGGAGGGAGGAGGGAGAGGGATGAGAGGGAGGAGGAAGAGGAGGAGGGTGGAGGGAGGAGGTAGAGGGAGGAGGAGGGAGGAGAAGAGAGGAGGAGAGAGTTCGCCATTCCGAATTCATACTCGTCTAGTTCTTCCCTTCTACACGACTGTAGATAACTTCCTTACACATAACAAGATGAATTGTTATTGATATTGCCGTGGCATGGAGGAATATCAGCAGCAGAGTTGATCCAAAAAACCAAAGACTGAGATCTACGGAGAGCCATGAACGCCTACGCCAGCCGGCACGGCACTTGATGATGATGATTGCCGTGTGACGATTCTGTGTAGTCACGTCATTTTCTTCCCTTTCCCTAGCGTTTTGGTTCGGGGATTCTTTCATCATCATCATCATATATTTACGTACGTATTTTGGGAGGGGGAGGAGGGAGGAGGAGGAAGAAGAAAAAAAAACTATGACAGTTGACAGCTCTGGAATGAAAGGAAGGCGTGTAGAAAATTTCATCTCAATCGGATGGGCCGTTCGCGAACAAATAAAGGACATACATATTTACATACATATATACATACACTTTGTTTTATAGATATAGATAATATTCAAGGATTAATTTGCAGGTTTCCATAATACACAAACAAAGGTGGTCAATGTATGGTCATTGCCACCATCATGAATGTCCATTAAAGAGTGTTCATGAAGACAAAATCCTGACCCAGTGTGAAAGATGTTGGTCAAGGAACAGCATGAAGAGACCTATAAGAAGAGATACATACAGTCTAAGGAGTGCAAACAACAACAGGTATGACAACCAAGGCATTAGGAAGCATCATAACTAGCCGCTGATCATGTTGAGAGAGAGAGACAGAGAGAGACAGAGAGAGAGAGAGAGAGAGAGAGAGAGACAGAGAGAGAGAGAGAGACAGAGAGAGACAGAGAGAGAGAGAGAGAGACAGAGAGAGACAGAGAGAGAGAGAAAGAGAGAGAGAGACAGAGAGAGAGAGAGAGAGAGAGAAAGATAATGAACGAATGAACAAACTTTATTTTCATAGGGTCACAAATTGGGCCAGAGAGAGAGAAAGTTATCAGCCCCATTATCCAAACTAAATGGAAAGATAAGACAGATTATCCCAACAGTTAAGAACACCAAAATTCTGGTGAGATGTGCCATACATATCTTCACTCTGTTACCAGTTTATTCATCACATAATTATTTAACCACATTTAATTTTTATGAAGTTCCAATCTAAGTACAAACAATTTACTTGGAGAAAAAAAAACAAAAACAAAGCCACAACTAAATGATTGAAGTATCAGTATCTCGTACACAAAGTGTCAACACAAATGGAAGCCTTCACCGCTTCCCTTAGTCGGCTTCTAATGGACTCATCCATGCTGCCTTTTAGAAGATATTGGAAAGCCCAGAAGTCAAAGCAGATCTATTCAGGAGACAATTCATGCATTCTCTTTTGGAAACATTTCTTCAAGCCATGTGCAGGCTTCTCAGATTGCATTGTGGCATTTTCTAGTTCTGATAATAGTGAAGGTTTTGGAACTTTCAACAATAGAGCAAATAATTTGTTAGAAGGTTTATTTTCCTTCCAGCTACGTCCTTCCTAACCACACAAGATTCTGGTTACCTGAAGATGAGGAAACAACAACAACATTCTTTGTAGCAGATGACTGTCCAGTAGATGTTTGTTTCATGGCAATATTTTCCCCACTGCTACAATTTTTAAGCTGTGCCTTGTTGTCTGGACTGTTGCTTTGGCCAGTAAGCATTTTGAAACTCTTTGAGCGAGCCAATCTGACAATTTCAAATGGTGGATTAAAAAGAAGTACTCGCTTGAATGTGAAGTGAGTCAGATTTACTGTTGAATCCATGTTAGAAAGCACTGGAAAAGAAGATAAAACACAACTGTATACATGTAAACCAAGGAAGAAATGTAAACACATATATTAGAAAGCACTGGAAAAGAAGATAAAACACAATTTTAGGGACATAAACAAAGAAGCCATGGTATTGAAGAGATTAGATACTTGTCTGATAATTGTTAAATATGTTGTCACATGTACTTGTTTTGTCTGACTTCAACTTACACTAAGTTTACATTATTTTTTATTTTCTTCTAGTCTTCCCATGACTATTTTAAATATGATTTTGGGTGCGTCACTTATCAAAGCAAGTGTTCTATAATTGCTACATAATTTCATGTCACCTTGTTTGGTACTGGGATAAACACTGCTCTCATCCATTCGTTTTTCCAAGATCTTTTACACAACACATGATATATTTTCACGCTATGTTAATCTCAAGCTTTAACTTGTTATCACATTAATTTGGGTTATTTATCACCCACAAGCGCAGAAGCCTGGACAGTGAACAAGCTATCAGAAACAGAGACCCTGGAGATATGAATATGCAAAGAAGAATTTATATTTCATAGAAACAAAAACAATCAAATACAGAGGTTCTACGAGGGGCCTTCAAATTACAACGTAAAAAGTGGAATAGAAATTACAATAACCATGTGATTGTCTTGTAACCTGTCAATATTGTTGTTAAGGATATCAAAATTGTTAAGTACATGACATCAAGGTGCAGACGAACACGGTGAGGTCATAAAGACAGTTTAAAAATGGCCACCCCACTTTTGACATGCATCAAAGAGGAGCAGTGTTCTGTTATCCTTTTTTTGATTAGTGAAGGGGTGAAACCTATAGAAATTCATGAGCGAATGAAGATCCAGTATGGTGATGCATGCCTGTCAGTCCAGCAAGTGTATGAGTGGAGTAGGAAGTTTCAAAACGGTGTGACTTCTGTGACAGACTGTTCATGACCGGGTCAGGCACACCGAGTAGTGACCTCAGAGTCAATGGCAGCCATTGAAGATATTGTACAGGAAAACCGCTGACTCACTGTGAGTGACATTGCCGCACATCTTAACATCAGATAGGTTCATCACACCACGTCATCCATGATGTGCTACAGTACCACAAAGTACCATATGGCAGCTTAGTCCAGAATTGAAACAACGATGCATTGATGTTTGTCTAAAATATTTTGCAGTGTTTTGAAGCAGAAAGTGACGGTTTCCTATCAAGAATTTTTACTGGAGATGAAGCCTAGTTTCACTACCATGAGCCGGAAATGAGAGCAAGCAAGGAATGGCGCCATCCATCCTCACTGAAACCAAAGAAGCTTCACATGCAGGGAAGGTTATGCGGACTCTTTTTTTGGGATGAACAAGGTGTTATTTTAGAGCAGTACATGCCAACAGAGTAAGCTGTCACTAGTGATACGTATGCAGATCTTGTCAATAATCATCTTCGACCCTCAATCAAATCCAAACGACGTGGACTTCTGAGTAAACAACATGACAATACTTGACCCCATACTGCCTGTGCAATGGTTGAAACCATCGAAGACCTCCACTTTCAGTGTGTACCACATCCTCTGTACTCGCCAGACCTAACCTGAAGTGATTTCCACCTGTTTGGACAACTCAAAGAGTCATTGGGAGGAAAGACTTTTCGGTCCAATAAAGAGGTACAGCAGGTGGTGCATGAGTCGTTACATATGCGACCAAGATAATTTTTTTCTACAGGAATCCAAGCACTTTATCTGCACTGGAAGACTTGCATTGAACCAGCGGTGACTACAGCAAAAAATGATACATTTACTCTGCACTTTTTCAGAATATATGTACCAAAAGGAAAAAAGATTTAAGGTGTTCATTTGAAACCCTCTTGTAGAATAACTAGGAATTAAAAGAGAGTTTATGAAAGAAATAAAAAAGAGGCAAGTAAATTATTTAGGTCACATCAAAAGACATATAACCCTCTTATAAAAACCATACTGGAGGGTAGGTTGAAGGCAAGCGAGCAAGCGGTAGACAATGAATCAAGTGGGAAGATAACAACAAGACACAGACAAACAGCAGCCCGACAAAATGTATAATCAAGGAAATAGACAGACAATGTTGGAGACAGCACCCACTCAACCTTGTCTTGTGATAGTTCTGGCTCTTTTTTTTTTGGTATTTCCAAATTACTGCTTTTACCATTTACGATTTTTGTTGTTGCTTACATATAACAAGTATAAGTGACAATATAATTATACACATAAACAGATTACATACATAGAAACAAACAAACAAACATATATATATATACACACACACACACAAAATATATCAGATGCATACACATGTGCTCGCACATGCACATACACACTAATAAGATTTGGATTGACAATTTAAAAAAAAACAACATTTGACTCAAAGCTGTTTCCTATGATATGATAAGGCCATCACATTTTGTAGGTCAGAATACACAAAAGAACATGTGGCCAATCCTTCTCTCACTTAGCAGGTAATGAACCCTCACCTGACTGTGCTCTTAACATTATCAACACAGTTCCCTGTCAACCTTGCTGACAAGCCCACTATTGAGAATAAATACATTTTAAATAATCCCTACTGTAGTTTTACAGTACATCTTTTCTGTAGTTCTCTTTCTCACTCACTCTCTCTTTCTCTCGCTCACTCACTCACTCACACACACACACACAAACAAACAATGCACTAGATTTGGAATTATGCTTAAAAATTACATGCAAAACATTGGTAAAAAAAAACAAACACCCACCCACACATATTCATATGTAGGTGATCTGTTCTTAGTCACTCAAAGATGAGATTATAAAATGAACATATGTAAAGAACAATGAACATGCTACTTACAGTACGCAGCCAATTCAACCCTGGATCTCTGAAAGGGGAGAAAGATATATGGATCAACTTGAGCAAACAAATCAGCACAGAAACGCTAGACAAATCTATTATATCAAGCAAAGAAGTGCATGTGGTTGATTTGAATGTCGGTCTCTTAGATATGGAGAGAACCAGTTCAAGTATCTAATAATACAACCATCTTTTTATCTGCTGCAGATAAACTGTCAACCAAAAAAAAAGTATGTACGATGTGGCAATGAGATAAGATCCTTTCATACATCAATACGCATTAAAATTCCTTGTTTCCGACAGCCAACATATACCTATACCTGACATACAGGTATTCAGGATCTAATGGGTTTTGTGCACAGTTCCAATGCACAAGCTTTATAAGACCATGTCTCTGTCTGTTAACCAACAACCACTACAGCAGTCAACCACAGTTACAACTTCACATAGTCACACACCAAACAACCTTCCCGATCAGTAACAAACACTTCTACTTCCTTTGTGACAGTGTCCAGCTTACTTGTGCTAAATTTCCCACATCAAAGAAACCAAAAAAGAACACAGTAGAATGTATGTGTATTCATTCTTGCCCATCTAAAATTACAATCCCAAGCTTAGGTTGCTCATGGGTAATTTCATACTTACCAGTCAGGGTCGACTGACTGGCCTCTTGTGTAAACAACTGGCACTAACAAACATACAATAATCGCATCAACTAATTTATCATTTACACATCATATCTAATAACATATTCTGACGTCATAAACAATAATATATAACTAGACTAAAACATCCTATTGTTGTGAATTAGCTACCCAACATCAACATCATCATGTGTCATGCCAATAAGCATGGCTGGTAGTTGTTCGCCGTCTCACACGGTCACCAGCGACCTGGATCAGCTCTGTATTCTTGTCCCGAGTACGCCATGTGGTCAAGCCCTCCAGGTATTAATCTCTTTGCTTTCCTCTTGCTTTTTCTTATCAAGTTGCTAGCTGCAACTAATTTTAAAGTTTATTTATTGTCATAACATATTCAAACAATCTTGAATGTCTACGTCTAATTTCTTTGATCAGTTTAATTTCATTATCTCTTGTAGGACTTTCTCATTCATTTATTCGTTTATGGCATTCCTTGCCATTCCTCAGAAACCACATTTCCAGTGCCATTAGATATTTCTCAATTTCTCAGTTTATTGTCCATGTTTACGTAGGAGTTCTATGTAGCACTCCAACCTATTTTTCTCACTGCAATTGAACTTTTGATTGGTGAGCATGTTTTCCATCTTGCAAAAGGCTACTGTAGCCAAAGCAGTTTTTGTTCTAATTTCTACAAGGCATCTTTCATCAGAAAGAGATATATTGATTCACCTGTTTAAGAATGTTTCCATTTACTAGGATGGAGCATTGTGGTATTCCTGTCTTCTTAGAGGAGACCATACTCTCCACTGACTTACAATTTAATTCAAACCCTATTTGCTCACTGTGTACAATAACTGAATCCATTAAATGCTGCAGATCCTGTTTGTTGTTTGCAATCAATAGAGTATCATTTGCATATCTTATATTATCGATGACATGTCAACAAATGGCAATTTCTCCTGTACTCTCTAAATTTATCACAACATTTTCACTACATATGGAGAAAAGGTCTGGAGACTTTATACGTCTCTTTCACACACCTCTCTAGATAAGCTGGTACTGACATACATTTTCATTATTGTTTTGGGCTGCTTGTTTTTAATATATGTTCTTCATAAGTTAACGATTTTCCCCATCAATCTGCATGTACCTTTATCATGTCAACATGTCTTCCACTATCAAAGCCTTTGCGTAGTAAATGAAGCAAAAATGTAGATCTTTGCTTACCTTATCAAACACTCCATTATGTTCTCAGCAAATATAGCATTTGCTGTACCCTTGCCTTCTACAAAATCACATTATTCTTTTCGTTTCTAATTTTATGTTTTTCTTAACCCTTTGCATGATGATTTTTAGCAATTTCTTTGTGATATGACTCATTACACTAATTGTTTGATGTTGATCACATTCCAATGCTTCTGATTTCTTTGGGATTGCAATAAAAATAGAATTTCATAATTCGGGAGGTATATCTTCAGTATCATATATTGTGTTCAACAGTCTGGTTACCTGATCTATTCCATATTCTTCTAATGCATTGATCATTTCTGCTGTGATGTTGTCTGGGCCCGAGGTCATGCCAGGTCAAGGTTAAGAGACCTCTGAACTTGCATCTTAAAAATTGGTGACCCTTTATTATTATTCTGGCTGTGGCCAAGGGGTTGTAATACCACATACTGCACTTGAAAAACACATCTGTGGGTGATTTAGGAACAGACTGCCTTGCATTGGTTTTCATACAAATGGTATGAGTGTTGGCCATTCAGAAAGCAATGGCAAACTACTAAATGTAAACTTGCCAAGATATCACAAAATATTCTCCCCAAGCCATGCTTCTTTTGCCAGCTCCATGTCGAAGGAGTTGCAGACGCAGTTCATACCTGAATTCAAAACACAACTGCAGGCGATTTGGCAGTAGCCAGCCTTGCGTTGGTTTTTTATGAAATAGTACGGGTGCCCGTCATTCATAAAGCAATGGCAAACTACTGAACGTAAAACTTGCCAAGAGATCACAACAGCAAAAAAATGCTGGTACTTTAACTAACATGCTTCTTTTGCTTTTTTACAAAATTTATATATATATATATTTTCCTTTGAATCTCTTCATAGTTTTCTTTATAGCTTTGATTGCTTCTTCTTGTTCCCATTAGCGTTAAGATGTTTTCAGCCATCCATTTCTTATAACATATCATCTTCAATTTTGGGATAGCTGTTTCCACATCCTGTCTTTCAATGCTTCCAATTGGCCAATTCCACCTTGAAACAGATTTCTAGATCAATGTATAAAACCTGTTTTTCTATTTCAATGTTAAAATTATCTTTTGTCTCATCATTCTTCAGTTTCCACAGATCAAATACAATTTTTCTTAGTGACTATTTGACCTTCTTTAATTGTATATGTATATTACCTATCATTAATTTGTCATCACCATAGAAGTCTGCGTCTGAGAGTTTATTTTTCAGTTTTAAAGCATTTTGAAATCTTCTGATGAGGATGTAGTCAGCCTAGTTTCTAATCTTATTGCCAGAACTCGTCCACATCCACAATCTTCTTGGATGTTGCTGATACCAAGTATTTCCAACAATCTTCTTGGATGTTGCTGATACCAGGTATTTCCAACAATCTTCTTGGATATTGCTTATACCAGGTATTTCTAAAAATTATATCATTCTCTTCTGCCTAATCTTAAATTATGCTCTCTCGTCCATAATTATCTACTTGGCATCTATCCATACGTGATCATGAAGTGTTAAAATTATGGGTCTAACATCATATCCCCAGTACAATGTATGGCATGCAAACTGATTACGTGACTTATTATTGTGTGGCTTTGTTTAGAATCTAATTGTATCAACATGTTTAGTCTTGTACGGAATGATGGAACAATGGACTAGTGATGACTTGAGCCTGTCCTAGTAGATATAAAACAATCTCAATATGTTCCTGAGCTGGCTACATGGGAGATGGCAAGATTTAGGTGCTGATTATCTGCAACAATTCTGGGGAACTGCTGAGGGTCTCTTGGAATCTTGCACAGCATGTACAGTTTACATTTCTTGGCAGGATTCATCACAGTGCCAATCTAGGTCAATTCTTCACTTTGTAAGTCAGACTAGTGGTTACAGAATACTCTGGGAAGATTATAAGAGTCATATTCAGCATCTCTGCAACATAGCTACTTCTATATAGGAAGAAAAAACAATGATATAATTGCCGTGGCCAAAGGCTTGCGAATGCGGTTTGTGAGCCGCTTCGTTCGAAACCCAGCCGCAACCGATTTGTGCAGCAGACCATGTCGCGTTGTGTTATAATGTGTCGGTATGAGAGCCGGTCATTCAGAAAGCAATGGCAAACTACTGAACGTAAAAGCTTGCCTAGTACATCAACAGCAGCTGAAAAATGCTGGCGTTGACTGCAACGTCCTGCAAGGGATATGCAACATAAAAAAAAAATTACCAGCTTTATCCCTTCAGGCGAAAAGTAGTACACGTCACACAAGGGTCCTTTATTTGTCCAGCCCGGCCTACGACAGACCAGTTCTCGTCTCCAACCTACATAGATAAACAAGTACAGCTACAGTAAACTTTACCACTTCTGGAGTCTTTAAGGATTATTTTCCCAGTGTATAATTAACACTACTACTTCTTTTTATCTCCCAATGAATCATGGTGTTTGTCCATCAAGAATGATGATGACCATTCATTTCTTCCAGTGGGGTTGAAAGTATGGAGCCGTGAGTTCTAAGATGGCTTGTAAGGATGTTGGCTAGAAATGTTCCTTGCCAATGTGGGCAAAGTATGATTGATGTTCCAGGAGGAGGATCTCCTGCAGTGGTTATTTTGTCCAGCCTTTTTTTTCACAGCTCTTGCAGCCCAGATTGCTTCACAAGTCACCCTTGTGTAATGATTACGCCACAAATTTCGGTCCTTGGCAGCAGTCTTCCAAGTGTCGTGATGAATTCCAAAAGCTTTTAGTGAGATCTTCAGAGTGTCTTTAAAATTTTTCCTCTGGCTGCCATGGGAACATTTACCTCAGCGCAGCTCGCCATAAAATAAAATTGAGCCTGTGATCTGGCATGTGAATCAAGTGACCAGCCCAGCGAATCTGATTCTTCACAAGTATAGTGTGGATACTGGGCATGGACGCTCTTTCTGGGACTACAGTGTCTGGGATCTTGTCTTGCCATTTAATCTCCATTAGCTTCCTAAGGCAGACTGTGGAAGTGGTTTAATTTCCTAGCATGTCGCTGATAAACAGTCGAGGTTTCACAAGCATATAGCAGTGTGGATAATTTTTTGGCGTGGACCCTTAGTCTCACTGTGAGCTATTTCCCACAGTGGTCCACCGGGCCCACATTTAAGGTGAAGCTATGTGAGGTGGTTTGATCACCCCGGCCCCCGACCAGACCGCTATTGGGGGGGGGGGGGGGGGGGGATGCAGCAAATGTGTCTGATCCTAGCCAAAGGACCGAGAAGGATCATCCCGGCCTCCGACCAGACCAAGTGTACTACTGAAAGCCAGCAAATACACTCGGATCTTAGCCAAGAGGCCGAGAAGAATCTAAAACTACTGAACATAAACTTACCAAGATATCACGAAAACCCAATAAATGCTGGGATGACTGTATAGATGTCGAAGAAAAATAAAAAAGATGAGTTAGAAAATTTTCACGTATTTAAAATAGATGCATTATTTTTATGAAAACTTTAAAAATGCCTTAAAGATTTTATCATTATATATTATAACGCATATGCCTGTAAATAACTGTAGACAAACATTTTATAAAGCTTTGATAACAATGCAACAATTATATATAAAATATATAGCAATGTTACTAAAAGTTATGTCCCTTGATATAACTTTTCTTAAGTTAAGTCCCCTTGCTATATATATATAAATTTTAATGTAAATTGAAAAATTAAATTTTATTACGTAAATAGCTGTTTGTAAACTAACAAACTATAACAGCTTGCAGCACCGGAATGAGAAGAAGACGTGTAGAAAATTTCATCTCAATCGGATGGACCCTTCGCGAATGAATAAACGACATACAGACAGACATTGCATTTTATATATATAGATGAGCCATTCTGAGCTGTACTCTTGGGTTTCAGGGGCGTAATATTGATTTCAGCCATTTAGATTTTGTCCCGAGTCAATTTCTGACAAATTGGGGTTGCTCGCCTGTGATAGTACATAACTTGGTGGCAGTGCCCCCCCCCCCCCCCACCCCCCCCCCCCCCCACACTTCTGACAAAGATGACCAATGCCTCGGAGCACTTTCATGAGCAGCAGAAGGGGTAGTCACACATGCAACAATCATATCAGACCCTATGAACATGAAACGCAACCAGCATTCTTGTTTCTGAATTGACAGATGTCATTCTGAAGTTGCTCTTCACGTCACCGACCTGGATGTACGTACCTGGACATGCCAGAGAAATTGGTAAGAAATTGTTAGATCAGCTGGCAAACAATGTGCCTATACAACAGGGAAGAAGCATGGACAAGGCTGATATAATCAATGCATTGGAGGTTAGCATGGCCAAATGGACAGGAGCACTTGTTCTTAAAATTCTGGTGTGCTGATGTCAAGGTAGCAGGCTCAACTTTATCACTGGTCATTTGGACTTACATATTGTCGCATGATTGCACACTCCGTCCTGTTCACTTCTGCACAACTCAACTTCAAAACACACTTCTCACTAAAGGTTCGCACCAGGGAGCATCGGAATGCTAGGAATCTGGCATCAGATCTAAGAATAGAACTGACACCAGTGATGGACAGGTCATGTGGTGGAGGCCTGCTCTATTCATTGGGTGGCCTACAAGAATCGCGTCGCCCGCGAAATGTTTTGGGTCCAGCGACGCTAACTTTCAGCACATGCAGATCGACCATCAAAGCATTCAGATGTGGTTTAGGTCTCTGTATGTCCCTCAGCCTGATTCAGAGGGAATGCTTCAGACTAAGTTATGCCTGAGTTTGTTTATTTCTGAGTCAGGTAAAGCTTTAAGTATGAGAGTGTGTGTGTGTAAGTTCCGACACAAATATATATATATTCTTCTATCAGAAGATAGCCGCCAACTTTCACCCGGCCCCAAAATGGCTACTCTCTGCCAGCACTGATGTAGATATATGACGCCCTTTATCTTTCGATTTCCAGAAGAGTTGCTGTACAATCACTATGTCTTAAGCTGTGAAAAGAGGCACTTAAGCCCATACTGCTATTCCTAAACTACTGGCTATCTGACTGCGTTCAGAGCAGTTTCGTACATGATAAACTATGATCTGTGTGCTCTATGTGTCGCCTTAGTTGCAATCCACAGTGAACAGCCAACACACGCGAATGGGAGAAGGAGGAATGAAAGACTCTACCTCTTATCTTATATGTTCGTGGCGTGAAGACAGAATGTGTGTGTGACTGTTTAGCCTCCATGACTGGTCCAGCATTTATACTGCTTTGATTTATTCAAACAAGCATTTAGCACTCTGACGAACCACAGTCCAGCTAACAGCCCAACACCAGCACTCAAGTGAACGAATAAAGGAAGGGGGGTGTCAGAATGAAAGAATGAGTACAATGTGTGTCTCATCTTTCTTTCACTCTGTATATATATATATATATATATATATATATATATATATATATATATATATATATATTTTTTTTTTTTTTTTTTTAGCATATCCTTTACAGGACTTAGCTGTCAACAGCAGCATCTTTCAGCTGTATGTTGATCTCTTGGCAAGATTACGCTCAGTAGTTTGCCATTGCTTTCTGAGCGGCCGGCTCAGTATCCCGCAAGTCACGAGCGGGGGTCGAACCGCCTCAGCTCTCGCTCCACTACGAGACTCTGCGTGATAAACGGGATTACAGAGAGAAAGTGTTGTAACCCCACAGCCAGAGAGACCGGCATATATATATATATATATATATATATATATATATATATATATATATATATATATATATGTGTGTGTGTGTGTTATTGAATGAGAGGCAGTGTAAATCCTCATAAGGAACATTTCACATAGACCTCCACATTCATACCAATTATATGTAATTATATTAACTTTGGAGTGAAAATAATTAATGTATGTTTCTTTACATTATTACTTTGATGCAACATGTGGAATGTAGTTTATTAAACCACCACCCTGTTTGACCGAGTAAGTAAAGGACATAATACACTTTCATGCATAAGCACTTCTAAACTGTCAAGGGGAAATCTCACCCCAGTTTCAGAAGAAGTAAGTAAAGGAAATGACAGAAGAGGTGAGAGGGTATAAACAGGAAAGTATCCAGGCAGACTAAAACAATAGTGGCAGCATTGAGTTTGAGTTAATATGTATGAGATGAACAATCATCCTGTTCTGTTCCATTACTATGTAGGGATCAGATATGCTGGGTACATCTCATCATTTACTCTCCATCATTCTTTTCTAGCCTTGTCAGTCACTGTGTCTGTGTCCTCTGTGAGAACATCAGCCAACAGGCCACTATGTACAAGTGCAGTAAAAGAAAGCTTGCCTAATATAATTGCTGATGTCTAATGCCAGTACAAGGAGAGACACTGTAGCTCTTGACTTGTAGGTACTTCCTGAATCTGCTACCTTCTGTAACTCATGTCTGTAAACCCTTTTCATTCTTGTCCACTGGAGAATCATCATCCTTTGGCTAGATATAAATGTGTTCACCATGTTTATCCACCTCAGGTGAGGATGACGGTGTTCGCAGAATGTCATGATCCAGAGTTGCAGATGAGACTGCCAATCATGAGCTGTGCAGTAGGAATTAGGTGCACAAGGGATTTGTGGTCAGGAGTTTTTCTGATCAAAGAGTCTCCATTGAACTGATCTTTGCTTCATGAAGAAGTGACATAATCTAAATGAAGAGACTTTTCTAAGATCACTAGGATCAATTTTATACTTCACAGAGACTTGCAAATTTTTTATATCATGGCTGAAGTCTGATAGACAATTTTATAAAGAAGGACTGTTTACAATCAGTTATTCGATTATGTGGTTGTTTCGGGATTTGAAATTTAAATATTGAGCACAACCCACTACTGGCAACGCCGATCGCATTCTGGTATGAACCTAAGGCCTATCCACGTCAATATGGAAGCACTATACTCGAGTTTCGCCCTCATTTGAGCTCGTCAGTAGTGCATATCCCTGACCGGATCCGGAAACAGTCCCGGATCACGCGTGTGAAGCGGGTGTGTAACCACGCGGCACACACTGGACACACCAAATTATCACAACAGAACACCACAACGCTACCCATCGTCAGGGTCCGGTCAGGGATATGCACTACTGACGAGCTCAAATGAGGGCGAAACTCGAGTATAGTGCTTCCATATTGACGTGGATAGGCCTTAGGTTCATACCAGAATGCGATCGGCGTTGCCAGTAGTGGGTTGTGCTCAATATTTAAATCAGTTATTCATTCATATAATTCAACAACTTCCAGAGAGGAGAGTATTTTATGAATCTCTCCAGATCTTATTTTGTGTAGACTGGTTAACTCAAAGTTTTCACTTATAAATTAACTGAAAGTTCACAAACAGAACATTTGTGTAGTGCAGAGACTTTGTTAGGAAATCAGAAGGGTGGTCCAGTGATGAAATGTCAGAACTGCCATGAGATCTTTCAGGAGTTCTAATCTCCATTGTGTCTTAGAACATTATTCTGGAGACAAATGTGTTTTGTTCATATGTCATAATGCATCACTGGTTTACTTCCACAGGTTTTTGATTAATAAACAAAGTTAACTGTTCCTGCATTCTTCTGTCAGTCCATTGTGATGTGACAAAACTTTTCATTATTATCTATGTGTTTAGTTAATGTAACTACATCACATAAAGGTAGTATCTGGAACTACAGGTGACTGGGTAAACACTAATAGACAGCTACATTCTGTCCTATTGTAATCTACCAGGTTCCAGGTTACTCAGAAAAGGGAACTTTACATTTTATTCATTCCTGTGACCATTTCATCTAAAAGGGAAAATGATCATAGGTGGGGGACTCTTGAGCTAAATAAGTTTCTCTTTTCGGGAAGGAAGATTTTGGAGGGAAGAAATTAACAATCCTGGGAGACCCCTAGATTTCAAGAGCTATTATGGGTCACTTTGGCTTCCAAGAACCCATCCCCTCCAGATGAAATCAGTCCCATCCTCATAGCGTTACTTCATTGTGGGGTAAGTCAGAGTGGGTACTGCTTCCAACTCCCAATATGTCACACATATTGACTTCTCATCCTTGACTTGGGGAAGTAAATTACAAGTACCTCAGAATTCAAGTGTGTTCACCTTCTGGCAAGGGACACTGCTAATAGGGAAAGCCAATCCACATGCACAAATCAGTCCAGTGTTACTAGAAGTAATAGCAAGAGTATGGACTATGACATTGAGTTCAAAACTAGTCAATGCAGTACAGACACAGATGAGGGATACTGATGAGACTCCTACACTAGTCTGACTACATAAATTGGGAGTGAAGAATGATCAAGCACGTGGTTACCGCCCTCGAGGTCAATAGAGGAGATATTATAACCAACTTCTTATTAGAAAATTGAACAGAACGAACGAACGAACTTTATTTTAAAAGGTTAACAAATTGGGCACGCAGGCCCATCTTACATTCGGCCCTTTCAATCACTCATCTTTCATTCATCAAATGTGCATGTTACATTTACATAGGGAAAAAAAAACATTGTCAAATGGATTTTGTAAGCATAAACAAGGCATATTACGCATGATACATTCACATGGGAAAAAAAAAACATTGTCAAATGAAAGTTGTGAACATAAACAGTGCATATTGCAATGTTGTGAGACACATTCCCCATCCACCCTCACATCCCGCAGCCACCCACACATCCCCCACCCACACACCCAAACATACCTCCACGCACTCACACAGACACAGAAGTACTTTAAGATGGCTGCTGCATCAGAGGACTGAGCATTTATGCAGAAGCCTAGTGAGCATCGTTGGACATAATATAACACAGCAGCATGTACGGGGAAGCCCAGTGAGCATCGTTGGACATAATACAACACAGCAGCATGTACGGGGAAGCCCAGTGAGCATCGTTGGACATAATACAACACAGCAGCATGTACGGGGAAGCCCAGTGAGCATCGTTGGACATAATACAACACAGCAGCATGTACGGGGAAGCCCAGTGAGCATTGTTGGACATAATACAACACAGCAGCATGTACGGGGAAGCCCAGTGAGCATTGTTGGACATAATACAACAGAGCAGCATGTACGGGGAAGCCCAGTGAGCATTGTTGGACATAATATAACACAGCAGCATGTACGGGCAAGCCCAGTGAGCATCGTTGGACATAATACAACACAGCAGCATGTACGGGGAAGCCCAGTGAGCATCGTTGGACATAATACAACACAGCAGCATGTACGGGGAAGCCCAGTGAGCGTCGTTGGACATAATACAACACAGCAGCATGTAAGGGGAAGCCCAGTGAGCGTTGTTGGACATAATATAACACAGCAGCATGTACGGGGAAGCCCAGTGAGCATCGTTGGACATAATACAACACAGCAGCATGTACGGGGAAGCCCAGTGAGCATTGTTGGACATAATACAACACAGCAGCATGTACGGGGAAGCCCAGTGAGCATTGTTGGACATAATACAACACAGCAGCATGTACGGGGAAGCCCAGTGAGCACTGTTGGACATAATACAACACAGCAGCATGTACGGGGAAGCCCAGTGAGCATTGTTGGACATAATACAACACAGCAGCATGTACGGGGAAGCCCAGTGAGCATTGTTGGACATAATACAACACAGCAGCATGTACGGGGAAGCCCAGTGAGCATTGTTGGACATAATACAACACAGCAGCATGTACGGGGAAGCCCAGTGAGCATTGTTGGACATAATACAACACAGCAGCATGTACGGGGAAGCCCAGTGAGCATTGTTGGACATAATACAACACAGCAGCATGTACGGGGAAGCCCAGTGAGCATTGTTGGACATAATACAACACAGCAGCATGTACGGGGAAGCCCAGTGAGCATTGTTGGACATAATACAACACAGCAGCATGTACGGGGAAGCCCAGTGAGCATTGTTGGACATAATATAACACAGCAGCATGTACGGGGAAGCCCAGTGAGCATTGTTGGACATAATATAACACAGCAGACAGAGTGATCTCCCAATCATGCTTACCACAACTGAATGGCTTCTGTAAATGTTCCAAATTAATGTCATCGAATACGATCTCTGGAACCATGGCAGAATCTGGATGAAGGAATGGATAAAGTTATAAACAGTTCATATTAAAATATGAGCATAATGACATTCAACAGCACACATTACGTAATGATAGTACAGGTCACCATGGCCGAATAGATAAGAGCAGTACCTCAGAAGTCAGAGTGTGTTTGCCTCATAGCGAGGGAAACTGGTTCATAGCGAGGGAAACTGGTTCATAGCGAGGGACACTGGTTCATAGCGAGGGACACTGGTTCATAGCGAGGGACACTGGTTCATAGCGAGGGACACTGGTTCATAGCGAGGGACACTGGTTCATAGCGAGGGAAACTGGTTCATAGCGAGGGACACTGGTTCATAGCGAGGGACACTGGTTCATAGCGAGGGACACTCGTTCATAGCGAGGGACACTGGTTCATAGCGAGGGACACTGGTTCATAGCGAGGGACACTCATTCATAGCGAGGGACACTGGTTCATAGCGAGGGACACTGGTTCATAGCGAGGGACACTGGTTCATAGCGAGGGACACTGGTAACAGGGAAAGCTAAACCACACGCAAAAATTGGTCTAGTGCACTAGAAGTAGTAGCGCGTACATGGACTACGCTTGAGTTCAAAGCTAACGAAAGAGCAAAAAAAGTAATGATAGTTAGAAACTTATGACTGTGATACAATCTTGTTTGGAAGAAAATTCTTATGTAAGTTTGATATAACTCGACTCCACAATTTTAATGCTTCATTGTCATTCTGTGTATGATGACCTGCATTATTTTGTCATAATAGCACATACTTGTCTTGTCTTGATCTATCAACTAATGGTAAATACAACATCTAAGTAGGAATCAACCGTGGGCTTCTGCAGTAATCACCAGACACATCTAATGAGGAATCAACTGTGTTCTTCTGCAGTGATCACCAGACACAACATCTAATAAGGAATCAACCGTGGGCTTCTGCAGTAATCACCAGACACAACATCTAATAAGGAATCAACCGTGGGCTTCTGCAGTAATCACCAGACACAACATCTAATAAGGAATCAACCGTGGGCTTCTGCAGTAATCACCAGACACAACATATAAGTAGGAATCAACCGTGGGCTTCTGCAGTAATCACCAGACACAACATCTAATAAGGAATCAACCGTGGGCTTCTGCAGTAATCACCAGACACAACATCTAATAAGGAATCAACCGTGGGCTTCTGCAGTAATCACCAGACACAAAATCTAATAAGGAATCAACCGTGGGCTTCTGCAGTAATCACCAGACACAACATCTAATAAGGAATCAACCGTGGGCTTCTGCAGTAATCACCAGACACAACATCTAAGTAGGAATCAACCGTGGGCTTCTGCAGTAATCACCAGACACAACATCTAATAAGGAATCAACCGTGGGCTTCTGCAGTAATCACCAGACACAACATCTAAGTAGGAATCAACCGTGGGCTTCTGCAGTAATCACCAGACACAACATCTAATAAGGAATCAACCGTGGGCTTCTGCAGTAATCACCAGACACAAAATCTAATAAGGAATCAACCGTGGGCTTCTGCAGTAATCACCAGACACAACATCTAATAAGGAATCAACCGTGGGCTTCTGCAGTAATCACCAGACACAACATCTAAGTAGGAATCAACCGTGGGCTTCTGCAGTAATCACCAGACACAACATCTAAGTAGGAATCAACCGTGGGCTTCTGCAGTAATCACCAGACACAACATCTAAGTAGGAATCAACCGTGGGCTTCTGCAGTAATCACCAGACACAACATCTAAGAAGGAATCAACCGTGGGCTTCTGCAGTAATCACCAGACACAACATCTAAGTAGGAATCAACCGTGGGCTTCTGCAGTAATCACCAGACACAACATCTAAGTAGGAATCAACTGTGGGCTTCTGCAGTAATCACCAGACACAACATCTAAGTAGGAATCAACTGTGGGCTTCTGCAGTAATCATCAGACACAACATCTAAGTAGGAATCAACCGTGGGCTTCTGCAGTAATCACCAGACACAACATCTAATAAGGAATCAACCATGGGCTTCTGCAGTAATCACAAGACACAACATCTAATAAGGAATCAGCCATGGGCTTCTGCAGTAATCACCAGACACAACATCTAATAAGGAATCAACCGTGGGCTTCTGCAGTAATCACCAGACACAAAATCTAATAAGGAATCAACCGTGGGCTTCTGCAGTAATCACCAGACACAACATCTAATAAGGAATAAACCGTGGGCTTCTGCAGTAATCACCAGACACAACATCTAAGTAGGAATCAACCGTGGGCTTCTGCAGTAATCACCAGACACAACATCTAATAAGGAATCAACCGTGGGTTTCTGCAGTAATCACCAGACACAACATCTAAGAAGGAATCAACTGTGGGCTTCTGCAGTAATCACCAGACACATAATCTAAGTAGGAATCAACCGTGGGCTTCTGCAGTAATCACCAGACACAACATCTAATAAGGAATCAAGTCTGTACTCCCATAGCAATCACCAGGTGTAACATGTAACAAGGCATCACCAGGTGTGACATCTAACAAGGCATCACCAGGTGTGATATGTAGCAAGGCATCAACCAGGTGTGACATGTAACAAGGCATCAACCAGGTGTGACATTTCACAAGGCATCAACCAGGTGTGACATTTAACAAGGCACCACCAGGTGTGATATTAGTTAGTTAGTCAGTTAGTCAACAGATCATCCTCCTTGCACATCGAACCATTCAGTCCATGAATGCTCAGATCCCCCCGCAGCAAATTCCACAGCATGTAGCAGCTAATGACACCATTTCTGTGTTGGTTTATCAATCTTCTTTAGCTTCCTGCGTAGTGTTCTTGTTTGGTCACACCTCTTTTAACTTGCTGTTCTCACAGCCTAACCATGGTTGTAGATTCACAGTCATCATTTGGTTCTCGCAAACGCCTTACTTCTCGTAGAGTATTCAGAATATCAACCTGTTCCTTGGCTCGTCCGCCTTTCATAATAGCCTTACCTGCAAGCGTGCTCATTCCCTTGTACACCCGCATGCCCTGGCACGAAAATGAAACTAATCTTTGCCAGCCGAGACCGCTCCAGAGACAGCAAGCACTCTCTTCGGACCCATCTCCTCTCTATCTTCCTGAGCATAATATATTGAGTCACTAAGGACACATGGCTGAGTGAATGTCTGTGTCTCGAGCCATGGTGCTTTACTTACTGCCATGATTTCCAGTCAGGCTACTTGTGGTCACAGTAAAAGCACCAGAATCTTCCTTCACAATTCTCCCTCCTTGTTTCCAGCCATAAAGGCCCATGAACTTCTCACTCGTTGAACGACCAACCCATCCATGTAAATGACTGCATCATCCTCTAAAGAATTCTCAAAGATCAGAGCCTCCACAGCAGCCAAATTTTCTTGTCTGCATTTTCTGTCTAGTTGGATGCAAACTGAAAAGGACGTACAGAACTCTGTTGGCACTTGTACCCACTCCTCGCCAGGTTCTAAGTCCTCAAGTGAACACACCTGATGAAGAATGTCTTCGGCTTGACCCAACCACAACTTTCCTCTTTTTAACCTGCTGCCATTTACCTTCTTAATTTCTCTATACAGTGGATGCTGTGTGTTTGCGCTGACCCTGAGGTAGGCACATGCTCGGCAGATTTGTATTCTGTCCCCCATGGTTGGAAAATTAGTGTATCGCCCTGTATGCTGTACCTTTTGTACATCCAACAATAATATGCATAGCTTCGCTCTGTACCCTTTCCATCTGCTTATGGTTGAGAATCAGGATCACCATCGCATACTCAAAGATAGAAAGGAACAGACCCTCCTAAAGAAGACATAGATGATGCTGCTCACCATCAATACAACAAGTGTTTATGCGACGGAGTTCTGTTTGTAGTTCCACAGCAACCCGATCTATATCCTTACCCTGATGATACACTAAAACATCGTCTGCATATGACAATATCCTCCCTGGTCCTATGATCTGCTCACAGGTGATTCTCACAGTGTAGGCGTTGGACAGCACCGGAGATAATGGTGATCCCTGTGGCAGGCCCGGATATATTGTTGTTGGTTCAGAAGTCCAGTTGCCACATTTAAAGACTTCTTTCCGTTAGAAGAGGGCTGTCCAACTAAAGAGGAATGGACTTATCTTGAGTTCAAGAAGCTGTACTGTTAAAAAATTCAATGGCACTCTGTTGTACGTGTCCTCAAGATCAATCCCTGCAGCACATGTTTTAATGCTGGAGTGGAAACCTTCATAGACATCATGGGCAAAAACTGCTGCGTTTGGACAGCACCCTCCAGAGAAAACCTTGCCTCTCTAGCTGGCTTGATATTTTTCTGGCAATTAACTTCTCCAGCAGCTTGCCTATTGTATTTTGCATGGTTGTTAGCCGATATCCCTGAAGTTTTGTGTGGTCTTTGCCCAGCTTTAGCAAGGGAATCAGATAGCTGTGTAACCACTCCTCCTTGATGCTAGCACTCCCTATACTGTTGTTGTACATGTCTGCTAGTTCCTCTAACTCTTTGTCGGTACACATATTGATGTCGCCATACCTTATACCACCTGGCCCTGGTGCACTGTTTTTTGTTCGTCGAAGCACAAACTTGATCTCTTTCACTGTCAGTGCCTTCATCTGAAATGTTCTGGGCCTTACTTCTATCTGAGGCAACCGCTTTGGCAAAATTTCAGCCTCTCATGTCTGTCTGGTTACTCTGCTGTAGATAGCGTTCGAAAAGGGCTTTGCCCTTATTCTCGTCAGTCCTCTGCCAGATAAGGTCAGCACCTTGGAAGTCAGGAACACTCTTATTCTTGACCACCCTTCATACTTTTATGTAGCTGCCAAAACAATTTCAGTGACTTGTCTGTGCTTATTCTTTGACACAACTCTGCTCATATTTTACTTCTTTACCATCTTAACCAGTTTTATTTTAAATAGTTTAATTTTGTGTCTATCTCTCTTTCCAAGTGCATGAAAACAAGGTATCACCAGGTGTGAAATGTAACAATGCAACAAGACATCACCAAGTGTGACATGTAACAAGGTATTACCAGATGTGACATGTAAGAAGGTATCAACAGATGTGACATGTAACAAGGTATCACCAGATGTGACATGCAACAAGGTATCACCAGGTGTGACAAGTAACAATGCATCACCAAGTGTGACATGTAACAAGGTATCACCAGATGTGACATGTAACAAGGCATCATCAAGTGTGACATGTAACAATGCATCACCAAGTGTGACATGCAAAGAGGTATCACCAGGTGTGACAAGTAACAATGCATCACCAAGTGTGACATGCAACAAGGTATCACCAGGTGTGACAAGTAACAAGGCATCACCAGATGTGACATGTAACAAGGTATCAAAAAGTGTGACATGTAACAATGCATCACCAAGTGTGACATGTAACAAGGTATCACCAGGTGTGACAAGTAACAATACATCACCAAGTGTGACATGCAACAAGGTATCACCAGGTGTGACAAGTAACAATGCATCACCAAGTATGACATGTAACAATGTATCACCAGATGTGACATGTAACAAGGTATCACCAAGTGTGACAAGTAACAATGCATCACCAAGTGTGACATGTAACAAGGTATCACCAGATGTGACATGTAACAAGGCATCATCAAGTGTGACATGTAACAATGCATCACCAAGTGTGACATGCAACAAGGTATCACCAGGTTTGACAAGTAACAATGCATCACCAAGTGTGACATGCAACAAGGTATCACCAGGTGTGACAAGTAACAAGGCATCACCAGATGTGACATGTAACAAGGTATCACCAAGTGTGACATGCAACAAGGCATCACCAAGTGTGACATGTAACAAGGCATCACCAGGTGTGACATGTAACAAGGCATCACCAGATGTGACATGTAACAAAGCATCACCAAGTGTGACATGTAACAAGGTATCACCAGGTGTGACAAGTAACAAGGTATCACCAAGTGTGACATGCAACAAGGTATCACCAGGTGTGACATGCAACAAGGCATCACCAGGTGTGACATGTAACAAGGCATCACCAGGTGTGACATGTAACAAGGCATCACCAGGTGTGACATGTAACAAGGCATCACCAGGTGTTATATGCAACAAGGCATCACCAGGTGTGACATGCAACAAGGCATCACCAGGTGTGACATGTAACAAGGCATCACCAAGTGTGACATGTAAGAAGGCATCACCAAATGTGACATGTAACAAGGCATCACCAGGTGTGACAAGTAACAAGGTATCACCAGGTGTGACATGCAACAAGGCATCACCAGGTGTGACATGTAACAAAGCATCACCAAGTGTGACATGTAACAAGGTATCACCAGGTGTGACATGTAACAAGGCATCACCAAATGTGACATGTAACAAGGCATATCAGGTGTGACATGTAACAAGGCATCACCAGGTGTGACATGTAACAAGATTATACAAGGCATCACCAGGTGTGACATGTAGCAAGGCATCACCAGGTGTGACATGTAACAAGGTTATACAAGGCATCACCAAGTGTGACATGCAACAAGGCATTACCAGGTGTGACATGTAACAAGGCATCACCAAGTGTGACATGTAACAAGGCATCACCAGGTGTGACATGTACCAAGGCATTACCAAGTGTGACATGTAGCAAGGTTATACAAGGCATCACCAGGTGTGACATGTAACAAGGCATCACCAGGTGTGATATGTAACAAGGTTATACAAGGCATCACCAGTGGTGACATGTAACAAGGTTATACAAGGCATCACCAGGTGTGACATGTAACAAGGCATCAACAGGTGTGATATGTAACAAGGCATTGCCTGGTGTGACATCTAGCAAGGCATCACCAGGTGTGATATGTAACAAGGCATCACAAAGTGTGACATGTAACAAGGTTATACAAGGCATCACCAGGTGTGACATGTAACAAGGTTATACAAGGCATCACCAGGTGTGACATGTAACAAGGTTATACAAGGCATCACCAAGTGTGACATGTAACAAGGTTATACAAGGCATCACCAGGTGTGACATGTAACAAGGCATCAACAGGTGTGATATGTAACAAGGCATTGCCTGGTGTGACATCTAACAAGGCATCACCAGGTGTGATATGTAACAAGGCATCACAAAGTGTGACATGTAACAAGGTTATACAAGGCATCACCAGGTGTGACATTTAACAAGGTTATACAAGGCATCACCAGGTGTGACATGTAACAAGGTTATACAAGGCATCACCAATTGTGACATGTAACAAGGTTATACAAGGCATCACCAGGTGTGACATGTAACAAGGTTATACAAGGCATCACAAGGTGTGACATATAACAAGGTTATAAAGGCATCACCAAGTGTGACATGTAACAAGGTTATACAAGGCATCACTAAGTGTGACATGTAACAAGGTTATACAAGGCATCACCAAGTGTGACATGTAACAAGGCATCACCAGGTGTGACATGTAACAAGGTTATACAAGGCACCGCCAAGTGTGATATGTAACAAGGTTAAACAAGGCATCACCAAGTGTGACATGTAACAAGGCATCACCAGGTGTGACATGTAACAAGGCACCACCAAGTGTGACATGTAACAAGGCATCACCAGGTGTGACATGTAACAAGGCATCACCAAGTGTGACATGTAACAAGGTTATACAAGGCATCACCAGGTGTGACATGTAACAAGGCATCACCAGGTGTGACATGTAACAAGGTTATACAAGGCATCACCATGTGTGACATGTAACAAGGTTATACAAGGCATCACCAGTGGTGACATGTAACAAGGCATCACCAGGTGTGATATGTAACAAGGCATTGCCTGGTGTGACATCTAACAAGGTGTCACCAGGTGTGATATGTAACAAGGCATCACCAAGTGTGAAATGTAACAAGGTTATACAAGGCATCACCAGGTGTGACATGTAACAAGGTTATACAAGGCATCACCAGGTGTGATATGTAACAAGGTTATACAAGGCATCACCAAGTGTGACATGTAACAAGGTTATACAAGGCAACACAAGGTGTGACATATAACAAGGTTATACAAGGCATCACCAAGTGTGACATGTAACAAGGTTATACAAGGCATCACCAAGTGTGACATGTAACAAGGCATCACCAAGTGTGACATGTAAAAAGGCATCACCAGGTGTGACATGTAACAAGGCATAACAGGTGTGATATGTAACAAGGTTATACAAGGCATTACCAGGTGTGACATGTAACAAGGTTATACAAGGCATCACCAAGTGAGACATGTAACAAGGTTATACAAGGCATCACCAAGTGTGACATGTAACAAGGTTATACAAGGCATCACAAGGTGTGACATATAACAAGGTTATACAAGGCATCACAAAGTGTGACATGTAACAAGGTTATACAAGGCATCACCAGGTGTGACATGTAACAAGGTTATACAAGGCATCACTAAGTGTGACATGTAACAAGGCATCACCAGGTGTGACATGTAACAAGGTTATACAAGGCATCACCAAGTGTGACATGTAACAAGGTTATACAAGGCATCACCAGGTGTGACATGTAACAAGGCATCACTAGGTGTGACATGTAACAAGGCATCACCAGGTGTGATATGTAACAAGGTTATACAAGGCATCACAAGGTGTGACATGTAACAAGGTTATACAAGGCATCACCAAGTGTGACATGTAACAAGGTTATACAAGGCATCACCAAGTGTGACATGTAACAAGGTTATACAAGGCATCACAAGGTGTGACATATAACAAGGTTATACAAGGCATCACCAAGTGTGACATGTAACAAGGTTATACAAGGCATCACCAGTGGTGACATGTAACAAGGTTATACAAGGCATCACCAAGTGTGACATGTAACAAGGCATCACCAGGTGTGACATGTAACAAGGTTATACAAGGCATCACCAAATGTGACATGTAACCAGGGTTATACAAGGCATCACCAGGTGTGACATGTAACAAGGCATCACCAGGTGTGACATGTAACAAGGCATCACCAGGTGTGATATGTAACAAGGTTATACAAGGCATCACCAGGTGTGACATGTAACAAGGTTATACAAGCCATCACCAGGTGTGACATGTAACAAGGTTATACAAGGCATCACCAAGTGTGACATGTAACAAGGTTATACAAGGTATCACCAGGTGTGACATGTAACAAGGCATCACCAGGTGTGATATGTAACAAGGTTATACAAGGCATCACCAAGTGTGACATGTAACAAGACATCACCAGGTGTGACATGTAACAAGGCATCACCAAGTGTGACATGTAACAAGGCATCACCAGGTGTGACATGTAACAAGGCATCACCAGGTGTGACATGTAACAAGGTTATACAAGGCATCACCAGGTGTGACATGTAACAAGGCATCACCAGGTGTGATATGTAACAAGGTTATACAAGGCATCACCAGGTGTGACATGTAACAAGGCATCACCAGGTGTGATATGTAACAAGGTTATACAAGGCATCACCAAGTGTGACATGTAACAAGGCATCACCAGGTGTGACATGTAACAAGGCATCACCAAGTGTGACATGTAACAAGGCATCACCAGGTGTGACATGTAACAAGGCATCACCAGGTGTGACATGTAACAAGGTTATACAAGGCATCACCAGGTGTGACATGTAACAAGGCATCACCAGGTGTGATATGTAACAAGGTTATAAAAGGCATCACCAGGTGTGACATGTAACAAGGCATCACCAGGTGTGACATGTAACAAGGTTATACAAGGCATCACCAGGTGTGACATGTAGCAAGGTTATACAAGGCATCACCAGGTGTGATATGTAACAAGGCATCACCAGGTGTGATATGTAACAAGGCATTGCCTGGTGTGACATCTAACAAGGCATCAACAGGTGTGATATGTAACAAGGCATCACCAAGTGTGACATGTAACAAGGTTATACAAGGCATCACCAGGTGTGACATGTAACAAGGTGATACAAGGCATCACCAAGTGTGACATGTAACAAGGCATCACCAGGTGTGACATGTAACAAGGCATCACCAGGTGTGACATGTAACAAGGCATCACCAGGTGTGATATGTAACAAGGTTATACAAGGCATCACCAGGTGTGACATGTAACAAGGTTATACAAGGCATCACCAAGTGTGACATGTAACAAGGTTATACAAGGCATCACCAAGTGTGACATGTAACAAGGTTATACAAGGCATCACAAGGTGTGACATATAACAAGGTTATACAAGGCATCACCAAGTGTGACATGTAACAAGGTTATACAAGGCATCACCAGGTGTGACATGTAACAAGGTTATACAAGGCATAACCAAGTATGACATGTAACAAGGCATCACCAGGTGTGACATGTAACAAGGTTATACAAGGCATCACCAAGTGTGACATGTAACAAGGTTATACAAGGCATCACCAGGTGTGACATGTAACAAGGCATCACCAGGTGTGACATGTAACAAGGCATCACCAGGTGTGATATGTAACAAGGTTATACAAGGCATCACCAGGTGTGACATGTAACAAGGTTATACAGGGCATCACCAAGTGTGACATGTAACAAGGCATCACCAGGTGTGGCATGTAACAAGGCATCACCAAGTGTGACATGTAACAAGGCATCACCAGGTGTGACATGTAACAAGGCATCACCAAGTGTGACATGTAACAAGGTTATACAAGGCATTACCAGGTGTGACATGTAACAAGGTTATACAAGGCATCATCAGGTGTGACATGTAACAAGGTTATACAAGGCATCACCAGGTGTGACATGTAACAAGGTTATACAAGGCATCACCAGGTGTGACATGTAACAAGGCTATACAAGGCATCACAAGGTGTGACATATAACAAGGTTATACAAGGCATCACCAAGTGTGACATGTAACAAGGTTATACAAGGCATCACCAAGTGTGACATGTAACAAGGTTATACAAGGCATCACAAGGTGTGACATATAACAAGGTTATACAAGGCATCACCAGCTGTGACATGTAACAAGGTTATACAAGGCATCACCAAGTGTGACATGTAACAAGGCATCACCAGGTGTGACATGTAACAAGGTTATACAAGGCATCACCAAGTGTGACATGTAACAAGGTTATACAAGGCATCACCAGGTGTGACATGTAACAAGGCATCACCAGGTGTGACATGTAACAAGGCATCACCAGGTGTGATATGTAACAAGGTTATACAAGGCATCAACAGGTGTGACATGTAACAAGGTTATACAAGGCATCACCAGGTGTGACATGTAACAAGGTTATACAAGGCATCACCAAGTGTGACATGTAACAAGGTTATACAAGGTATCACCAGGTGTGACATGTAACAAGGCATCACCAGGTGTGATATGTAACAAGGTTATACAAGGCATCACCAAGTGTGACATGTAACAAGGCATCACCAGGTGTGACATGTAACAAGGCATCACCAAGTGTGACATGTAACAAGGCATCACCAGGTGTGACATGTAACAAGGCATCACCAAGTGTGACATGTAACAAGGTTATACAAGGCATCACCAGGTGTGACATGTAACAAGGCATCACCAGGTGTGATATGTAACAAGGTTATACAAGGCATCACCAGGTGTGACATGTAACAAGGCATCACCAGGTGTGACATGTAACAAGGCATCACCGGGTGTGATATGTAACAAGGTTATACAAGGCATCACCAGGTGTGACATGTAACAAGGTTATACAAGGCATCACCAAGTGTGACATGTAACAAGGTTATACAAGGCATCGCCAAGTGTGACATGTAACAAGGTTATACAAGGCATCACAAGGTGTGACATATAACAAGGTTATACAAGGCATCACCAAGTGTGACATGTAACAAGGTTATACAAGGCATCACCAGGTGTGACATGTAACAAGGTTATACAAGGCATCACCAAGTATGACATGTAACAAGGCATCACCAGGTGTGACATGTAACAAGGTTATACAAGGCATCACCAAGTGTGACATGTAACAAGGTTATACAAGGCATCACCAGGTGTGACATGTAACAAGGCATCACCAGGTGTGACATGTAACAAGGCATCACCAGGTGTGATATGTAACAAGGTTATACAAGGCATCACCAGGTGTGACATGTAACAAGGTTATACAGGGCATCACCAGGTGTGACATGTAACAAGGTTATACAAGGCATCACCAGGTGTGACATGTAACAAAGCATCACCAGGTGTGATATGTAACAAGGTTATACAAGGCATCACCAAGTGTGACATGTAACAAGGCATCACCAGGTGTGGCATGTAACAAGGCATCACCAAGTGTGACATGTAACAAGGCATCACCAGGTGTGACATGTAACAAGGCATCACCAAGTGTGACATGTAACAAGGTTATACAAGGCATTACCAGGTGTGACATGTAACAAGGTTATACAAGGCATCACCAGGTGTGACATGTAACAAGGTTATACAAGGCATCACCAGGTGTGACATGTAACAAGGTTATACAAGGCATCACCAGGTGTGACATGTAACAAGGCTATACAAGGCATCACAAGGTGTGACATATAACAAGGTTATACAAGGCATCACCAAGTGTGACATGTAACAAGGTTATACAAGGCATCACCAAGTGTGACATGTAACAAGGTTATACAAGGCATCACAAGGTGTGACATATAACAAGGTTATACAAGGCATCACCAGGTGTGACATGTAACAAGGTTATACAAGGCATCACCAAGTGTGACATGTAACAAGGCATCACCAGGTGTGACATGTAACAAGGTTATACAAGGCATCACCAAGTGTGACATGTAACAAGGTTATACAAGGCATCACCAGGTGTGACATGTAACAAGGCATCACCAGGTGTGACATGTAACAAGGCATCACCAGGTGTGATATGTAACAAGGTTATACAAGGCATCAACAGGTGTGACATGTAACAAGGTTATACAAGGCATCACCAGGTGTGATATGTAACAAGGTTATACAAGGCATCAACAGGTGTGACATGTAACAAGGTTATACAAGGCATCACCAGGTGTGACATGTAACAAGGTTATACAAGGCATCACCAAGTGTGACATGTAACAAGGTTATACAAGGTATCACCAGGTGTGACATGTAACAAGGCATCACCAGGTGTGATATGTAACAAGGTTATACAAGGCATCACCAAGTGTGACATGTAACAAGGCATCACCAGGTGTGACATGTAACAAGGCATCATCAAGTGTGACATGTAACAAGGCATCACCAGGTGTGACATGTAACAAGGCATCACCAAGTGTGACATGTAACAAGGTTATACAAGGCATCACCAGGTGTGACATGTAACAAGGCATCACCAGGTGTGATATGTAACAAGGTTATACAAGGCATCACCAGGTGTGACATGTAACAAGGCATCACCAGGTGTGATATGTAACAAGGCATTGCCTGGTGTGACATCTAACAAGGCATCACCAGGTGTGATATGTAACAAGACATCATCAAGTGTGACATGTAACAAGGTTATACAAGGCATCACCAGGTGTGACATGTAACAAGGTTATACAAGGCATCACCATGTGTGACATGTAACAAGGTTATACAAGGCATCACCAGGTGTGACATGTAACAAGGTTATACAAGGCATCACCAGGTGTGACATGTAACAAGGTTATACAAGGCATCACCAAGTGTGACATGTAACAAGATTATACAAGGCATCACCAAGTGTGACATGTAACAAGGTTATATAAGGCATCACCAAGTGTGACATGTAACAAGGTTATACAAGGCATCACCAGGTGTGACATGTAACAAGGTTATACAAGGCATCACCAGGTGTGACATGTAACAAGGCATCATCAGGTGTGATATGTCACAAGGCATCACCAAGTGTGACATGTAACAAGGTTATACAAGGCATCACCAAGTGTGACATGTAACAAGTCATCACCAGGTGTGACATCTAACAAGGCATAAACCCGGTGTGGAATTTAACAAAGCATCAACAGGTGTGACATCTAACAAGGCATCACCAAGTGTGACATCTAACAAAGCATCTCTTGGTGTGACATGTAACAAGGCATCACCAGGTGTGACATGTAACAAGGTTATACAAGGCATCACTAGGTGTGGCATCTAACAAGGCATCAATTAGGTGTGACATCTAACAAGGCATCACCAAGTGTGACATCTAACTAGGCATCATCAGGTCTGATATCTAACAAGGCATCAATGCCATGATACAAAATAAAGTGTAGCAGAGTTAAAGCACACAAGGACAGAAGGTAAATAAAATAACATGACGAGAGAGGGAAAAAACCTAAAGGTCAGTCAGTAAGAATCAATAAAAACCCAGGGGGCTGCATGGTCTAGAGGTGTGGTGTCCTAAAGTGCTGGAGGTCCCGGGTTCAAGTCCTGGTGATGACCGGGATCTTTTCTCGTGGACTTCTAGTAATAAGATTTCCCCTGGTCTCTGGGTAGTAAGATCGGACGCCCATGTGTATTGTTGCGCACGTAAAAAATCCCTTGGCAGTTGGAAATAAAAAAAGAGTAGCCTAACGGCGTTGCCTGGGCAAAATTTCGAGTTAAAAATCTACCCAAAGTATTTCAGGATCCTCGCCGATGCTATGGAGTTCACGCACTGAGCTGAGGTTCTCCAGACTCAGGTTTGTTGAGTTAGGAGGAGAACGGAGCACTTATGGGTTGCACCTGTGTGCCGTGATGTTGATCCATCGACTAAACTAAACAGGCAGACATCACGATTAGTATGACCAGCAGTCAGGAAACATGTGGATTGTGGTCACATGATAACACGCAACGTGAGATGGCCACGAACCTTGAAACGACATTCAGGCCCAGGGTGGTTGATGCACGAACACCTCTAATATTAAACTAAAGATTTGATGATCCGAACTGAGTGACTGATTCCAAGTATTGTTAAATAAAACCCCAGAATGTTCACTCATCAAGAATTCCTATCGGATGGATGAAGTGCATCTACATTCTTATTTATAACGATGAAGCAGCCAAGTTCTGTACGAGTAGCTGGTTTATTTTTTGATTCATGTAACGGAGAAACTGTCAGTTGTAACTTATCATTATTGCTTATTCTGAGTATTCATGAATACAATCTTGATATTGACCACGACGCCAGATGCCATGGTAGAATAGTATTTCAGGGACAGACTGCCTGTAGTTGATAACTGGCAGAGTTGTGTATCGAACAAGATGAGCTTGGTCAATGCATGGAGCTGTACTCTGATTAAAATATTTTGCCTCCCTGAAATGAATGTGTTCAACATCTGTTTGTCATGTGGTGAATCACTTAAATAAGACAATGCCTTGTCTTGGACACTAGACTTAATTAACCACACCCAAACATGGCATCATAGGGCGCGTCCATGACACAGAAAATGGGAAAAACAGTACCTTAATGTAAAAGAAGGAATCTATGCATCACTGGCTTTCCCCGACTGAAAACAAAAATATTAACATAGAAGACTATGGATCAGACATAGAGACAAACATGTACGTGACACATGATGACTTTATACCAAAAGAAAGACAAATGGTTAACATGAATGCATTTGCTAAATCCCACTGGATGAAATGAATGGTCATCATCATTCTTGATGGACAAACAACAACAGTTGCTAAATATCTATCATCTTCCGATGAGGATGCTAAATATCTATCATCTTCCAATGAGGATGATAATTATAGAGATAATAATAAAACATCAGACAATAATCCAATTCTGCCTTGATGTTCTAAATATAAATGTAAAATACAAGAAACGAATAGTGTTGACTATATGAAACTAGGTTGGGAGAATGAAATTCCCCCAGAAGTACCAAATACACGGCATACCAAACTGGACTCTATGATAATTTCATGGAAAAAAGAAGGAGATCCTGAATCAGAGACCGAAAAACGGACAAGAGACATTAAAGTGAGAAACTGGGAAGGTTCTGGAGAAGCTTGGGAGTATCTGAAGAAGAGAAAAAAAGAGAAGAGACGACATATAGATCAACTGAAATCTATAACGACATATGTAACCCAGAAAGATGCAAATCGTTGTGCAATACTACACATTGAAAACACATAACTAAACTTGGTAAGAAAGTATTTTATTTCCGATTATTATGTAAGAAGTAAATACTACCCATACTAAGTTGAATCACATGGCAAAACGAAGTAAAATCAAAATAGGTTTTTCTGAAGTCCAATTTTAAGGACACAGAATATCGAATGGTTTTAGGAAAACTGACCCTAGCTTGGTTACCAAATTTTTTGAAATGAAAGCTCCAACTAATAAAAAAAAGAGGTCAGGATCATATTAGGACTGATTAATTACTACCAAAAATTCATTCCTAACTTTGCTGACATGACAGCACAATTCTCTGAACTTTTGAAAAAAAAAAGGACAACCGACAAAAGCCAACTGGACAGAAAAACATGAGAAACTTCTCAAACAAATTAAAGAATTATACAGTAAACATCTAACATTAAAGTTACCTGATGTAACTAAAGAATTCATCTTGCAAACAGATGCTAGTTCATATGCCATTTCTACAATTCTTTTGCAATACCATGATGGAAGACTTCACCCTATACTCTATTCTAGTTGGAAACTTAGATGCTCAGAAGAAATACTCAATTACAGAATTAGAAGCTCTAGAACTCGTAGAGAGTGTAAACAAATTTTCTAAGTATTTATTAGGCAGAAAATTTATTGTTCTTTCAGACAATAAACCACTTAAGGTATTCAAAGAAGGTTACCCAAAGAACTCTAGAATACACAGATTGTTTCTGTTACTACAAAACTATGGTTCCGTCGCCTTGCTACTGAGTGAGTGCATGGCGCAACTCTGTGAGCTGTGATATTCACATGGAATACTTTTACATGTCCACTTTTCTCTGTACAGTGACTTGCATGTTTGAAACAATGGCTACCGGCTGTTGCTGAATTGACTGATTTGCCTTTTCGGTTCACAAGTGCATTTTTCAGGAGACTCCTGGGAGTCTGTGCTAAAGTTACAGAGTTTGTGCTTTGTGTGACGTTTTTGACGGGTCGCCCTGCGGAAAGAGACCGAGCCATGTGAGAAAACCCGGGTCAATGAGGTCTCTTTGGTGACTGCCGAGTCCATTGACGATGAACTGTGGTTTTCGTGGGTGACTTTTGTGTTAGCATTCTGGCGGCGGCATTATGCAGTGTACCTGTGCGGGCTGTTGAATTGCCGAGACTCCTGTCATTTCCACTTTTCACATTGGACAGTGAGGGGCATTTTGTGTGACATTCACTGGCACAGGAACGGAGCATAATGGGGATGTCCCGTTGCCGTGAAGTTGGAACCTCGACTAACTAACTAACTAACTACTACAAAACTATTACTTCGACATTTGTCATATCCCAGGAAAAGACAATAACTTAGCAGACAGTAACTTGACAACTGAGGAATGACTAACTGACAACTAAGTAAATCATCAGAATCACATTATCTGGCAAACACACTGTAATATCATCATTCATCGAGTGTGCCTAGTGTCCTCCAGTTCTTGGATCATTGGACGGAATACAGACAAGTCAGAAACAAGCCACTTAACGCATGTATATTATAATTTTGTATTTATTTCTTTACTGAATTACATTATAATTGCATATAAATACATTCTATTTCAATGTGACAAATTTAAGACACTGTAGAATAACAGGATGGATTGGAAATTGTACCAGAATATCACTATGAGTATTATGGACACTGAATACCAAAGAAAAGAACATCATAATGAGAGGTACTTAAAGACAATTATCAAGCAAGTCAAAAATATGGATTAATATAAACTAAACCATTTATGATCATGAATAAAGAAAATTCATCACAAATGTATTACATCCATTCATACATGATACTGATTGAAAACATATAAAATAATTGGAATGATAGTACATTTATTCCCAATATTTTCAAGTCTAGATAATGTATTATTTTGTTTTCATTGGATATGTGAATGTCATGAATTATATACCATCAAACAAAATTTCATCTCTCATTATTTAGTACCATGAATCATCAATGTATCATGTAAAGGACATTTATTTTCTTTAACTGTATATAAGAATTTCATATATCTCAATTTACAAGTAATATTGCATTGTATACCATCAACATTTTCCAACTGCATGTACAAATATCACTATTGGATCGAACATTTGTTTTTTCTTCCCTTTGCGCATGTGATTGTAAGACATTTTAATACAATTTGTAAACTGTTTTAATACATTTTGTAAACTATTTTAATACTATCAATTCAATACTATGACAGGATGTGAATAATTATCAACTAATATAAACCATTTTATCCGTAATAACTGGAATTATAAACTGAGTGAGATAAGAAGTGAATAAATAATTGACAAACATAAAAGTAATAAATTTTATTAGGGTATCCTACGATAATATTGAGAACTTCACGGAAAAGCTAAAATAATTAAGACAGTATGACAAGACAAAGGAAATAATAACAACAATACTAATAAAAAAATTCCAAGAAAAAAAAAACAAATGCAAGTTTTGACATAAATTTCACATACTTAGACATAAACTGACTAATAATAACGCACTTAATGAATAAAGAAGTCAATAGACGTTTACTACTTTCATATAATGTCAGCAAACTAAAAGACAAAGAGATAATAATTAGACAAGACAAGACAGTAGAATTAAAATAAAGGACACATACTGTAGATATTAATCATAGACATTACTTAATGACTAATTATTCATAAAATAGTATGTGTATAACTAAAACTAAAATTAATGACAGTAATAAAATAGATAATGGAACTATGAAAAGACACAACAAAGTAATATAGAATACAAATAAAACAACAAAGGAAAATAGAAAGACGTATAAACGAACTAAAATTCAATATCTTAAAATCGCTTTATTATTATAATAAAGCAGACAAGCATATGGAAACATGTGGTTACGCAGGACAACATGAATAAATAAAAAATAATCACGAACTACATAGTATGGAGGCAAACCCAACGTAATTCATGTTTGAATGGTTGAGTGTGAGGTATTCATTAATTCAATAGTATTACTGTTTGTATTTACTTTATGACACATTGAATTTGTGTATATAAACTGGTAAATAAGGTCAATGGCAAGTGCAGAAGGATATAATACAAATAGAATATAATAAAGAATGGAACAATTACACATAACTACGGACAATAAAGGAATGGAAACAGAAACAAATGGTCAAAATACACCAACAATGACCTCAGGAACACCAGTAAGAAAAATGAACAAGATCATTAGGGATATAATATATCCTTGGAAGCATAACTCCACAAGAACACCTAAGAGTATAACAAAATAATAAGTCATACAGTGATAAACATAGAAGACAATCACTTGAGAAGTATTAATGGTTATATTCGAAGAAAAGAAATACACCGCATATACAATAAAGTGAATGCAACGAGTATGGTTTGCCAAGTGCACACTCATCTTCACCCAGAGGACAATGGCTTGTTAGAAGGGTGCAAGATTTCTCATGCAAGAGCATGAAGGTACGGAACTGCATGAGGATGTCCACGGAGGCATTGGAGCTCATGGCAGTTAGATGTCATCACTTCGAATACAAAAGAGGTTGAATATACATGACATCCTTGTGGGATGGATTCGAAGTATCATGTCCACTATAAAACTTATAATTTGTTTAGTGATGTAATTGGTATATCCACTCTCACCATGTCATTATAAGATGTATGGATGGTTATGTGATAATTTAGACAGATTATTATGACCAGGCTGAACTTCTATTGTCTTGTGTCAATGGATAAGATACCGACTAGACTGACAAAATGTGTAAACACATTTTGAAATGAGGGTGGGGTGCATAATGCCATGATACAAAATAAGGTGTAACAGAGTTAATGCAGAAAAGGACAGAAGGTAAACAAAATAACATGACGAGACAGGGACAAAAATCTAAGGGTCAGTCGGTAAGAACCGATTACAGCTCATGACAGCAGACAGCATGATTAGTACGACCAGCAGTCAGGAAACATGGGGATTGTGGTCACATGACAACATGCGACGTGAGATGACCACGTACCTTGAAACGACATTCAGACCCAGGGTAGTTCATGTGCGAACACCTCTAATATTCAACTAAAGATTTGATGATCCAAATTGAGTGACTGATTCCAAATATTGTTACATAAAACCCCAGAATGTTCACTCATCAAGAATTCCTATCAGACGGTTGAAGTGCATCTACGTTCTTAATTATACCAATGAAGCAGCCAAGTTCTGTACGACTAGCCCGGTGTGTAATTTGATTCATGTAATGGAGAAACTGTAAGTTGTAACTTATCATTATCGCTTATTCTGAGTTTTTATGAATACAATCTTGATATTGAACATGGCGCCTGCAACGGTAGAATAGTACTTCAGGGACAGACCGCCTGTAGTTGATAACTGGCAGAGTTGTGTATCAAACAAGATGAGCTTGGTTAATGCATGGAGCTGTACTCTGAGATGTACTGATTAAAATATTTTATTTTGCCTCCCTGAAATGAATGTGTTCAACATCTGTTTGTCATGTGGTGAATCACTCGAATAAAACAATGCCTTGTTTTGGACACTGGACAATGAGACTTAATTAACCATATTCAAACAAGGCAATCACAAGGTGTGACATGTAACAAGGTTACACAAGGCATCAACCAGGTGTGACATATAACAAGGCATCACCAGGTGTGACATGTAACAAGGCATCACCAGGTGTGATTTCTAACAAGGCATCAACAAGTGTGAACGAACGAACCATCAAAGTTTATTTTCAAAGGGCCACAAATTGGTCACACCGGCCCGTCTTACATTTGGCCCTTTCAATCACTCATCTTTCATACATCAATTAATTATTTTGCATGTTACATTCAGAAGTTAAGAACAACAAAATTTTCGTAAGATGTGCCATACATATCTTCACTCTGTTACCAGTTTATTCACCATATACTTATTTAACCACATTTCATTTTTAAGAAGTTCAGATCTGAAGTACAAACACTTTACTTGATGGAAAAAAAACAAAACAAGGCCACAAGTAAATGACTGAGGTATCAGTGTCCCTTACACAAAGTGCCAATACAAATGGAAGACTCCAACGCTTCCCTTAATTGGCTTCAAATGACTCATCCATGCTGCCTTTTAGAAGATATTGGATAGCCCAGAAGTCAAAGCAGATCTATTCAGGAGACAATTCATGCATTCTCTTTTGGAAACATTTCTTCAAGCCATGTGCAGGCTTCTGAGATTGCATTGTGACATTCTCTAGTTCTGATAATAGTGAAGGTTTTAGAGCTTTCAACGATGGAGCAGATAATTTGTTAGATGGATTATTTTTCTTCCCAGCTACATCCTTCCTAACCACACAAGATTCTGCATTACCTGAAGACGAGGAATCAACAGCAACATTCTTTGTAGCAGACTGTTCAGTAGAAGTTTGTTTCGTGGCAATATTTTCCCCACTGCTACAATTTTTAAGCTGTGCCTTGTTCTCTGGACTGTTGCTTTGGCCAGTAAGCTTTTTTAAATTTCGAGCCAATCGGACAATTTCAAATGGTGGATTAAAAAGAAGCACTCTCTTGAATGTGAAGTGAGTCAAATTTACTGTTGAATCCGTGTTAGAAAGCACTGGAAAAGAAGATAAAACACAACTGTATACATGCAAACCAAGGAAGAAATGTAAACACATATGTTAGAAAGCACTGGAAAAGAAGATAAAACACAATTTTACGGACATAAACAAAGGAAGCCATGGTAGTGAAAAGGCTAGATGCTTGCCCAATAATTATGTCAAATATGTTGTCACATGTACTTGTTTTGTCTGAACGTTATTTTTTATTTTCTTCTAGTCGCCCCATGACTAATTTAAATAAAATTTTGGGTGCGTCACTTATCAAGGCAAGTGTTCTATAATTGCTACATAATTTCATGTCACCTTGTTTGGTACTGGGATAAACATTGCTCTCATCCATTCCTTTTTCCAAGATCTTTTACACAACACATGATATATTTTCACACCTTGTTCTTCTCCAGCTTACCACTCAGCTGTATTGTTATCAATATTCTTTCAGGCTGTTTATCATCCACAGGCGCAGAAGCCTGGACAGCGAAACAGAGGCCTTGGAGATGTGGATATACAGAAGAAGAATGTCGTATTTCAGGGAAACAAAAACAATAAGGGAACTATTCTATGAGGGAACTTCAAATTACAACCTTAAAAGTGTGATAGAAATTACAATAATGGGTGCCATTGTCATGTAACCTGTCACTACTGTTGCTAAGGATGTCAAGAGTGTTAAGCATGTGACATCACGGTGCAGACAAACATGGTGACATCATAAAGACAGTTTAAAGATGGCCACCCCACTTTTGACATGCACCAAAGAGGAGCAGCATTCTGTTATCCGTTTTTTGACTAGTGAAGGGATGAAACCTATAGAAATTCATCGGTGAATGAAGGTCTAGTATGGTGATGCATGCCTGTCAGTCCAGCAAGTGTATGAGTGGAGTAGTAAGTTTCAAAATGGCATGACTTCTGTGACAGACTGTTCATGACCGGGTCAGGCACACCAAGTAGTGACCCCAGAGGCATTGAAGGCGATGTACACAAAAACGCTCACTATCTGTGAGTGACATTGCCGCACATCTTGACATCAGTCAAGGTTCAGCACACCACATCATCCATGATGTGCTACAGTACCGCAAAGTGTCTGCAAGGTGAGTGCCACAGTAGCTTACTCCAGAATTGAAATGACAACACACTGATATTTATCAAAAACTTATTTGCAGTGTTTTGAAGCAGAAGGTGATGGCTTCCTATCAAGAATTGTTATTGGAGATGAAACCTGGGTTCACCACCACAAGCCGGAAATGAAGACAGCGAGCAAGGAATGGTGACATACCTCCTCACTGAAACCAAAGAAGTTTCGCTGTCACTAGTGATATGTATACAGATCTTCCCTGGAATCAAACCCGCAATCAAACCCAAATGATGTGGACTTCTGAGTAAAGGTGCCCTTTTGCAACATGACAATGCTCGACTCCATACTGCCTGTGCAACGGTTGAAACCATCGAAGACCTCCACTTTCAGTGTGTACCACGTTCCACATCGTCAGACCTAGCCTCAAGTGATTTCTACCTGTTTGGACAACTCAAAAAGTCATTGGGAGGACAGACTTTTCAGTCCGATGAAGAGGTACAGCAGGTGGTGCATGAGTCGTTACACATGCAATCAAGATAATTTTTTTCTACAGGAATCCAAGCACTTTATCTGCACTGGAAGACTTGCGTTTAACACAGAGGCGACTACAGTGAAAAATGATACATTTGTTCTTTACTTTTTCAGGAAATATGCACCAAAAACATAAAAAATTTAAGGTTTTCATTTGAAACCGCTTCGTAGAAAACCTAAGAATGAAAAGAGAGTTATGAAATAAATAAAAAAGAGGCATGTAAATTATTTAGGTCACATCAAAAGACATGTAACACTCTTATAAAAACCATGCTGGAGGGCAAGGTTGAAGGCAAGCAAGCAAGAGCAAATTGTTGCAACAGAAAAAAACCTTCGCCAAAACTGATGCAGCAATACAGATGAACCGTTGTCAAAGCATATATTCGCTAGCAAAAGAATCTGATGTGTCAATTGGGCCAATTCAAAAGGTCATCCGTAAGAAACTGCAATATTGGAAGTTCTGTTCACAGTGGGTACCACAGATGTTGACCCACCACCGAAAGAGGAAAGCATAGGATGGTGTTTGAACCAGTTGCTGCATTACAGAGTGGAGGGTGATGCATTTCTCTTGCGCATAGTGGCAGGCGATGAATCATGGTGTCACCACTTTGAGCCGAGCAGCAAAAGAGAGATCATGCAATGGAAGCATGCTGGATCACCAAAAGCCAAAAAAATTCAAGTTACAGGTTTGCGCTGGTAAGGTTATGCTGAGCGCATTTTTTTCACCATGAAGGGTTATTGTTGGCCGACTTTAAAGAACCTGGTGTCAACATCAGCTCTACCCACTACTTGCAAACACTAGCCAAGCTGCAAAAAGCTACCAAGAATAAACGACCCGGCATGCTTTCTCGTGGTGTGATTTTTATTGCACGATAATGCTCGTCTGCATGTCACAAAGAAGTGGGAAATTCTGCAACATCCAGCCTATAGTCCTGATTTGTCACCATGTGATTTTCATTTGTTCAGACCTCTTAAAAAAGCTCTCAATGGAGCAATGATTTCACACAGATGCAGACACAATGATCGCGGTAAACACTTGGTTCAGTGAGCAACCACAATCCTTTTTTGGACGACATTCGCCGCCTACCTAAGCAATGGGATGCTTGCCTGAATGCCTACGGCGACTTCTTCTGACCAACCCATGGTGCATAATTAATTCAAAATGATTTAAAGATCTCCTGGTCTTCCCCCTCAGCTTTGAAATTTTCCCAGAACCCCCGGCGATTCCCCCCCCCCCCCCAAAAAAAAAATCTAATTCTTCCACATACTTTGTTGAGTGCTTTGTTTAATTATACTACACCTGTTAATGTTTCTTTCATGCATTTTTTAAAATAAAGCCATTGGAACGGGTTTCAAATGAACGTATTTACCCCCCCCCCCCACACACACACACACACACACAAATATACCCAGATGCATACATATGCACATGTGCATGCACACACATTAATTAGATTTGGATCGAGAATTAAAAAAACAAACATTTGCCTCAAAGCTGTTTCCTGTGATGTGATAGGGTCATCACATTATGTAGGTCCGAATACACAAAGGAACATGTGATCAATATCTCTCTCACTTAGCAGGCGATGAACCCTCACCTGACCGTGCTCATGACATTATCAACAGTTCCATATCAACTCTGCTAACACACCCGCTATGTAAAATAAATACATTTTAAATAAGCCCTCCTATAGTTTTACAGTACATCTTTTCTGTACTTCTCTTTCTCATTCACTCTCATACACACACAAACAAGCAATGCACTAGATATGGAATAATAATGCTTAAAATTTTTTTTTCCCCCGTGTTTCCATCCTGTTTCAGGATATTGCGGTCAACACCAGCATCTTTCAGCTGTATGTTGATTCCTAGGCTAGATTACACTCATCAGCATGCCACGACTTTCTGAGCGACCGGCTCCATACTCTCATAAGTCACTGGCGCGACTCGAACCACTTCTAATTCTCGTGCTCTCACATCAATGCTTAAAATATTACATTAAAACATTGTCTTAAAGAGCATAACTCCACCCACACATATTCATATGAAGGTGACCTGTTCTTAGTCAAACACAGATGATATTATAAAACAAATGTAATTATAAAACAATGAACATGCTACTTACAGAATGCATTCAATTCAATCCTGGATCTCTGAAAGGGGAGAAAGATATATGGATCAACAAACAAATCAGCACAGAAACACTAGACAAATCTATTATATCAAGCAAAGAAGTGCATGTGGTTGATTTGAATGCGTGTCTCTTAAATATGGAGAGAGGGGGTTCAAGTACATGATAATACAAGCAGCAATTTCCTGTCACCAATGGAGTGAAGCAAGGCTGTGTCCTGTCATCCCATCACCTATACTGTTCAGCCTCATGTTTTCAGCTATGCTGACGAATGCCTTCGAGAATAACAACATTGAAATAGACATCAACTACTGCATGGATGGAAAGTTGTTCAATCTCAGAAGGCTGAAAGCTAAAACCAAAACTAACAGCGACACCGTTCTGTTTGCTGATGATTGCGCTCTATATGCCAACTCAGAGGCGGACATGCAACATAATGTTTCAGCTTTCTCACATGCCTGTGCCAACTTTGGGCTCAATATCAACTTGGAGAAGACTTGGGACCCCCCCCCCCCCCCCCCCACACACACACACACACACACACACACACAGGTAAATCAATAAGTAAGTCACAAATGGCTGTAGAAAAATAACTAAATATGATAACAACTTCAACCAGTTTATTTTTATACATACATTGTCCCTTTATTTTTCAACATAATTTCCACAAACATTGATGCACTTATCCTATCGTGTCCTTGAGAAAACTTTTCTACCCAACTATGCACCGCTTTACGCGACAAACAATTGTCAGCATAAAGAGGAAGCATTTCCTTATGAATGTCCTTTGCAGACAGTCCTTTTGCCCACAAAAAATGCGCAACAGCACATTGCTCTTTGGTTGTACACTCTGTAAGTATAGTCGCCATTTTGTTTATGTGCTGTGCATGCGCATGCGACACCTAGCGCCACCTGATGAACTGGAATATAAAGTTTGATGTTGCTGTCACCTAACGACACCTGTAGAAAACACCAACTACATTTACCTGCCATCCCACAGAACTGTGTGACTTACTTATTGACTCGCCTTTATATATTGCCGATATCAGTATTTCCAACAATCATATCATGCTCTTCTGCCTCCTCTTGCATTATGCTCTCTTGTCCATAATTATCTACTGGGCATCCATCCAAAGTGATTGTCAAGTGTTACAAATATGGGTCTAACATCATATCCCCAGTACAATGTATGGCATGCAAACTGATTACATGACTGACAATTGTGTGGCTTAGTTTAGAATCTAATTGTATCAAGATGTTCAGTCGCATACAAAATGATGGAACAATGGACTAGTGACGATTTGAGCCTGTCTTAGTAGATATAAAACATACTCAATATGTTTCTGAGCTGGCTACATGGGAGATGGCAAGATTTTAGTGCTGTTTCTCTGCAACAATTCTGGGGAACTGCTGAGGGTCTCTTGGAATCTTGCACAGCATGTACAGTTTACATTTCTTGGCAGGCTTCATCACAGTTAGTTAGTCAGTCAGTTAGTCGCAGTTCCAACTTCACAGCAACGGGTCGTCCCCATTTTGCTCCGTTCCTGTACCAGCGAATATCACACAAAACGCTCCCCACTGCCCAATGTGAAAAGTGGAAAAGACAGGAGTCTCGACAAACAACAGCACGCACAGATACACTGTGCATAATGCCGCCGCCAGAATGTCAACACACCAGTCCCCCACGAAGCACCCAATTCATCTCTGATGGAATCGGCAGTCATTTTCCTATCTGGATATTTCCTAGATGTTCACCAACACAGTCCACGAAAATACAGTTCATCATCGACGGCAGTGGCAGTCAACCAGAAGTCCAGCAGCCACGCATTTCTGCATAAGGCAAAAACCGGTCAACTCTGGGACATAGCCACATACCATCGCTCCGAACATGCAGTCACGTTCCAAAAAAAAACAAACTTGGGCAGATTCAAAAGCACTTCACACGAAACTCACAGCTCACAGTGGCGCCACGCACTCACTCAGTAGCAGGGCGACGGAACCATCAAGCCTCCTTAGTCGCCTCTTACGACATGCGTGGTAGGCTACAGTGTTGCTATTCTTTGCTTCCCTTATGGACCCCGGCAACACACGGGATAGGCTTCATCACAGTGCCAATCTAGGTCAATTCTTCACTTTATAAGTCAGACTAGTGTTTTGTTTCCAGAATACTCTGGAAAGGTTATAAGAGTTCTGTTCAGCATAGCTACTACTTTTATAGAAAGAAAAAAACAATGATATAATTACCAGCTTTATCCCTTCCGGTGAAAAGTAGTACACGTCACACATGCGTCCTTTACTTTTCCAGCCTGGCCTACGACAGACCAGTTCTCGTCTCCAACCTACACAGATAAACAAGTACAACTACATTAAACTTTACCACTTCTGCAGTCTTTAAGGATCATTTTCCCAGTCTGTAATCACTACAACTTCTTCTTATTACCTCCCAATGAATCACAGGCATTAAACTAACTCACACACAGCCCTTTGTAGATTTAACTTCTTCTTCTTCTTCTTCTTTCGTTCGCCTGAAATATGTTTATAACTGCAATGTTGTCTCTTGTATGAATCTAACAGTCTTTTTTAGTTCATTCAGCGGTCCATAGAGTTTATCTTCCACTGTTGTCTCTCTAGGCCAGAAGGTTCGCCTGGGTATGTTGTAGTTTGGGCAATCCTGAAGTATGTGCTCAGCTGTCTGCGACGCCAAACCACATGTGAATTTTTGGCTGATCCGTCTGTATATGCATGGGTCTAATTGCTACTTGGGTAATGTTCTTTTATGTAGTTTAGAGTGATTTTTCTTCTTTCTGTTTCAGTCTGAATGTTCTATTTCTCAATACTAGGAATGTTTTCTATCATTTCAGGCAGTTGCCGCTGTCTCCAAGCTGGGAACTTGTGTGCATTGTAAATGGGTTTGACTGTTGATATGTTAAGTATAGGATCTGCCCTAATATTTCGTTTTGCAGTTTCTACAAAGTTGCTACGCTTCAGTCTTCCCTTTCCAAAACCATTAAACCTGTTATACATAGGGTGGTCTGTCAATCTTCTACGTTTTTCTGCTTGTTGCTGGGCTCTGCTATCTCTTCTGTCCTGCATTGGTTGTAAACAAGTGATCTTTTCTACTTCATTAATAGGCGTTGTCTTAAGGCTTCCAGTTATGATTCGCAGTCCTTGATTTTGGACTCTACTTATTTTGTTAAAATTTGACTTAGCTGCTGTTGCCCAAGCTGCAATGCCATATTCCAGTACTGGCCTCACCCGTCCAGTATATAACTTCTTGAGAACTTTCTCATCTGCTTCCCACGTTGTACCAGCAAGCTTTTTCATGACTGCCATTCTTTGCCTTGCTCTTGTTTGATTTTTCTCAACCTGTGTCTTCCATGTCAGGAGACGATCAAAGGTGACTCCTAGATAGTTTGGATTTTCTTCATGGCGCAATATTTTTCCATTCAATACCAGCAAAGGTTGCTGAGTTTTGTTTGAGAGGGAGAACACTGTGCATGTTGTTTTCTCCTCACTTATCTTCACTAGCCATGATTTTGACCAGTTTTCTAGTGCTAATAAGGCTTGCTGTATTTTGCTGTTAGTTGTACTAATATATTCTTCAGATGTCCATATGGCTAGGTCATCTGCAAAGGAGGATGTGTGTACTCTGCTGGAAAATTTTCCGTGATGTCATTTATATATGCTAGGAATAATGTTGGTGAAAGAACTCCTCCTTGGGGGACACCTTGCTCCAACAGCATCATTTTGCTGGTTTGTCCTTGTACTTTTGTCCTGGCAGTTCTGTTCTCAAGGTAATGGCTGATCCGTTTATACATTTTCCCACAAACATGCATTTTTTGCAGTTTTACTTTCAGTCCTTCCTTCCATACTTTATCAAATGCTTTTTCTAAATCTATCCAGACTGCTAGTGTGTGCTTTTTCTCTTGGAAGGCATCCTCTATTTCCTGAGCTATATAGGTTATTTGATCTTCAGTGGATCTGTACTTTCTGAATCCTGCTTGGTGTGGTGTTAAGAGTTTGTTTTTTTCCAGATGTCATGTTAGCCTGCCATTGATAATGCGTTCCATTAATTTTCCTACACAGCTAAGTAGACTGATAGGTCGATAGCCATTTGGTTCTTCCAGGTCTTTTTCTTTCTTTGGGACTGGTATTAGTATAGCTTCCTTCCATGCCTGTGGGACTATACCTCTTCCAGCTGTAATTTAGGACTGCTAGTAGTTTCTTTTTTGCCTTAGTGCCTAGTCTTATTAGCATTTCGTTTGTGATTCCATCCTTTCCTGGTGATTTCTTCTTTTTTAGGGTATTCATTGCCTGTTCCATTTCTTCCAATGTTAGATTTACCATCATATATTATGATGCTGTCTCCTGTCTCTGTATTACTATGATGTATCTGTTTGTCTTTGATTGCTTTCTTCTGTTCGGTTGTAATATCAGTGTGGTTTGCACTGGCATAGTGTTCCATTAGTGCATTTGCAGCCTTTTTTCCTGTAAGCAAGGCATTTCCTTGATTAATTATTTGTTTGTTTCTAGGTCCTTCAATGTTCATGGCTTTCATTAGTTTCCATTGTTTGTTTCCATCCCTGTCAAAGCTCAAGTTTTCTGTTTTTTCCCTCCAACAATCTCTTGTTGTTTGATTTACTGTTCTTTTATATTTTGCTGAGATTGGCTTTTGTTCGTTTCAGTTGTTTGTTCTCTCGCTGCTGTCTTCCTGGCATCTTCAGCTTTGTCCTCCAAAATTTATAGTTCTTCAGTCCAGTATGGTTTGTAATTTCTTGGAACAGATTCAGTGGCTGCCTGTATTATTGCTCTGTTTAGACTTTCCACCATTTGCTTCATGTTGCCATATCGTGTATTTATGTTTTCACAATATTTGTCTGTTAGTATGGCAAATCTGTCCCAATCGGCTCATTTGTAATTCCAGCAAGGCAAAGGCTTTTGTTCCTGTGGAACATACTCCATATTCATTACAAGCTTGATTGTTCTGTGGTCACTGCCTGCTAATTGGTCAAGCACATGGCAATCTATTTTGTGGAGGATGTATCCTGTGCAGAAAGTTAAGTCTGAAGTAGAAGTGGTAAACCATCTTCTAGAGTAGAAGCTCGGTGTGTCGTCCGCTTTGGTGAGTGGAGATTAGTCTATTTCCCAGTCCTCTACTTCATCTCCTCTGTTGTCAGTATCTGGGTATCCCCATCTTTCTGAATGGCTATTAAAATCTGAGACAATAATGCAGTTTGTGTCAGTTATTTTCATTTTGAGTTAGGAGAACGGAGCACTTATGGGTTGCACCCGTGTGCCGTGATGTGGATCCGTCAACTAATCTAAACTAAACTAAGTGTAAGGTCTTTATCTGCTGGGCTATACAGATTGTAAATTCTTATTTTCACGTTCTTTATCATTATATCAACACCTATAATTTCCTATTGGTTGTCAGAAGTCACAGACACTTCACTGCAAGGTACTGTGTTTTGTGTAAATATTAGAACTCCTCTTTTGTGTCCTTTGCGGTCGAAATGTGTGGCCTGATATCCTCTGAATGAGAACCTGTGATGGGCATTGAGGTGCCTCTTAAATGCATGCCACATCTATTCCATCTTTATGAAGACGATTTGTTAGGGGGGACTTTCTTGTTAGAAACTCCTTCGGCATTCCACTGTGGTATGTTGAGTGTCTGGGGTGTTTGGTCAATAGCTCTTAACCTACTCCTCTGTGCTTTGACTCCACAGCACAGGGGAAGGTGACCACCAGTAGTAATGGGTGGACCCCCTCAAGGCAGGGGGCCCAGCACTATCACCGCCTAATGGGACTTCACAGGATTAGCACCATACTGATTAATTTTAATTTGTGGCATCATGGATTGATTAAGTCATGTTGCACTTTTTTGTCAAGCCTGTGGCTCAGTAAATCCAATTTCGACAAGCATTTTTCGGGTGTGCCCTCCCTAGCCTTTGACTATCCTCAGTCTATCTACAAGGCAGCAGGTGTGTGTCTCTCTTCGTCGGGTTCCTATCCCTTGACCTGTCCGACATGGGAGATCCTACCAGTAGCTGTGCTACCATTGGCATAGCTCTCGGGGTCATTGGAACACTCAAACCCCTCTACCCCGGTATGGTTGAGACATGGCAGAGGGGAGAGAGGAGATATTATAACCAACTTCTCATTAGAAAATTGAGCAAAAGTACTTAGAGATGGCTGCTGCATCAGAGGACTGAGCATTTATGCAGAAGCAAAGTGAGCATCGTTGGACATAATATAACACAGCAGACAGAATTATCTCCCAATCAAGCTTACCACAACTGAATGGCTTCTGTAAATGTTCCAAATCAAATTCATCGTACAGAATCTCTGGATCCATGGCAGAATCTGGAAGGAGGGGTAGTTAAAAATATAATCAGTTCAGACTTGAATATGAATGTCATGACATTCAACAGCACAAATTAAGTAATAATTGTAAGACACTTGTAAATGTACAATCTTGTTTGGAAGGACATTCTCGTGTAAGCTGGATAAACCCTACTCTACAATCTTGTTTGGAAGAACATTCTCATGCAAGTTTGATACATGCCTACTCTACAATCTTGATGCAACTTGGTCATTCTACCTGTATAATGATTTGCACTATGTTGTCACAACAACGTGTACATTGCATTCATATATCAAATAAAGGCCAAGGCATCACCAGGTGTGATCTCTAACAAGGATCACCAGGTGTGATCTCTAACAAGGCACCACTAGGTGTGATCTCTAACAAGGATCACCAGGTGTGATCTCTAACAAGGCACCACTAGGTGTGATCTCTAACAAGGCATTACCAGGTGTGATCTCTAACAAGGCATCACCAGGTGTGATCTCTAACAAGGCATTATCAGATGTGACATGTAACAAGGCATGACCAGGTGTGACATGTAACAAGGTATGACCAGGTGTGACATGTAACAAGGCATGACCAGGTGTGATCTCTAACAAGGCATCACCAGGTGTGATCTCTAACAAGGCATTATCAGATGTGACATGTAACAAGGCATCACCAGATGTGACATGTAACAAGGCATGACCAGGTGTGACATGTAACAAGGCATGACCAGATGTGATCTCTAACAAGGCATTATCAGATGTGACATGTAACAAGGCATCACCAGGTGTGACATGTAACAAGGCATGACCAGATGTGACATGTAACAAGGCATCACCAGGTGTGATCTCTAACAAGGCATTATCAGATGTGACATGTAACAAGGCATCACCAGGTGTGACATGTAACAAGGCATGACCAGGTGTGACATGTAACAAGGCAAGACCAGGTGTGACATGTAACAAGGCATCACCAGGTGTGATCTCTAACAAGGCATCACCAGGTGTGATCTCTAACAAGGCATTATCAGATGTGACATGTAACAAGGCATGACCAGGTGTGACATGTAACAAGGCATCACCAGGTGTGATCTCTAACAAGGATCACCAGGTGTGACATGTAACAAGGTATGACCAGGTGTGACATGTAACAAGGTATGACCAGGTGTGACATGTAACAAGGCATCACCAGGTGTGATCTCTAACAAGGATCACCAGGTGTGATCTCTAACAAGGCATTATCAGATGTGACATGTAACAAGGCATGACCAGGTGTGACATGTAACAAGGTATGACCAGGTGTGACATGTAACAAGGCATCACCAGGTGTGATCTCTAACAAGGCATCACCAGGTGTGATCTCTAAAAGGGATTATCAGATGTGACATGTAACAAGGCATCACCAGATGTGACATGTAACAAGGCATGACCAGGTGTGACATGTAACAAGGCAAGACCAGGTGTGACATGTAACAAGGCATCACCAGGTGTGATCTCTAACAAGGCATCACCAGGTGTGATCTCTAACAAGGCATTATCAGATGTGACATGTAACAAGGCATCACCAGGTGTGACATGTAACAAGGCATGACCAGATGTGACATGTAACAAGGCATGACCAGGTGTGACATGTAACAAGGCATGACCAGATGTGACATGTAACAAGGCATGACCAGGTGTGACATGTAACAAGGCATGACCAGATGTGACATGTAACAAGGCATCACCGGGTGTGACATGTAACAAGGCATGACCAGGTGTGACATGTAACAAGGCATGACCAGGTGTGATCTCAACAAGGCATCACCAGGTGTGACATGTAACAAGGCATCACCAGGTGTGATCTCAACAAGGCATCACCAGGTGTGATCTCTAACAAGGCATTATCAGATGTGACATGTAACAAGGCATCACCAGGTGTGAACTCTAACAAGGCATTACCATAAGTGACATTTAACAAGAAATCCACCCAGAACTCCTGCAGTAATCACCAAGTGCGTGCATGCCTGCCAACTTGTAAGCAAGCAATGTGGCAGTTGTGTGAAAAGTAGAAAAACAATGTGACAGTTGGGGTGCGAAGTAAAACAGCAATGTGACAATTGGGAGTGGTAAGAAGAAACGTAATGTGTTCTTATAGTAAATAATGTAATGAAAGGTTAAGTAAACTGTCACACATATTAGAACAAGGTTTTTCTCAATGTATGGTCACCGACAGAGATGGCCACTGGTTAAGGAAGGAGAAAAATGTATGATGGTGATAACAAGTCCCTAAAATGGTTGCTAACTGCAGAGATGGTCACATGATTATCACATCTGATGAAACATGATAAGAACAAAAGTTAGTTGCATATCTTTTACAGAACCTTGCAGTCAACCCCAGCGTTTTCTGGCTGTTTGTGATTCCTTGGCAAGTTTATGTTCAGTAGTTTGCCATTGCTTTCAGAACAACCAGCTCTCATGTATGGGAACAAACACGGTGGTCAGCTTCCAAATCACCCAAAGCTGTGTTTCAAATGCAGGATGACGAATTGCATTCGTAACCCCATCGCCAAAGAGCCGGTCGAACAAACACAGTGGAAAAGAGTAGTCAGATGTTAGTTAACAACCACATTCTTTAGATCGATGTCTCACGCAACAAACAGGAGAAACACACAAGTGGCAACATGCTCACCAGAACTGGATATTGTCTTCAAGTGTTGCAGGTTGTATTCAGACAACAAATCCTCATCGTTGGATGTTGGTGCTGAAACCAGAATGTGTTCAAGGGAATACATGTTTAGTCTTTCAGATGAATCCCTTAAATGATAAAGTGCCATTGGATGACTGATCATCTTAAGCTGATTAATGGCTGATATATGGCTGAAATGTCATTGTAATATAATGAAACATATCTACTTCCATATTAACAACTTTTAAGTCATAACTGTGACACACCATCGACTTCCCGTTTTCCGCCATTCATGTTTGTTTGGGCCAAACCTATGGAATGCTATGCAGGAATTTGGAATACCAAGGATGTTAATCAACATGACAAGACTATGCATGGAAGATACTTATAATATAGTAACATATAAAGGCAGGAAATCAGACCCTTTCCAAATAACATCTGGCTTGAAACAGGGTGATGCACTATCGCCGCTACTCTTCAATCTGGCTCTAGAGAAAGTTGTAAGGAGGGTAAAGGAGGAATGTGATATTGGAGGAACATCCAAGCTGCTTGGTTATGGAGATGATATATAGGGGAAAATGAACAAAAGACATTGGAAATATTGACTCACTTAAAGGAAAAAGCCCAACAGATGGGGCTGTTTATCAACCAAGATAAGACAGAATATATGGTAATTTCAAGAGAAGGAATGGCTAAAAACTCTGGCCACATACAAATAGATAATATGACCATTAAAAGAACGGAAACATACAAATACCTGGGTACAATCTTCAACTGCTCCAACATTATAAGGGAAGAAATACAAACTAGAATCAATTCTGGAAATAAGATATGCTATGCACTACAACATCTACTAAAATCAAAGGCGCTATCTTGTAACACCAAGATCACAATATACAAAACAATGATCAGACCAGTTGTGCTGTATGGCTCTGAAACCTGGAGTACAACGAAAGGAGACGAAGCCTTGCTACAAACCTTTGAGAACAAAGTTTTAAGACGCATCTTTGGACCCATTAGGGATACACAAAGTGGAGAGTGGAAAAGAAGTAACAAAGACATTTATGATCTGTTTAAGTCCCCGCTAATCACTGGTATCATGAAGGCTAATAGACTACAATGGCTGGGGCATATAGAAAGAATGGAAGATAATAGGGAAACAAAACTCGCTTACACTCAGGAAATAAATGACCGTAGACCCCGAGGTAGACCAAGAAGACGGTGGAGAGATAATATATGTACAGACCTACAAACACTTGGAATCAACGACTGGCAAGAGAAGGTCAACCAGAGAGACGAATGGAGACGGATTGTATCTGCAGCAAAGAACCTCAATGGCTCGGAACGCTGAAGAAGAAGAAGAAGATTGAATCTGTTGACAACCAAACACTGAACAGAAACAAAGCTTGCATGTTAAGGACTTTCTGTTTATACTTGCACCCCAAGTCCTCCTGTTAGACTAATGTCTAATATAATGTCAGTTGTATTTGCAGCCTTAATGAGTACGAGGGGTAACCAAAAAGAAACCAGATTTTAAAAACTGTCATAAGTGGCTCAGTGAAATAGTTACTGTTTGTACCAGTGAAATTTACTTTTAGACTAATTTGTGTTTTTTTACGCTTGCTGACACTGAACTCAAGGGCATGTCCATACCTACTAATTCTAGTGCACTGGACTGAATTTTGTGTGTGAATTAGCTTTCCCTATTACCAGAGTCCCACGCCATCAGGTGAACAAACTCCAACTTCCGAGGAACTTGAAATTTACATTCCCAGGTCAAGAATGAGAAGTCAACATTCTATTCCAACTGACCGGTGTAGAGACTGAACCCCTTACCTCGGCATCAGCACACCAGATGTTTAAGAACGAGCACTCTTATCCATTTGACCTTTAGTTTAATAAAAGTGGGGTCATGGCCGGAAGGTCAATCATTGATCTATTTCAGCGTCTGTGGCTTGGGGTGTTCGTGAATGCAGTTTCACAATTAACCAAAATGTAATGAACATTGTATGCTAAAATATTTAGCATTTTGCCAAAACAGTGGCAGATTATGGCCTACTCTTTATGATTTGCATATGTCAAAGGATCTTTAACATAAATAGAAAACAAAAATAGAAAAGCTAACCATGATAAATTTATAGAAATATGAAGCTCTTCAACAGGTGTAGAAGTGAAAAGAAATCCGCTAAATTTATTTCCCAAGTAATAATCTATGAGCAATCAAAATGCTAAATTTATTGTAGAGTGAATGTTACAAAAGAGAACTGGTTACCTGCATCAGAAGAAGACAGTCAACATTCTTTGGGCATGTCATAGATGGGGAAAATTGGAGTATGTCGTCACAATGGGAAAGTTCGAGGGGAGAAAAGGGAGTGGGAGACCAAGAGAGACGATGCTGGACAGTCTGAAATCATGACATGGGGGAACAACAGACTCAGAAATTATTGGCAGTACACAAGACAGAAGGCTGTGGTCAGACATGATCAACAATGCTATACATCCATCCATCATGTGCCATGCCGGAAAGCGTTGGCGGTCATGACTCGCCATTTCACTCGATCACCAGAGTCATGGATCAGCTCAGTGTTCCTGTCTTGACCATGCCATGTGGCCAAGCCATCCAGGTATTTACTTCTCGGTCTTCCCCTTGGTCTGTTCCCTTCGATCTTGCCAGTTGTCACCAAGTTCTCCAATTCATTTCTTCTCATAACATGTCCAAAAAATTTTGACTGTCTACGTCTAATTTCTTTAATCAATTTACGATTTTCATTTTTTTCTTGAAGTACTTGGTCATTTGTCTGTCCATGGAATTCTCTGCATTCTTCTCAGAAATCACATTTCTACAGCCATCAGATGTTTTTCAGATTGACTGCTCATTGTATAAGTTTCACATCCATACAAAAGTACAGGCTCTATGTAGCATCTCAACACTTTCTCGTTTCAATTGACATCTTTTTATTGGTCAGTATGTTTTTCATCTTGCTAAAGACTACTTTCGCCATGGCGATTCTTGTTCTAATTTCTTCAGATGCTATGACTGTTCCGAGATAATTGTATCGATTCACTTGTTGAAGCATGTGCAATAAGAAGATTGGCAGTACACAAGACAGAAAGCTGTGGACAGACATGATCACCCATGCCATACAGCTTGAACAAGAAGAAGATTGGCAGTACATAAGACAGAAGGCTGTGCGCAGACATGATCACCAACGCCATATGGCATTGACTATAAGAAGATTGGCAGTAAACAAGACAGAAGGCTGTGGACAGACATGATCACCAACGCCATATGGTAACGACAATAAGAAGAAGACTTAGAGAATCATTTACCAGTCTTTGGATTGAATAATCTGACATGGTATCCATCCATCCATCATGTGCCATGCCGGTAAGCATGGGCGGTCATGTTCTGCCATCTCACTCGATCAACAGAGTCGTGGATCAGTTCCGTGTTTCTGTCTCGACCATGCCACAAGGCCAAGCCATCCAGATACTTGTTTCTAGGTCTTCCCCTTGGTCTGTTCCCCTCGATCTTACCAGTTGTCACCAAGTTCTCCAAATCATTTCTTCTCATAACATGCCCAAAAAATTGTGACTGTCTACGTCTAATGTCTCTGATCAGTTTACGATCTTCATTTGTTTCTTGAAGAACTTGTTCATTGGTCTTTCTGGCTGTCCATGGTATTCTTTGCATTTTCCTCAGAAACCACATTTCTACAGCCATCAGATGTTTTTCAGCCTGGCTGCTCATTGTCCAAGCTTCACATCCATATAAAAGTACAGGTTCTATGTAGCATCTCAACACTCTTTTTCTCGTTTCAACTGACATCTTTTTATTGGTCAGTATGTTTTTCATCTTGCTAAAGGCTACTTTTGCCATGGCGATTCTTGTTCTAATCTCTTCAAGGCATCTCCCATCAGATGTTATTACTGTTCCGAGATAATTGTACCTATTCACTTGTTGAAGAATATTCCCATTTACTTGTATATTACACTGTGGTATTTCGTTCTTCCTTGGTCTTTCTGGCTGTCCATGGTATTCTTTGCATTTTCCTCAGAAACCACATTTCTACAGCCATCAGATGTTTTTCAGCCTGGCTGCTCATTGTCCAAGCTTCACATCCATATAAAAGTACAGGTTCTATGTAGCATCTCAACACTCTTTTTCTCGTTTCAACTGACATCTTTTTATTGGTCAGTATGTTTTTCATCTTGCTAAAGGCTACTTTTGCCATGGCGATTCTTGTTCTAATCTCTTCAAGGCATCTCCCATCAGATGTTATTACTGTTCCGAGATAATTGTACCTATTCACTTGTTGAAGAATATTCCCATTTACTTGTATATTACACTGTGGTATTTCGTTCTTCCTAGTGACGACCATAATCTGTGTCTTTTTACAATTTAATTCTAACCCTTGTTGTTCACTGTGTGTAACAACAGCATCTACTAAATGTTGCATGTCCTGTTCATTGTCTGCAATCAAGACTGTATCATCTGCATATCTAATGTTATTGATGCATCGTCCCCCAATGTTGATTCCTTCCATATTTTCAATATTTCTGAAAATATTTTCACTGTACAGGGAAAACAGATCTGGAGACATTACACATCCCTGTCTCACACCTCTCTTAATAGGCTGATATTGGCTTACTTCATTATCAACTCTTATGGCCGCTTGTTGTTTCCAATATATGTTTTTTACAAGTCTAAGGTCTTTCCCATCAATTTGTAGATCTTCAAGCATCCTTATCATGTTGACATGTCTCACTTTATCAAAAGCCTTTGTGTAGTCAATAAAGCAAAGGTGTAGATCTTTGTTTACTTCTATAGAACGTTCGATTACGGTTCTCAGTATATACACAGCATTTACTGTACCCTTGCCTACTACAAACCCACATTGTTGTTCTCCTATTTCAGGTTGTATTTTCCTCCTAACTCTTTGCATGATAATTCTTAGCAAAATCTTTGTGATGTGACTCATTATACTAATTGTTCGATGTTGATCACATTCCAAGGCTCCTGATTTCTTTGGGATTGCAATAAATACAGAATTACATAACTCATGAGGTATATTTCCAGTATCACAACATGATTTTCTTGGCATGTGTAAAGAAGGTAGTTTGCCATTGCTTTCCTTCCCAGCAGTGACCATACTGGTCAGTGACCGTAGCCATTGTCTCCTCAAAAAAGGAGATCCTCTGCCTACCGTCGTGAAGGTGGAGACCATAACCTACAACTATCTGTCGGCTGCTCTCCATCTTCATCCACCACCTGCACCCATGGCTTCACGTAACCCTGATCGGGGGGCTAAACGGGTACTCCACCTTGCCCAAGGGTGTCCCGTAGGCTAGCGGAGGGAAGGAGGCGCCTTACTTCTCCTTTGATGGGAGATACCCCTACCCCGCTACCCGGTATATTTTTTGACATGGTATATTTTTTAAAAAATTTTTAAAAAAAATTTAAAAAAAATGAAAGCAAACTGAATTTAACTTACTCGTCATTGTCCGAGATCTCCTGACTGTTCGGGAACGAGGAATAACCGGTTTCAGTTTTTTCACTGAAGCTGCTGCAACGCCAGATGATGACCGTCTAGACGTGGTCATCTTTGAACGTTGTTTTGAAGTAACATTCTCTTGCAAATCTGATACAACATTGTCCCAGCTTCCAGCAGCATCTTCAGCTAAATTCAAAATGTCTTTGCTTCTTCTAGAGTTCCCATCATTATCACTATCATCTTCTATAATGACAACACTGTCAGAACTATCATCATCTGCTACGTCTATCTCCACTGCACTCTCATCCACAAGATAGGCTTTTGTTGCATCGCTGTCACTCTGCACTTTCTGTAACTTTCCCTTCAGAACAGAAACATAGTTCTAGAATATTCTATGGTGAATGAGAATGTAAGACAGAAAAATGCAAATGTAACTTCACGGCAGATCTTGAATCCATGTATATAATGATAGGTCCACGTATATTATGGAGTGTGGTGGTAATTTGATGGCAAATCCTGCCTCCAGATATAAAATAATAGGTCCATGTATATTGTGGAATGAGGTGGTAATTTCAGCACACTAGCCACCATGCCATTTGTGGCTTCTATACACTGGTTGCTCTACATGCTTTATATTGTTTAGAAAAACAAATTAAATAGTTTATGTAAAAATTTGGTTAAATTTTCATTGTTAAGGGACTTCACTGCTACACACGAGTATCTGCATAAGTGTCCCAGTCATTCAATGCTGATAAAGTGCTTGCATTCCTGTAAAAAAAAAATTATCTTGGTTGCGTGTGTAACCACTCATGCACAACCTGCTGTACCTCTTCATTGGACCGAAAATGCTGTCAGAAAAGTCATGCCGTTTTGAAACTTCCTATTCCACTCATACACTTGCTGGACTAACAGGCACGCATCACCATACTGGACCTTCATTTGCTGATGAATTTCTATTGATTTCACCCCTCCATTGATTAAAACAAAAACAGATATCAGAACGCTGCTCCTCTTTGATACATGTCAAAAGTGGGACGGCCATCTTTAAACTGTCTTTATGACGTCACCGTGTTTGCCTATACTATGATGTCATGCACTTAATACTTTTGACATCCTAACAACAATATTGACAGGTTACAAGACAATGGCATGGTTATTGTAATTTCTATCACACTTTTCAGGTTTTGATTTGAATCCCCCTCATAACTGTTGGCCGGCTTCATGGCTTAGAGGTTATGACTTTTCTCCGTAATCTCGTAGGTAACGTGATGACGGTGAGAATCAGCAATGGTTCGAATTGCATCATATGTGAGCTGGCCGCTCAGAAAGCAATGGCAAACTACTGAGCGTAATCTTGCCAAGAAATCAACATACAGCTGAACGATGCTGGTGTTGACAGCAATGTCCTGTAAAGGATATGCAAATATTTACATATATTTACATAACTGTTGAGAGATTTTCATTCAGAGAGTTAGTCATCAATGCTCTGTGACATGAAAGGAGGGTCCAAGGCAAGAGGATGAACTGAATTGCATCGGATTCTACCCCACATGGATGTGTCTTATTTCTGCAGAGCAGCCTATGTAAGTGCCAGATACAGCATGAACTTTGTAGCTCCAGTGATGACCCCCAGGGGTCTCTGAAAAAACTGTACCAAGAACCAAGTGACAGTCTGGAAATGAACCAACAACCTTCGTAGCACGAGGCAAGTATCTTGACCACTTCCGTGCAGAGATACCCATAGTGATATGATTGAAACACAAACAAAACAAGACAATAATACAATCAAAACACACTTACTTTGTCTCCACTTCCATCTTTGTCAGGTCCATGAAGGCTCAACCGTGGCCAGGTTTCTTCCAGGGAACATGGCTGTGACATCACATCATGCCTACTTAGTGTCGTTTCATTCTCGACTGCCTTGTCTGAAACTGTAGTTTCAAACTGCAAGCCTACTTGTGCAGTCAACTCATTGTCTACACTCTCATCTCCTCTGTAATGCCTGAAACTGCTTAAATTGTTTGCACAATCCAGTCTTTTCTTTTTTGCTTCACTCACATCATCATCATCATCTGCAATGTCTATTTCTATTGCGCTCTCATCCACAAATCGTACACCAGGCAGTGCAGTTTTATCACATGTATTGCTCACTTTCGCCATCCTTAAGGCACGAACGACTATTCCTCTCACAAAAATTTGTGAAAAGACACTTCCCCAGATCTAGACCTACCACGAATGTATTACACATCTGAAATATGTAGCACACATTGTTGATGCCTGTTTGCTTTTTCTTCTCACTTGTCCATGTCTGTATGCTTTTTCTTCTCACTTGTCCATGTCTGTATGCTGTTTCTTCTCACTTGTCCATGTCTGTATGCTGTTTCTTCTCACTCCTTGTATGTGTGTCAGTTACAGTAAATGTAACACCTCTACTGAGGTTGTACCTTTATGGTGAACTAACAGACTTGACCGCCCACAACATAAGGGATAGCGCCAACCTCTGTCTCTCATGAAAGTTATTCAAAATCTATGATGCCACCTTTACTCCTGTAAGAGACGAGAGTATGATCTTCATTACAGCAAATAATTTTAATGAATTACAATAATGTACTCAGTGTAAGGGACCAAGGATTTGGAGAAGTGAGTGGAATGTCCACTGACATCTCAGATAAGGGCAAAAATAGAAGATACCCATTTGTACACCAAATATTCAAGTTTCTTGGAAGTCAGAAATCACAGTTTGGTGGTAATTTGTCACATCCATGGCAAAATTAGACACATTTGAAAAGCGTACAATATTCATAGCACATACACTGTTAATGTGGAAAGCAAGGGAAAACCACATTAATACCCCGAGAGTATGTTTATGGGCAGTCATGTGTGGGTTTTTATACCCCGAGAGTATGTTTATGGGCAGTCATGTGTGGGTTTTTATACCCCGAGAGTATGTTTATGGGCAGTCATGTGTGGGTTTTTATACCCCAAGAGTATGTTTATGGGCAGTCATGTGTGGGTTTTTATACCCCAAGAGTATGTTTATGGGCAGTCATGTGTGGGTTTTTATACCCCAAGAGTATGTTTATGGGCAGTCATGTGTGGGTTTTTATACCCCAAGAGTATGTTTATGGGCAGTCATGTGTGGGTTTTTATACCCCAAGAGTATGTTTATGGGCAGTCATGTGTGGGTTTTTATACCCCAAGAGTATGTTTATGGGCAGTCATGTGTGGGTTTTTATACCCCAAGAGTATGTTTATGGGCAGTCATGTGTGGGTTTTTATACCCCAAGAGTATGTTTATGGGCAGTCATGTGTGGGTTTTTATACCCCAAGAGTATGTTTATGGGCAGTCATGTGTGGGTTTTTATACCCCAAGAGTATGTTTATGGGCAGTCATGTGTGGGTTTTTATACCCCAAGAGTATGTTTATGGGCAGTCATGTGTGGGTTTTTATACCCCAAGAGTATGTTTATAGGCAGTCATGTGTGGGTTTTTATACCCCAAGAGTATGTTTATGGGCAGTCATGTGTGGGTTTTTATACCCCAAGAGTATGTTTATAGGCAGTCATGTGTGGGTTTTTATACCCCAAGAGTATGTTTATAGGCAGTCATGTGTGGGTTTTTATACCCCAAGAGTATGTTTATGGGCAGTCATGTGTGGGTTTTTATACCCCAAGAGTATGTTTATAGGCAGTCATGTGAGGGTTTTTATACCCCAAGAGTATGTTTATAGGCAGTCATGTGTGGGTTTTTATACCCCAAGAGTATGTTTATAGGCAGTCCTGTGTGGGCTTTTATACCCCAAGAGTATGTTTATGGGAAGTCATGTGTGGGTTTTTATACCCCAAGAGTATGTTTATAGGCAGTCATGTGTGGGTTTTTATACCCCAAGAGTATGTTTATGGGCAGTCATGTGTGGGTTTTTATACCCCAAGAGTATGTTTATGGGCAGTCATGTGTGGGTTTTTATACCCCAAGAGTATGTTTATGGGCAGTCATGTGTGGGTTTTTATACCCCAAGAGTATGTTTATGGGCAGTCATGTGTGGGTTTTTATACCCCAAGAGTATGTTTATGGGCAGTCATGTGTGGGTTTTTATACCCCAAGAGTATGTTTATGGGCAGTCATGTGTGGGTTTTTATACCCCAAGAGTATGTTTATGGGCAGTCATGTGTGGGTTTTTATACCCCAAGAGTATGTTTATGGGCAGTCATGTGTGGGTTTTTATACCCCAAGAGTATGTTTATGGGCAGTCATGTGTGGGTTTTTATACCCCAAGAGTATGTTTATGGGCAGTCATGTGTGGGTTTTTATACCCCAAGAGTATGTTTATGGGCAGTCATGTGTGGGTTTTTATACCCCAAGAGTATGTTTATGGGCAGTCATGTGTGGGTTTTTATACCCCAAGAGTATGTTTATGGGCAGTCATGTGTGGGTTTTTATACCCCAAGAGTATGTTTATGGGCAGTCATGTGTGGGTTTTTATACCCCAAGAGTATGTTTATGGGCAGTCATGTGTGGGTTTTTATACCCCAAGAGTATGTTTATGGGCAGTCATGTGTGGGTTTTTATACCCCAAGAGTATGTTTATGGGCAGTCATGTGTGGGTTTTTATACCCCAAGAGTATGTTTATGGGCAGTCATGTGTGGGTTTTTATACCCCAAGAGTATGTTTATGGGCAGTCATGTGTGGGTTTTTATACCCCAAGAGTATGTTTATGGGCAGTCATGTGTGGGTTTTTATACCCCAAGAGTATGTTTATGGGCAGTCATGTGTGGGTTTTTATACCCCAAGAGTATGTTTATGGGCAGTCATGTGTGGGTTTTTATACCCCAAGAGTATGTTTATGGGCAGTCATGTGTGGGTTTTTATACCCCAAGAGTATGTTTATGGGCAGTCATGTGTGGGTTTTTATACCCCAAGAGTATGTTTATGGGCAGTCATGTGTGGGTTTTTATACCCCAAGAGTATGTTTATGGGCAGTCATGTGTGGGTTTTTATACCCCAAGAGTATGTTTATGGGCAGTCATGTGTGGGTTTTTATACCCCAAGAGTATGTTTATGGGCAGTCATGTGTGGGTTTTTATACCCCAAGAGTATGTTTATGGGCAGTCATGTGTGGGTTTTTATACCCCAAGAGTATGTTTATGGGCAGTCATGTGTGGGTTTTTATACCCCAAGAGTATGTTTATGGGCAGTCATGTGTGGGTTTTTATACCCCAAGAGTATGTTTATGGGCAGTCATGTGTGGGTTTTTATACCCCAAGAGTATGTTTATGGGCAGTCATGTGTGGGTTTTTATACCCCAAGAGTATGTTTATGGGCAGTCATGTGTGGGTTTTTATACCCCAAGAGTATGTTTATGGGCAGTCATGTGTGGGTTTTTATACCCAAGAGTATGTTTATGGGCAGTCATGTGTGGGTTTTTATACCCCAAGAGTATGTTTATGGGCAGTCATGTGTGGGTTTTTATACCCCAAGAGTATGTTTATGGGCAGTCATGTGTGGGTTTTTATACCCCAAGAGTATGTTTATGGGCAGTCATGTGTGGGTTTTTATACCCCAAGAGTATGTTTATGGGCAGTCATGTGTGGGTTTTTATACCCCAAGAGTATGTTTATGGGCAGTCATGTGTGGGTTTTATACCCAAGAGTATGTTTATGGGCAGTCATGTGTGGGTTTTTATACCCCAAGAGTATGTTTATGGGCAGTCATGTGTGGGTTTTTATACCCCAAGAGTATGTTTATGGGCAGTCATGTGTGGGTTTTTATACCCCAAGAGTATGTTTATGGGCAGTCATGTGTGGGTTTTATACCCCAAGAGTATGTTTATGGGCAGTCATGTGTGGTTTTTATACCCAAGAGTATGTTTATGGGCAGTCATGTGTGGGTTTTTATACCCCAAGAGTATGTTTATGGGCAGTCATGTGTGGGTTTTTATACCCCAAGAGTATGTTTATGGGCAGTCATGTGTGGGTTTTTATACCCCAAGAGTATGTTTATGGGCAGTCATGTGTGGGTTTTTATACCCCAAGAGTATGTTTATGGGCAGTCATGTGTGGGTTTTTATACCCCAAGAGTATGTTTATGGGCAGTCATGTGTGGGTTTTTATACCCCAAGAGTATGTTTATGGGCAGTCATGTGTGGGTTTTTATACCCCAAGAGTATGTTTATGGGCAGTCATGTGTGGGTTTTTATACCCCAAGAGTATGTTTATGGGCAGTCATGTGTGGGTTTTTATACCCCAAGAGTATGTTTATGGGCAGTCATGTGTGGGTTTTTATACCCCAAGAGTATGTTTATGGGCAGTCATGTGTGGGTTTTTATACCCCAAGAGTATGTTTATGGGCAGTCATGTGTGGGTTTTTATACCCCAAGAGTATGTTTATGGGCAGTCATGTGTGGGTTTTTATACCCCAAGAGTATGTTTATGGGCAGTCATGTGTGGGTTTTTATACCCCAAGAGTATGTTTATGGGCAGTCATGTGTGGGTTTTTATACCCCAAGAGTATGTTTATGGGCAGTCATGTGTGGGTTTTTATACCCCAAGAGTATGTTTATGGGCAGTCATGTGTGGGTTTTTATACCCCAAGAGTATGTTTATGGGCAGTCATGTGTGGGTTTTTATACCCCAAGAGTATGTTTATGGGCAGTCATGTGTGGGTTTTTATACCCCAAGAGTATGTTTATGGGCAGTCATGTGTGGGTTTTTATACCCCAAGAGTATGTTTATGGGCAGTCATGTGTGGGTTTTATACCCCAAGAGTATGTTTATGGGCAGTCATGTGTGGGTTTTTTATACCCCAAGAGTATGTTTATGGGCAGTCATGTGTGGGTTTTTATACCCCAAGAGTATGTTTATGGGCAGTCATGTGTGGGTTTTTATACCCCAAGAGTATGTTTATGGGCAGTCATGTGTGGGTTTTTATACCCCAAGAGTATGTTTATGGGCAGTCATGTGTGGGTTTTTATACCCCAAGAGTATGTTTATGGGCAGTCATGTGTGGGTTTTTATACCCCAAGAGTATGTTTATGGGCAGTCATGTGTGGGTTTTTATACCCCAAGAGTATGTTTATGGGCAGTCATGTGTGGGTTTTTATACCCCAAGAGTATGTTTATGGGCAGTCATGTGTGGGTTTTTTATACCCCAAGAGTATGTTTATGGGCAGTCATGTGTGGGTTTTTATACCCCAAGAGTATGTTTATGGGCAGTCATGTGTGGGTTTTTATACCCCAAGAGTATGTTTATGGGCAGTCATGTGTGGGTTTTTATACCCCAAGAGTATGTTTATGGGCAGTCATGTGTGGGTTTTTATACCCCAAGAGTATGTTTATGGGCAGTCATGTGTGGGTTTTTATACCCCAAGAGTATGTTTATGGGCAGTCATGTGTGGGTTTTTATACCCCAAGAGTATGTTTATGGGCAGTCATGTGTGGGTTTTTATACCCCAAGAGTATGTTTATGGGCAGTCATGTGTGGGTTTTTATACCCCAAGAGTATGTTTATGGGCAGTCATGTGTGGGTTTTTATACCCCAAGAGTATGTTTATGGGCAGTCATGTGTGGGTTTTTATACCCCAAGAGTATGTTTATGGGCAGTCATGTGTGGGTTTTTATACCCCAAGAGTATGTTTATGGGCAGTCATGTGTGGGTTTTTATACCCCAAGAGTATGTTTATGGCAGTCATGTGTGGGTTTTTATACCCCAAGAGTATGTTTATGGGCAGTCATGTGTGGGTTTTTATACCCCAAGAGTATGTTTATGGGCAGTCATGTGTGGGTTTTTATACCCCAAGAGTATGTTTATGGGCAGTCATGTGTGGGTTTTTATACCCCAAGAGTATGTTTATGGGCAGTCATGTGTGGGTTTTTATACCCCAAGAGTATGTTTATGGGCAGTCATGTGTGGGTTTTTATACCCCAAGAGTATGTTTATGGGCAGTCATGTGTGGGTTTTTATACCCCAAGAGTATGTTTATGGGCAGTCATGTGTGGGTTTTTATACCCCAAGAGTATGTTTATGGGCAGTCATGTGTGGGTTTTTATACCCCAAGAGTATGTTTATAGGCAGTCATGTGTGGGTTTTTATACCCCAAGAGTATGTTTATGGGCAGTCATGTGTGGGTTTTTATACCCCAAGAGTATGTTTATAGGCAGTCATGTGTGGGTTTTTATACCCCAAGAGTATGTTTATGGGCAGTCATGTGTGGGTTTTTATACCCCAAGAGTATGTTTATGGGCAGTCATGTGTGGGTTTTTATACCCCAAGAGTATGTTTATGGGCAGTCATGTGTGGGTTTTTATACCCCAAGAGTATGTTTATGGGCAGTCATGTGTGGGTTTTTATACCCCAAGAGTATGTTTATGGGCAGTCATGTGTGGGTTTTTATACCCCAAGAGTATGTTTATGGGCAGTCATGTGTGGGTTTTTATACCCCAAGAGTATGTTTATGGGCAGTCATGTGTGGGTTTTTATACCCCAAGAGTATGTTTATGGGCAGTCATGTGTGGGTTTTTATACCCCAAGAGTATGTTTATGGGCAGTCATGTGTGGGTTTTTATACCCCAAGAGTATGTTTATGGGCAGTCATGTGTGGGTTTTTATACCCCAAGAGTATGTTTATGGGCAGTCATGTGTGGGTTTTTATACCCCAAGAGTATGTTTATGGGCAGTCATGTGTGGGTTTTTATACCCCAAGAGTATGTTTATGGGCAGTCATGTGTGGGTTTTTATACCCCAAGAGTATGTTTATGGGCAGTCATGTGTGGGTTTTTATACCCCAAGAGTATGTTTATGGGCAGTCATGTGTGGGTTTTTATACCCCAAGAGTATGTTTATGGGCAGTCATGTGTGGGTTTTTATACCCCAAGAGTATGTTTATGGGCAGTCATGTGTGGGTTTTTATACCCCAAGAGTATGTTTATGGGCAGTCATGTGTGGGTTTTTATACCCCAAGAGTATGTTTATGGGCAGTCATGTGTGGGTTTTTATACCCCAAGAGTATGTTTATGGGCAGTCATGTGTGGGTTTTTATACCCCAAGAGTATGTTTATGGGCAGTCATGTGTGGGTTTTTATACCCCAAGAGTATGTTTATGGGCAGTCATGTGTGGGTTTTTATACCCCAAGAGTATGTTTATGGGCAGTCATGTGTGGGTTTTTATACCCCAAGAGTATGTTTATGGGCAGTCATGTGTGGGTTTTTATACCCCAAGAGTATGTTTATGGGCAGTCATGTGTGGGTTTTTATACCCCAAGAGTATGTTTATGGGCAGTCATGTGTGGGTTTTTATACCCCAAGAGTATGTTTATGGGCAGTCATGTGTGGGTTTTTATACCCCAAGAGTATGTTTATGGGCAGTCATGTGTGGGTTTTTATACCCCAAGAGTATGTTTATGGGCAGTCATGTGTGGGTTTTTATACCCCAAGAGTATGTTTATGGGCAGTCATGTGTGGGTTTTTATACCCCAAGAGTATGTTTATGGGCAGTCATGTGTGGGTTTTTATACCCCAAGAGTATGTTTATGGGCAGTCATGTGTGGGTTTTTATACCCCAAGAGTATGTTTATGGGCAGTCATGTGTGGGTTTTTATACCCCAAGAGTATGTTTATGGGCAGTCATGTGTGGGTTTTTATACCCCAAGAGTATGTTTATGGGCAGTCATGTGTGGGTTTTTATACCCCAAGAGTATGTTTATGGGCAGTCATGTGTGGGTTTTTATACCAAAGAGTATGTTTATGGGCAGTCATGTGTGGGTTTTTATACCCAAGAGTATGTTTATGGGCAGTCATGTGTGGGTTTTTATACCCCAAGAGTATGTTTATGGGCAGTCATGTGTGGGTTTTTATACCCCAAGAGTATGTTTATGGGCAGTCATGTGTGGGTTTTTATACCCCAAGAGTATGTTTATGGGCAGTCATGTGTGGGTTTTTATACCCCAAGAGTATGTTTATGGGCAGTCATGTGTGGGTTTTTATACCCCAAGAGTATGTTTATGGGCAGTCATGTGTGGGTTTTTATACCCCAAGAGTATGTTTATGGGCAGTCATGTGTGGGTTTTTATACCCCAAGAGTATGTTTATGGGCAGTCATGTGTGGGTTTTTATATCCCAAGAGTATGTTTATAGGCAGTCATGTGTGGGTTTTTATACCCCAAGAGTATGTTTATGGGCAGTCATGTGTGGGTTTTTATACCCCAAGAGTATGTTTATGGGCAGTCATGTGTGGGTTTTTATACCCCAAGAGTATGTTTATAGGCAGTCATGTGTGGGTTTTTATACCCCAAGAGTATGTTTATGGGCAGTCATGTGTGGGTTTTTATACCCCAAGAGTATGTTTATGGGCAGTCATGTGTGGGTTTTTATACCCAAAGAGTATGTTTATAGGCAGTCATGTGTGGGTTTTTATACCCCAAGAGTATGTTTATGGGCAGTCATGTGTGGGTTTTTATACCCCAAGAGTATGTTTATGGGCAGTCATGTGTGGGTTTTTATACCCCAAGAGTATGTTTATGGGCAGTCATGTGTGGGTTTTTATACCCCAAGAGTATGTTTATGGGCAGTCATGTGTGGGTTTTTATACCCCAAGAGTATGTTTATGGGCAGTCATGTGTGGGTTTTTATACCCCAAGAGTATGTTTATGGGCAGTCATGTGTGGGTTTTTATACCCCAAGAGTATGTTTATGGGCAGTCATGTGTGGGTTTTTATACCCCAAGAGTATGTTTATGGGCAGTCATGTGTGGGTTTTTATACCCCAAGAGTATGTTTATGGGCAGTCATGTGTGGGTTTTTATACCCAAGAGTATGTTTATGGGCAGTCATGTGTGGGTTTTTATACCCCAAGAGTATGTTTATGGGCAGTCATGTGTGGGCTTTTATACCCCAAGAGTATGTTTATGGGCAGTCATGTGTGGGTTTTTATACCCCAAGAGTATGTTTATGGGCAGTCATGTGTGGGTTTTTATACCCCAAGAGTATGTTTATAGGCAGTCATGTGTGGGTTTTTATACCCCAAGAGTATGTTTATGGGCAGTCATGTGTGGGTTTTTATACCCCAAGAGTATGTTTATAGGCAGTCATGTGTGGGTTTTTATACCCCAAGAGTATGTTTATGGGCAGTCATGTGTGGGTTTTTATACCCCAAGAGTATGTTTATAGGCAGTCATGTGTGGGTTTTTATACCCCAAGAGTATGTTTATAGGCAGTCATGTGTGGGTTTTTATACCCCAAGAGTATGTTTATAGGCAGTCATGTGTGGGTTTTTATACCCCAAGAGTATGTTTATGGGCAGTCATGTGTGGGTTTTTATACCCCAAGAGTATGTTTATGGGCAGTCATGTGTGGGTTTTTATACCCCAAGAGTATGTTTATGGGCAGTCATGTGTGGGTTTTTATACCCCAAGAGTATGTTTATGGCAGTCATGTGTGGGTTTTTATACCCCAAGAGTATGTTTATGGGCAGTCATGTGTGGGTTTTTATACCCCAAGAGTATGTTTATATGCAGTCATGTGTGGGTTTTTATACCCAAGAGTATGTTTATGGGCAGTCATGTGTGGGTTTTTATACCCCAAGAGTATGTTTATGGGCAGTCATGTGTGGGTTTTTATACCCCAAGAGTATGTTTATGGGCAGTCATGTGTGGGTTTTTATACCCCAAGAGTATGTTTATGGGCAGTCATGTGTGGGTTTTTATACCCCAAGAGTATGTTTATGGGCAGTCATGTGTGGGTTTTTATACCCCAAGAGTATGTTTATGGGCAGTCATGTGTGGGTTTTTATACCCCAAGAGTATGTTTATGGGCAGTCATGTGTGGGTTTTTATACCCCAAGAGTATGTTTATGGGCAGTCATGTGTGGGTTTTTATACCCCAAGAGTATGTTTATGGGCAGTCATGTGTGGGTTTTTATACCCCAAGAGTATGTTTATGGGCAGTCATGTGTGGGTTTTTATACCCCAAGAGTATGTTTATGGGCAGTCATGTGTGGGTTTTTATACCCCAAGAGTATGTTTATGGGCAGTCATGTGTGGGTTTTTATACCCCAAGAGTATGTTTATGGGCAGTCATGTGTGGGTTTTTATACCCCAAGAGTATGTTTATAGGCAGTCATGTGTGGGTTTTTATACCCCAAGAGTATGTTTATAGGCAGTCATGTGTGGGTTTTTATACCCCAAGAGTATGTTTATAGGCAGTCATGTGTGGGTTTTTATACCCCAAGAGTATGTTTATGGGCAGTCATGTGTGGGTTTTTATACCCCAAGAGTATGTTTATGGGCAGTCATGTGTGGGTTTTTATACCCCAAGAGTATGTTTATGGGCAGTCATGTGTGGGTTTTTATACCCCAAGAGTATGTTTATAGGCAGTCATGTGTGGGTTTTTATACCCCAAGAGTATGTTTATAGGCAGTCATGTGTGGGTTTTTATACCCCAAGAGTATGTTTATGGGCAGTCATGTGTGGGTTTTTATACCCCAAGAGTATGTTTATAGGCAGTCATGTGTGGGTTTTTATACCCCAAGAGTATGTTTATGGGCAGTCATGTGTGGGTTTTTATACCCCAAGAGTATGTTTATAGGCAGTCATGTGTGGGTTTTTATACCCCAAGAGTATGTTTATGGGCAGTCATGTGTGGGTTTTTATACCCCAAGAGTATGTTTATGGGCAGTCATGTGTGGGTTTTTATACCCCAAGAGTATGTTTATGGGCAGTCATGTGTGGGTTTTTATACCAAAAGAGTATGTTTATGGGCAGTCATGTGTGGGTTTTTATACCCCAAGAGTATGTTTATGGGCAGTCATGTGTGGGTTTTTATACCCCAAGAGTATGTTTATGGGCAGTCATGTGTGGGTTTTTATACCCCAAGAGTATGTTTATGGGCAGTCATGTGTGGGTTTTTATACCCCAAGAGTATGTTTATGGGCAGTCATGTGTGGGTTTTTATACCCCAAGAGTATGTTTATGGGCAGTCATGTGTGGGTTTTTATACCCCAAGAGTATGTTTATGGGCAGTCATGTGTGGGTTTTTATACCCCAAGAGTATGTTTATGGGCAGTCATGTGTGGGTTTTTATACCCCAAGAGTATGTTTATGGGCAGTCATGTGTGGGTTTTTATATCCCAAGAGTATGTTTATAGGCAGTCATGTGTGGGTTTTTATACCCCAAGAGTATGTTTATGGGCAGTCATGTGTGGGTTTTTATACCCCAAGAGTATGTTTATGGGCAGTCATGTGTGGGTTTTTATACCCCAAGAGTATGTTTATAGGCAGTCATGTGTGGGTTTTTATACCCCAAGAGTATGTTTATGGGCAGTCATGTGTGGGTTTTTATACCCCAAGAGTATGTTTATGGGCAGTCATGTGTGGGTTTTTATACCCCAAAGAGTATGTTTATAGGCAGTCATGTGTGGGTTTTTATACCCCAAGAGTATGTTTATGGGCAGTCATGTGTGGGTTTTTATACCCCAAGAGTATGTTTATGGGCAGTCATGTGTGGGTTTTTATACCCCAAGAGTATGTTTATGGGCAGTCATGTGTGGGTTTTTATACCCCAAGAGTATGTTTATGGGCAGTCATGTGTGGGTTTTTATACCCCAAGAGTATGTTTATGGGCAGTCATGTGTGGGTTTTTATACCCCAAGAGTATGTTTATGGGCAGTCATGTGTGGGTTTTTATACCCCAAGAGTATGTTTATGGGCAGTCATGTGTGGGTTTTTATACCCCAAGAGTATGTTTATGGGCAGTCATGTGTGGGTTTTTATACCCCAAGAGTATGTTTATGGGCAGTCATGTGTGGGTTTTTATACCCCAAGAGTATGTTTATGGGCAGTCATGTGTGGGTTTTTATACCCCAAGAGTATGTTTATGGGCAGTCATGTGTGGGCTTTTATACCCCAAGAGTATGTTTATGGGCAGTCATGTGTGGGTTTTTATACCCCAAGAGTATGTTTATGGGCAGTCATGTGTGGGTTTTTATACCCCAAGAGTATGTTTATAGGCAGTCATGTGTGGGTTTTTATACCCCAAGAGTATGTTTATGGGCAGTCATGTGTGGGTTTTTATACCCCAAGAGTATGTTTATAGGCAGTCATGTGTGGGTTTTTATACCCCAAGAGTATGTTTATGGGCAGTCATGTGTGGGTTTTTATACCCCAAGAGTATGTTTATAGGCAGTCATGTGTGGGTTTTTATACCCCAAGAGTATGTTTATAGGCAGTCATGTGTGGGTTTTTATACCCCAAGAGTATGTTTATAGGCAGTCATGTGTGGGTTTTTATACCCCAAGAGTATGTTTATGGGCAGTCATGTGTGGGTTTTTATACCCCAAGAGTATGTTTATGGGCAGTCATGTGTGGGTTTTTATACCCCAAGAGTATGTTTATGGGCAGTCATGTGTGGGTTTTTATACCCCAAGAGTATGTTTATGGGCAGTCATGTGTGGGTTTTTATACCCCAAGAGTATGTTTATGGGCAGTCATGTGTGGGTTTTTATACCCCAAGAGTATGTTTATATGCAGTCATGTGTGGGTTTTTATACCCCAAGAGTATGTTTATGGGCAGTCATGTGTGGGTTTTTATACCCCAAGAGTATGTTTATGGGCAGTCATGTGTGGGTTTTTATACCCCAAGAGTATGTTTATAGGCAGTCATGTGTGGGTTTTTATACCCCAAGAGTATGTTTATGGGCAGTCATGTGTGGGTTTTTATACCCCAAGAGTATGTTTATGGGCAGTCATGTGTGGGTTTTTATACCCCAAGAGTATGTTTATGGGCAGTCATGTGTGGGTTTTTATACCCCAAGAGTATGTTTATGGGCAGTCATGTGTGGGTTTTTATACCCCAAGAGTATGTTTATGGGCAGTCATGTGTGGGTTTTTATACCCCAAGAGTATGTTTATGGGCAGTCATGTGTGGGTTTTTATACCCCAAGAGTATGTTTATGGGCAGTCATGTGTGGGTTTTTATACCCCAAGAGTATGTTTATGGGCAGTCATGTGTGGGTTTTTATACCCCAAGAGTATGTTTATGGGCAGTCATGTGTGGGTTTTTATACCCCAAGAGTATGTTTATGGGCAGTCATGTGTGGGTTTTTATACCCCAAGAGTATGTTTATAGGCAGTCATGTGTGGGTTTTTATACCCCAAGAGTATGTTTATAGGCAGTCATGTGTGGGTTTTTATACCCCAAGAGTATGTTTATAGGCAGTCATGTATGGGTTTTTATACCCCAAGAGTATGTTTATGGGCAGTCATGTATGGGTTTTTATACCCCAAGAGTATGTTTATGGGCAGTCATGTGTGGGTTTTTATACCCCAAGAGTATGTTTATGGGCAGTCATGTATGGGCTTTTATACCCCAAGAGTATGTTTATAGGCAGTCATGTGTGGGTTTTTATACCCCAAGAGTATGTTTATAGGCAGTCATGTGTGGGTTTTTATACCCCAAGAGTATGTTTATGGGCAGTCATGTGTGGGTTTTTATACCCCAAGAGTATGTTTATAGGCAGTCATGTGTGGGTTTTTATACCCCAAGAGTATGTTTATGGGCAGTCATGTGTGGGTTTTTATACCCCAAGAGTATGTTTATAGGCAGTCATGTGTGGGTTTTTATACCCCAAGAGTATGTTTATAGGCAGTCATGTGTGGGTTTTTATACCCCAAAAGTATGTTTATAGGCAGTCATGTGTGGGTTTTTATACCCCAAGAGTATGTTTATGGGCAGTCATGTGTGGGTTTTTATACCCCAAGAGTATGTTTATGGGCAGTCATGTGTGGGTTTTTATACCCCAAGAGTATGTTTATGGGCAGTCATGTGTGGGTTTTTATACCCCAAGAGTATGTTTATGGGCAGTCATGTGTGGGTTTTTATACCCCAAGAGTATGTTTATATGCAGTCATGTGTGGGTTTTTATACCCCAAGAGTATGTTTATGGGCAGTCATGTGTGGGTTTTTATACCCCAAGAGTATGTTTATGGGCAGTCATGTGTGGGTTTTTATACCCCAAGAGTATGTTTATAGGCAGTCATGTGTGGGTTTTTATACCCCAAGAGTATGTTTATGGGCAGTCATGTGTGGGTTTTTATACCCCAAGAGTATGTTTATGGGCAGTCATGTGTGGGTTTTTATACCCCAAGAGTATGTTTATGGGCAGTCATGTGTGGGTTTTTATACCCCAAGAGTATGTTTATAGGCAGTCATGTGTGGGTTTTTATACCCCAAGAGTATGTTTATGGGCAGTCATGTGTGGGTTTTTATACCCCAAGAGTATGTTTATGGGCAGTCATGTGTGGGTTTTTATACCCCAAGAGTATGTTTATATGCAGTCATGTGTGGGTTTTTATACCCCAAGAGTATGTTTATGGGCAGTCATGTGTGGGTTTTTATACCCCAAGAGTATGTTTATGGGCAGTCATGTGTGGGTTTTTATACCCCAAGAGTATGTTTATAGGCAGTCATGTGTGGATTTTTATACCCCAAGAGTATGTTTATAGGCAGTCATGTGTGGGTTTTTATACCCCAAGAGTATGTTTATAGGAAGTCATGTGTGGGTTTTTATACCCCAAGAGTATGTTTATAGGCAGTCATGTGTGGGTTTTTATACCCCAAGAGTATGTTTATAGGCAGTCATGTGTGGGTTTTTATACCCCAAGAGTATGTTTATAGGCAGTCATGTGTGGGTTTTTATACCCCAAGAGTATGTTTTTAGGCAGTCATGTGTGGGTTTTTATACCCCAAGAGTATGTTTATAGGCAGTCATGTGTGGGTTTTTATACCCCAAGAGTATGTTTATAGGCAGTCATGTGTGGGTTTTTATACCCCAAGAGTATGTTTATGGGCAGTCATGTGTGGGTTTTTATACCCCAAGAGTATGTTTATGTGCAGTCATGTGTGGGTTTTTATACCCCAAGAGTATGTTTATAGGCAGTCATGTGTGGGTTTTTATACCCCAAGAGTATGTTTATAGGCAGTCATGTGTGGGTTTTTATACCCCAAGAGTATGTTTATGGGCAGTCATGTGTGGGTTTTTATACCCCAAGAGTATGTTTATGGGCAGTCATGTGTGGGTTTTTATACCCCAAGAGTATGTTTATAGGAAGTCATGTGTGGGTTTTTATACCCCAAGAGTATGTTTATAGGAAGTCATGTGTGGGTTTTTATACCCCAAGAGTATGTTTATAGGCAGTCATGTGTGGGTTTTTATACCCCAAGAGTATGTTTATAGGCAGTCATGTGTGGGTTTTTATACCCCAAGAGTATGTTTATAGGCAGTCATGTGTGGGTTTTTATACCCCAAGAGTATGTTTATAGGCAGTCATGTGTGGGTTTTTATACCCCAAGAGTATGTTTATGGGCAGTCATGTGTGGGTTTTTATACCCCAAGAGTATGTTTATAGGCAGTCATGTGTGAGTTTTTATACCCCAAGAGTATGTTTATAGGCAGTCATGTGTGGGTTTTTATACCCCAAGAGTATGTTTATAGGCAGTCATGTGTGGGTTTTTATACCCCAAGAGTATGTTTATAGGCAGTCATGTGTGGGTTTTTATACCCCAAGAGTATGTTTATGGGCAGTCATGTGTGGGTTTTTATACCCCAAGAGTATGTTTATAGGCAGTCATGTGTGGGTTTTTATACCCCAAGAGTATGTTTATAGGCAGTCATGTGTGGGTTTTTATACCCCAAGAGTATGTTTATAGGCAGTCATGTGTGGGTTTTTATACCCCAAGAGTATGTTTATAGGCAGTCATGTGTGGGTTTTTATACCCCAAGAGTATGTTTATAGGCAGTCATGTGTGGGTTTTTATACCCCAAGAGTATGTTTATGGGCAGTCATGTGTGGGTTTTTATACCCCAAGAGTATGTTTATGTGCAGTCATGTGTGGGTTTTTATACCCCAAGAGTATGTTTATAGGCAGTCATGTGTGGGTTTTTATACCCCAAGAGTATGTTTATAGGCAGTCATGTGTGGGTTTTTATACCCCAAGAGTATGTTTATGGGCAGTCATGTGTGGGTTTTTATACCCCAAGAGTATGTTTATGGGCAGTCATGTGTGGGTTTTTATACCCCAAGAGTATGTTTATAGGAAGTCATGTGTGGGTTTTTATACCCCAAGAGTATGTTTATAGGAAGTCATGTGTGGGTTTTTATACCCCAAGAGTATGTTTATAGGCAGTCATGTGTGGGTTTTTATACCCCAAGAGTATGTTTATAGGCAGTCATGTGTGGGTTTTTATACCCCAAGAGTATGTTTATAGGCAGTCATGTGTGGGTTTTTATACCCCAAGAGTATGTTTATAGGCAGTCATGTGTGGGTTTTTATACCCCAAGAGTATGTTTATGGGCAGTCATGTGTGGGTTTTTATACCCCAAGAGTATGTTTATAGGCAGTCATGTGTGGGTTTTTATACCCCAAGAGTATGTTTATAGGCAGTCATGTGTGGGTTTTTATACCCCAAGAGTATGTTTATAGGCAGTCATGTGTGGGTTTTTATACCCCAAGAGTATGTTTATAGGCAGTCATGTGTGGGTTTTTATACCCCAAGAGTATGTTTATGGGCAGTCATGTGTGGGTTTTTATACCCCAAGAGTATGTTTATAGGCAGTCATGTGTGGGTTTTTATACCCCAAGAGTATGTTTATAGGCAGTCATGTGTGGGTTTTTATACCCCAAGAGTATGTTTATAGGCAGTCATGTGTGGGTTTTTATACCCCAAGAGTATGTTTATGGGCAGTCATGTGTGGGTTTTTATACCCCAAGAGTATGTTTATAGGCAGTCATGTGTGGGTTTTTATACCCCAAGAGTATGTTTATAGGCAGTCATGTGTGGGTTTTTATACCCCAAGAGTATGTTTATAGGCAGTCATGTGTGGGTTTTTATACCCCAAGAGTATGTTTATAGGCAGTCATGTGTGGGTTTTTATACCCCAAGAGTATGTTTATGGGCAGTCATGTGTGGGTTTTTATACCCCAAGAGTATGTTTATAGGCAGTCATGTGTGGGTTTTTATACCCCAAGAGTATGTTTATAGGCAGTCATGTGTGGGTTTTTATACCCCAAGAGTATGTTTATAGGCAGTCATGTGTGGGTTTTTATACCCCAAGAGTATGTTTATGGGCAGTCATGTGTGGGTTTTTGTACCCCAAGAGTATGTTTATAGGCAGTCATGTGTGGGTTTCGTTGGCGCCCCCTCACTGTGAACTCAAGTGTAGTTCATACAAACTACTTCTAGCAGCACTGGACTGAATTTTGGGTGTGGATTAGTTTTCCTTATTACCAATATCTCTCACCATCAGGTGAACCCACTCCAACTTCAGAGGTACTTGTAATTTACAACCCCTAGTCAAGGAAGGCCGGCTTCGTGGCTTAGAGTTTATGACTTTTCTCCGTAATCTCGTATACTCTCGTCGGTTAACGTGATGACAGTAAGAATCAGCAGTGGTTCGAATCGCATTGGTGACTTGCGGGGTATTTGAGCCGGCCGCTCAGAAAGCAATGGCAAACTACTGAGCATAATCTTGCCAAGAAATCAACATACAGCTGAAAGATGCTGGTGTTGACAGCGATGTCCTGTAAAAGGATATGCTAAAAAAAAAAGTCAAGGAAGAGAAGTCAACATTTTAGTCCAACTGACCAGTGTAGGGAAGTACACCGGATGTTTAAGAACGAGAGTTCCTACCCATTCGGCCATGCTGATCTCCTGTTGTGGTCTAATGACAAGCATGCTTCTGATGACGACTCATGTGATCAAGAAAATATGCCTTGGCATCATATTCCCATTGTGCAATGGAATCTCAAGTTCACCTGTTACCAATTTAAACTAGCAGCTATTAGTCTTGTCAAGAAGGAAAGAAATGGCAAACTACTTTCTTTACAGAAGCCTAGGAAATAATGATTTGTCAATTCAAGTTGAGAAACATTTAATGGCAGTGTGGAGATGTGGTTTCTGGGGAGAATGCAAAAATACCATCAAAGAATAGAAAAAGTGAGTTTTACAAGACACAATTGAAAACTGTATATTAGTTTAAGAATCATAACAAATCCGTGGGATGAAGCATGTGGATGAATGATTTATAAGCTTAAACTCAGAATCCACAAACAACAGCTTGCATGATTTATTGCCTGGCATATGTGGTTGCATCTCATCAGGTGCATGTTGTTTGTCCATCAAGAATGATGATGAACATTCATTTCATCCAGTGGGGTTGAAAGTATGAAGCCGTGGGTTCTAAGATGGCTGATATTTTGGCTCAAAATGTTCTTTGACAATGTGGGCAAAGAATACCTGACGTTCCAGGAGGAGGATCTCCTGCAGTGGTTTTTCTGTCCAGCCTTTTGTTCACAGCTCTTGCAGTCCTGGTTGCTTCACAAGTGACTGCACCCTTATATAATGATGTACGCCACGAATTACAGTCTTTAGCAGCAGTCTCCCAGGGGTCAAGATGAATTCCAAAAGCTTTCAGTGAGATTTTCAGAGTGTCTTTAAAGTGTTTCCTCTGGCCGCCTTGGGAGCGTTTACCACAATGCAGCTCACTGTAAAAAAATTTTTTAGGGAGCCTGTGATCTGGCATACGAGTTAAGTGACCAGCCCAGCGAATATGATTTTTCATAAGTAGAGTGTGGATACTGAACATGGACACTCTTTCTAGAACTTCAGTGTCTGGGATCTTGTCTTGCCATTTAATCTTCAGTAGCTTCTTAAGGCAGACTGTGTGAAAGTAGTTTAATTTCCTAGCATGTCACTTATAAACAGTCCAGGTTTCACAAGCATATAGCAGTGTGGATAATACAACTGCTTTATAGACTTTTAGCTTTGTTTGCAGGCTTATTCCATTTCTGTCCCATACATTCTTGTAGTCTGCCAAAGGCCATGCTGGTCTTGGAGATTCTTGCATTCACTTCATCATCAGTGGCAGCTTTTGACACAGTGCTGTCAAGATAGGTGAATTTGTCCACAACACTTAGTCTATGACCGTTCACTTTGATATTCGGCACAGTATGATTATTCCCTGGAGCTGGCTGGTACATAACTACAGTCTGGTTTATCAATCTTCTTTGGCTTCCTGCGTAGTTTTCTTGTTTGGCCACCCCTCTTTTGATTTGCTGTTCTCACAGTCTGACCATGGTTGTAGATTCGCAGTCATCACTTGGTTCTCGCACAAATCTTACTTCTCGTAGAGCATTCAGAATGTCAGCCTGGTTCATGGAGCATCCACCCTCCACCTTAGCCTTACCTACGAGCTTGTCAGCCCGCTCATTTCCTTGTACTCCCGCTTGTCAGCCCGCTCATTTCCTTGTACTCCCGCATGTCCTGGTACGAAGATGAAATTAATCTTTGTCAGCCGAGACCGCTCCGGAGACAGCAACCATTCTCTTCGGATCTACCCCATCTCTATCCTCTTGAGCATGCTCATTGAGTCACTAAGAAAACATGCCCTATTGAATGTCTGTGTCTCGAGCCATGTTATTGCTTTACTTACTGCCATGACTTCCATAGTCAGGTACTTGTGGTCTCAACAAAAGCACCAGAGTCCTCCTTCACAATTCTCCCTCTGGCCCGAGCCGTGAAGGCCCATGAGCTTTTCACATGTCGGACGACCAAGCCATCTGTGTAGATGACAGCATCACCATCTAACAAAATCTCGAAAATTTCTTTCTTAATATTATTAGCAGGTTTATTGTCTACCGCAACACGATCTCAAACCAGAAACTGAGCCTGCACAGAAGGATCCATTGGGTCCCCCAAAATAGCTAAAATGATCCTGCATGTTTCCAACATCATTAATTCATTCAAATATCATGTGACAATAACAAACGCCAGCTTAGTTTCTGAAGAATAGGTCAGTCTAACATTCCGCGCATAGCGATTGGTTGAAATTATCGTGACTTTTAAATAAATTATTTAGCACACGGTAAGTAATTTTATTTTGTAGAAGTTGATTAATTAATATAATCACATTTTTAGATGGATTTTCGAATTCTGCATCAATTTTTACATATATTTGGAGAGTTTTATCATGGATGTCGCTGGATATGTGGTAGCACTGGCAGGGCTCTTGATGGTGATGATGTGGTAGAAATAAAATATTTGTGTGGATATGTTGTTTCAACTTTGTGAATGGAAATCCAAAATGGAGGTGTCACGGATGTCGATCAGACTAAGCTGCATATACTTGTTACGCTCAAAGCGTAAAATATGAACTACTAAAGTTAAAGACAATATAAGTTTAAAGATTATTAATAATTTATTTGTATACTTTTACTATTGTTTTATCATTTAACATGATGGAACATATTTTTGAAATCAGTTTTCATATCCATCTATGACCTGTTTGAGACAATCTCGCATGGACTGGCAGTACCATTTATTATTTCAGAATTAACTGTACATGAACAAATACTGATACTGAGTATTTTCTTTTAAAATAAATTAAATTATTTGGCAAACGGTAAGTAATTAATTTTTTTCTGGCATTGTTTATAGAAAGTAATTAATTTTAGATGGGTTTTCAAATTCTGCATCCATTTTTACATATATGTGGAAAGTTTTATCGCTGAACTTGCTCGAATTGAGGTTGAAAAAAAAGAAGTTCTGCGGACATGTGTTTTCTTTGTGAATGGAAATCCAATATGGCAGCTGTGAGCATATCGATCGGACTAGGCTGCAAATACTTTCTACGCTCAAAATGTGTCATTTGAACTACTAAAGTTAAAGAGAATACAAGATTATTAATTAATAATTTATTTGAATATACTTTTACTATTGTTTATTATTTAACATGACAGAACATATGTTTAAAGTAAGTTTCTGTATCCATCTATGACCCGTCCGGTTTGAGACACACAGGACAGCTGTGCAGGAACAAAATTTGACATTTTTTTTCTTTCAAAATCCCAACACTCAAATGTGAATATCTCCGCTTAGAACTGACATACATGATACATACACAGGCATCACCGAAGTACCATCTAGATTTGGTTTCTCAAGGCCTTTCTATATGTGGTGGTCTCATTAGTAAATACCCAATTTAAAAATCATGATAGCATACCTAAATTAATATTATCATTATCTAATTTTCCATTCTGGCTTATTTCTACTTTCTGACATTTGATGTACCAACTTTTTCATTTACTATATAAGTATATTTTTAACATTTAATTTGCACACAGTTGCTTGATGACGATCGAGTATCACCTGTAGCCCATAAGGCTCCCTACCGGAGGAAGAGATTCCACTGGAATCCCCATTAATGTCGCTCCTTATCTTTAATATAAAAATATCTCGAGGTATGGTGTCCGCCTCGAGTGCTGGAGGTTCCGGGTTCAAGCCGCGGTGAGGATTTTTTTCACGTGGACTTCTAGTAAAAATGTCCCCTGGTCTCTGGGTACTGAGATCAGACGCCTGTGTGTATTGTTGCGCACGTAAAAAATCCCTTGGCAGTTGGAAATCGAAAAAGAGTAGCCTAACGGCGCTGCCCGGGCAAAATTTCGAGTTAAAAATCTACCCAAAGTATTTCAGGATCCCCGCCGGTGCTACGGAGTTCGTGCACTGAGTTGAGTCTGCTGAGTTTCTCCAGACTCAGGTTTGAGTGAGTTAGGAGATGAACGGAGCACTTATGGGTTGCACCCGTGTGCCGTGATGTTGATCCGTTGACTAAATTAAACTAAACTAAACTTATCTTTAACAAAGAATTAAAGGCTTTAATTTTAATATAAATTTTATTGTTTACACTAAATTTACACTTACAGTACACGTCTACTCTTCTTTCTTTCATTCAGTCAGTTACACTTACAGGCGTCTCAGTGTGTATTTTCTTTGAATATGTGTTGAATTACGACCTGATGTATCCTAATGTGTCTCTCAACGAAATAAAACAACTAGTGGTCTGTTCATATTATATATTTGTGTCAGTTTAGCGTGCAAGAAATTACACAAATAATGACAAACAGTCGAGCACCTACCAGTAACCACACTCTTCCTCTTTGTCGGACATCTTGAGTATATTTGACCTTTGACCTAATGTTGATCAGCAGTAGAAAATTCTCAATCAATCAAATACCGTCTCCGCAATGAAGGTTGGCTACAATGGATCTCCAACACTGTCTGTCTCTCGCCTTGATTGTACATTCTGTCAGGTTGATGTTCGTCCATCTCTTGATGTTATCCTCCCACTTGTATCGCTGTCTATATCTTGCTCGCTTGCCCTCAATCATGCCGTCCAATATGGTTTTTATAAGAGTATCATGTCTTTTAACGTGGCCAAAATATGTCACTTGTCTCCTCTTTATTTCTTTCATCAACTCTCTCTTCATTCCCAGTTGTTCTAGAACCTCTGCATTTGATTGTTTTTGTTTCCATGAAATACGACCTATTCGTCTGTATATCCACATCTCCAGAGCTTCTATGCGACTTTCTAGTTGCTTGTTCAATGTCCAGGCTTCCGAGCCATATAGTAGCATTGAATATACTTATTATACGTAACATTTGACAATTATCATGTTTAATGCGTTATTATAATATTAATCTCTCTAGATGTTAATACTGATTTCATGCCGTTGAAAGCATTTTTGGCCATTCCTATTCTCTTTTTGATTTCCATTTCACTTCTGCCATCATCTGTTATTATATGTCCAAGAAAAGAGAAACTTGTTACTTGTTCTAGTTAGTAGTATCTGCCCGTTTACTGTGCTAATTATCAAAGTTTTTGTTTTTTGGATGTTAATATCTAAGCCACATTCTGCACTGTGCCTGTTTACTTCTTCCAGTAGGTCTTGCAACCCTTGCTCACTTTCAGCTAGTAACACGGTATCGTCAGCATATCTAAGATTGTTTATGATTCTTCCATTGATGCTGAGTCCAGATAGGTGACGAATAGTTATTTCCGCATCTAATAGACGCCACTTGTTCCCAGTACAAGTTACTAATAAGTCTGATGTACTTTCCGTTTACTCCCATATCTTGAAGGCACGTAATTAGTCGTTCATGTTGTACTCTATCAAAAGCTTTCTTGTAGTCTATAAAACAAACATATATACTTATTTGAACTTCTAGATATTTTTCAATTAACATCCTCAAACAGCTAATTGCTTCTCTGGTGCCGCTGGTTTTGCGGAACCCAAATTGTTCTTCAGCTACTTCCTCGTCTATTTTATGATGAATTCATTCTTGTATGACCTTGAGTAGTATCTTAGTTATGTGGCTCATTAAGCTAATAGTTCTGTAATCCTCACAATCAACAGCTCTTGGCTTCTTCGGTAGTCTGATGAAAATGGATGTTTTCAAGTCCTTGGGGATGTACCCAGTATTATATATATCATTACACAATTCTGTGATAGTTTCAATGCAAAAGCTGGATAAGGATTTTATCATCTCTGTTGTTATCTTGTCAGGACCTGCAGCCTTTCCTTCTTTAATATTTTTAATAGCCTTTTCTACTTCAGCCGTTAATATTTGTGGTCCATCTTGAGTATTATATAATGTTGGTCTATTGGCCCTGTTGTCCCAGAATAAATCTTCTGTGTACTCTGTCCATCTTTTTATTATGTCAGTGTTATTAATTATAATTTCTCCATTTCTTCCTCTGATACAACCGTTTCCTGTTATATTACTTTTCTTCTTTGTAAATCTTTTTATATGTTCATGTAATTCTTTCGAGTTGTGTTTTATTTCCAGATCCTCTATTTCTTTGCAATGTTTCTGCAGCCGCTCTTCTTTGGCAACTCTGCACATGTGACGTATTTCTATATCTATTACTATATACTCTGGAGTGTTCTTTGCTTTCTTTCTTTGAGACATTTTACTCAATATTTCATCTGTTATCCATAATTGTTTTTTCTTATTAATTTTCACTGGCAAGGTGGTATTTGCAGTCTGAATACTGGTTTTTACACTTCCCCATTTTGTATTAATTTTATCCTCGGGATTTTCACGTCGATATTGTTCCATACTTTCAATGATTAGCCCATAATATCTATTTTTGACTTCAACTAGGTATAGTTGACTTATTTCTGGTTGTTTCAATGCAGATATATCTACTTGAGGTGCCTTCGATTTCCTTATTTCTGGGTTTTTAAGTTTTATTTGTAATTTTAATACTACAGGATTATGGTCAGAGTTAATATCAGCACCAGGGTATGTTTTGGCATTTTTAACATTGTTTTTACATCTATTTCTAATCATAATGTAGTCAGTCTGGTTTCTTGTTCTATCTCCAGGGCTTTTCCATGTATACAGTTTCCTAGGGTTATGTTGAAAGAATGTGTTGCAAACAATAAGATTGTTTTCTTCACAGAACTGTATCAGCCGGTCTCCTCTGTCGTTTCTCTGTCCCATACCATATTGCCCTACTATCTGCTTATATTTATTTTTTCCGACTTTTGCGTTCATGACTCCCATGACAATTAGGACCTCTGATGATTTTACAACTTTCAGTGTTTGTTGTAGGTCTTCACAATATTCTTCTAGCTGTTCGTTACTGTAATCAGTTGTCGGAGCATATGTCTGAAGAATTACTATGTTGAATGGTCTTGCCTTAATTTTGAGAAGTATCATCCATTCATGAGTCCAGAATCCACTAATATTTTTCTCTAAATCTCGTTTTACTAAAATTCCTACTCCTCTCTCGTGATGATCTCCTCCTGAAATCTAAAACTAGAATTCTGGCTTTTCCTGTAGATAAAATAAAAACCAACAAAAATACTATTAGGCAAAGGCAAGTCAAATGAATACGTAATCTTCTCTCCTTATATAACTTGTATCTGTCTGTCAAAGATCTAAATAAGAGTTTACAGAGTTAAGAATATAAGTAATAGAGCTAAGACAGAGACTATTAAAGGACACCAGACAGGAGAGACACAAGCGCTATAAATAGCTTCACAACGGGACACACTTGTGTCAACCAAGAGGGCATTGAGTGCAAGTGAGCGAGGGTTTCCCAAGACACTAGGAAACTAGCCGCAACAAGTAACCATGGAGTACAGGTTACTCGAGTTAACTGACCAGCGTGCTGGGACACCATGCACGCAAGACTCGTCAGCGCACGGAGGATCCAACGTCAGTGTTTGAACACGCAACTAGAAGAGTGGCTCAGACTGCGATTGAGACGACTGGAGAGTAGACGTGTTCCTTATGAATACTATAAGCTTATAGACAATAGTGATTGTTAGGCTTTAGATTCCATTCAGTGATTAATAGTATCATTATCATCTCTTCATTGCATCTGTGTAACGTACCATGATGTTTATTGTCAATGAAGTATTCCGCTCGCGGAGCTTGTTTGTAATAAGCTCTAAATAAATTGTACCTTTTGCAAATGACACGAGTTATTATTTCGTGTGGTGCAAAAGTAGGGGAGTCCTGAAATACCTGTCGCAAGCAAGTCGCTGACACTGTCCATCGTGTTTCAGATACGCCTAAGATATCCAAATTCATGTTTTTTGCCTCTGCAATACGGTTATCAAACTTCCCTGCTTGATATAAGGTGCGTACGTTCCAAGTACCAATTCTCAGATTCTTCCTTCTACTTTTCAGATAGGTATTGTCAGAATGCGCCCTTTCAAAAGAATTTGGGGTGCAGTCGTCATTATGCACTTCCTTATTCCCTATAGGTGTGTCAGGTCTTAGTCAGATATGACTGACCTACGGTATAACAGTAGACGGTACTACCTGCTTTCTGTCAGCGTCGAACTTTGGGCGGCGCTTACCAAACCCGACACCCCCACATTGTGCCAACGGCTTCGGGCGGAAGAGCGCAATTGGGAGGGCACAAGCGAGGAAATACAAGCTAAAGACAAAATGTCATGGCAGGGCAGACCAGGCCCTAAGCCTTGGTTGGCGGCTGGTCTAGGATCGAAGCTCCAACAGGCGGACAGTTAGAGCATTGCTTTGCTGATCCGGCAGCTTCTGCAGCTTGTCTTGTTCCAGATGTAGTGGTGTTACCTTTCCTCTGGAGTGAACTAGGCAGGCCGAGAGAGGGATCATGCTGCATGGGCAACACATGATCTCTATATTTTAGCCCAGGCTTTGTGCTATGGAGAGGCAATAACTCCATCCCTGGTCTTAACTGGTCTCGGAATCAAAGCGAGAGGCAACTGTTACGGGTTATAAGTCCCTGTCAGTTGGCGTAGACATGGGGCGCCACGCATTGCCTCTGACGGTGGGAGACACCTACAGGTGTCACTGATCAGCTACCGCCCGTCTCAAACTGGGAGCCCCCGGCCAATTGGGTGCTGATCCGCACAGCCTGCCTGCTTCAATGGGTGCTTGGTGCTAGGACAAAATCTGAATCGCAGGCTGTAAAACCAATGCACAACGTACAAACATAAATAAAAATAGAAACCTCAAGCTACGGCTTGCAACCTGGAACGTGAGAACCATGTGTCCAGGATTTTCCACTGACTTGACCAATATTGACGATGTGAGAAAAACGGCTGTGATTGATGCCGAAGTCAATCGTCTTAACATTGATATTGCTGGCCTGCAGGAGACTCGCCTCGCTGAGGAAGGGTCCCTCAGGGAAAACAATTACACCTTTTTTTTGGAAGGGTAGAGGGCAGGCAGAAAAAAGCAACACGGTGTGGGCTTTGCAGTGAAGAATTCGCTACTGGGAATGATTGAAATTCCAGCAGGAGGAAATGAAAGACTATTATCCCTGCACTTGGCAACCTCTTGTGGGTTTGCCACCATTATTACTGTCACGAATTTGCAGCCTTTACTTTCCAGAACAATTTTCGGTTCACTTTTGATGGGCCATGTAGAGAATCAACAGACTACCAAAACTGTTGTCTCTATATTCAAGGCTATACCGTCTTGACGTAAGCTTGCAAAGCCTGCAAGTAAACAAACCACCAGGAATGTCTTTCTATCTGAGAAGTGTAATTTGACACCAGTCAAACTACTCAGCCAGTCCAGATTCAAAGTGTTACGGGTCAAACTGATAATTACACCCACAGGATGGCAGACTCCATGGACTGTGTAATTAAAACCGACCAGGCATGACACCTGATAAGCAGTGGTAGGAAATCACCCAATCGTGATGGCTGACTTCCATCTGTAAACAGACTAGAGGTGCAAGGTGTGAAATCACTGATAAGACTCAGACTGGCAGACTCAGGGAGGTGTGAACCAGGTCTCATAAGGCAATTAACACTGGGCCCGTGGGCTTTGTACCAGACAGAGGGGAGTCTGCACTGTAGGAATGTGTGAAACATTTTATTAGAGCAAGACTTGAGGAATGAGAGTGATAGCAAGTTTTGCAGTTAGGATTGCAATTAACGTCAGGGGGAGATAAGAAGAATTTATGACTGGAATTCCTGGGAGATAAGTGTCTACTGCTAGGCTAGGTATAAAAACCCACGCTAGACCTGTCCCCTTTAGATTAAGTCTGACTTCAGAACAGGTAGGCAGCCAGCTCAATGTTTGTAGTCATATGTATGATTCTTATGTTGCTAGATTTCACTAGGAGAATTATTTCTTAGTAACTAGTCAGTCTATATCTGACATAGGTTATTTCAATAAATATCATTGTCTAAGTATACTTTTAGGTGTCTTGGTAGATGCTTGTCATTTCTTTGTACACTATCCTAGTTGCCTTTTGGTGTGTGCATTTGTTGTACAGAATATAGTCAACTGACTATTTCTTTAATTCTTACCACAGCAGTAACTAAGTGGTGATTAAACCGGACAGATCAGCAAATATGGCTGGTCTGTGTGGTCACTTCAATTAGACTTGTTGTATATCTCATTTTGTAGCTATACCATATTAGTACTCATTAATAATGCCTGATGCTATTATGTTGAGTATCATTATATGTCTATCTTGAAGTAATATAATGTTTACGGATATGTTGGATGTATGTTTGTGTAATTTCCTATGAATATACGATGCTAGGAATATGCTTCGTACATATTCTTTTTGTGTATATACGTCTCATTTCGTATACATACAAACTAACTAGTGCATTATGCTATGATGTTAAATTATCATAATATGTCTAGTTTAATCAATATGTTTATGTGTATTGGATGTTTGATATATTGATTTGTCATAAGCAAACCTACCAATATGAAGTGTTATGCTATTGTCTGCGCATTGGCACATTGGCCAACGATTGTGTTGGAAGCAGAGGTGTAATGGTACAGACATTACCCACAATTGGTATAGGGTATATGGTGCTAAACTTTCTCAGTGTATTGTGGGCGTGCGTTCACCGTAATGCATGGGAACCTGGCACAGCTACTGGTCACGGCTTGTAAGCCCGGATGACCCGGTACTATTATAATACCATTACCGACCCGGTGAGCTGCTAAACCAACTTTGGACGGAGCGGCTGTACGACACAGAATTTCTGTATTAGCGACATGGACATGGGGCGACAGAAATGTAATCATTACAGGCGTGTGAGACAATTGAAAAGACCGTCCCAGACTAAAGACAGTAGGGAGAAGGAGGATGGTGAACGCAGTAGAGCTGGAAGATAAACTTGGCCAGATTGGTCATTGTATATGTTTGTGTTATGACATGTTATACTTAAGATTGCGCTGATGTAGAACAAGATATAACACATTCTTGACTTTCTTACCAGCTCTTACAAAGAGCATCTATGTTACAGATCTCAAGAACGAGTGAAGACTAGGTAGAGCTAGGACTGGCAGGAGTCAGAATACCGGCAAGCTGTTCTTTTTTGAGTCTACTGGAGAGTGGGGATCTGGATCATAGATCCAGATAGATCAAGTAACAAGTAAAGTTACGTAATGTTTGTCATCAATATCAATATGTATATGATTTCATCATCCTCATATTGACAATCATCCTATGTCTATTGTTATGATTAGCAAATAAATGTTGTAGTATTGTAACTCATAGTTCTGTCATTATATTTTTTCCAATTGTGCATACATGTTGTTGTGTAAATTGGTGGGGGTTCACTTAGACACCAAGGAAGGGAGCAGTCAGGGAGAAAAACCTGTACTGAGATAGTCGTCTATACTCATATATTTAGACTTAAACATCTATCTTAGCTAACCTTCTCTTTCCCATTCCTTGGCGAATATTCTGCACAGTTCATTTCATTTTGTAACGAGCCACTTGGAGCTGTACGTTGGATATTCATGGGCTTAATCTGTAGTTCAGCCATATAGATTTTGTCCCTAGTCAGATTCTGACTATTTGGGGTTGCTCGCCAGTGAATAATACTTTCATCTAGCCGGTGGGGCACCCCGACTTCTGACAATTACTGCATATGTACCGACACTTGATTCCTCTGATGATGTGAAGGATTCGTTCTATGAGGAGTTAGACTCCGTGATCAAGGCAGTTCCAAAATCTGACTAGATTTATATTCTCGGTGATTTCAATGCTCGTGTGGGCAAGGACTTGAGTTCATGGCCAGTGTTCCTTGGAAAATACAACATCGGTCGCATGAATGAAAATGGGCAAAGGCTGCTGGAGCATTGCACCAGTAATGACCTATGTATTACAAACTCCTTTTTTAAAACAAAAGAGATGCATAAGGTCACATGGAAACATCCAAGATCCTGCCATTGGCACCAGCTGGACTTCATCATCACACGGAGACAACATCTGAACCATATATCATTGACTCGAAGTTACCACAGTGCTGACTGTGATACGGATAATTCTTTGGTTGTTGCAAGGGTTAGACTGAGACCAAAGAGAATCTACACAGCTAAACACAAATCTAGCCCCAGGATTAATATTATTAACACTCACGATCCTGAAAAGTGCTTTCAGTTTCAACAGCTGCAAAGAGAATCTACACAGCTAAACACAAATCTAGCCCCAAGATTAATATTATTAACACTCACGATCCTGAAAAGTGCTTTCAGTTTCAACAGCAACTTGAAGACGCTTTCACTGATACACCAGAAAATTGTACAGTAAATGAAAAGTGGGGTCAACTTAAGGAAACTCTTTATAAAACTGCCGTAGGGGTTTACGGCACTGTGGATCATAAGAGGCAGGACTGGTTAGCGCAAACTGCGAGAAACGCAGCCCTTGATTGATAAGAAGAAGAACGCTCTCTTAAGAAACAAGGAAAGACCAACGCGTAACACTCTGAGTGAGCTAAGGCAAGCTAGGAAGGATGTGCAAATGGCTGCCAGGCAGTGTGCAAATGATTATTGGATCAAGTTATGTGAGTCCATTCAAATCGCAAGTGATAAGGGAAACATAAGAAGCATGTATGAAGGAATAAAGAAAACCTGTGGTCCAGTGATCAAAAGAAGTGCACCATTGAAAACCTTCACTGGAGAAATCATCACTGATAAGAAACAGCAGATGGACAGATGGGTAGAGCACTATTTGGAGCTTTACTCAAGTGAGACCAAACTAGCGGATGATGCACTAAACGCCATAGAGGCTCTACCAACTCTTGACCACCTGGACACACTTCCCACCATAACAGAAGTTAAGTGTGCTATAAATGAACTTGCATCTGGCAAGGCTCCAGGTAAGGTTGGGATTCCAATACAGGTTATCAGGAGTGGACAAGACACACTCACTCTACAGATAAAAAAGCTAATAGAGCTATGCTGGCGAGAAGGACAAGTCCTACAGGATTTCAAAGATTCAGGCATCATAAGAAGTACAAGAACAAGGGCGATCGGAGCGACTGCAACAACTATAGAGGTATCTCACTTCTGTGTATTGTTGGAAAAGTATTTGCCAGAATTGTTCTGCGCAGACTTCAAGTCCTAGGAGATTAAGTCTACCCCGAATCACAGTGTGGCTTTCGACAGAACCGGTCTACCATTGATATGATAGTCTCATTGCGACAAATGCAAGAAAAATGCCGTGAACAGAATCAACCACTGTTTATTGCCTTCATCGACCTCACAAAGGCATTTGATTTGGTCAGTCGTGAGGGTCTGTTCAAGGCACTAAAGAAGATTGGCTGCACACCAACTCTTCTGTCCATTGTGGAATCGTTCCATACAATCAAATTTGATGGTGCAACTTCTGAAGAATTTGAAATCAAGAGCACGGAACTGATCCACGTCTCTGGTGATCGAGTAAGATGGCAAAACATGCCCGGCCACGCTTATCGTCCTGGCACATGATGCATTGATGGACCCATATTCCAGGTGTTGCTAAACTTTTGTTGCTAAACTTTTCGTTGCGAAAGATGAGTGGTTGGAATGACCGAATGTAAAATGGGCCTGCGAGTCCGTCCAATTTGTGACCCATTGAAATAGTTACAGTTCGCTCAGTTTGTTCACATGTTGTTCACAGTGGGGAGCATTTTGTGTGGTATTCGCTTGCGTGGGAATGGAGCATAATCGGGACGACCCTTTGTCGTAAAGTTGGAACCTCGACTAACTAACTAACTGGTTTGTTCGGTCATTGTGAGGGCGACACCAAGTTTAACAACTCTCAAACACAGATCCACTAATGTGTATATACAGAGTTACATCCCATTGCTTGGTAAATTATTATACTGTAAGACTTCAGGGCCGTTCTCCTTGATGAAGATGTTAAGGACGCTGTTCGTAATCCAGTAGACTCACATACGAAACACAGCTGTGCGAGATTCGGTAGCGGATCGCGCTGTGTTGGTTTCTTACGGAAAGGTATTATGCCGGTCGTTCAGAAAGCAATGGCAAACCACAGAACGTAATACTTGCCAAGGCATCAACAGATGCTGAAAAATGCTGGTGTTGACTGCAATGTCCTGTAAATATATGTGATGTATGAAAAACAAAAAGGCTTCAGGACCTCCAGTGACGTTAGGAATCTCAATAGATTAGGGTTTAAAGTTCGCAGTTGACTTGAATTATGTCAGACATCAATCTAGTGATGGGGGATGTAACATAAAAACAAAATCCGAAGACACCTCATAAACTATATGTTTGTCCATCAAGAATGATGATGACCATTCACTTCATCAAATGGGGTTGAAAGTATGAAGCCGTGAGCTCTAAGATGGCGGTGAGGCCTATTTTGGCTCGAAATGTTCTTTGACAGTGCGGGTAAAGAATGGTTGACTTTTTTTTTGGTTTAATGCTTGACGTTCCAGGAGAAGGATCTCTTGCAGTAGATTTTATGTCCAGCCTTTTTTACCACAGCTCTTGCAGTTCTGTTTGCTTCACAAGTGACTGCACTCTTGCGTAATGATGCACGTTACGAATTTCGTTCTTTGGCAGCAGCCTCCCAAGTGTTGTGATGAATTCCAAAAGCTTTTAATGAGATCTTCAGAGTGTCTTTAAAGCGTTTCCTTTAGCTGCATTGGGAGTGTTTACCACAACGCAGCTCGGCGTAAAAGCGTTTCGTATACTATATTCGATGAACAGTAAACGAATGCTCAAAGGTAGTGAAACCCTAGCAATTAGGCGGTTCTAGCCGGTTTTATGCAAACAGGAAGAGTTCATGTGGAGCAAACTAAAATACGATCAGATCTTCACAGAACAGAGTAGAACATATTAAAATATGATCAGATCTTCACAGAACAGAGTAGAGCATATTAAAATACGATCAAATCTTCACAGAACAGAGTTATAAATAATGTTTTGCGTATCTTTTTACAGGACTTAGCTGTCAACAGCAGCATCTTTCAGCTGTCTGTTGATCTCTTGGCAAGATTACGCTCAGTAGTTTGCCATTGCTTTCTGAGCGGCCGGCTCAGTATCCGCAAGTCACGAGCGGGGGTCGAACCACCTCAGTTCTCGCTCCGCTGCGAGACAGAACAGAGTAGAACATATTAAAATATGATCAGATCTTCACAGAACAGAGTAGAGCAAACTAAAATACGATCAGATCTTCACAGAACAGAGTAGAACATATTAAAATATGATCAGATCTTCACAGAACAGAGTAGAGCAAACTAAAATACGATCAGATCTTCACAGAACAGAGTAGAACATATTAAAATATGATCAGATCTTCACAGAACAGAGTAGAGCAAACTAAAATACGATCAGATCTTCACAGAACAGAGTAGAACATATTAAAATATGATCAGATCTTCACAGAACAGAGTAGAGCAAACTAAAATACGATCAGATCTTCACAGAACAGAGTAGAACATATTAAAATATGATCAGATCTTCACAGAACAGAGTAGAACATATTAAAATATGATCAGATCTTCACAGAACAGAGTAGAGCAAACTAAAATACGATCAGATCTTCACAGAACAGAGTAGAACATATTAAAATATGATCAGATCTTCACAGAACAGAGTAGAACATATTAAAATATGATCAGATCTTCACAGAACAGAGTAGAGCAAACTAAAATACGATCAGATCTTCACAGAACAGAGTAGAACATATTACAATATGATCAGATCTTCACAGAACAGAGTAGAGCATATTAAAATATGATCAGATCTTCACAGAACAGAGTGGAATATATACAAATACGTTCAGATCTTCACAGGGCAGAGTGGAGCATATTAAAATATGATAAGATCTTCACAGAATAGAGTGGAGCATATATAAATACGATCAGATCTTCACAGGGCAGAGTTGAGCGTAGTGAAATACGAGCAGATCTTCACTTAGCAGAGTGGAGCATACTCAGACACAATATCCTGCATGAGAATAGAGGCGTAGGCTGTCACTACAGCTCTGAGCTGGCTCCCTGAGATTCTGTTCGATATGGCAGCTATCTACATGTATGAGTCAATGCTCCGGAAGGGTCAAACCGTATATTTCTTTCACGAACAGATAAATAATCGCACATTCTAGAGATGAAATGGCTCTACCGGTGAGAAATTGTATGTGGAAATAAATGAAGGGGTCCCTGGCCTGGCCTCCAGAGTGACAAACGAGGATGATTTATTTGGTTGTTTCGGGATTTGAGATTTTAAGGTTGAGCACAACCCACAACAGGCACGATACGATCAGCGTTGCCAGTTGTGGGGTGTGCTAAATCTCTAAATGAGGATGAGTAAGCGAGACGTGATACTGTCTATAAATTACTACAAGTGCGATGAAACATAAATCCATGTCCTAATGCGTCTACCACTTATGAAATGAGGGATGCAGTTTAACAGTAGCAAGAATGAAGGTAGTAGAGAACTGATAAGATGCATACGCAACCAGTTCTCCATTGTGACTGTCAGTTAGTCGTGAGACTATCCTCATTGCAGATTGGTCTATTCGGTTCATTAGTGCTCAGATCTCTTTCGCAGTATCTTCTTCAGCATGTAGCGGTTCTTCTTCTTCTTCTTTCGTTCGCCTGAAATATGTTTATAACTGCAATGTTGTCTCTTGTATGAATCTAACAGTCTTTGTTAGTTCACTCAGCGGTCCATAGAGTTTATCTTCCACTGTTGTCTCTCTAGGCCAGAAGGTTCGCCTGGATATGTTGTAGTTTGGGCAATCCTGGAGTATGTGCTCTGCTGTCTGCGACTCCAAACCACATGTGCACATGGCTGAGTCACCAATCTTGAATTTTGTATACATGTGGTTGCGTAATCTATTGTGTCCTGTTCTGTAGCGGTTGATGACAGCAATTCTGTGTTGGTTGACTATTGTACCCTGTTCCCCCGCATAACGCTCTTGTTTGGCTTCACCCATGTTGGCTCGATGTTCTTGCAGTCTGGTCAAGGTTGAAGATTCACAGCCATCAATTGATTCGTTTAATCGCCCAGCCTCTCCGAGGGCATTCACTCTATTCCATCAGCCAGGTCCATTGTTCTTCCGCTTTCCACAGTAGCCCGACTCTCACGCCATAGGAGCTGTGGGAATTCCACAGTAGCCAGACTCACTACCCATTGAGGCTGTGGTTAACCCACAGTAGCCCGTCTCGCAAGCGATTGGGCTGTGGGTATTCATACTCTTAGTCATCTACTCACTGACAGGAGCACACATGGACACGTGACCATGTTGATGCCAACGATGGGTGACATATTCTGAGAACAAATAAAATAAAGCTCAAAGCAGACAAGCAGATTAAGTGCTATGGGATGATTGATTAATCGTCTCAAGCGACTACTCTAACCGACATGGGCTTATACAAAGTATGTTTTCTTATGCAGCCCCCTTTAATTTGATATATACTACAACATGTCTGCTATCATATTAACAACTTTTAAGTTATAACTGTGCCACACTCCTACTTCCCATATTCCGCCATCCATTTTTGTTAGGTACACATTGTTTGTTTGGCATTGGATCTGCTAGATTTGAACCCGACACTTTCAAATGACGCCGCCCTGCTGATGCGTCTCCACCTTGAACAGGTAAAGGAGCTTGCCTGTTATGCTGACCCCGAGAGACATGTTGAGTGGCAGGGTCTCCCATGTCGGGCAGGTCAAAGGATAGGAACCTGACGAAAAGAGACACATTCCTGCTGCCTAGTAGGTAGACCGGGGACAGTCGAAGGCTAGGAAAGGCAAACCTGAAAAAAAAAAAAATACTTGTCGAAGTTGGATGTACTGAGCCACAGGCTTCATGAAATTGTAACTCAATGTAAAAAAACGATGTCTCTCAAATGACTCTCCCACTAAAGGAGTCTGCGCATTATATGGCGGGTTCAACATGGCGTAGACAAACGCTAATGTAACGACACCACACAGAGGTTTGTAGCAAGGGGTGCCACTCTGCACCGAACACACCCTCCTGGAACAGTGAATGTATACGGTGTGTCTTCCACGACAAATGGTGCTTGCCACACGGGGGATGAAATAAGTTCTATGAAATACAAACCAAAACTTCTTTGTATGAGGTAAAAATAAAAATAAAAATTAAAAAAACGCACATTGAGTAGCCCAATTATAATTTGCCGGTCTCCATAGTCTAGGTGTTAAACGACTTTCTCCGTAATCCCGTTTATCCAAGTAGGGTAACACAGCACGCGAGAATTGGAAGCGGTTCTCGCCGCATTGGTAACTTACGGGATAAGTGAGCCGGCCGCTCAGAAAGCAGTGGCAAACTACTGAGTGTAATCTTGCCAAGAAATCAACGACAGTTGATTCAACGGAAAATCAACGGCGGTAAAATACTGGTGTTGACAGCGATGTCCTGTAAAGGATATGCGAAAAAAAATAATTCTAATTTAATTAGGTTGTAATTGGGGCAATTAACAAATTATATCTCCCTACCTCCAGTGTTGTAGTTCAGTAGTTTGCCATTGCTTTCTGAACGACCGGCACCCATACCATTTCATAAAAACCCAACGAAAGGCGATCTGCTGCCAAATCACCCACAGCTGTGTTTCGAACGCGGGTATGTGGGGTTACGAACTGCGTCCGTAAAACCTTCGCCACGGAGACCGATAATGGTACCAGTAGCCGTCCAATTATGTGTCCGCCTGGTCTTTCCCAGGAGTTTTGAGTGTCAGTCAGATTCTCTAGTCCCCTCCTGTAGTACCATTTTCTCCAAGCCGCGATAACCTATCGGCTCTTCTGCTATTATATATATATATATATATATATATACTAGCTGACCCGGCCCGGCTTCGCCCAGGCTCTGGAGGGAATCTATCTATCTATCAGTCTGCTTGTTTGTCTGTCTGTCTGTCTGTCCCGGCCCGGCTTCACCCAGTCCCTGGTGGGGAGCATCTCATTTAATTCATATACGTAGTCATATAAGCTCTCCCGTTCCCGACTGTCTGTCTGTCTGTCCCGGCCCGGCTTCACCCAGTCCCTGGTGGGGAGCATCTCATTTAATTCATATACGTAGTCATATAAGCTCTCCCGTTCCCGACTGTCTGTTTATCTGTCTGTCTGTCTGACCCGGCCCGGCTTCACCCAGTCCCTGGTGGGGAGCATGTCATTTAGTTCATTCATATAAGTAGTCAAATAAGCTTCCGTTCCCGACTATCTGTCTATCTATCTGACCCGGCGTGGTTTCGCTCAGCTCCTGGCGCACAGTAACTTAAAAGAATGTCCTTCCACACACAATTCATTATTTTTAATGAAAACTGAACCGACATAACAGTTGATAAGTTTTGTAAGCAGAAAAAGATGGTGTAAAATGTTATGCATAATGCATTATTTTTATGCAAACTTTAAAAATACCTTAAAGATTATATCATTATTTAATATAACTCATATGCCTAAAAATAACTATAGACAAAGAGTTTAACAATAGTGCAAGTAAGTCCAACAATATGACTATAAAGTATATAGAAATGTTATTAAAAGTTATGCCCCTTGAAATAACTTTTCTAGAGTGAAGTCCCCCTGCTATATAGACATTATATAATGAAAATGGAAAAGTAAATGTTATTAAATAAGTAGAAGATTTTACATTAAGAAATTATTATAGTCGGTTGCACAGGAATGAAAGGAAGACGTGTAGAAAATTTCATCTCAATCGGATGTACCGTTATCGAACGCATCCAAGACCCACAAACCCACAAACATACACTCTGTTTTATAGATATAGATATATATAGTATATGCACAGGATTCCTCGAGCCCCCGACCATATCTGTCTTCTGGGATCACGTGTGTGGTGTGTAAGTACAGTTAAGCTATCGTTGTCTGGAGACAATGATGCAGCAGGGAGTGACCACAGGATGGGGTCGACACTCACTACCCCGAGGAAATGCTAGACGGACACATAATCAGATTGCAATTGATATCATTAGCATCTCGGAAGTAACGAGGGGAAGAGATTCAGAGGCAGACCAAGAGAAATGATGCTGGAAAGATTGAGACGATGGTATGGAGGAATATCATCAGCATAGCTGCTCCAAAAAAAAAAAAAAGACCGAGATCTGTGGGGAGTCATGAACGCCTACGCCAGCTGGCACGGCACTTGATGATGATGATGATGAGGATTATCATTATTATTGAGACTCTTCGCTGGCTGATAAAGATGATGACGGAGCCCGTATGGGAATGTCCGGAGTGCTGCGATGTCGATTCTTGACTCAACTTATCACTTCAGCAAGTCTCCATGTCTGTTTTTGATTTTTTTTTTTTTTTTTTTTTTAAACAGTGTTAATACTTTGTTTTGTCTAGTTGATTCCTTGATTAATTTGATGTGCAGCGCAGTCACAAGAAATTATAGATATGAGTGCAACAGAAAGTCAGAACAATGGACTTAGGCTGAGTAACAGATAACAGAAGAAATGGTAATTAGAAAGAAATTATGCCTTTTCAAATCCAACATCAAAGACAATGGAACCAGTCTGAAAAAGACTTGTAATTTACGTCCCCAAGTTAATAATGAGAAGTCAACATTTTAGTCCATCTGATTAGTGCAGGTGTTGAACCCACAACCTCGGCATCAGCACACCGGAAGTTTAAGAGCAAGCGTTCTTATCCATTTGGAAATGCTGAATTCCAAATATTGTGAATGCTTGGAGTTCTGTTCTGTCTATCCCGTGGATCTTTGTGGTGTTCCTATAATTAGCTCTAAAAGGTGACTTTCCACTTCACTTGACCTGTTTCCCTGAAACTTACATTTGGGCATGGTTTGTATCGCCTGTTTCTTCCAAACTTAATTCAGGTGTTCAACTCTTGAAATGGTAATCCGTTTTAACTCTCTGTCTGGATGCTTAAAACGTGTCAACACATACATTATCAGACGAGAGTTAGAGAAATACGGGAATGGAATACTAGCCATATAATGTACTTAATCTGGGCTTGTTGGGCGTTTCCTTGTTGTGGACGTGTAAACAATATAAACTAACACAAAGTAATGCAAGTTTACAGAGTAGAATAAGAAAACACAGGACATTGCTGCGACTAGCCATCATAATCAAACAAATGCATACACAAAACATAACATATAATCACGGAGAAGGCCCTCCAGTGACTACATTAAGACATAAGGGCAGGATGGGAAGAATGAAATTCTTAAAAAAAAAAAAAAAAATAAGAACAATGAAGAGAAAATAAAAATTTGAAAAAACAAAAAATGTTGCTACTGATCTCAAAATCCATGGCTATGAATCTAACAAGAATGTCACCTTAATACTCTTATATTGACAGTGGGTGTCTGTGGTGTCGCGGGGACCGGAGTAGGGGATGGTAATGTTTCAATGGGGTCCCGGGTAAATGCGTGAAAGTGGTACTTTATAAGTACGATGGTAGTAATAATAAAACTCACTTTCTGTGCTCCTTTATGTGTGTACTAGTGGAATAGCACGTTTACATAATCTGCACTTGTGGAGCGTTTATTTAATCTGGTCTTGGGGAGCGTATACTTAATCTAGACCTGTGGAGGGTTTACTTAATCTTTTTTTGTGGGACCTCAACTAATGCAGACACACCAAGTGGAGTTTGGTAAATCTGAGGCGAATTTGAGCCAATGGAAGTGATTCACGGTACACCAAGAGGCAGGGAAAGATAAACAGAGAAGGTGCAGGACAGTCTGACATCGTGACATGGAGGATCATCGGTATCAGAAATGATTGGTAGCACAAGAGACAGAAGGCTGTGGACAGACATGATCACCGACACCACACGGCGTGGAATAGAAGAAGATTGGCAGTACACGCGGTAGAAGGCTGTGGACAGACATGATCACCTACGACAGACGACTAAGAGGAACTTTGGTGTCAGGATTGATTGGCCGTACAAAAGGCAGATGGCTGAGGACAGACATGATCACCCGGCATGGAATAGAAGAAGAAAAAGAAGGCACTGGAATCATACAAAGAGACACATAACTTTGTTCAAGGATTTACTGTATTGGAAAGTGGAGCCTGAACGTGCAGGAGGAATATAACAGGTGTGGTGTGTCTGCGTGGAAAACGCCAAGAGAGCTCATGGGAGATGTAAGTGTGAGAGCACCTTGAAGACTCAGATCTGAGAATGTGCGGTATACGTGCGTGGAAGAGACCAAGAGAGGTCATGGGAGCTGTTTGTGTGAGTGCACCCGGAAGATACAGGTCTGAGAATGTATGTATCAGTGTACCCTGAAAACACAGGTCTGAGAATGTATGTATGAGTGCACACTGAAGACACAGGTCTGAGAATGTATGTGTAAGTGCACCCTGAAGACACAGGTCTGAGCATGTATGTGTAAGTGCACCCTGAAGACACAGGTCTGAGAATGTATGTATCAGTGTACCATGAAGACACAGGTCTGAGAATGTATGTATCAGTGTACCCTGAAGACACAGGTCTGAGAATGTATGTATCAGTGTACCCTGAAAACACAGGTCTGAGCATGTATGTATCAGTGTACCCTGAAGACACAGGTCTGAGAATGTATGTATGAGTGCACACTGAAGACACAGGTCTGAGCATGTATGTATCAGTGTACCCTGAAGACACAGGTCTGAGAATGTATGTATCAGTGTACCCTGAAGACACAGGTCTGAGAATGTATGTATGAGTGCACACTGAAGACACAGGTCTGAGCATGTATGTATCAGTGTACCCCGAAGACTCAGGTCTGAGAATGTATGTATCAGTGAACCCTGAAGACACAGGTCTGAGAATGTATGTATCAGTGTACCCTGAAGACACAGGTCTGAGAATGTATGTATCAGTGTACCCTGAAGACACAGGTCTGAGAATGTATGTATCAGTGTACCCTGAAGACTCAGGTCTGAGAATGTATGTATCAGTGAACCCTGAAGACACAGGTCTGAGAATGTATGTATCAGTGTACCCTGAAGACACAGGTCTGAGAATGTATGTTAGTTAGTTAGTTAGTTAGTTAGTCATAGTTCCAACCTCACAGCAACGGGTCGTCCCCATTATGCTCCGTTCCTGTGCCAGTGAATATTGCACAAAATGCTCCCCACTGCCCAATGTGAAAAGTGGAGAAGACACATGAAGACTGAAGACACATGTCTGAGAATGTATGTATGAGTGCACACTGAAGACACAGGTCTGAGCATGTATGTATGAGTGCACACTGAAGACACAGGTCTGAGAATGAAGGAGACATACCAGGGGGCTACGTGGCGAAGTGGCTAAACCTCAAGTCTCGCGGTCCGAAGGATGTGAGTTCGATTCCGGGCTTCGTCATTCGGTTCACAAATGAGGTTTCTTCGGAGACTCCTGGGGAGTTGTCGCTGAAACAACGGAGTACGTACTTTGTGCGAAGCTTTCTCTAGACCACCCTGTGGAAAGAGACTGCAGCCATATGGGATAAAAACGATGCAATGAAGTAAACCCTATCGCATTTACATCCTTTAAACCAGTCAACCTCCAATGCGGAGATGGCTGCTGATGATATTGGTGAGTTGATATCATAAAAAGAAGTGAGGCAGTGAGCTAATCCCCACACCTCATAAAACTACTACCCCATACATGAGATGTTTGAAGTGATTCGCATCGCTAAAACAATATTTGTCTGTGATTATCTTGACATTAAAAAATCAATTGAATGCTGGTAAAGATATGAAATAAACGAAACAAATATTTGCCTAAGGTTAAGTGCACTATGGCAGACGGAACGTAGAGACATCAAACTAGATAGTTCCCTTGTTTGGTCACGTCCATGTCTGTCTTTAACAAGCACTCAGAACTTTGATGTCAATTTTTAAAAGTACGCTAATACGCCTGGTTGCAGGACCAGACTGGAGTTAAACTTCCTGTGCGCCTTTTTCTTTGCCATTTCTGTCCTCCATGACCACAAGCTCAGAAGAGTTGTTGTTATGAATTCCACAGTGTTGTTTTAAAGTACTTCTATAGCTCAGTCGGGGCCTGTGGGTTAGAGGTTCTTCTTCTTCTTCAGCTTTCCGAGCCATTGAGGTTCTTTGCTGCAAATACAATCCGTCTCCATTCGTCTCTCTTGTGGACCTTCTCTTGCCAGTCGTTGATTCCAAGTGCTTGTAGGTCTGTACATGTATTATCTCTCCACCGTCTTCTTGGTCTACCTCGAGGTCTACGGTCATTTATTTCCTGAGTGTAAGAGAGTTTTGTTTCCCTATTATCTTCCATTCTTTCTATATATAGAGGTTAGTGAGAGTAATTTCACATGTCCCCGACATACTGGGCTGAGAGTTTAAAATCAGCCGGGGTAGATTTGGGGACATATCATTTCTATGGCACGAGAGTCGACCGTTCAGAAAGCGAGAGAACACGAGAACAGAACACACAGAACACGAGAGTTCAGAAAGCAATAGCAAAAATAAAAAAAAATGTGTGTCATTTATAAGGCGTTGCGATCAAACCCAAGTTGATTTATAGTCAATGTAACGTTCAGTAGTTTGCCATTGTTTTATGAAGGAGAAGACAAGGTTTAAGTCCATCTAACTGGTGTATGGATTGAACCAATCTGTCAGAGCACAGACAGTTTAAGCGCCTGCGAGATGAACCTCTCGGCCACGCAGACCTTTAATGGTAAACTTTTTTCTTCCCCGCATATCCTTTACACGACATCGCTGTCAACATTAGCATCTTTCAGCTGATTTTTGATTTCTTGGCAAGATTACGCTCAGTAGTTTGCCATTGCTTTCTGAGCGACCAGCTCACATACCCTGCAAGTTACCGACACGGAGAGAACCGCTACCAATTCTCGCTGAACGTCACGTTACTTACGAGAATGTACGAGATTGCGGAGAAAGTGGTGTAAACTCTAGACCAGGGAGACCGGCAATGGCAAACTACCGAACATAATAATGATCTAGTAAACCATAGACAGCAAATAAATGCCGGGGTTCATTGCGACATCCTGCAAAAGGACATGGACTAACTCTCTAAGTCTATAGATCCACACTGCTGGGGGACTTGTGTTGATTCGTGGACCAGTATATCTTTCTGATAAAAAACGTAATGACTAATATAATGATGTCATTTGCAACGAGAAATAGTGATTGATTGACTGATTGATTTAGGAACCGACATCACAGCATTCGGGGCTTTCCCATAAGCGGTCCGTCCCCATCCTCAGCAGCCAGCGAAGAGTTCCAACACCAATAGTTCCAGTAGCAATCTGATTATATGTCCGTCTCGCCTTTCCTCTGAGCGTCGAGCGTCGGCCAGATCCTCTAGTCACTCCTCGCTGCCTCATTGAAGTGCTACATAAACCTGCACTTTTGTATGGATGTGAACCACGGACAATGAGCAGACAAGCTAAAAAAAAAACACGTATTGGCTGTGGAAATGTGGTTTCTAAGGAAAATGCAAAGAATACCATAGACAGACAGACAGACAAACCAGTGAGCGAGTCCAATAAGAAGCAAATGAAAACCGTAAACTGATTAGAGAAATTAGACGCAGACAGTGAAGGTTTTTTTGAGCACACAATGAGAGGACATAAAATGGAGAACTTGGTGACAACTGCCAAGATTGACGGGGACAAGATCAAGGTGACGGCAGAGGATAAATATCAATATGGCTTGGCCACGTGGCATATTCGAGACAAGAACACAGAGCTGATCCACGACTCTGGTGATCGTATGAGATGGCTAAACATGACGGACCACGCTTATCGGCATGGGATATGATCATGGTGATATTTTTCTGAACTCGCTGTACAGAGCACCGCCTGCAGAACAGGTTCAACAGTGTGTTTGCTCAGTCCACGAAGACATAGTGATGAGGCAGAGAGACCGAGTCTATGCAGGTGTTTATCCAATCTGCCATGTCCCGTCCTGAGGCGGGGAATCGCGACTCGGCCTTGCTGGTCAAAATGAGTAATCTAAGCATGTCGAGGGAGGCTAAGACACAAACACAACCTGTCACAAACATCAGAAACACCTGCAGTTTCTTATAGGATGGACTATTCGTCTTTTCTGAAGGTAGTGCCTATGTTGTGGTCTCATTGCCTTCTACCCGGAGGTTAGGTGGAGATCTCTCTTGATTCTTTGGTGTACACCTTCAAGACCTGCGTGGTCCAGTTTCTACGAGTATATAAATTTTACGTGCCATTTCTAGTTTTCTTTTACTAGTCGGCAACCTCTGTTTAGAGATATCTATCTCCCCATTTAGATATGCACGTTACAGAATGGGCGATTATCAGAAATTATTGGCATCACACGAGGCAGAAAGCTGTGGATAGACATGATGACCAACATCACACTGCATGGACTATAATAAGATTGGCACTACACGAGATGGAAGGATCCGAACAGACACGATCACCAAAGCCACACGGCATGGGCGGAAGGAAAATTGACAGTACACGAGATGGAAGGATCCGAACAGACACGATCACCAAAGCCACACGGCATGGGCGGAAGGAAAATTGACAGTACACGAGATGGAAGGCTCCGGACAGACACGATCACCAAAGCCACACGGCATGGGCGGAAAGAAAATTGACAGTACACGAGATGGAAGGCTCCGGACAGACACGATCACCAAAGCCACACGGCATGGGCGGAAGGAAAATTGACAGTACACGAGATGGAAGGCTCCGGACAGACACGATCACCAAAGCCACACGGCATGGGCGGAAGGAAAATTGACAGTACACGAGATGGAAGGATCCGGACAGACACGATCACCAAAGCCACACGGCATGGGCAGAAGGAAGATTGACAGTACACGAGATGGAAGGCTCCGGACAGACACGATCACCAAAGCCACACGGCATGGGCGGAAGGAAGATTGACAGTACACGAGACAGACATCTACATTTTATTTCGGTTAGATCTGTTTGTGTTGTCCCTGAAGAAGAACACCAAGATCGAAACGTCGTATTCGACGTGCTGTGGTTCAGCTTATGTACACTTGATTTTAATGTAGTTTTATTATTTTTATTTTCCACATTGTGATTTCTGTTAACCGGGTTTGTACGCTACGTACATTATGTCTGTGTTTGTTATACCTCTTTATTTTACAGGAGCCACGCATACTTACAGTGCGTTCACAAATGTTTTGACTGTATAAACATCCAGAACTCAAACCAAAGGAGGGAACATGATGAGATTTAGCATATAACCTTATCATTATGTACACCAAACAAACAAGCTTTTATTCTGGAAATTGCACAGCGGATTTCAATGTTTGTTTATATGGGGCATATAATTTACGGGCCAGAGATGAAGTGCATTTTATGAAATATACTACATCTTCATACGGAAACAAAGTGTTCAATAATGAATATTATCCGTGGTGCACGGAAATTTCCTCATGAGAAGTACATTATATAGGGGAACGGAAGAGTTACCCAAATTGTCGTGCATTACTGTAAAACAAGCTTGTTAGCGTGAATTCTTTACATTTTCGCCAAAACATCAAACCCACGTCGCCGCTTTCCGTGATTTTAGTTGCCTTTGGACTTTTCAAAGACATATTCCTTGGGTGGGAGTAAATATAAGACGGCAGGCAAAATTCACAACGATGCAACAGAAACATTAAAAAAAAAAAAAAATTGAACGTGAATGAAGGCAAGCATTTGTGAACGCACTATAACTGTTTTCATTCCACGAGGACGGACATGCTGACCAACACCACACGGCATGGACTCACTATAAGATGCGAAGAATAAAAGGGATTATTAAAAGTTATAAACAGGACAGCGCAAAACGAAAAAAAAAAAAATCAGTAGTAGGTAGTATCCACGACAAATGCTTAGAAATATCGGCCTCAAACTTGGCCTCACGGCTTTTAAGTGGTTGATCGTTAAGCTTGGCGCAATACCGCCCGTCTGGTTTAATAAGTTGGCCAGTAATGAAGTAATAATAATAGTGTTGACTCGCTTGTTTAGCGTGCTCCACACAAATTGTCTGGATAGTTTCTCGACGAGCTTAAAAAATCAATGTGTGTTTGTGTTGTTTCTGTCTGTGATCAATAAACTGAATAATGTTAATCGCAGCAGCTTTTAGATCAAGGGACATATTTAGATTAACAAATGGAGGCAGAGAGTGCAGAGATTACACACAAAGCCAAACACGATCAGTAAAACAAGGAAGGCACACTGAAGACGTAGAGATTGCCAGGCACTTATTCGCCGAGTAGAATGTTAGAAAATTATGTTACGCGTGCTTAATAAACACTCATCATACAATCAACCTAACATAAAATAGGCAAATCGCACACATCAACAGTGAAACAACAACATGTCTCGGAAACTAAAATAGTTGGTCATATTGAACGTCACAGTGACGCATTATACTCGCCACAATCATCACGGACTACAGAGAATGGTGCTGCAGGGAGTGACCAGAGGATCTGACCGATGCTCAGGACACCGAAGAAAGGCCTGACGGACACATAACACTGGTTTACAGACAGTTTGTTGCCTTGAATTTTATAGCTGTTCTTGTGTAATATTGTGTTGCTGATTTCAAACTGTAACCAGATTTTTTTTTCTAACAGCTCTAGTTTGAGATAACAAAGAATGATCTTCTTAGTAGGGCAATTGTTGTGTACAAGCCTACAGTTAGGTGCCATCAGTGGCATTTTGACTGTAATCTGCATTCATATTATATGTAATTAGTGTGCATTTATTCATCATCATTATCATCAAGTACTCTGTCAGCTGGCGTATAAGTTCTTGGCTTTCCACAGATCTCTGTCTTTGTAGTGGATCAACTCTACCGATGATATTCCTCCATGCCACCCTCTCAATCCAGCCAGCTTCATTTCTCTTGGTCTGCCTCTGACTCTCTTCCCCTTGATCTTTCCAGCGGTCACAATGTTCTACAATGTCTCTCTTCTCATCACATGACCAAAGAAAACTGTTAGTCTCTTTCTTATTGGTGCCAATAATTTTCTATTGTCATTAGCCTCTTTTAGGCAATCGTTGTCAGTTTCTTTGGCCGTCCAGGGAATTCGCAGCATTTGTCTCAGGAACCACATCTCCGTTGCTTCCAAGTTCTTCCTAATTTGTTCATTTACATTCCAAGATTCACTGCCATACAACAAAACAGGTTCTATATAATATTTCAGCATTCTCTTTCTTACATTCAATGATAGTGACTTATTGCATACGAAACTTTTCATGTTTTGAAATGCAGCTTTGTGCATTTAATACTTTCAAATCCATCCATCCATCATGTGCCATGCCGGTAAGCGTGGGCAATCATGTTCTGCCATCTCACTCGATCACCAGAGTCGTGGATCAGCTCTGTGTTTCTGTCTCGACCATGCCACAAGGCCAAGCCATCCAGGTATTTGCTTCTAGGTCTTCCCCTTGGTCTGTTCCCCTCGATCTTACCAGTTGTCACCAAGTTCTCCAAATCATTTTTTCTCTTAACATGCCCAAAACAATTGTGACTGTCTACGTCTAATGCCTCTAATCAGTTTACGATCTTCATTTGTTTCTTGAAGGACTTGTTCATTGGTCTTTCTGGCTGTCCCTGGTATTCTTCGTATTTTCCTCAGAAACCACATTTCTACAGCCATCAGATGTTTTTCAGCCTGACTGCTCATTGTCCAAGCTTCACATCCACTTTCATATACAAATAAAAATGTATTAACATTTTATCACTAGCATTTTTTAAATCTACAGGCAACAAACAAAAAAGCTTCTTTTCGAACACTTCCTGGAATGTGATATGCCATGACCGTCACGCTGAAGTGTCCAACAATAATCTGCCATCATGTGATCATCCCTAAGTCCCTGGTATCTCTCTTCTATTGTTTTTGTATCTTGGTGAAATCTTTCACCTTGCTTTTAACTAAAGTCATCAAGATTCTCGGGAAAGAAATGTAAATAGTTATGGAGACAGTATGCTCATGTTGCCTCCAAGCTTTCAAAAAAAAAAGCTCGACAGCATGTTTTCAACTAATTATAGTGTGTTTACTTTTGTCTGCCCCAATATAAAATTCCATATCTCAGTAACCAACTGAAGGAAAATGATGAGATTTAGCATATAACCTTATCATTATCTCCACCCAACAAAACAATTTTTGTTCTGGAGATTTTACAGCAGATTTTAAAATTTGTTTCTTTGCGGTATATAATTTATGGGTCAGAGATGAAGTTCATAATTTTAAAGGTATTACAGCGTAGCCAGACAATCAGCGTTCAATGTTGACTATTTTACGTGTTTCACGGGATTGGCCTTATGCCAAGAACCCCGCGTTGTTTAAACTGGGACTGTTCAGAGGTGTCTCAAATGTGGATTATTTCATGAAACTTGATTAATATGTTGTTTTTTGTTTTAAATCTTACCACTTATGGCTAACATAGAAATGTGTGAATATTTTTCAGTGGGATTGAATGCGAAATTGTGTATACACTTCAAAGCATCGCTATGAAGTTGTACACATATTTTTGTCAAGAAGCTGATCGCAGGAAACTGTTTTATACTATTACAAATTCCGAAAAAAGAACAGTGCATGCATTGGGTTTGAGTAAACGGTCATTTCGTCGATGGGTGCAAGAATCTGGAATTAAACTACCACGCAATAACTAAACGGTAGGTAGAAAAGTTATTGTAGACAGCTTTGAAAAGATGTCACAAGGCGAGCTATTATAAAAATGCTTTAAAAAGTCGTTTAAAAGTCGACAGGGTCGAATTCATTGCACCGGGTTCTATCCCATATGGCTCGGTCTCTTTCCGCAGCGCGGAAAGCATCGCACACAGCACTAACTCCGCAGCTCTAGCGACGACACACATAAGTCTCCGAAAAATTTAACTCGTGAACCGAAGGATGCGGCCAGGAGTCGAACCGACAACCTTTGGAGCCCGAGTCAAAAGGCTTGACCACTTCGCCATGGAGACTTCTAAAATTATAAAAATTTTGGATTTTATATCCATGATTATCCAGCATTATAAAAATGCTGGATGCCAAAGAAACAGTAACTGTAAGAAAACTTAAGGTTTGGTTGAGAAAGAACAATAACATAGAGCTATCCAAAACAACTTTGTGGAAAATTATAAGGACATTATCTTCACTTTTAGAAAGTACAAGGGCGGTAGAAATATTCTTTGCGAGCAACCGCATTTAGGAGCCATGAGAAGCACATACCTACGTGAAATAAGGGAAATGCGCAAAGAAAATTATGGCATAGTGTGTTTGGATGAAATGTTGATCAATGCGCACCACACACGTGATAAGGAATGGCAATCAGTGGACGGACAGATAAAGAGATATGTGCCCAGTAGTATAGGACAGCTTTTGGTCATGGCCCATGCTGGTAATACGCATAGTGGCTTACAACAGAATGCTGGGCTCGTGTTCGTATCAAAGCATACATACAATAGGGATTATCATATTAAGATGAATGGTAATGTATTTAGAGATTGGCTCGAGAATACTGTGCTTCCATCCCTAGATAGTCCGTCGTGTCTAATTATGGACAATTCATGATATCAATGTTGCCCAAGAAGACAAAATACCTACATCATTGGCACCTTGCCGTCTTGACAGACGATAGTTTGTGCTTTAAAAAGGCATAATAACTTTTAACTATGGCGGTAGCGAGGGTGACTGATAAGGCCAATTTGCGCTGTAAATGTCCGTTCACAGTGGGTGCATGTGAACACGTGGTCATTTCCACCATCATGCACCATCTTACGTCTCAAACGCTTGGTGTGTGACTTTTCTGCAATAATTTTCTCCTTTGACTTTATTCCATTTCTGATATTTGCCCTCCATGCAACACGTTCAGCGGCGACTTGCTCCCAATGTGCATTATCAATGCCTGTATCAATCATGTCCCGCTTACACACATCTTTGTATCGTAGTAGAGGCCGACCCTGAGATCTCTTACCCATCTGTAATTCACCAAAAAAGATATCCTTTGGTATTCTACCATCATCCATCCTCCTAAGATGTCCTATCCATCTAAGTCTACGAAGACTGAGCATGGAATAAACTGTCACACAACCTGATCTTTCCAATACTTCAGTATTTGTGATTTTGTCTTGCCACTTAATACCAAGAATTCTTCGCAGACACCGCATATGAAAGCTGTTTAAATTGTTCTCTTGGTGTGAGTAAGTTGTCCAGGTTTCACTGCCATAGAGAAGAGTACTAAGGACACAGGCTTGATAGACAAGGACTTTTGTTTTGGCAGTAAGCTTCCTGTTCTCCCAGACTCTTTTTCTTAACCTGTTCATTGTTGTTGCTGCCTTACCAATCCGGATGTTGATTTCCTGATCTAGGGATAATTTGCTATTTACCACTGATCCTAGATATGTAAAATGGTCTACTATCTCTAGTTCGGCGTCGTCAATAAAGATTGATGGTACCCCATGTGCACCTTGTGACATAATCTGTGTCTTCTTTTTGCTAATTGTTAAACCAAATTCAGAACAAGCATTGGAGAATGCAGATAGTAGACATTGCAATTCTTCCTCAGAGTGGGTCGTAACTGCAGCATCATCTGCAAAAAGCAACTCTCTGATCAGTACCCTCCTAATTTTGGTCTTAGCCTTCAATCTCTGAGCATTGTAGAGGCCGCCATCTGAGCGTGAGTGAATGTATATACCACCATCACGAAATGCATATTTCAGTAGAAGTGAAGAAATACCTACAGCATCGAGCACAAAGGGAGCAATACAGATATGGCTCCGAATGGAAAACATACCATTTCCAGAAACGTATTTCTAGCTAGAAATGTTGTCCCTTGTAAAACAGACGCCAAAAATCAAGAAATATCAAATCGACAAGTTGAAAGAAGAGCATCGTCATGGATGCTTGAGACTTCCGCCGTACCATTCTCATTTTAACCCTTTAGAACGTGTGTGGGCTAAAATTAAAGGACAGGTGGCAGCTGACAATACTATATTCAAATTGTCTGACGTCAAGGTACTAATCCAGTCCGCGCTATTAAATATTGATAAAAGTTACTGGAAAAATGTGAGGACTATGTGTTGAAAAAGGAAGAGGACTATTGGAGAAAGGATGGATTGAATTTTATGCAACCGAGAGCAGTCATCAACCTACTGGAATCGTCCGACACAGATTAAGGTCTGATAGATCGCAGACCTTAATCCACGTGCACACCAACTGGGATATTTTGCTACAAATATTCAGAAGAATTGCAGGCCCTAAACATTACAGCATCGGCATAAAAATACAACTTGTTAATGGCAACAGTTTGTATTCGACAATGATGAATTTTCAATTCCGTGAGCCCTCAACGGTGACAAACAACTGACATTGAAAAAAAAAAAGCTCTAGAGGCATCGAATACCAACAGAAGAGTAAAATTGCGGTGGGAACTGACATATTGTGGCATAACAAGAAACGTGAGAAGAAACACGTTGTCAAATGAGGGGACAACACACGAACATACGAATCATTCTATAAACTTCAATGAAAAGAGGACCAACATCTTGACCGTTAAGAAGGAAGCCCACTACGGAGACATTCACAGCTATATTCGTCGTGCAAAACATGTAATCATGTTCCGTCTCAGCAGAGTAGACATTGCACCCACTCCCATACGAATCTGGATACGCCTTGTGTTTGTCATCCAAACTGGCGGGGGCATTGGCATTACTGTAAAACAAGTTTGTTAGCGAGAAATCACTAGTTTTTCATCAAAACATCAAATAAATGTCACCGCTTTTCATGATTTAAGTTGCCTTTGGACCCATCAAAGACATATTTCTTGGGTGGGGGTAAATATAAGACGGCAGGAAAAATTTCATAATGATGCAACAGACAGTTTTCAAAATAATTGATCGTGAATGACAGCATTCATTTCTGGACATACTATAAGAATAATTGTCTGCTTTAAAGTTACCCAGAAAGTTTTGTACAACTAAAATAAATGATGACCAGGCAGAGGGCTGTGTTTTATTCATCGAATCAATAAAATTTGGATCGCTTATTAACTTTCTAATTTGAGATATGTCAAAAATTCCGGCTTTAAGTTTGTCTATGCACAGTGCAGGATTTACGTATAAGCTACACAAACTATAGCTTGGGGCCCCCAAGAAAGTGGGGGACCCAAAAAATATTGTCCGAGTGAGCAATTTGTCACTGACAAATATCTGGACTTATAAAGGGCCCCATATTTCAAATAGCTTAGGGCCTTATCAAGTCTAAATCCGGCCCTGTCTATGCACAATTTCAGAAACTTTCTGCATAGATAATTAAAACAGGTGCCATTTGTGTTCAGTGCCTTAACAAATTGATTCATCAAGCCAAGCTTTATATGAAAAGGTGGCAATATAACTCTTTTGCGACCAATAAGAGGCTTGTTGACAATATCCCCCCCCCCCCAACTTTAAATTCACCCCTCAACGGCCACTGTTTCTTTATCAGTTATCAGTTATCAGTTGGGGTATCTTCGTTGCACTCCGGACATATCCATAGGTGCTCAGATCCTCCCCCCAGCATATTCATCAGCGTCCGGTGGCTAATAGTGCCAGTTCTGTGTTGGTTGACGAGGCGCTTTGTTTTCCCGATGTACCTCTCGCGTCTAGCTGTGCCGATTCTTACTCCCAGGTCTTTCATCCTGGACAGCGATGTGGAATCACTGACGTCAAAGTCCTCTGTTCTCGCCATATCTTTAAGGACGTTAATAACATCGGCACGATCCATGGGCTGGCCATCTACAGGGGGTGCAGAGCCAGCCAGTTTGTCAGCTCGTTCATTTAGCTCGACTCCCGCATGTCCCGGGACGAAGATGAAGGTGACTTTACGGACAACAGACTTCCGCAGCGATTCAATCCACTGTCTATGTACAGATCCAGCTTCGACCTTCTGAATCATGCTCATTGAATCACTTAGTACACACACGTTGGTATAATGCTGTGATTCCAGCCATATGAAGGCCTGTGTAACTGCCATCACCTCCATCGTCATGCTGCTCGAGGTCATAGAGTGGGCACCACTGGATTCTTGAACGGTTCGGCCCGCTGAACGGGCTGTAAATGCCCACGCACTTCTCTGCTGCTTTACAACAGATCCATCTGTATAGATGAGCACTTCGGGGCTATCTGAGTGTTCATAGATGAGCGCGTTAACCTCTGCATTGACAGCGGCAGGGTTCTGCTCTCTGCACCGTCTGTCGAGTGTGATAATGCAGGAGAAAGTGCACTTAAAAGCTGGAGGCACCGGCACCCATTCCTTGCCGGGGTTGATACTGGTAAGACTGCAGACCTGTCTGACGACATCTTCCGCCCGACCCATCCATGATTTGCCCCTCTTTAGCCTGTCACCCTTTTCTCTGAATATAGCGTCATGCAGAGGGTGCTGCTCATCTGCACTTATTTTTAAGTATGCACGAGCTCTCCAGATCTTGATCCTGTGTTCCATTGTCGGGAAGTCAAGGAGGTATCTCATTGCTACACAGCTGGTGTCTCTCGTGCAGCCCAAAATGATGCGCATGGCTTTGTCAGGACCTTAGAATTGGCTCGTTGGGCTAACACGTGTGAGACAGTACAAGTATAACATGATTCGACGTAAGACTCAACGACACAACGTTTTATGGATTTATTGCCATATTAAATACAGAACGATGATTACAACAATATACAATATATAACTCACGACGCTCACAACCACAATACAGCTCACAAGTCTGACGCTCAAGATGACAGTCGTTCGGCTTTCACCCACAGAGATCCACACAAACGCCTTGCTTTCACCGCACACGTCCTTCCAGTCTCAAGTCCCAGCTCGGTCTCTCGCTAGCGCGCAACTTGCTGACCGCCTCTAGTGGCGTCACGTGGCATGCGTGCGTCTTGTCGTCAGCCTGACCGCTGGTCGCGTGTCAGGTAACAATCTTGCCAGCCGACAATTCTTGTCCGCCGGGTGTCGTAACGATGTTGCTGCATAGCTATCCCATGTTAGGCTCTGACATCCTCCCCGGGTATCTCAATGAAAGATGCCATCTTTCATTCATGATGTATGTATATACTGGGGTAGTGTTAACTTCATGTCAGAGTCTACCCTTTCCCTGTGTTATGCATGAAAATACATATATGGCATAGAAATATATACGATAAATGTAAGTTGCATTGAAATGACAAATGAAGTTCAACTTTTAACACAAATCAGGTTTCATCCCCCTGATGGCTGGTTACCTCAATTGCAATAATACCCAGTCAGATCAGTAGTACAAGCTTCTCGCATCTACCTCGCAGCAATTTGAAAAAAAAACGTAATAATATGGTTGTTTTGCAACAGCCATCTAGCCAGACTGAAATACGGCTTTATATGAGTCGTATTAAACACTCAAACTCTGACCTCATTTGGCCAGGAGCTCTTATGTTGGTTTGCAATGTTGGCAGCTCTCTGCCATGCTTGGTGGACGCCTACCCGGTGTGTTAGCCATTTGAGCAACAAAATGTCTATTTATACAATACACATTATTGAATATGTTTCAAATTATGGCCCTTGGTGTAATTCATAAATGCAAGGGAAGTAATTTTGACATTCAAGCAATACAATAAATTACAATAATTATTTAATTTCTTAGCGTCATTGCTTGACGTTTCTTCATATTAACGAGAAAAAGTCGGTAATATGAATACATTAATCAAGATATGATTCTAAGATTACACTAATCAAAATAAATAAGTACCCAATTGGTGTATTATATTTTATAGATTCAAAAGGATTTTACAATCGTCATAAGTTTTTGAATATTTGTATATCGTCTGCTAATTTTGGTGTACTTTTTAAATTACACAGGAAGTACACACGAAACTCAAAATTTAGTTGCTGTTACACTGTCTGAACACAACTGCTCAGGTGTTATTTTATAACGGATAGTAAAATGTTCTCAAAGTTCGTGTCTAATGTTATAGTATCACAACTTTCGGATTATGATGGAATGTTCTTATTTCCGATGTGTTCACAACTTATGGATAATGATCGACTGTTCTTATTTCTGATGTTTGAGTGTCGAACCTTTTGGATTAAGTTCGCTTGTAGAAGTCACTGTTCAGTCCACATTTGCACACGTCGTTAAAATATCACGGTGAAGAAATCCACACACAGCTGTCACTGTTAACCCGCAAAGTTCGCTTCTGGTAAGTGGTTAAGCGACTGTGACACTGTTCTTGTTGTATATTTACAGTTAATAATGTTCTCTTTCTAACACACACTCCACAATTATACTACACTCATTACAAGACTTAATTAAAATAAGTATATTATACATGTCGGTTTTTAACCGTATCACAATTACAATTATAGACCTTACACAGTAGGTGAATAGAAACAACATTCACTCATTGGTGGCTGTGTTGGTCTGAGTGTATTAGTACACTCTGCACTCAGACATTGCTTACTGGGTCGGTCGGACAACGGGACAAAAGATCGGCAATTGTATTGATTCTGCCTGGAATATGTCGAACCTCGAAACTGTAATTTTGAAGCTTCAAGGACCAGCGAGCAATCATATTGTTGGATGGTACTCCGGCATTTATATACCGTAATGGACTGTTGTCAGTTTCGATGATAAAGTGACGTCCTAGAAGGTATCTGGATAGTTTCGTCACACTTTCTACTAAGGCAAGTGCCTCTAATTGTGGAATGGACCATGCACGCTCTCGAGGCCTTAGTTTTCTTGATATAAAACAAACGGGATGCAGGGTGTTGTTGTATTCCTGCAACAGGACTGCCCCAATCGCAACGGAGCTAGCATCTGTTCTCAATCTGAAAGGTAAACTAATGTTGGGCAATTTAAGGATGAGATTATTCGAATTCTTATCAGAAAAGTATGCCAAAACTTTATGAAATGCATTTCGTAGGCATTCATCGTGTACAACTTTTTCAGGCTTTTCCTTAGTTAGTAAATTAGTAAAAACCTCGGTCAGTTCTGAAAAATCAGGAATGAATTGCCTGTAATAATTGATCAGTCCCAACAAACTCCGGACTTGTTTCTTATTAGTCGGGAGTGACAGTTTTAGAATTTTGGAGACAATTTTGTTGTCTGTCATGACAAAGCCATTGGATATTCTGTACCCCAAAAATGATATCTCTTGGTAAGCCATGCTCACCTTTGAAGGCTTCACTGTCAGTCCGTGCTGTCTGATACGTTCTAGTGTCTGTTCTAGTGTCTTTATATGTTCCGTCATTGTCTCTGTATGGACACAGATGTCGTCGATATAGCAAATAATATTAGGAATGTCGGCTAGGAGGAGTCGTGTCATGCGTACGAATGTGGCTGGGGCATTGACTAGCCCAAATGGAAGTTTGCACCATTCGTACAGTCCCCAAGGCGTGGCAAAAGCTGTTAGATGTCTGCTGTCTTCATGTACAGCTATCTGCCAGTAACCTTTAGACATGTCAAGCGTCGTAAAGAACTTAGCGTCAGTCAGTTCTGTCAGAAGATCGTCAGTGTTTGCCATTGGTTCAAGATCTAAAACAGTTATTTTGTTCAGTTTTCTGTAGTCGATGCAAAGTCGTATTGTGTTGTCCTTTTTGCGTACAATGACCATGGGTGAAGAGAAGTCTGATAAGGATCGTCTGATGATGTTGTTTTTTTTCTAAGTTGATGATTTCTTGATGTAATTGTTCTTTGTAATGTAATGGTATTGTGTATGGTCTGCATCTTATGGGTGTGTTTGATGTGAGTGTGATGTGATGCTGTACTAATTCTGTTTGTCCTGGGTTGTCGGAAAAGATGGTGTTGTACTGTTGTATCAACTGTTTGCAACTGTTTGTCTCTGCTTGACTTAAGTTTGGATTGATCTTGATCTCATTCAAGCAGTTTGTCGTGTCTAATGTAGGTGTTGGAATCTCGTCGCTAGAATCGTCATCTTCGTGATCTATTATCACGGTGCAAGCTGTCGTATCGTCTTGTTCGTTGTCTCTGTTGTGGTATGGTCTTAGCATATTTATGTGAAATATTTTGTGTTTGTCTTTTATTAGGATTTCGTAGTCTACAGGTGAGATTTGTCTTGTCACTTTAAAAGGTCCCTGCCAAGAATCAGTCAGTAGCTGTCTGTCACTAGGTAGTAGTAGTAGAACGTCCTGTCCAGGTGTCAATGTTATAGTCCTGTTACCTTTGTCTGCGTACTGTCTGTAAGTAGCACCAGATAGTTTTAGTGCATTTTTAGCAATTTCACATGATTTAATAATCCTTTCACGCAATGATGTTACATACAAGAATGATGATATGGGTTTAAGTACTGGAGTAGAGTCAGTTAACATTTGGTGATAAATTGTTAATGGGCCTCGTGGTTTGGCACCATAGATTAATTCAAAAGGAGAGAAACCGGTACTAGAATGTGGTACCTCGCGATAAGCAAAAAGGACAGCTGGTAGGTATACATCCCAGTTATTGGGGTGATCTTGAGTTACTTTTGCAAGCATGTGCTTCAGATCCCCGTTAAGCTTTTCTATAATCCCGCTCGAGTGAGGATGATAGGGGCTATTGAAGACTTGCTTCACTCCTAACATTTTGGTGAAAGCTTGGGTCGATGCGGCAATAAACTGAGTGCCTCTATCAGACTGGATAGTATCTGGAAACCCAATTCGGGAGAAGATATGGAAGAACACTTCCATGATGTCGTTGGCAGTAATGTTCTTTAGAGGAATCGCTTCTGGCCAGCGACTACATTGATCAATAAAAGTTAGAATATATTTATTCCCTCTAGTTGTTGTATGACTAAGAGGGCCCACAATGTCAACTGATAATTTTTCAAAGGGTCGACTGGCTAAGTCAGTGACTTGTAACTTTGCCTGTGGGTGTTTACCTTTTTTTACCAGTTTCTGGCATGTATCACAACTTCTGCAATATGTTTTTATGTCATTGCAAAATTTTGGCCAATGAAACTGTGTCAATAACCTTGACCTGGTTTTAACATATGCCATATGACCTGCAAAAGGTATATCGTGAGCAAGATGTAAAGCTTGCTTGCGATAAGTAGTTGGCAAAACAGTTTGCTTCGTTGTAATGTCACCTCTGGTGTAATACCTGGTGAGTATATCATTGTGTAAAGCAAAATGCCATTTCGCATTCTTGGTTATTCTTGCCTTTTTGCCGATCAGGTCAAAGTACTTTGACAGTGAAGGATCAGCTTTTTGAGCTGTTATGAATGCTTCCTTCATAGAGTCACTAGGTGGTAATTCTGGGCTAAGCATTTGTATAGCCTCAGTTTGGTTACTTTCATCTTGCACTCTAGCAGTAGCTCTTGTTACTGCGTTCACACACTCAATGACATCAGATGATGATGGAATGATATCGTTAATGATGTGATGAGAACTTAGTGCTGCATTAGCTAACATACATTCAATAGGTGATATGACATTTGGTGGTGATGTCGTGTTATCATCAATACATAGTGATGTTATGTCATGATTATGAGGTTTGTCATTCACCTCAGGTAAGTTTCCTATGATTATATCGCACACTGGGTTTGTAAGTGCGGCGCACTTTACTTTCCCGGTGAGGAAAGGTGTTTCAATGTATGCCCATGCTAATGGATATTTCTCAATATTGCCTGAAAATGTTCTACATGTAATGTGCCTGCCTGTATAGTCTGTAGGCGTTATGAATGTTGTTTTCAGGCCAATAAGTGTACTTCCGGTGTCGCGAAGTACTGTAGCAAACTTGCCATTAACATACCCGTGATGGATGTCTAATCTGCCTTTTGAGTCTATTACCAAGTTAGCTTCCTCATTGGCAATAGGGATGGCGTGCCCGCATGTTAAGATACCATCTTCATAGAAGGTGTTACAGACAGTGCATTTGTTAGCACTAAATACATCACAAGCCTGTGCTGCATTCACAGGATGTTTCTCTGGATTTTCGTCTTCTGACGCTGAGCTATCGAACAAGGCGGCATTGGCTTTGTTGGTCATATGCCTGCCTCTACAATCCATGCGATGGTGCCCGTAAGCCTTGCAGAGAAAACATTTACGTAAACTTTTGAACGATTTACGCTCTTTGTCTTGTCTGTTTACCATATTTTGCAAGTATGTTTGGTACCCTGGGTTTTTATCGCACATCTCGTTCAAATGGTGAGAAAATTTACAGTGAATGCAATGTCTAAATTTCTCAGAGGTAGGCCTGTTTGGTTTTTGCCTACTATAGTTTTTCTCATAGTTGGCCGCTGCTACCCAGTTACTGTCAGTAGCTTCAGTGGCAAAGCACTGTTTGTTGGCCGTGTAATAGGCCGATCCACGTCTTTCAATTTCTTCCACACTTGTGCATTCATTCTCCTGTAAGAACTTAGAAAACGATGATGGGATAGAAGAAATGATTTTATCTCGAATGATGAGATCTTCTAATCTATCATAACTTTTGTTAATTTTGGCTGCTGACGTCCATTTGCTGAAAACATCTCGGACTAAACAGAGGTAGTCAGAGAACGTTTGAGTTGATTTTGGACTCAATTTACTGAATTGTTCTCTGTAACCTGCCTCGTCTAACATGAAATGTGCCATTATCTTAGATTTAATATAATGGTACTCTTTTCTGAGGTCTTTGGGGATGGTTTCAATGACTTTAAGAGGTTCCCCAGATAGACTCCTCATATATAGAATATTCAATTCAGAAAGTGGAACTTGGTAATGTTCCATTAAAGTCTCAAAATTTTGAGTAAAGGCTGCTATGCAGTCACCCGAGGTATAGTTACGTACGATACCTTGATACTTCTTATACTGGTTTTCTTTTTCCAGTCTTTCAGATTTCTTTGACTCTTTATTCATCGCAGTCTCAGTGTCAAGTTGTTTCATTTTCAACTGTAACTCTAGTTCTTCTTTCTTACTCTGAGCTGCTATTTCTGCTTTCTTAAGTTCACTGTCTATCTCAGCTTGCTTTGTCTTTGCAGCCATTTCTACTTCGGCTTGCTTTAATGCTGTTTCAATCTCTGCCTGTTTTAAGGCTGTTTCAATCTCTGCCTGTTTTAAGAGCTCTCTCCGCTGCTCTTTCTTCGCGTTCATTATTTTTCTCCTGTACCAGCAGGTATTCAGCGTATTTGTTCTCGCTCCATTTTGTTAATTCATCACCTGTTAGATGCAATTTAATACCCATATCGATGAAATCAAATAATGACGACATGATGGGGAAAATACGTCAATGAAAATCAGCCACACAAAATATGTTATAAATGGTTAGTAGTAAACAATTTACAATTTATTTTACTATACGATGCGTGCCTACTATTGCATACGTAAAGTTAAAGTATAGAAAAATATACTCAAGTGCCCTGGATACGGTGAAGAATGGTTGGACAATCGGGCTAGAAAACTGTAGGGTCGTTACTTCGGAACCACTAATGACCTCTACGGCAAGGTTATGGATGGTACGGAAAAACCTGCTTTATTTTTGGAAGAAAATAAGTTAGCGTCTATTTGTTGGTGTGTGCCTGCAAGTCACTAAGTGTTGATTAGGTTTGGATGGCGTCAAGTATAATTGTATGTCGTAAGTTTGTCCGTCAACAGTGTTTTTCTCAACAGAAGTTACACTCTTTCCAAAACTCTTTGCGTTCCACAAACTCAATGCACAAAGACAATTTATCTGTATTTGAACACTCAATAACATTGATGACACATCACTTACATCACGATGACATTCAGTAAGGACATAGACATCAAGTTTACAAGATGGCGACAAGGTCAAAATGGCGACAAAATCACAATGTCGACAAGGTCAAACGGTGACAAGTTTCACAAATCACAAATGTTTTACACGCTTACAGGATCAAACAATATGTACTGTACGTTTACAAATGGTTTTACACATATTTAAACAATGTAGTAATGGATCACAATGAGACTTTTACGATCACATTTACATAACTATAACCTTGACAAATTTTACAAGTTCAAGAATTATAGTTTTAAATCGTTAATGACGTATGGTTTAAACAAAGACGAGCAACACACGTCTACATATATTAGGTTCTTAAACAAGGACGAGCAACCCACGTCCACACATGTCAGGACCTTAGAATTGGCTCGTTGGGCTAACACGTGTGAGACAGTACAAGTATAACATGATTCGACGTAAGACTCAACGACACAACGTTTTATGGATTTATTGCCATATTAAATACAGAACGATGATTACAACAATATACAATATATAACTCACGACGCTCACAACCACAATACAGCTCACAAGTCTGACGCTCAAGATGACAGTCGTTCGGCTTTCACCCACAGAGATCCACACAAACGCCTTGCTTTCACCGCACACGTCCTTCCAGTCTCAAGTCCCAGCTCGGTCTCTCGCTAGCGCGCAACTTGCTGACCGCCTCTAGTGGCGTCACGTGGCATGCGTGCGTCTTGTCGTCAGCCTGACCGCTGGTCGCGTGTCAGGTAACAATCTTGCCAGCCGACAATTCTTGTCCGCCGGGTGTCGTAACGATGTTGCTGCATAGCTATCCCATGTTAGGCTCTGACAGCTTCGTTTTGTACCTTTTCAAGTCTTCCAATCTGTGTAGGGCTGACAGTGAGGATGGCCAGGGCATACTCGATGCGTGAAAGCACAAGTCCTTGGAACAGAAGTATTAGCAGTCTTTGCTCGATATTGGCAGTCGCCATGACTCTCATCGCTGACAAACCACTGTTTCTTTGTCCAGTGCGTATCTTTTGCCCTGATATCCCACATATAAAGCATGTCTATTTGGCGAATCGCCTTTGTTGGCCATTTTTGATCTACACAAACCATCCAGTTATGTTCTACATAATTATTCCAGAACTTATTGTAGCTTATTGTAGCATACTCCTCCTTGACTGTAGTAGAATGAGCAATCGGAATTGAGCCATATTTGTTACAGTTGTGTAAGACAAGCAGTTTCATTTTGTAAGGGACTATAGAGCAATAGTTTTTTCCCCCAGAGCCTTATAAATAAAATACTGTAATAATATATTTAAATACACAATTGGCTATATCTGAAAAACTAGAGCTGCTACAGACAAATAAATGTGATATTTGGATTTAGCAGGCCTCATTAATGCAAAAATCAGGTGTGAAACGTTTGGCACAAATTGTTTGGTAGGTCTGTGTAATCAGACTGCTGCTGGTGCAATTAGTGTTGGGACTCTTCCCTGGAGGTTGAAGATGAGGACGGAACACTTATGAGAATGTCGTAAGTGCTGTGATGCGAGTTCTTGACTCGACTGAACTCAACTCAACATTCTACAAATGAGTGATGCCAGTTCTTAAAAAAGGTCGCTTAAAAGTCGACATGGTCGACTTCATCGCACCGGGTTTTATCCCATCTGGCTCGGTCTCTTTCCGCAGCGCGGAAAGCGTCGCACAAAGCACGAACTCCGTAGCTTTTAGCGATGACCCACAGGAGTCTCCGAAACATTTAACTCGTAAACCGAAGGGCGCGGCCCGGAATCGAACCCACAACCTTTGGAGCACGAGTCAAACGGCTTGACCACTTCGCCACAGAGACTCCCAACTGAACTCAACTCAACATTATACAAATGAGTGAAGGCCTGCAGAGACCTCCAGTTGTATTGTCGCGTGAATGTACTGTGTGATGTTGAAATGTGGCTTTCGGTTGCTTAATGTTGAAATGTGGCCTTGGATTTCCCAATGTTGAAATGTAGCCTAGGATATCCTAATGTCGAAATATAGCCTAGTATTTCCTAATGCTGAAATGTGGCCTTCGATTGTCTAATGTTGAAATGTAGCCTTCGATTGTCTAATGTTGAAAGGTAGCCTTGGATTTCTTATATTGAAATGTAACCTTAGATTGCCTAATGTTGAAATGTAGCCTTTGATTGAACACTGTTGAAATGTACCCTTATATTGCCTAATGTTGAAATGTAGCCTTAGATTGCATAATGTTGAAATGTAGCCTTAGATTTCCTAATGTTGAAATGTAGCCTTAGATTGCCTAATATTGAAATGTAGCCTTAGATTGCCTAATATTGAAATGTAGCCTTAGATTGCCTATATTGAAATGTAGCCTTAGATTGCCTAATATTGAAATGTAGCCTTAGATTGCTTAATATTAAAATGTAGCCCTAGATTGCCTAATATTGAAATGTAATCTTAGATTGCCTAATATTGAAATGTAGCCTTAGTTTGCCTAATGTTGAAATGTAGCCTTAGGTTACCTAATATTGAAATAGAGCCTTAGATTGCCTAATATTGAAATGTAGCCTTAGATTGCCTAATATTGAAATGTAGATTTAGACTGCCTAATATTGAAATATAGCCTTAGAAATGAAAAAGAATGAAAATGTCCAGGGGCAATAAAGACGGCGGCGGGACACCGACCCACTCATGACCCACTCATGACCCACTCATGACCCACTCATGACCCACTCATGACCCACTCATGACCCACTCATGACCCACTCATGACCCACCCAGTGTCGTTGGTCTATAACAATATGGATCTAGCACCACGCGCCCAACGGGCTTTAGACGTGTAAGAGGGACCTTGATATTGTTTGGCATACATATAATCTATCAATGCTAAGACATACGTATAATCCATCAATGCTAAGACATACGTATAATCTATCAATGCTAAGACATACGTATAATCTATCAATGCTAGGACATACGTAATAATCTACCAATGCTAGGGCATAGGTATAATCTATCAATGCAAGGACATAGTATAAACTATCAATACTAGGACATACGTATAATCTATCAATGCTAAGACATACGTATAATCTATCAATGCTAGGACGTACGTATAATCTATCAATGCTAGGACATACGTAATAATCTACCAATGCTAGGGCATAGGTATAATCTATAATAATAATAATAATAATAATAATAAGTCTTTATTTTGAAAGGGTTAAGAATTGGGCACGCAGGCCCGTCTGACATTCTGCCCTTCTTCTCTATTTCCTCTCATACATTCTTTCATTCAACATCACTTATGAAGCAACTTTTGACAACAAAAGAACATTAAAACGCATGAAAAATAATCAATAACAAATGACTCACTGAGGCAGTGTTTAACATGGGCATTATAAATACCTAAGGAGGGTGTAACGTGCCATACATAAGGGAATGTTTTTTGGCTAGTTGTCGTTTGAGATAAGTTATCTATCAATGCAAGGACATAGTATAAACTATCAATACTAGGACATACGTATAATCTATCAATGCTAAGACATACATATAATCTATCAATGCTTGGACGTACGTATAATCTATCAATGCTAGGACATACGTATAATCTATCAATGCTAGGACATACGTATAATCTATCAATGCTAGGACATATGTATAATCTATCAATGCTAGGACATACGTATAATCTATCAATGCTAGGACATACGTATAATCTATCAATGTTAGGACATACGTATAATCTATCAATGCTAAGACATACGTATAATCTATCAATGCAAGGACATAGGTATAATCTATCAATGCTAGGACATACGTATAATCTATCAATGCTAGGACATACGTAATAATCTATCAATGCTAGGGCATAGGTATAATCTATCAATACTAGGACATACGTATAATCCATCAATGCTAGAACATACGTATAATACATCAATACTAGGACATACATATAATCCATAAATGCAAGGACATACGTATAATATATCAATGCTAGGACATACGTATAATCCATCAATTATAGGACATACGTATAATACATCAATACTAGGACATACGTATAATCTATCAATGCGAAGACATAAGTATAATCTATCAATGCTAGGATATACTTGGATTAATGAGTTATCATAGCAGGACACGCCCACTAGACTCAACTCAGAGTGAGAAAAGTATTATCACAAGACTCTCCCGTGTACAGAATATGGGCCGGCGTTTCGTCTGTCAAGGAATCAATACTCGCTGATCCTTGCTCAGTCCATTATATACTCCATTAGACGGTCCTAATTGCTCACACACACTCGCGCGTGCGCACACACACGTACGCATATACACACATGTTTCACACCCGACGGTAGCGTGGTGATTAGTTCACACGTTATTCACACACTCCGTCATCACAGGAATTTTAGTAACACAGAGCACTAGCTTACCTTTCTAGACCTTTCCTGCACAGGTTCTCTGTCTGTCTGTCTGTCTGTCTGTCTGTCTGTCTGTCTGTCTGTCTGTCTGTCTGTCTGTCTGTCTGTCTGTCTGTCTGTCTGTCTGTCTGCCTGCCTGTCTGCCTTCTGTCTGTCTGTCTGTCTGTCTGTCTGTCTGTCTGTCTGTCTGTCTGTCTGTCTGTCTGTCTGTCGGTGTGGGCTCGGGATCTGTGAGTGGGCTGGGGGAGATGGGAGATTATGTGGGTGAGTGCGGAATTTGTGTGTGGGTAGGTGCGGAATATGTGAGTTGACGGGGAGATGTGTGTGTGGCTAAGGAATGTGTGTTTGGCTGTGTGGTTGGAGGTGTGTGGGTGGAGGAGGATATGTGGGTGAGTGATTGTTGGTGGGAAATGGGACGGGTAGAAGATATGTGAGTGGGTGGGGAGATGTGTGTAGGTGGGGGATGTGTGGGTTATTGAATGTATGTGTGCTTGGGGTGGGGGTGGATGGGATGTGTGGTGGGTGAGAGGTGTGTGTGGGTGGGGAGATGTGTAGGTGTAGGGATGTGGTGGATGGGTGGGGGAATGTATGTGGGTGTGTGGTTGGGTGGGGAGGTTGGAGTGAATGGGGGATGTGTGGGTGGGTGGTGGATGTGTCTCATAACATAGTAATATGCATTGTTTATGTTTACAAAATTCATGTGACAATGTTTTTTTTCCTATGCACTGTTGATGAAAGAAAGATGAGTGATTGGAAGGGCCGAATGTAAGACGGGCCTGCGTGCCCAATTTGTTACCCTTTGAAAATAAAGTCTGTTCGTTCTGTCTGTCTGTCTGTCTGTCTGTCTGTCTGTCTGTCTGTCTGTCTGTCTGTCTGTCTGTCTGTCTGTCTGTCTGTCTGTCTGTCTGTCTGTCTGTCTGTCTGTCTGTCTGTCTGTCTGTCACTGGCCCGATGTCTATGTTCATGGAAGATAGGGATTTTAGAAAACGACATCGACAGAAAAAATATGGACATATGATATCACACACACACACACACACACACACACACACACACACACACACACACACACACACACCCCACACACACACACACACACAATTAGACCAATGGCCTAAAATAATGCAGATATACAGACATTTTATCACTACGAAATGACAAAATGTAATCTTAACATTTCAAAAATGACCTTCACATCTATAATAAATTTCACTTAGCTTGATTCATTTAAGACTGCCTAATTCCCAAAGATCAAGGTATAACCTAAAAAATAAACTTGTCCTCGTTTGAAGTTTTTAAAAAAGCAAACAAACTTTTAATTCAAAGCTAAATAGCACAGACTAATTAATTAAGAAAAATTCAACACACTATTTCAAATGACCGAAAGTTTTGCTTTGTTAAAAAAAATTGCTTGCATATCCTTTACAGGACATTGCTGTCAACATCAGCATCTTTCAGTTGTTACCAACCATATAATTAATTTACTTCCAAGCCGAATGGTTACAGAAAGTCAAACATAAACATTGGGAAGTAGTGCATCATGTTCAGTAGCTACTCCATTCTTAGAATTACTGTAAACAATATACATTATCAGGAAGTAATGCAGCTCTACAGAACATAATAAAGGAAAACATAAGAGGGTGCGGCGACTAGCCTTCATCAGCAAAAAAATACACAAACCACAACATGTACACACGGAGAACAGACTACAGTGAGTTCTTCCCCGTCATTGTATGTTGACTTTTGTGTACTTGTTTGCTGAAGCAGGCTTGTCACCGCAACGTCCCATGTGTTCTATAAAGCTGCATTACTTCGTCTTATGTTATATTGTTTACATGTTCTGTTATATTGTTTACATGTTCGAAGCTTTACCGCGTTTGCACTACTTTTATTCAGAATTACGTAAACAATTACATATATCAGCTGACAGCTTCGGCTCACACGTGACCTAGGAAAATTGACGTTTGACTCGACACTGAAGATGTCCATTTCTGGAGCTGTAGTTGTTTGACTCGACACTGAAGATGTCGATTTTTGGAGCTGTAGTTGTTTGACTCGACACTGAAGATGTCCATTTCTGGAGCTGTAGTTGTTTGACTCGACATTGAAGATGTCTATTTCTGGAGCTGTAGTTGTTTGACTCGACACTAAAGATGTCTATTTCTGAAGCTGTAGTTATTTGAAAAAAAAAAAAAAATCAGTCACTTAATATATTGTACTATGTATTGATTGGCTCTGTGTCGAAGGGGGTTAGGAATGCAATTTTCAATCTCGCATACCGCGTTCGAAACACAGCTGCGGGCGATTTGGAAGCAGACCACCTTGCACTGGTTTTCAAACAATGGTATGAGTGCCGGTTGTTCAGAAAGCAATGGCAAACTACTGAACGCAAACTTGCCAAGAAATCACAAACAGTAAATGATGGCGGAACTGACTGCGACGTCCAGTAAAGGATATGCAACTGTTAAGAATATTTTGGCAAGCATATTTCGTTGCATTTCCTCAGGCGCATGCTAAAGAGCTATGTATAATATTTCTTTTTTCCTCGTTTCCATCCTGTTTCAGGATATTACGGTCAACACCAGCATCTTTCAGCTGTATGTTGATTCCTACGCTAGATTACGCTCATCAGCACGCCACGACTTTCTGAGCGACCGGCTGCATACTCTCATAAGTCACTGGCGCGACTCGAACCACTTCTAATTCTCGTCCGCTCAAGTCGACCACGAGAGTATTCGGGGTTAACGGAGAAAGCTGCTAACCCCTCGGCCAGGCAGCCGGCTATGTATAATATGGAGTGAATAAATTAATCTGTGACTGATCAGACTAATTCACTCGGCAAAAGTTCGTCCACAATGGATGCATGTAAACACATGGTCATTTCCACCATCATGCACCATCTGACAGGTGCAAGGCTTTTGGAATTTAAGTGCTGGCGTGTCCATGCTTGTTTGCGGTAGACTGTACTTGTTGCCGGCTTTCTAATACATAATGTCGAGCCTGGGTGCTCATGTGTCTTAAGGTCATTAGTGTTATTGCATATACAACCGCTTCAAAGCAACAACATTTACTACACACTCTTTGCAAAATAATATCTCGCCATTTGTACTAATATGTTGCCCTCCAAACTCCTGATATACTCTCTTGACTTAATGTTTATAGAAGGCTTCTTTAAGTGTTTTTTGCAGAGACTGACCTATGTCTTCCTCGCGTGGCTGAACCATCTGAGATTAACTTCACGCTGATGTTAAGGACGGCTCAAGCTGGAGTAGAGACATAACCTTTTCTTCATCTGGAAGGGAGTCTCCGTGGCCAAGTGATTGCAACGCCTGCCTCTCGCTTCAAAGGTCGTCTGTTCGATTCCGGACTACGTCTTTCGGTTTACGAGCACAATTTTATCGAGATAGACGCAAACGTAATAAATACATCATAATAAAATATTGTAATGTGATAAAAAGTCGGAACAGAACCTATGGAATATGACCTAATCATACAAAGGCTAGAATATGAAGTAATGTGACAATACAACAATACAATACAAAATATACCTCAGGAGTTATGTAATTCTGTATTTATTGCAATCCCAAAGAAATCCGGAGCCTTGGAATGTGATCAACATCGAACAATTAGTATAATGAGTCACATCTCGAAGAATTATCATGCAAAGAGTTAGGAGGAAAATACAACCTGAGATAGGAGAAGAACAATGTGGCTTTGTAAAAGGCAAGGGTACAGTAAATGCTGTGTATATACTGAGAACCGTAATCGAACGTTCTATAGAAGTAAACAAAGATCTACACCTTAGTAGTAAGGAAGGATGGTTTGGCACCCCCATTGAGGCATAAAATACCGAATTTACAAAGAAAATAGAAGGAGGAGCTGCAGGAGCCATGAGGAGCGTTCGTAATTTAGTAAGCTCAAAGAAGGGTAGGAGGGAACATAATTTATGGATAATCGATAGGTGTGCGCAGGCTGATACGGGTTGATGTATTCGTATCTTTGGTAAGATCGGCGAACATCTGTGAGCAAAAAGTCGATATTGCCGGCAGGTGTATATCAGTGTCGGGGTCGAGGGAGATCGCTTGTGCCATCTGTTGTTTTTAATTACGGGTGATGTGGGAATAAAATAATAAGTGCAAAGAACGAGGTTTGGTGTGGGTTGGTCAATGGTAAACGATGGGGTGAGGGTGCGTAGTTGGTCATAGTGGGATATCACCAATGTGTAACTGGGGTGTCTAGTGGGTTCCCTACCAGGCGACAGGTTCGAATCTCACTGTGTAGTTGGTGTGTGCGGGGTGGTGGTCGAGTATGTAACGGGGCTAAGTTATATCATTGGTGGTTTGAATCTCGCTGCGGGTCAATAAGGGTGTCCACCGTAGGCAGAGCTTTCTAAGAGTATATTAAGACGTAAATGTATAACAATGGTGTCTAGTTGCTGCCATAGTGCTTGACAGGTTCAAATCCTACTATGTGGTGGGATAGTGTGGCAGTGGGCGAGTATGTAACGGAGCCAGGTGGTGTCATGGGTGGTTCAAATAATGCGTCTGGTTAATAACTATACCCAACATAGGCGCCAGAATAGCGAATCCCGCTGTGTGGGGAATCTGTTAAAGTAACATCGGTGTCACGTATTTAGTATCTTTGTTAAGGTTGGTTTACGACATCTGTAACCAAAATATCAATGTTGTCCGCAGGTTTATGGTAGCAAAAATAGTGTGTATTGTAAATTAGTTGTGCTGGCGACAGTTGGTACTATTAATCATATCACCAGTATATGTTAACAAAGAAGAGCTCGCTTGAATCAACCGAGGTTGCAGAGGTTACCTGACCCGTGATTTACTCTGTAATGCCCATAGTGACAGTTTTCCTATAGCGGTTATTAGTGATCTGTAGAGACCTGTCGTGGTTTATGTTTTCCCCCAGTTTCAAACTTCATGTCTCTACTCTTATGTATTACTGTGTTAGAAATAAAAAATCATCTCACACGATAGACATAGACTACCATAATGTATACAGACAGAAGCAACAGGCATATGCACAATATAGAAATATACTAAATACACAGTATGTTAATAAAGACAATTAAATTATTACAAGTTAAGTTACATAACAAAGCGAATAAAGTGAAATGAATATCGAAACAGTTCAAAGCTACTAAGGAACATCACGCGTGTGAAGTTATGTCCGCAACAAACAGAAATATGAGTGCGTATTGATATGTGTGTGAGTAACATTGGTGTCACGTGTTTCGTATCTTTGTTAAGGTTGGTTTACATCATCTGTGACCAGAAAGTCAGTATTGTCCGCAGGTGTATAGTAAAAGAAATAATGTGTATTGGGAATTAGGTGTGCTGGCGACAGTTGGTACTATTAATTATATCACCATTATTTGTTAACAAAGGAGAACTCAAGTGAATCGTGTGTCGACCAATGCGGGAGAGATTGCCTGACGAGCAATTTACGCTGTAATGCCAATAGCTCAATTTTTCCTATTGTGGTTATTAGTGATTTGTAGAAACCTGTATTGGTTTATGCACTTCTTTTTCCCATTTGACTAACAAAGTTTCCTACTTTTTATAAATTTGATTGAGAAATTTCGAGATTTGGTCATCGTTTCCGATTTTGGCTAACAAATTTTCCTAAATTTTTTTTTTTTTTTAAGGTTTGATTGAAATATTATTTTTTTACTTGGCAAATATTTTTCACATTTGGTTAACAAAGTTTCCTACTTTTTATAAATTTGGATGAGTTATTTTTTACTTGCCAATATTTTTCTCATTAGGTTAACAAAATTTCTCTACTTTTTATAAGTTTGGTTGAGACATTTCTTTACCCGGTCAGTATATTTCCCATTTGGTTAACACATTTTTCTAATTTTCATAAGTTTTGTTGAGATATTTCTGTCTTTGGCCGATATAGTTTCAGCTTTGGTTAACCAATTTTCCTACATTTCGTCCGTTTGGGGAAGCTTTTTATAAGTTTGGTCGATATTTTTTTCACATTTGGTTAACAAAGTTTCCTACTGGTCATACGTTTGGTGGAGATATTTACAAGTTTGGCGGAAATATTTTTAAGTTTGGTCGACATATTTCTGTATTTACCCAACATTTTTCCCATTTGGGTAACATCTTTTCCTAATTTGGTTGAGATATTTCTTGACTTGCCCATCAACATGTAACACTCGCTCACCCCATGACACCCTTATGTCCCGTCAACACTAAAAACCAACAAGTGAACGCAATTATAATACATATAATTGTTTATTTTACAGTATTTCCAGTAAATAAATTTTACAAAAATAAATTGAAGCATAATATCAGTACACAAAATGGCTGATCAATAGGTGATGTTATACCTAATATGATCATATACACACCATGTACAACGGTGTCAAACATTGGTCATAAACCGGTGGTTATTTATTAAACGAGACAGAATTCTGGGATATGATAGAGATAAAAACTTATAGCTGGAATCGTCTCTGTAGTGTATTTGGTATTTGGACGTTGTTGCATAGCGTATGTAAGAATGTCGTGTCCGTGTACTGTTTTGATAAACTCGTCAAATTTTTGTGTTTCGGATTAGTTGTGGAATTTTTAAGACAGAAGCGTTATTGGAAGATGCGTGGTAGAAGCGAAGAGCTTGTGTTTCGATGTGCCTAAGGACTACGTGATAACTAAAGTTGATTTTGAATATGCTCTTTTGAGTGTTAAAGATCTTGTACAAGGTCTCTGTCCAGTCTTTAGGGTGTTGTGTCTGTGGACTAATAAAAAATGTATAGACATACATATATGCGTTGATCTTGTTATGTGTTTTGATACTACTCCAGTTGTCGTTGTATACTTGTCTAACATCATCTGGTAGCGTGTGTAGAGAACCCGCTTCATCTTTGGGTTGTGTGTCGCTGACTGGTTCGGCGTTTTCGTTTTGTTTAGTGTTCTTCTTCTTCCTGCTTGTCACATCACTATTGGTAGCCGCTGGTCTCTTACGCAATGTTGGTGAAAAAGGTGTTGACGTTTCTGTTGGTATTACACTGGATGCTGATCCTGGTGTTGTGTGTTCTTTTGTAATGTGACGTTGTAGATTGTCTTTCCTGATAAAATGATGATCACAAGTTAGACACGAATACACTTGCGCCTTGGTACCATGACTGGTCCGAATATGGCGAAGAAGATTACGCGCTTCAGTGAAACCTTTCCCACAAGTTGCACATAAGTGGTTCTCAGATGATTGCCAAGTAGACATCTTTTTAGGCACGTTCACTAGCGAGTTGATAGTGAGATAATCAACACTCGACTTGAAATCTGTTCACGCTGAGCCTCTGTATATGGCGTTGAATATAATTAGTTTATAACTTGCACTAATGGTAGATAACTCGACGTTGACTAGTTTAGGATGCCAAATATCCAAACAACAAGATGTACATGTTCACTAGTTTAGTATGCGGTATCAAACCCGAACAAGTTGTACCAGTCTTTGTTTCAATCGGTGATGAAATCTTTGCAGATGCCGTTGTAAACTAAGGCAGAATAATGCTGTTGCTTACACTTGGGGTGGGTCTGGGTAAGAAACTGGTTGATAATTCTTACAAGTCAGCTTTGAATAGCAAAAAAAAAAAAAAAACCTGGGAGACAGATCCACTAAATCGGTATGTTCGTATATGGATGATAGTCCGTGGATACTGAGACAAACAGGTGCCTGGCAAACTTTCTACACTTGAAGGCAAATAGCAGTTGAATAACCACAAAACTGAAGACACGGTCGTTCGTCGTTCTTGTGTAAAGCACAAAATGAGTGAGAGGTGGTGAGTTGGTTAAATATTACATAAAGTAAACCCCGCCCACAGTATAGTTGCCAGCCAATCAGTGCTTGTCTAACATAAGATGTGGATAAATTCTAAGACCAACACCCTGATTGGTTGTAAGCCACACATCGGTTTGTGTGTTTTACAAGTCAAGCTGCCGCCGGAAGCCACAAGCAGACTCATCTCAAAGGCTGGCGGCCTGCACATATTTTGGCCGTAATATAGAACAGATAGCAGCCATGTTGTTTAATTGTTATGGCCTTACGCTACCATCAGGTTCGATCTGATTCAAGTCCGACACCCACGACGACATGGAGGGCCATCTTTACATTTTTATTTTACTTTTTTTTCTTCAAGGCTTTCCTTTAACGATCTGAAAGTATATGATGAAGGTGGCTCGGAAGCCATTTTCTACCCACTGCTCCACTCACCCACCCTATAACAACGAATATCACTAAGCCATACCCACGACTACAAGTACTAGCCGCCATCTTGATTTTTTCAAAGTTTTCCTTTATACTGTGTGACGATAGTGCATGAACCACTACAGGTTTCTACAAATCACTAATAACCACAATAGGAAAAACGGAGCTATTGGCATTACAGCGTAAATTGCGCGTCAGGCAATCTCTCCCGCATTGGTCGACACACGATTCAATTGAGTTCTCCTTTGTTAACAAATAATGGTGATATAATTAATAGTACCAACTGTCGCCAGCACACCTAATTCCCAATACACATTATTTCTTTTACTATACACCTGCGGACAATACTGACTTTTTGGTCACAGATGTTGTAAACCAACCTTAACAAAGATACGAAACACGTGACACCAATGTTACTCACACACATATCAATACGCACTCCCATTTCTGTTTGTTGCGGACATAACTTCACACGCGTGATGTTCCTTAGTAGCTTTGAACTGTTTCGATATTCATTTCACTTTATTCGCTTTGTTATGTAACTTAACTTGTAATAATGTAATTGTCTTTATTAACATACTGTGTATTTAGTATATTTCTATATTGTGCCTATGCCTGTATACATTATGGTTGTCTATGTCTATCGTGTGAGATGATTTTTTTTATTTCTAACACAGTAATACATAAGAGTAGAGACATGAAGTTTGAAACGGGGGGGGGGGGGGAACATAAACCACGACAGGTCTCTACAGATCACTAATAACCGCTATAGGAAAACTGTCACTATGGGCATTACAGAGTAAATCACGGGTCAGGTAACCTCTGCCACCTCGGTCGATTCAAGCGAGCTCTTCTTTGTTAACATATACTGGTGATATGATTAATAGTACCAACTGTCGCCAGCACAACTAATTTACAATACACACTATTTTTGCTACCATAAACCTGCGGACAACATTGATATTTTGGTTACAGATGTTGTAAACCAACCTTAACAAAGATACTAAATACGTGACACCGATGTTACTTTAACAGATTCCCCACACAGCGGGATTCGCTTCTCTGGCGCCTATGTTGGGTATAGTTATTAACCAGGCGCATTATTTGAACCACCCATGACACCACCTGGCTCAGTTACATACTCGCCCACCACACAGTAGGACTCGAACCTGTCAAGCGCTATGGCAGCAACTATACACCATTGTTATACATTTACGTCTTAATATACTCTTAGAAAGTTCCGCCTAGGGTGGACACCCTTATTGACCCGCAGCGTGATTCGAACCACCAATGATATAACCTAGCCCCGTTACATACTCGACCACCGCCCCGCACACACCAAATACACAGTGAGATTCGAACCTGTCACCTGGTAGGGAACCCACTAGACACCCCAGTTACACATTGGTGATATCCCACTATGACCAACTACGCACCCCACCCCATCTTTCACCACGTACCAACCTACACCACACCTCGTTCTTTGCACTTATTATTTTATTCCCACATCACCCGTAATTAAAAACAACAGATGGCACCAGTGATCTCCCTCGACCCCGACACTGATATACACCTTCCGGCAATATCGACTTTTTGCTCACAGATGTTCGCTGATCTTAAAAAATATACGAATACATCAACCCGTATCAGCCTGCGCACACCTATCGATTATCCATAAATTATGTTCCCTCCTACCCTTCTTTGAGCTTACTAAAATACGACCGCTCCTCATGGCTCCTACAGCTCCTCCTTCTATTTTCTTTGTAAATGAGGTATTTTATGCCTCAATGGGGGTGCCAAACCATCCTTCCTTACTACTCACCTTTGCTTTATTGACTACACAAAAGCTTTCGATAAAGTGAGACATGTCAACATGATAAGGATGCTTGAGGATCAACAGATTGATGGAAAAGACCTCTGGCTTGTAAAAAACATATATTGGAAACAACACGCTGCCATAAGAATTGATAATGAAGTAAGCCAATATCAGCCTATTAAAAGAGGTGTGAGACATGGATGTGTAATGTCTCCAGATCTGTTTTCCCTGTACAGTGAAAGTATTTTCAGAAATATTGAAGATATGGAAGGAATCAACAGTGGGGGACGATGCATCAATAACATTAGATATGCAGATAATACAGTCTTGATTGCAGACAATGAACAGATCCTGGAAAATTTAGTAGAAGCGGTTGTTACACACAGTGAACAAATAGGGTTAGAATTAAATTGTAAAAAGACACAGATTATGGTCGTCACTAGGAAGAACGAAATACCACAATGTAATATACAAGTAAATGGGAATATTCTTCAACATGTTAATAGGTACAATTATCTCGGAACAGTAATAACATCTGATGGGAGATGCCTTGAAGAGATTAGAACAAGAATCGCCATGGCAAAAGTAGCCTTTAGCAACATGAAAAACATACTGACCAATAAAAAGATGTCAATTGAATCGAGAAAAAGAGTGTTGAGATACTACATAGAACCTGTACTCTTATATGGATGTGAAGCTTGGACATCAGTCAGTCAGGCTGAAAAACATCTGATGGCTGTAGAAATGTGGTTTCTGAGGAAAATGCAAAGAATACCATGGACAGCCAGAAAGACCAATGAACAAGTTCTTCAAGAAACAAATGAAGATCGTAAATTTATTAGAGAAATTAGACGTAGACAGCCAAAATTTTTTGGGCATGTTATGAGAAGAAATGATTTGGAGAACTTGGTGACAACTGGTAAGATCGAGGGGAACAGACCCAGGGGAAGACCTAGAAGCAAGTACCTGGATGGCTTGGCCTTGTGGCATGATCGAGACAGAAACACGGAGCTGATCCACGACTCTGGTGATCGAGTGAGATGGCAGAACATGACCGCCCACGCTTACCGGCATGGCACATGACGGATGGATGGACAATACAACATCTCATTTTAAACATTGATGTTATCACATTATCACATATTTAAAACAATGATAATAATGATCAAAGAACGTGAAATAGCCTGAAACGTCTGTCTCTAATTATAATAACAAATCCCACACACCACACTCTGCCAACGGCTTCGGGCGGAGGAGCGTAATTGTGATGGTACAAGCCTAAACCTGGTGCCAGAAAATACAACCTACAAACGAAATGTAATAACAGGGCACACGAGGTCCTAAGCCTTAGCTGGCAATTGGTTTAGGGTCAAAGCTCCGACAGGCGGACAATTAAGCATTGCTTTGTTGATCCGGCAGCTTCTGCAGCTTGTTTTGTTCCAGATGTATTGGTATTACCTTTTCTCTGGAGTAAATTAGGCAGGCTGAGGGAAGGAACATACTGCATGGGCAATACATTGTCTCTAAATTCTGCTAACGCTCTATGCTATGGAGTGGGTATTCGCTACCACCAGGGATTGCAATTATTATGCCTTTTTTTAAAGCAAATGTAACAAACTGCTGGCAGCAGCAATTATGATCATCAAGTATTGCAACCCCCAGGCTTGTGCTGACACTTGCTAACTATCCCCACTCCACATTTGCCTCGTCTGTATCGAACTCTTAAATTCCATTGTTGCCTGAGTCCTCAAGATCGGAATGTAGTTATTGATGATTTTATTATTCTAGGCAGTTAGTTATCTGTTGGGATATAACCTTGCGCTCCGCACATGTCCATAGATGCTCAGATCCCCCTCCCAACATTTGCACCAGCGTCCGGCGGCTAAGACGGAGCACGTACGGGAATTCCGCGAGAGCTGTGATGTCTGTTTTGGACTAATTTCAACCCAACTCAACTCATCTATATATATAAAATAGAATGTATGTCTGTATGTCTGTCTGTATGTATGTTATTTATGCGTTCGCGAACGGTCCATCCGATTGACATGAAATTTTCTACACGTCTTCTTCTCATTCCCGTGTGTCAGCAACCGCTTTCACAGGCATTCTAGGATACTTCTCTCGCACCACACAAAAGACTTGCTAGTCGTACGAGAGGAATTGGTTACACATTTTATTGCCACTGGCTCTTTGCATCACATCAATGTACAACAAACAGTCGCTAACAAATCACACAAGAATAAATGCACAGAACTTCCTACCCCTAGTCGTTTCCTAACCCTATCGCTAATCTATCTACTCGGCTAACGAAACAAGCATCGCTAAGCGATGTTATCACTCTGAAGTCTGTGTCCCGTCTGATTCTACTCCGCGTGCTGTTTACACAGTACGCGGAAGGACTCAGGGCGCAATACGGCTTTTTGCGTGCGGCCTCATTTAGCACGCTCGAGTAGTGGCCTCTCTTGAGTTACACTCTAGATTCACGTTGCCGTGATCATGCCGTGACCAGAGTGCTAACTCTCTGGTTGACACCTCCGTGTCTCATGAGAGAACTATTTAATAGTTCCCCTTCCTATCACCTACCCTGCCCTCATGTAGGGGCACTGAGTTACCTCTAATCTACTGGAGGTAGACCACTCATTCAGGGTGGTCTTCCTCCTCTATATTTGAGTCTTTGACACCGTGCTACCAACTATCATAGTTTGTTAGTGTACAAACATATTTACTTAATATTATTTAATACTTTAATATACATTATAATTTGAATAACGAAGACACAAACAATAGATTGCAAGATTTATTGCCTGGCATATTTCGCTGCATCTCGTCAGGTACATACTGCAGAAATCACACAACTTACGTGAATTAATTAGATAAATCCTTCAAACTGAAATATATACATGTTTGCACAGTAATTTCGATTGTCTACCACGGTAATTTTAAACTGACTAACATGTCTTTCTGCTTGCACAAGGACGGCTTACGAAGGTTAATTAGTATAGCTTCAGCAAACTTTAACAATCGACTACTTTGTGTGTTCAACAACACACGGAAGGCAATGTCTCTTTCAACCACGTGACCGCTATCGAGCACATGTCTCCCGACCGATGAAGCCGGACTGTTCCGGTGTGTCGGCCTGCCTAGGCTACCATCTTCTGTGTGTAGTATCTTGTCCACCCAATTCGGAATATGTTCCGAAACCCTGCAATGTAACTGTCGCTCAGTTCTGCCTATGTAGATGGCCTCGCATCTGCATGTAAATTGGTAAATACAATTTGATTTGGCGTACAGAGCTACAGGTTCTTTTATTGCTGGGACTGGGATCTGTGTGTTTCTGTACCTGATGACTAGAGCTGCAGCACAGAATGTTCGCTCGACTGCTGTGGTGAGCCGGTCCCGCAGACGTTGCATTACGTCATCTCCTCGGAAGGTTAGCTGGATGAATACTTTGAGTTTAGGGACTGTAGTTACTTTTGATTTCGGTGTGGGCTGTTGGCAGTGGCGCTTTATAAATCCTGTGGAGTACCCATTCAGGTTTCAGGCATTCTTCAGAGTTTTAAATTCCTCTGTCAGTGTGTCCTGGGTGCATATCTTCCTAGCACGGTCAAACAGGGTCCGTACTTAGCACCGTTTGTACTGGACAAGTGCGAAGCTCTGAAAATTTAAGTATTGGCCAGTCCATGTTTCTTTGCGGTACACCGATCTTTGAATTGTGCCGTCTGCTCTACGTCTCATTAGGATATCTAGAAACGGCAACGCTTCGTTGTGTTCGTGTTCCATAGATAAAGAGATGTTTATATGTGTCTCGTTCATTGTGGCCTGGAACGACGTTGCTTGTAGCTCGTTTGTGGTGATAATTAGTATATCGTCCACGTAACGACGGTAAAAGGCCAAGATATTGATGTCTGAGGATCTCTTTTCTTCTAAGTGTGCCATGAAGATGTCCGCTAGAATAGGTCCATGTGGGCTCCCCATGGCCACTCCGTCAATTTGGCGATATGACTTGTTTAGAAAGTTGAATTGTATGTTGGCAGTACATAATTTTAATAGCCTCTCTAGAATAGCTGATGGTATGCCTAGTTTTAGTTGTTTGTCTCTAATGCGTTCGCTTATTATATTCACGGTGTCATCTAATGGAATGTTGGTGAATAAAGAGGCAATATCCATGCATGCCACGTGTTTGTTGTTTATGTCCATAGTATCCAATAATTCCACCAGTTCGAATGTATGCCTGAGTGTTCTTGGATCGAAGGACTGTCGTACTGGCTTTAAAATTTCAGCTAGCCATCTCGCCATTCGGTGTTGTGCCGAGTTAACCATGGAAAGGATCGGTCTTAGTGGGATGCCGGGCTTGTGAAGCTTGGGTAGACCGTACATCTGAGGAGTTTGGAGCCACGCGGTGTGAGCGTTTTTGCAGTGGCCTCACTGATGAGTCTTGCATTCACAAGTGACTGGATTTCTTTCCTCATTTTTGCATCCAGGTCCTCCGACTTGTTGACTATTTGCTCTACTCTGAATTTAGATGCATCTGATAATATTTCATCCATTTTTCTCTGGTAGTCTGATATGTCGAGATGCAGTGAAATATGCCAGGCAATAAATCGTGCAATCTATTATTTGTGTCTTCGTTATTCAAATTCATCACGGGAAAACATTGTTTTGAATTACATTATAATGTATATATAGCGAGAGGACATAACTTCTAATAGCATTGCTACATATGTAAAATTGTTGCATATTTCTCAAATAGGTGGACCATTTCGCTACAGTTATCTACAGACATATGCGTTATAATCCTCCTCCTCCTCCTTCTCTCCCTCCTTCCCCTCCTCCTCCTTCTCCCTCCACCTCCTCCTCCGCCTCCTCCTCTTCCCCTCATCCTCCTCTCCTCCCCCTCCTCCTTCCATTTCCTCCTTCTCCTCCCCTCCTCCTCCTCTTCTCCTCCTCCTGCTCCCACCCCTCCTTCTCCATCTTCCTCCTCCTCCCCCTCTCCCCACCTCCTCCTCCTCTCCCCTCCTCCTCCTCCCCCTCCTCCTCCCTCTCCTCCTATTCCTCCTCCTCCTCCCATTCCTCCTTCACCTGCCCCTCCTTCTCCTGCCCCTCCTCCTCCCCCTCTTCCCTCCTCCTCCCCTCCCTCCTCCCCTCCTCCGTCTCCTCCTCCCCCTCCTCCTCCTCACTCTCCTCCCCCTCCTCCTCTCCCTCCTCCCCCTCCTCCTCCTTCTTTTTCTTCTGCTGCTGCTGCCGCCGCTCCATTTACCCAAGTTAATTGTTGGGGAAGATGTAAAGATCGTTCAAGTGCTCTTTCTAATAATAGGCAGACAGACAGACAGATAGATAGTCGGGAACGGGAATGGGAGCTTATATGACTTCTTATATGAATTAAATGAGATGCTCCCCACCAGGGACTGGGCGAAGCCGGGCCGGGTCAGACAGACAGACAGATAAACAGACAGACAGACAGATAGAAGTCGGGAACGGGAACGGGAGTTTATATGACTACTTAAATGATTTAAATGAGATGCTCCCCACCAGGCGGGCGAAGCCGGGTCGGGTCAGCTAGTATGATATATAACTCTGCAGTGTAGGTCCGAATGGCCGAATGGATAAGAATGGTGTTCTTAAACAATACAATGCTGATGCCGAGGTTAGCGGTTCATCCCCTGCACAGGACAGCTGGACTAAAATGTTGACCTGTCGTCCTTGAATTGGGGACGTTAATTACAAGTACCTATGAAGTCGGAGTGGGTTCGCCTGATGACGAGGGACACTATTAATAAGGAAAGCTAATCCACACGCAAAATTCAGTCTATCAATACTATAAAAATATTGTGTATGGACTACGCTTGAGGTCAAAGCGAGTGAGCGAAAAAAAAACAATAAACAAACTCTGCAGTGTGCACCTGGCGAGATACATAGAACAATACCAGGCAATAAATCGAGCAACAAATTGTTTGTTGCTTTCGTGTGTAAATTCACCATTGTAAGAAAACAGAGACGATGGTGGTCTCCAAGAAGAAAGAAATGCCATAATTTAACATCCAAGTTAATGGGGACATTCTTAAACGCATGAATGTCTACAACTATCTTGGGACATTCATAACATATAATGAAAGATGCCTTGAAGAGATTACAACAAGAATCGCTTTGGCAAATGTAGCCTATTGCAAGATGGCTAACATATTGACCAATTAAAAAAAAAAATTCAAGAAAAAAGTGTTGAAGTTCTATATAATGTTAAACATGGACAATAATCGGACAAGCGGAGAAACATCTAATAACAATAGAAATGTGGTTTCTAAGGAAAATGCAAAGAATACCAAGGACAGACAGAGAAACCAATGAGCAAGTCCTGAAGCAAAATAAAAGGGGGGAAAAAGAACTAAATGAAAACTGTAAACTGATTCGTGAAATTACACATACTGTCAAAATATTTTGGACACATTATGAGGACAAACTGGAAAACTTTGGGACAGCTGGCAAGAGTGATGGCAAAAACTATAGCACGGGGAAGACACTGAGATAAATATCTGAATGACTTGACCACGTGGCATGGTTAATAAATAACACACGGAGCTAATCCACGACTCTGGTGATCGTCTGAGACGGCGAACCATGACCGCCTTGCTTATCGGCAGGGCACACAATGGTGATGAAATACTGACTTCCCAGGATTAAGTTTCAGGCTTACAATTTGTGAAAATAGGGCAATGACATCCTTCTATTGTCTGAAGAGCAACCGTCATCTTCACAGACACACATACGATTCAGACCAAAAATCCCTCGGCCAGCATGTCTTCCACGCAACCTTCTGCATCCATTTATCCTTCAGCATCCATGTTGCCGCACTGTCTCACACTTGCCTGCACGGATAATACTGTCATCTATTTTTGAAAGCCTCCCCAAAGCTGCAGTTCTTGGCGCATCAATCAGTTTACCGAAACAGGCGTCAGGGATTCCCCACAGACCTTATCTTGCTGCCGAAAATAGCCGAAGATTAAAATCGCTACCTCCCACACTGGGGAATGAACAAAAGAGATTGTGCTATCCGTGGACATTGTTGAGGGTATACTCGTGGTCATAACAGCAGCAATGCATTCATAGGTAGTAATTAGCACTCATAGTATGCAGTTTGAAGGTATACAAAATAGAATGCACACAAGACATAAGCGCAAATGCACACTGCGAGCACACCATGGTCCCAACATTGTGTCAGCGGTTTACGATTTCCATTCCTAGGGTTCGTCAGTAGAAAGGGGAAAACGGTGTTGGTGGTGACAAAAGTAAAATTAGAGGGGTAGAGAGACACTAGATCTTGGCATCAGGAAACAGGGAAGATAAGAGAGATAGGAGAAAACCACAGTAGGTCGTGATAAGAGGAAAATAGGAGGAAAAGATAGACCGTGGTAAAGAAGTTGGAGAGGATGAGCGAGGGACAGGAAAAAACATGAGTAGGTCGTATGAAGAGGAAAATTTGAGGAGAGAGAGATAATTAAAGAGAGAGAGAGAGAGAGAGAGAGAGAGAGAGAGAGAGAGAGAGAGAGAGAGAGAGAGAGAGAGAGAGAGAGAAGTGAAAACACCCGATTAGATCGTGACAGGATGAAACATGCAGGGAAAGAAGACTGCAGGATACCCGTTTTATTCGTGTCAAGAGGACATTTGCAAGGGAGAATCGGAGTAGATTCTGACAACAGGAAACAGAGGGAATAGAGAGACAGTTAAAAACTGGAGTTGGTGGCGATAACTGGAAACATGATGGGGAAGAGAGGCAAGGCAAACATGAGAAGGATGTAATAAGAAAAACACTTTTAGGGGAAGAAAGGCAATAAGCCTAAAATAGGTCGTGACAACAGAAGATAATGGTGTGTGATTGGGAAAGAAGAAAACTTGAGTAGTAGGTAGAAAAAGGGAATCGTAGAGGGGAAGAGAGAGAGACGGGAAAACACGGATTAGATGGTGATATGATGAAACATGCAGAGGAAGAAGGACACCGGAGTAGGTCGTGACAAGAGAAAATTTGCAAGGGAAAACAGAAATATGTCGTGGCAACAGGAAACATAGAGGAAAGAGAGATAGAGGAAGCCTGGAGTAGGTTGTGACGACACTAAACATAGAAGAAAGAGAGACAGGGAAAGCCTGGAGTAGGTTGTGACGACACTAAACACAGAGGGAAGAGAGACGATGGAAGCCTGGAGTAGGTTGTGACGACACTAAACATAGAGGGAAGAGAGACAGGGGAAGCCTGGAGTATGTTGTGACGACACTAAACATAGAGGGAAGAGAGACAGGGGAAGCCTGGAGTAGGTTGTGACGACAATAAACATAGAGAGAAGAGAGACAGGGGAAGCCTGGAGTAGGTTATGACGGCACTAAACATAGAGGGAAGAGAGACGATGGAAGCCTGGGGTATGTTGTGACGACACTAAACATAGAGGGAAGAGAGACGATGGAAGCCTGGGGTAGGTTGTGACGACACTAAACATAGAGGGAAGAGAGACAGGGGAAGCCTGGGGTAGGTTGTGACGACACTAAACATAGAGGGAAGAGAGACGATGGAAGCCTGGAGTAGGTTGTGACGACACTAAACATAGAGGGAAGAGAGACAGGGGAAGCCTGGGGTAGGTTGTGACGACACTAAACATAGAGGGAAGAGAGACGATGGAAGCCTGGAGTAGGTTGTGACGACACTAAACATAGAGGGAAGAGAGACGATGGAAGCCTGGGGTAGGTTGTGACGACACTAAACATAGAGGGAAGAGAGACAGGGGAAGCCTGGAGTAGGTTGTGACGACACTAAACATAGAGGGAAAGAGAGACAGAGGAAGCCTGGAGTAGGTTGTGACGACACTAAACATAGAGGGAAGAGAGACGATGGAAGCCTGGGGTAGGTTGTGACGATACTAAACATAGAGGGAAGAGAGACGATGGAAGCCTGGAGTAGGTTGTGACGACACTAAACATAGAGGGATGAGAGACAGGGGAAGCCTGGAGTAGGTTGTGACGACACTAAACATAGAGGGAAGAGAGACAGGGGAAGCCTGGAGTAGGTTGTGACGACACTAAACATAGAGGGATGAGAGACAGGGGAAGCCTGAAGTAGGTTGTGACGACACTAAACATAGAGGGAAGAGAGACGATGGAAGCCTGGAGTAGGTTGTGACGACACTAAACATAGAGGGATGAGAGATAGGGGATGCCTGGAGTAGGTTGTAACGACACTAAACATAGAGTGAAGAGAGACAGGGGAAGTCTGGAGTAGGTTGTGACGACACTAAACATAGAGGGAAGAGAGACGATGGAAGCCTGGAGTAGGTTGTGACGACACTAAACATAGAGGGATGAGAGACAGGGGAAGCCTGGTTTAGGTTGTGACGACACTAAACATAGAGGGAAGAGAGACAGTGGAAGCCTGGAGTATGTTGTGACGACACTAAACATAGAGGGAAGAGAGACAGGGGAAGCCTGGAGTAGGTTGTGACGACACTAAACATAGAGGGAAGAGAGACAGGGGAAGCCTGGAGTAGGTTGTGACGACACTAAACATAGAGGGAAGAGAGACGATGGAAGCCTGGAGTAGGTTGTGACGACACTAAACATAGAGGGAAGAGAGACAGGGGAAGCCTTGAGTAGGTTGTGACGACACTAAACATAGAGGGAAGAGAGACAGGTGAAGCCTGGAGTAGGTTGTGACGACACTAAACATAGAGGGAAGAGAGACGATGGAAGCCTGGAGTAGGTTGTGACGACACTAAACATAGAGGGAAGAGAGACAGGGGAAGCCTGGAGTAGGTTGTGACGACACTAAACATAGAGGGAAGAGAGACGATGGAAGCCTGGAGTAGGTTGTGACGACACTAAACATAGAGGGAAGAGAGACGATGGAAGCCTGGAGTAGGTTGTGACGACACTAAACATAGAGGGAAGAGAGACAGGGGAAGCCTGGAGTAGGTTGTGACGACACTAAACATAGAGGGAAGAGAGGCAGGGGAAGCCTGGAGTATGTTGTGACGACACTTAACATAGAGGGAAGAGAGACAGGGGAAGTCTGGAGTAGGTTGTGACGACACTAAACATAGAGGGAAGAGAGACGATGGAAGCCTTGAGTAGGTTGTGACGACACTAAACATAGAGGGAAGAGAGACGATGGAAGCCTGGAGTAGGTTGTGACGACACTAAACATAGAGGGAAGAGAGACGATGGAAGCCTGGAGTAGGTTGTGACGACACTAAACATAGAGGGAAGAGAGACGATGGAAGCCTGGAGTAGTTTGTGACGACACTAAACATAGAGGGAAGAGAGACGATGGAAGCCTGGAGTAGGTTGTGACGACACTAAACATAGAGGGAAGAGAGACAGGGGAAGCCTGGTTTAGGTTGTGACGACACTAAACATAGAGGGAAGAGAGCTGGAGTAAAATGTGACGACACTAAACATAGAGGGAAGAGAGACAGGGGAAGCCTGGAGTAGGTTGTGACGACACTAAACATAGAGGGAAGAGAGACAGGGGAAGCCTGGAGTAGGTTGTGACGACACTAAACATAGAGGGAAGAGAGACGATGGAAGCCTGGAGTAGGTTGTGACGACACTAAACATAGAGGGAAGAGAGACAGGGGAAGCCTGGAGTAGGTTGTGACGACACTAAACATAGAGGGAAGAGAGACGATGGAAGCCTGGAGTAGGTTGTGACGACACTAAACATAGAGGGAAGAGAGACGATGGAAGCCTGGAGTAGGTTGTGACGACACTAAACATAGAGGGAAGAGAGACAGGGGAAGCCTGGAGTAGGTTGTGACGACACTAAACATAGAGGGAAGAGAGGCAGGGGAAGCCTGGAGTAGGTTGTGACGACACTTAACATAGAGGGAAGAGAGACAGGGGAAGCCTGGAGTAGGTTGTGACGACACTAAACATAGAGGGAAGAGAGACAGGGGAAGCCTGGAGTAGGTTGTGACGACACTAAACATAGAGGGAAGAGAGACAGGGGAAGCCTGGAGTAGGTTGTGACGACACTAAACATAGAGGGAAGAGAGACAGGGGAAGCCTGGAGTAGGTTGTGACGACAATAAACATAGAGGGAAGAGAGACAGGGGAAGCCTGGAGTAGGTTATGACGACACTAAACATAGAGGGAAGAGAGACGATGGAAGCCTGGAGTAGGTTGTGACGACACTAAACATAGAGGGAAGAGAGACAGTAAAACTAGAGTTGGTGGTGATAAATGGTAGTGAAGAGAGGCAAGGGAAACAGGAGTAGGATGTAACAATAAGAAAGTTTTAGTGGTAGAAGAAACAGGTGAAGCCTGGGAAACGTCGTGACAACTGGAGATATTGAGGGGCAGAGATACAGCCAGAGTAGGTGGTAACAACAGAAAAATTGGAATAGAACTAAGAAAGGAGAAAAACTGAGTAGGTGCTGTCAATAGAAATCTTGGAGGAGAATAGAGGCAGGAGTTAATCAGATGAGGTTGTGACAACTGGAAACTTTAAGGGAAAGAGTTAATTTGTTAGTTAATCGTCAATGAGTCCTCACAACTTGTGAGGGATCAGATCCCGTCCTCAGTATCTCCCTCAGCCTGTAACGGTTGATGACGTCAGTTATCTGTTGGCTGAGTATTCTTCTTTGGCTTCATACTAGTCGTGCTTCACCTCTTTTGACCTAATGTTCTTACAATTTGGTCAAGGTTGCAGATTCACAGTCATCAATCAATCAATCATGTGCCATGCCGGAAAGCGTGGGCGGTCATGACTCGCCATATCACTCGATCACCAGAGTCGTGGATCAGCTCAGTGTTCCTGTCTCGTCCATGCCATGTGGCCAAGCCATCCAGGTATTTTCTTCTCGGTCTTTCTCTTGGTCTGTTCCCTTCGATCTTGCCAGTTGTCACTAAGTTCTCCATTCCATTTCTTCTCATAACATGTTCAAAAAATGTTGATTGTCTACATATAATTTCTCTAATCAATTTACGATTTTCATTTGCCTCCTGTAGTACTTGGTCTCGGTTAGCGGGGTAATACACAGCGACAGGTTGCTAGATACAGGGGAAGACATAGCGAGAGGTTGCTAGATACAGGGGAAGACATAGCGAGAGGTTGCTAGATACAGGGGATGACATAGCGAGAGGTTGCTAGATACAGGGGAAGACATAGCGAGAGGTTGCTAGATACAGGGGAAGACATAGCGAGAGGGTGCTAGATACCGGGGAAGACATAGCGACAGATTGCTAGATACAGGGGATGACATAGCGAGAGGTTGCTAGATACCGGGGAAGACATAGCGACAGATTGCTAGATACAGGGGAAGACATAGCGAGAGGTTGCTAGATACAGGGGATGACATAGCGAGAGGTTGCTAGATACAGGGGATGACATAGCGAGAGGTTGCTAGATACAGGGGAAGACATAGCGAGAGGGTGCTAGATACCGGGGAAGACATAGCGACAGATTGCTAGATACAGGGGATGACATAGCGAGAGGTTGCTAGATACCGGGGAAGACATAGCGACAGATTGCTAGATACAGGGGATGACATAGCGAGAGGTTGCTAGATACAGGGGAAGACATAGCGACAGATTGCTAGATACAGGGGATGACATAGCGAGAGGTTGCTAGATACCGGGGAAGACATAGCGACAGATTGCTAGATACAGGGGAAGACATAGCGAAAAGTTGCTAGATACAGGGGAAGACATAGCGACAGGTTGCTAGATACAGGGGAAGACATAGCGACAGGTTGCTAGATACAGGGGAAGACATAGCGAGAGGTTGCTAGATACAGGGGAAGACATAGCGACAGGTTGCTAGATACAGGGGAAGACATAGCGAAAAGTTGCTAGATACAGGGGCAGACATAGCGACAGGTTGCTAGATACAGGGGAAGACATAACGAGAAGTTGCTATATACACGGGAAGACATAGCGACAGGTTGCTAGATACAGGGGAAGACATAACGAGAAGTTGCTAGATACAGGGGAAGACATAGCGAAAAGTTGCTAGATACAGGGGAAGACATAACGAGAAGTTGCTATATACACGGGAAGACATAGCGACAGGTTGCTAGATACAGGGGAAGACATAACGAGAAGTTGCTAGATACAGGGGAAGACATAGCGACAGGTTGCTAGATACAGGGGAAGACATAACGAGAAGTTGCTATATACACGGGAAGACATAGCGACAGGTTGCTAGATACAGGGGAAGACATATCGAGAAGTTGCTAGATACAGGGGAAGACATAGCGAGAGGTTGCTAGATACAGGGGAAGACATAGCGAGAGGTTGTTAGATACAAGGGAAGACATAGCGAGAGGTTGCTAGAAGCCAGGCATCGTAGAATGGCAAAAATAAAAGGTTTTTGAAAACGGGTGTTGGGTTTAAAGGTGAGAGGGTCGACTTTATTGCACCGGGTTTTATCCCATATGGCTCAGCCTCTTTCCGCAGAGCGGCCTGCTGAAAGTGTCGTTAAAAACACGAACTCCGTAGCTCCAGTGACGATCCCCAGGATCCAAACGAAAACTGAACCAAATGAAGTAGTCCGGAAACTAACTCAATTCCTTGGAGCGGCAGGCTGGCGTATTAACTACCACGCCACGGAGCCTCTCCCCTCCCCCCCCCCCCACACACACACACATCAAGACCAACAACAAAATAACAGGTGAGATCCAACATTTCTCTTCGAGAGATTACACACAATTACAGAGAAGAAATACATTGGCTGACATCTTTGCGCTGACGTAATTCACACACATTACATATATTACTCACCGACACGGTGCAATAATATTGAATAAAATTCTATTAAGATGCAGACAAGATGCACAGATAAATAAGTGAGACGACAGGAAGAGAACAAAGAGCAAATGATGTCTGAAATCAACAAGAAAGGCTTTAATGGACGAAGATGCTATAATAAAGAATTGCACAAGGAAGCTATATGATGAAAAGAGCAGATTCATCAGAAGAAAGCAGCTTAGAAGGTCTCCCCATTCTGAACTATCATCATCATGAGCTATTCCGATATGTGTAGGCGATCATGCTTCGCCATCTCACACAATCACCAGAGTCGTGAATCAGCTCTGTGTTCTTGTCTCGATCATGCCATGTGGCTCAGCCATCCAGATATTTAATAATCTGCCTCCCCCTTGTTCTTTTCTCCTCAATCTTGTCAGTTGTCACCAAGTTCTCTAGATCTCGTAAAAAAGTTGCATATACTTTACAGGACGCCAGCAGTTTATTGCTGTTTGTGATTTCTTGGCAAGTTTACGTTCAGAAGTTTGCCATTGCTGTCTGAACGCCCGGCACTCATACATTTGTATGGAAACCTACGCAAAGCAGTCTGCTTCAAAATCTCCCGCAGCTGTGTTTCGGACGCGGATTTGCATTGGTAACCCTTCACCTCAGAGCCAGAGTTCTTCCTGTAACGGATACAACAAATGTGGAATGTCTTCGTCTTTTTTTCTCTAACCAGCTTATTTTTTTTCATTTGCCTATTGTAGGACTTGCTCATTGGTTTGTTTTGTGTCTGTCCATTGTATTCTTTATATTTTCCTTAGAAACAACATTTCCACTGCCATGAGACGTTTTTCAGCTTTTCTGCTCATTGTCCTGATTTCACAACCATACAAAAGTACAGGTTCTATGTAGCATCTCAACACTCTTTTTCTCGTTGCAATTGACATTTTTGTATTTGTATGCTTTCCATCTTGCAAAAGGCAAACTTTGCCAAGGCGATTTCGTAGCTGAAATTATGATAGAGGAATTAGACGTGCAGGGAGAATGTGGAATACAAATATTAAATACATCGCTGAGTTATTATTACAACAGTAGATATACATACAGTGATATCCTGAAACCTATATTTATGGCTCCACACAAACGACCAGGGGCAATTAAAAGGGAAGAACTCTCACACAATCAAGCTCATCAGTAAAGAACACATGTATCATTTTTCACCACTGCGTTCAATGCAAGTCATCGAGCGCCGATAAAGTGTTTGGATTCGGGTAGAAGAAAATTCTCTTGATCGCGTGTAACCACTCATGCACCATCTGCTGTAGCTCTTAATCAGACCGACAATCTTTGGTGCATGTCAAAAGTGGGACAGCCATCTTTAAACTGTCCTTATGACGTCACCGTATTCTTCTGCGCCGTGATGTCACGCGCTTAACCCTCTTGACATCCTTAACAACAATATTGACAGGTTACAAGACAATGGCATGGTTAATGTAATTTCTATCACACTATTAAGGATGTCATTTGATGCCCACCTCGTATATAGCTACGAATGTTGATGGAGAGGTCAAACAGTGATAGAGAGACATACATTTGAGCCTCATAGATTATACATACCAAGGCATGTGATAAAGTGAAACATCATGAAATTACAAACATGATGAAACATCAAAATCGACGGTAATGGCCTCAGAACAATAATACACAATATTTGATAGAAACGAGTATTATAAATTAAAAAGGGACATAAAAAGCACGCATATATGAACAGATAAAGAAAGCACAAACGAACAAAGGGTTAAGAATTGGGCATGCAGGCCCGTATTACATTCTGCCTTTCTATCACTCGCTTTCATACATTATTTCATTGATACACCATTCAAGGCTAACTGAGAACAGCAACAATATAAAAGATATGCAATAGTTAGTTAGTTAGTTAGTCGACAGATCATCCTCATTGCACATCGAACCATTCAGTCCATAAGTGCTCGGATCCCCTCCTCAGCAAATCCCGCAGCGTGTAGCGGCTAACGACGCCAGTTCTGTGTTGGTTTATCAATCTTCTTTGGCTTCCTGCGTAGTGTTCTTGTTTGGCCACACCTCTTTTAATTTGCTGCTCTCGCAGTTTGGCCATTGTTGTAGATTCACAGTCATCACTTGGTACTCGCAAAAGTCTTACTTCTCGTAGAGCATTCAGAATGTCGGCCTGGTCCATGGCGCGTCCGCCCTCCACAGTAGCCTCACCTGCGAGCTTGTCAGCCCGCTCATTTCCTTGTACTCCCGCATGCCCTGGCACGAAGATGAAACTAATCTTTGCCAGTCGAGACCGCTCCAGAGGCAGCAACCATTCTCTTCGGATCGACCCCTCCTCTATCCTCTTGATCATGTTCATTGAGTCGCTAAGGAAACAAGCCCTAGTGAATGTCTGTGTCTCGAGCCATGTTATTGATTTACTTACTGCCATGACTTCCATGGTCAGGCTACTTGTGGTTTCAGTAAAAGCACCAGAGTCCTCCTTCACAATTCTCCCTCCGGCCCGAGCTGTAAAGGCCCATGAGCTTCTCACATGTCGGACGACCGTCCCATCTGTGTAGATGACCGCGTCACCGTCTAGCGAATTCTCGAAAATCAACGCTTGTACTTCAGCCTCAACAGCAGCCGGATTTTCTTGTCTGCATTTTCTGTCAAGTTGGATGCAAACTGAAAAGGATGTGCAGAAGTCTGTTGGCACTTGCACCCACTCCTCGCCCGGTTCTAAGTCCTCAAGTGAACACACCTGTTGAAGAATGTCTTCGGCTTGACCCATCCACGACCGTCCTCTTTTTAACCTGCTGCCCTTCACCTTCCTAATTTCACTATGCAGTGGATGTTGTGTTTGCGTTAATTCTGAGGTAGGCGCGTGCCCTGCAATCTTGTATTCTCTCTTCAATGGTTAGAAACCCAAGAAGGTAGCGCATCGCCCTGCATGCTGTATCTCTTGTACATCCAAGAATAATGCGCATAGCTTCATTCTGTATCCTTTCCATCCGTTCTATCTGCTTATGGCTGAGAGTCAGGATTGCCATTGCATACTCCAAAACAGACATGACCAACCCCTCGTACAGAAGACATAGATGGCGCTGCTCACAGTTTGCTGCCGCCATCACCCGAATCGCTGCCAAACCCCGCTTGGCCTTTGTTATCACCTGGTCTATGTGCACATTATAAGCAAGGCTTCGATCAAACCGTATCCCCAGGTAATTCATTGCCTGCGTTCTTTCCACCGTCTCTGAACACAGCATTACAGTTGGTGTTGGAGTGTTGACAATATGATTATTCAACGAGAACCAAGTCACTGTTGCCTTTGTTGGGTTGACCATTGCCCCAGCTTCATCACACCAAGTACTTATGCGATTGAGTTCGGTTTGTAGTTCCACAGCAACCTCCTCTCTATCCTTCCCCTGACGATACACTAAAACATCATCGGCATATGACAATGTCCTGCCAGGTCCAGTGATCTGCTCACTGGTGATTCTCACTGTGTAGGCGTTGAACAGTACCGGAGATAATGGTGATCCCTGTGGTAGGCCAGGATATATTGTTGTTGGTTCCGAAGTCCAACTGCCACATCTAAAAACTACTTTCCGTTGGAAGAGGGCTGCAGCGATCCAACTAAGGAGGAATGGACTTATGTTTAGTTCGAGAAGCTGAAACATTAAAAAATCCAGTGGTACTCTGTTGTATGCGTCCTCAAGATCAATCGCTTCAGCAACGGTTTCAGTGCCTGAGTGGAAACCTTCATAGACATCCTGGGCAAAGACTGCTGCATTGGTCCAGGTTTCCCTTTTTGAACGGTACCCACCCAGGGTGGGTGGGAAAACACCTTGCCTCTCTAGTTGGCTTGATATTTTCCTGGCAATTACCTTCTCCAGCAGCTTGCCTATTGTATTCTGCATGGTTATAATTCGATATCCCTGAATTTTTTTGTGGTCTTTGTCAGGCTTCGGCAAGGGAATCAGATAGCTGTGTAACCATTCCTCCTTGATGCTAGCACTCCCTATACTGTTGTTGTACATGTCTGCTAGTTTCTCTAGCTCATTGTCGGTACACCTATTTATGTCGTCGTATCTTATGCCATCAGGACCTGGAGCACTGTTTTTTGATCGTTTTTTTTTCAACATGCAATTGGAAAAATGCCAAAAAATAAATACTACACCACCCATTCACATTAATGAGCAATTTGTTATTAGCTATGTGGAATATACTGGTCTACCAAAAGGAGACTGATTAGCTGTTATACTAGGATTTTATTATTATTATTTTTATTTTTATTATTAAGGGGGAAGGTTATCGGTACTGAGATAGTGTTCGAATAATATGCGATTATATGTATAGGGATTGGTGATGTCTTTGATTTCTTGTGGAAGATTGTTCCACAGCTGAGTTGCGAAGTACGTTAAGCTTGTTTTTATATAAGTCTATCACAGGCTTCAGAACGTGTAATATATTTAATCGTTTACTGTGTCTAGCATTATATTTAAACAATGGCAAAAGGTATTTTGAGGCATACCGATGTCGAATTTGTTGAATTAGTTTGGCCTGATTGAAAAGCAGGCGTTTGCGGAGTGGTGGCAACTGAAGGCGTTTATGCAGGCTAGGACATTCAGTTAAATGTTTGCTATAAATTAAACTCATAGCCCGTTTCTGGAGTGAGTAAAGTCGCTTGATTGAATTGGAGCAACCGCCCTATGTTGTAGAGCAGTAGTCAAAATATGTCTGTATGTGAGAAGTATAGAATATTTTCCTTGTGTCCTCATCAAAGAAATAAGACAAGAATGCGTTTTGTCACAGGATGGATCTCTTCTCTCTAGATAGCGAAACAATAATGAGAGACATCAAGGAGAAGCCAGGAATACGAGCTGGGGATTATAATATAAACAGTCTACGCTATACACAAACAATATTGATAATTGAAAATGCAAGAGATCAGCGAAAACTATCAGCGAAAACTATTGAGCATTGTAGAAATAGCCTGTGCAAAAAAAGACCCCCGCTGAATATCAAGAAACGGAAACAATGATAGTGTCACAGAAAATGATAACATCTAATTATGATATCACAACAGAACGGAAAAGCTTAACCAAGTCAGTACATTCAAATATCTGGGACAGTCATAACATCAGGTGGGAGATGTGTGACAGAGAATAAGAGCAGAAATGGGCAAGCAAAAGCGGCACTTAAGAAAATAAACAGTATTTTATGAAATAAATTACTGAAATGATATATAAAACGTATTCTGCTGTATGATAGTGAATCATCAAGTGTCAACGAACAGATTAGGAAGAGCTTGGAGGTAACAGAGGTGTGGTTTCTAATAAGATTTATGTGAATATGTTTGGCTGCCAGAATAAATAACAAAGATTGCCTACACATGGCCATGAAAGTAGAACGTGATGTAAAACTACGAGAAAGACACCGTTTTCTGTGGCCAGGTAATTAGGAGAGAAACACTGGTCATATTGTATCGACTGGAAAGACAGCAGACAGAAGAGGTAGAGGCAGAGGCAGAGGCAGTCAGAAAGACATGATGCTGGATGGCTGCAGGCGGTTGCATGCAGGGTTGTCATCAACATAATTGCTCCAGAACACAGGTGCCGAGATCTGTGATGATGCATAAACGACAACGCCAATTGGCAGGGCGCGTGATCATGATGATTCACAGAAAAGAACATGATAAGTAGGTCCAAAGCGGCGTGAATGTGGAAAGTAGGGGAAAGCTATCTAATTTTGTTATTGTGACGAAACGGACTAGATTTCGTCTGTCTTCTGCATTATTTCCCTTTGGTCGGAATAAGACTAGTCGTCTCCCTTGAGATGGGGACCATAACTAGGGAAATCCCCGGCTAAATTAGTCCCTGGCGTCATAGTCGGGTGAGTTCGAGAAGAATTTAGATTCTTCGAGAAGGGAATAGGTCATGTGCGTACGTGATGGTTACTGTCACGTTGGACCCACAATTACATCGGGGAACACGGGATTCTGAACTTCTCCGTGACCCATGGGATTCTCTAGGCCCTAGATGTAATTGTGACGGCGCACTTAGCTATCCGAGGTTAGTCGCCTTTCAGGTATCGTCAGAGACAGCCGCTATTCACTGACTGCTGTAAAGAGATGTCTTTTGTCGCTGCCAGAGCGGGACACCTGCAGTCAAGAAAAGTGACTCTATAATCCAAGGTACAGTCTTAATACAATTATAGTTAACCGTTACCCTTAAAGAAAACGCCGGTAGCCGAAATACCTTTAAGCGTTGAACACAGCAATAATTTTCACCGCGCCGCGTTAAAGCTTACGCCCCGCCTGGTTACATAAGTAATGAGCGTTATCGATCGGCTAGCAAATGTGTAGGACAGATGTCTCCTGTATTAACCGGTGTGTGTCTCTAAACATCAGGCCTGTGTAATTTGTTCCATCTGATCAGCTGTGTAAATCTGTTGTTATTATAGCTGATAGAATTTAAGGATGTGAGATTACAATTATATGCATTGTTAGTGAAATGTACGAAGATGTTATCACTGCTATGTGTAAGTAGGTTTGGGTAAGTTAACAGCTTTGAAACCAGTGTGTTAACTATCTTGTTTAGTGAATACATTCTTAGGACGGTGAGGAATTTTGACACTAGTTAGATTGTGTGATGCTAAAAGCAGTAATAATGACAAGTTATTAGCTTGAGCTAGCCAGTAATGTGTTGTGTGCTTAGCTAGTAAGTGCTATAATGTATGCCCTAAGTAAGTGGTGTTTATTAATTCCTGGAATCAAGGTGTTTGTATTTCCATTGGGATGTGAAGGTAAGTATTTGCTAAGTGAGGATGCCAGTGATATTCCACCTATAGGTAGAAATGTTTTGTATTTACTTGATAGCGGTAGATAGGAATTATCTGTGGATTTCTGAGGTCACTACTTGTTTATATGTCCGCCCGTCGGAGTGAATATGCGTGCCCGATCGTACGTATAATGTCTTCCAGACCGACTGGTTATTTGGCCTGTCCGACCAAAGTGATTGTGCGTGACCGAGTGTTGAATGTGAATACCCGACCGAGAGCGATGTGACGCTCTGTAATCGAGGCCGTTGCCCTAATGACGATCCGAACTTCGAGCAGAACCTTGTCTGTCTCTAGAGTTCTTTTCTTCTCTAAGCCTGACCTATAAGTGGGGTAACTTATCCACTAGGACATGGTAGTTACAACCAAGCCATTTAGGCAGCACTTGAGGGGAGACTGAAGATTTAGTGGATGAGGGGCGGGATGCCACTCTAAAATGGACGACGTGGCCTAACTCGCCACGGAACCTAGGTTCTCTTTTGCCACAGCAGCTGTTGGGAAGATTACTCGGTGGATTGCCACCATAGCTGTAATAGACCTGCACAGACTTGACCGTCATGGGTGAAGGTCCCAGGACGGACAGCTGTTGCTTTGTTTATGAGTTTGTTAGTTAAGTTTAACAATTCATGATTTATAATTTGTTGATGCTATGTTAATGAATTATGATGTATATAATTTATTAATGTTAGATAGTCATAAATGAGTTATGGGTAATTAATTGATCAATGGGTTAAGTGATTAATTAATTGTTGAGTTGTGTGGATGAGGAGGATATGTCCGGCTGGAAACCTCCTAGTTAATGTAACCGCTACACTGAAAGATAAGTAGGTGTATTGTTATGGTTGTTGTTGGTTGAAGAGAAGTGGAGGATTGGAAAAACACCAGGTAGAGGATACTTTGACAGAGTCACACAGTCTACTCTGGTGCTATCGGGCTAGAGGTTGCCCAGACGAGTTACTTGACTATATACTTGTGTACTATGGCTTTCTCTTGCACCCTCATGCCTGTACCTTGTAGTTAAGAGTTGATCTATCATATTGATGATCTAATGTATCTTATATGAGATATAATACTCTGATGCATGTGTTAAGGTTGTGATGCATGTGTCACGGAAAAAAACTGCAGTTTAGTGATTCCTTGATAATTTACATATCAAAATGCAAGGAAGGAGAAGGGTTAACAATTGTGTACTTCATTCTGCGAGGAGGAATAAAATTCACGATCATTGACCTACGAATATAAAAATAGGATACAGGTACGCGCCGAGGGCAGTGACTCCCGCTAGTATCGGCCGACGGGAAAATGAACGGAGAATGCTTTGAAGTGCAAACGAGCGATGGACAGAGGACCAGCGCAACAGCGGAGACGGTGATCAAAGAGGTTGGACACTTTGAGGTACAAACGTCGGAGAATACAGGGAAACATCGTAGAGACGAAGGAGACCGGAGCGCGGAGCGGCCGGACGTATACGGACGTATACGTGATTTCACTGAACTTTTGATGTTACGGGTACGACTAATTTGAATGTAGATCAAACAATCAACGAAGGATGGGACACACAATATAAAAAGCTGAACATGGAGTTTATGTTTAGTGTGTGATACCAAACTGGACGGAAAGATAGAATTATGTGTCCTGTAATGAATAGAAATATCCTCCCTTATAATGGGATAGAGTGCTTGGCTGCGGATAAATTTCGATTCGGGGATTTACATTAATTCTATAGAGGCATATATAAGGTATTAATATATTAGTGTAATAGTAGCATAGGGATATAGGTGTGTGTTATTAATGTGTGAAATTGCATTCGTTTATCTAGTCGTGTAAACTTTAGTGCACTCATAAATCGTATGTCCGTATGTTTTTCGGAGGCTTTTCAGTATGGCTAGAAAAGGACTATCACATAAGAAAATTATATGAAGCAGACGCATATCACCAGATTACCTATCTTCTCCACAGGTTCAAATCTCCTATTGAAATCATAGAAGAGATGAAGGTTACTACACTTGAGCAAATAAAGTACCTACTTAGAAACAACAAGAACATAGACATGTTTTAATATGAAGAAGTGATATCTTAACGTCAAATACAGAACACTGTATGCTCAAACAAATATACAACTAAAACCCTTAAAAGGAAAAGACGTTAACCTGTGGCAAGCAGGGATACTTAAAACTGCATGCAATTGCACTATGCCGAAACATTAAACTTTGTTACCCATAGACATGGTGTAGAACAGTCATAGTAACTCTAGACAATGTTGGATAGTGGCGGTGTGTATTCAGAGGTAGATTATAATACCGTCCAAACCGGGAAATATATGAACTTCAGTGACTTACCAAATCGGATTATTTTCTGGTGATAAGACATTGAACAGTTGTTTTCTTCAAGAATTGGATTAATTCCCGACTCAAGCAGGAGGAGATCATTCATGGTGAGATCACTCCATTTCTGTGTGTGCAGTCCTGTGTTTTGGCTGACAGAAAAGACGAGAAGAACTAATGCACATACGAGATCAACCGTCCTATCTTGCATTCACACTAGCAGACAATACCAACTACATATACACATTCCATACATACACCAGACATAGTTTTTCTTAATAAATCTTTTATTTATTGTTGAAAGGAACTGTTGTCTGAGTATGTGTTGAGAGAATAACAGAGAGAGTGAAAGAAATAGATATATGGAAGGGAAGACAGAAGGGAGGGGTGTAGACAAAAGTCAGTCAATAATCCCAACAGATAATAAGTTTGAAGATGTGCTTGTTGATTCCACCTCTCTCCCGGGAAAACAAGCGACATAATTGGTGGAGCGAGCGGGGTACAGACATAATACCCATATGACCTAGAGGCATAACAGGGCATATACATAGAGGGGTACCTGCATATTGGCACAGGCATAGCGGAGTACCTGCATGTTGGGACATACTGATTGGAATAAATATAAGTATACATTGATGACTTTTAATGGAAGGACGTCCATTGGATATATGGTGCCATTACATTTATGGTGGAAACATTTCATTAACGTTGGTGACTTTACAGTGAGAAAGTTCCAGACAGAGTGAATGTGGATAGGTGGTAAGACACATTACATACCTAGTCACACGGTCACACGTCTACATAAGTCTTTATCCTACATCTCTTCTTGTGGATGAGAGAGTGGTTGTGATGTACTGTGTGGTGTTGTAGACATTATAATATTAGATATACATAGGGGGAAATGATATAGGTTCTAGGTAGATTATCTGTTATAGGAAGGACTTCTTTATGGTTTGAGGTGTCTTTACTCAACTTGCTGAACTACCTGCTTTAACTATGGCCACTCCCAAAATAACTACCGCCGAACTGAGGGCAAACGGAGAGGAAATTGGTTTAGCTGGTTCGGAACTAACTGATTACATACAGGAACGAGAGAGAGAGATTTGTCAAGCGGAACGAGAAGATCGAAAGGCCGAGTTGGAAGTGAGAAGAATAGAGGTGGAGACCAAACGAATGGAAATGGAAATGGAACAAGAGGCCAAGAAACTGGAACAGGAGACCAAGAGACGGGAAATTGAACAAGAGGCCAAGAAAATGGACCAGGAGACCAAGAAACTGGAAATGGAACAGACTGCCAGGAGACAAGAAATGGACATGAATACCGCTTGAAAGAGTTAGAACTCAAGACACAAACTAAGGGTGAAATAGATGCAGCAGAAGGAAGTTCATCGTCACCTGGGGCAACCCACATGAGTGGACAGGGTTACCATGCCATGAAGTTTCCCTTGGCGGTCTTTGATGAAAGTAAATAGAAGATATACCAGTTTTTGGATCGGTTCGAGGCCATGGCAGTCGCTATGGGACTGGATAGAACCCGATGGGCTCTTAAATTATCCAAGGCCTTACTTGGTTCAGGCTACGAGGTCTACACACGCCTACCACCAGGACATGAAAATCAGTACGAGGAATTGAAAGCCGCTTTGATGAAACATTATGAAGTCACAGCACAAACGTATAGGCAGAAGTTTAGATCGTCTAGACGAGAGCCGGGAGAGCTATTCGCCGCCTACAGTCTAAGGCTGAAATCCTATCTCCAGAAATGGATGGACTTGGCAGAATTCAAGAGGGATTATGAGAGTCTCGAAGAGATGATGGTGGTCGACCAGATGCGAAAGCAAATGTCGAAACCTCTCAGAACCTTCTTGGGAGAACAAGGGGCGGAACGGATTGATGTTGTGAATAAGCTGGCGGAACGATTCATAGAGGTACATGGGGAGGCTGCGGAACTCAGTATTCAAACCAAAGGTCAGGAGAAACAAGAGAAAAAGAAACCTAAGAATTGGGAAGGAGAAAAAATGGAACCTTATATAAAGGCGTCAATGGAGAGTTCAGAGAAGGTGAAGGAAGGAAACCAGAACACCTCGAATTCTCCAGCGAAACGACAGTGGTCTGAGAGGTGGTGTTCATTCTGCAAGGTACCATCTCATAACACGAAGGACTGCAGATCGAAACCTAAAAGTTCTTACTTCGCAGCATGCAAAGTGATTCCTACATCGGTGATCACAGACAAGGCTGAGGTCGGCGAAGGAGAAAGGAACAAAAAGGACACACGGAAACCTAGGAAGGGAACAGGGTGCACACACTGCCAGTCGATAACACATAATACTGTGGACTGCAGATGCAAGGCAAAAGACGCCCATTGCATAACCAACCTCGAGGAATTAAAAGAGGAAGGCAAGGAAACGGTCAAGGAGATGAAAGGCACTCAGGACCAAGAGAGACCACCTGTGGTTGAACTGATTGAAGTAAATGGCTAACAGGTTGCTTGTCTCTACGATACAGGTTTGGATGGGGAAGCGGTGGTGGACGCCAGCTTGGTAAGCCCAGACCAACTTACAGGGGAGACCATAGAGATACAGCCGGCAATGAGGAGTGCTGTTACCATGACGCTGCCAATCGCCAAGGTGGAGATTAAATCCAGGTACGTCACGGGCATTATTCCAGCTGCTGTATTATCTGACTCCTTATTTCCCATGATCATTGGCACGAAATATGTCTTTTTGGGAATGCCCAACCAGCCAGCCCACAAAGGAACAGTAGTCAGTGGATCTCACGGGAAGGAAAAAGAGGCGGAGACACTATGCGACAACTCAGGGATAGGAGAATTGCATACTGCCCAGAGGAAGGATACTACGTTGCGTCCTTGCTACAGGAAGCTGCAAAGAAGTGCTGAGCCACCAGAACGGGGACAGTACTTTCTGAAGAATCGACTACTCTATCGGAGAGCTGGGGGGGGGGGAGATAACCCGCACGAGCAGTGGGTGGTTCCAGAGACCCGCCGTCCTCACATTCTTCAGAGTGGACACATCATAGGCGCGAATCGACATATGGGTGTCCGAGAGACCTTGCAGCAAATTTCCGGCCATTATTGCTAGCCAGGAATGACCGGAGATGTACGCCGGTGGTTGAAGTCTTGTTCGGAGTGCCAGAACGCACCACCCAACAAGCGGACTAAGAGTAACATAGCTCTTAAAGTGGAAGACAAAGTGGAAGTGTGGAGTCTAGCAGAGACCAATATACTCCAAGTAGGATGGAAAGGACCTTATGCTGTGGAAAAGGTGGTATCCAAGAACATCTACAAAATACGGATCGGGGAAGAGAAGAAAAATCTCCCTAGACATCTCATTAGGAAATATGAGGAGAGATCCGGGAGCAAAGCTTCGCACTTTACGGTGATGGCAGCCATTGGGACAAAAGTTACCAGTCCAGACGAAGACCAGAGATCGCCAGTACAACATAGGAGAGCCTATGGGAAAGTACGTGATAGGTCAGATTTACCCAACGACAGGAGGAGGGAAATCACAAGTCAGGGAAAGGACAAGAGTGAAAGTTTCACCGGTAACCAAGTTCAAAAGGGGTGGGTAACGTCGGGAAAGGCGAGAAATACCCAGGATCCCAACCGAAGATTGGCTGACCAGATACAATATCGCCCAAGATGGTCATGGAAGCAAAAGTCCAGGAGATTTGGGAAAGACGACTCGGTCCAACGAGGACGAGGTGGAACATCCACAGAGGCAAAGCCGGGGGAAACCAAGAGGACATGGAAGCAGTGTTACAATCAGGATGGGACAATCCGTCTGTATTGTGAGCCATCGCTTACGCCAGTGGAATGGAGGCCGACAGAACGTACAGGTGCGATGAGCCAACACTAGTTTCAGTCATGAGTAGTATGGTATGGTGCATATGAGGTCGCCTACTGGATGAGGTGTTGATCCATGTGAGGATCCGATCATATCATCAACACGTGATGTTAATAGCTACTTCGCAGAAGCTCAACGCACGGTTAGATGTGATGGACGTTGTTGTTGCAACAGGACTTCACAGTGGAATAGATCTCTGGTAAGGAGAATGTAGGAGCGGATTTCTTATCTAGACATCCAACTCCAGAGGAAGAGGAATAAGTTGGAGGATCAGAGGAATCAAAACTACAGGGATGAAAAGTCGACGCGGTCAACTCTCTTAAGACGGGGCCTATGTCACGGAAAAAACTGCAGTTTAGTGATTCCTTGATAATTTACATATCAAAATGCAAGGAAGGAGAAGGGTTAACAATTGTGTACTTCATTCTGCGAGGAGGAATAACATTCACGATCATTGACCTACGAATATAAAAATAGGATACAGGTACGCGCCGAGGGCAGTGACTCCCGCTAGTATCGGCCGACGGGAAAATGAACGGAGAATGCTTTGAAGTGCAAACGAGCGATGGACAAAGGACCAGCGCAACAGCGGAGACGGTGATCAAAGAGGTTGGACACTTTGAGGTACAAACGTCGGAGAATACAGGGAAACATCGTAGAGACGAAGGAGACCGGAGCGCGGAGCGGCCGGACGTATACGGACGTATACGTGATTTCACTGAACTTTTGATGTTACGGGTACGACTAATTTGAATGTAGATCAAACAATCAACGAAGGATGGGACACACAATATAAAAAGCTGAACATGGAGTTTATGTTTAGTGTGTGATACCAAACTGGACGGAAAGATAGAATTATGTGTCCTGTAATGAATAGAAATATCCTCCCTTATAATGGGATAGAGTGCTTGGCTGCGGATAAATTTCGATTCGGGGATTTACATTAATTCTATAGAGGCATATATAAGGTATTAATATATTAGTGTAATAGTAGCATAGGGATATAGGTGTGTGTTATTAATGTGTGAAATTGCATTCGTTTATCTAGTCGTGTAAACTTTAGTGCACTCAGAAATCGTATGTCCGTATGTTTTTCGGAGGCTTTTCAGTATGGCTAGAAAAGGACTATCACATAAGAAAATTATATGAAGCAGACGCATATCACCAGATTACCTATCTTCTCCACAGGTTCAAATCTCCTATTGAAATCATAGAAGAGATGAAGGTTACTACACTTGAGCAAATAAAGTACCTACTTAGAAACAACAAGAACATAGACATGTTTTAATATGAAGAAGTGGTATCTTAACGTCAAATACAGAACACTGTATGCTCAAACAAATATACAACTAAAACCCTTAAAAGGAAAAGACGTTAACCTGTGGCAAGCAGGGATTATTAAAACTGCATGCAATTGCACTATGCCGAAAGATTAAACTTTGTTACCCATAGACATGGTGTAGAACAGTCATAGTAACTCTAGACAATGTTGGATAGTGGCGGTGTGTATTCAGAGGTGGATTATAATACCGCCCAAACCGGGAAATATATGAACTTCAGTGACTTACCAAATCGGATTATTTTCTGGTGATAAGACATTGAACAGTTGTTTTCTTCAAGAATTGGATTAATTCCCGACTCAAGCAGGAGGAGATCATTCATGGTGAGATCACTCCATTTCTGTGTGTGCAGTCCTGTGTTTTGGCTGACAGAAAAGACGAGAAGAACTAATGCACATACGAGATCAACCGTCCTATCTTGCATTCACACTAGCAGACAATACCAACTACATATACACATTCCATACATACACCAGACATAGTTTTTCTTAATAAATCTTTTATTTATTGTTGAAAGGAACTGTTGTCTGAGTATGTGTTGAGAGAATAACAGAGAGAGTGAAAGAAATAGATATATGGAAGGGAAGACAGAAGGGAGGGGTGTAGACAAAAGTCAGTCAATAATCCCAACAGATAATAAGTTTGAAGATGTGCTTGTTGATTCCACCTCTCTCCCGGGAAAACAATCGACATAATGTTAGTCCTAAGTTGTAGCCAGGTACTTACACCGACCTCCATGTTTCAGGATATTCATGAGTTAGACCATAAACTCAATGGGGCCAGCTCACCCCAGTGCCTGTCATGTTTGAGGCAATACTGGGAGCAGACATCTGAATCTGCCAATGTCAACACTTGAGAGAATCTGAGTGTAGAATATCCCGGTAGGTCTATGCTAAGACCACCGCGACGAGTCCGACGAAGATTTAGTCAACCGATCCAGGTTGGATCGAGGACTGAAGCGTCTCTGGATTCACACCGGTAATGTACTGGTGCAGTTCTAAGGTAACTCAGTGGTGACTTGTGTACTCTCAAGGAAATGAGTTCCAGTTGTGTTGATGAGAGCGAACTCTGTTTACTAGTCACGACAATGGCCAGTTTATTATGTTTCCGGCCCGGCTGGGTCGTAATGATGGGGCACATTGTATAATTCATGTTAACTAAGGTGTGAATCTACAGTTGTGATCCTTACTGAAGCCTTAACTTGGTCAAGTGACCTACAACAGTGATTTGCTAGTAGTCTTGTGAACACCGGAGTGACATTCTTGTTTGGGTAGGTATCTACCCCATTCCTAGGTGTTGGTGGACAAAGACATTGAAAGCTGTGAAGGTATTAGATACCGAAAGAACTATGTAGTATAGTGACCTATGAATATGATGAGTTCTTACATTCACCTGTTGGGACATTCAGTTGTGACAATGTTGTTATATGGAGCCAGCGTTCCAGTTATAGCTTGCAGACATTTTCCCCATTAACTTGAGAAGCCGAAGAGCAACCAGACTCTTAGATACTAGTGTATTGTGCTACAGTACTTTTCTTCAGTTGGGGACATCTAGAATTCTATGGTCGGCCCAGACGTCATCAGCGGAGTGGAACTTGTGAGTTATTACGTCATCGAGGGATGACCAGCGAACTTTGGTGAAGTGTCAGTCCAGTATCAGACATACACCTGACCAGTCCGAGATCTTAATCACAGTGGGAGGAGAAAACTCTGGAAGGGTCTACGCCTTGGAGTTCCTCTGCACTGGAGGTTCTTCGGGTGAGTCGTTAACCACGACGGGACGACAGCACGAACTGAAGTCACATGCTCCGTGATGATGACTGATCATCTGTAGATCTTCTCGCTGTTCTCTAGCAGCTCATGTACATATGGTCTTCTATCCAGGCTTTTCAACCATCCCTCTCTGAGTTAAAGTTGACGTATTCAGAAATTAAATTTTGCTTTGTTAGCCATTGCTTTGAGTACCAGTATGACTGTTGTCTTGTCCGAACCCCCTGTGGGTAGGAATCCATAAGTGGGGAGGGGAAGGTCAGCTGTCCCGGTCTGCTTGGGTGGGGCCTTGTAGATGTAAGGTCCTATTGGGGTGGTCGGAGCAAAGGCTGGGGATATTAACTATAGTAACATACCTGTCCAAGCCCCGGGGGTCTTGTTACAGCTATTTCGAAAAAAAAAAACATCATGATCCGAATGAACATGTCTTTTCTAAATAACGAATTTAATAGTAAGTATAATAGTTCTGGTCAGGTAGGGAGTATCATGAGCTACAGGTGATGTCAGATCATCATAAAACAATTAAGTATTCGTAATAATTGCTCCACGAAATATGAGAACACCTATGATGAAGGCAAAAATTAGACGACATTAAAAGAGAAATAGTTCAGATGTAATTAGGCGTATTTGGTTAAGCGAAGTCAGACGGATAGATCCCGGTGAATTAAAATCTAACAAGAAAAAGTTGTAGATTCTGGAGTGATCAGACATGAACAAGTTGTAGGATGTTTACTGGATACATATCAAGGAGAAATGGCAGATCGCTACTGGGAAAGTTGAGATAGAGTGATACTAGTTGGTTTAAATTCCTCTACTTCTTACGTTCGCATAGCGTGTTTGATTGCTGCCGTGCGCATCCTGGCTGGTTGCCTCGGTCTTCAGCAGTTTACTTTTGCTAGCGTTAACCTTACTCGCGTTGAGATATGTATGCATGTGATTGCGTGTCTGCGCATGTCTGTACGTACATACATATTTAGAATAGTCTGGTTTTACGGCCCCAGAGACTCGCCTTCGCTCTTTCTCCTGTTAGTTAAAACAGTCCCGCCACGTGAACGTCAGGAGTTGGGTTTTTGCTGCCAGAAATGATGAATCATAAGCTATGGGGGTATTTTAAAAGCTTGGGCGCTAACTCCCAAGGCTACACCACCCTCCCCTGGATATAACAGCAATTGTAAGCTTTTGTTTAAACAGCACATCGATAGACAGACGTTGAATACTGGAATTGAAATGTAATTAGGAAGCTAGATGAAAAAAACAAAACAAAAACAAAACATGCATAGATGTTGGCCAACGTGTCTATCAAAACCCTTATCAACAAACAAGAAACAATAAAGAACGAAGAATAAAACAAAAACAAGAATCCTTGCCCGGAAACTCAAGTATGATCCTGTGAACACAAACATTAAGAACTAAATCCGGGAAATATAGAATATACGAATATGGACCCAACTTTCTAATAGTGTACAGAAAGAACGTACGAAAGAACTTTATCTTCAACGGGTTAAAAATTAGGCACGCAGGCCAGTCTGACATTCTGCCCTTCTTTTTTTCTCAGCTCTCATACATGATTTCATTCAAACATCACTTATGAAGTTAATTTTTGACAATAACGACAACAACAGAAACAATATGAAAAAAGAAAAGTTCTATGAAGATATAGAGAAAGCGATGATCAAATGTAAATCATCGCAGACCACTATGATAATGGGTTGTTTCAATGCAACAATAGAAAAAAAGAACAGTTCTATGAAGATATAGAGAAAGCGATGATCAAATGTAAATCATCGCAGACCACTATGATAATGGGTTGTTTTAATGCAACAATAGAAAAAAAGAACAGTTATATGAAGATATAGAGAAAGCGATGATCAAATGTAAATCATCGCAGACCACTATGATAATGGGTTGTTTCAATGCAACAATAGAAAAAAAGAACAGTTCTATGAAGATATAGAGAAAGCGATGATCAAATGTAAATCATCGCAGACCACTATGATAATGGGTTGTTTCAATGCAACAATAGAAAAAAAGAACAGTTCTATGAAGATATAGAGAAAGCGATGATCAAATGTAAATCATCGCAGACCACTATGATAATGGGTTGTTTCAATGCAACAATAGAAAAAAAGAACAGTTCTATGAAGATATAGAGAAAGCGATGATCAAATGTAAATCATCGCAGACCACTATGATAATGGGTTGTTTCAATGCAACAATAGAAAAAAAGAACAGTTCTATGAAGATATAGAGAAAGTGATGATTAAATGTAAATCATCGCAGACCACTATGATAATGGGTTGTTTCAATGCAACAATAGAAAAAAAGAACAGTTCTATGAAGATATAGAGAAAGTGATGATTAAATGTAAATCATCGCAGACCACTATGATAATGGGTTGTTTCAATGCAACAATAGAAAAAAAGAACAGTTATATGAAGATATAGAGAAAGCGATGATTAAATGTAAATCATCGCAGACCACTATGATAATGGGTTGTTTTAATGCAACAATAGAAAAAAAGAACAGTTATATGAAGATATAGAGAAAGCGATGATTAAATGTAAATCATCGCAGACCACTATGATAATGGGTTGTTTCAATGCAACAATAGAAAAAAAAGAACAGTTATATGAAGATATAGAGAAAGCGATGATTATATGTAAATCATCGCAGACCACTATGATAATGGGTTGTTTTAATGCAACAATAGAAAAAAAGAACAGTTATATGAAGATATAGAGAAAGCGATGATTAAATGTAAATCATCGCAGACCACTATGATAATGGGTTGTTTTAATGCAACAATAGAAAAAAAGAACAGTTATATGAAGATATAGAGAAAGCGATGATTAAATGTAAATCATCGCAGACCACTATGATAATGGGTTGTTTTAATGCAACAATAGAAAAAAAGAACAGTTATATGAAGATATAGAGAAAGCGATGATTAAATGTAAATCATCGCAGACCACTATGATAATGGGTTGTTTTAATGCAACAATAGAAAAAAAGAACAGTTATATGAAGATATAGAGAAAGCGATGATTAAATGTAAATCATCGCAGACCACTATGATAATGGGTTGTTTCAATGCAACAATAGAAAAAAGAACAGTTATATGAAGATATAGAGAAAGTGATGATTAAATGTAAATCATCGCAGACCACTATGATAATGGGTTGTTTCAATGCAACAATAGAAAAAAAGAACAAATCAAATCAAATCAAATCAAATCAACTTTATTAGGGTAACAAATTGGGCGCGCAGGCCCGTCTTACATTCGGCCCTTCCAATCACTCGTCTTTCGTTCATCAAGAGCATTATACATTTACATAGGAAGAAAAATAAACATTGTGAAATGAATGTTGTAAACATAAACAAGGCTAAACATGGAGAAAAATGTGTACATAAAAAGTATGTGACGTAAAAGTAGTGATGCCAGCGCGTCCCACACACACACACACACACACACACACACACACACACACACACACACACACACACACACACACACACCACACACTCTCTCTCTCTCTCTCTCTCTCTCACACTCATTCACTCACACACACACACTCTCACTCATTCACTCTCCCGCTCACTCATTCACTCTCCCGTTCCCTCATTCACTCTCCCGCTCACCCATTCACTCTCACTCATTCTGTCTCTCCCGCTCACTCATTCACTCTCCCGCTCACTCATTCACTCTCCCGCTCACTCATTCACTCTCCCGTTCAATCATTCACTCTCCCGCTCACTCATTCACTCTCACGCTCACTCATTCACTCTCACTAATTCACTCTCCCGCTCACTCATTCACTCTCCCGCTCACTCATTCACTCTCCCGCTCACTCATTCACTCTCACGCTCACTCATTCACTCTCACGCTCACTCATTCACTCTCACTCATTCACTCACACTCATTCACTCCCACACACAGACACTCTCACTCATTCACTCTCCAGCTCACTCATTCGCTCTCACGCTCACTCATTCACTCTCTCGCTCACTCATTCATCCTCACGCTCACTCCTTCACTCTCACGCTCACTCATTCACTCTCCCGCTCACTCATTCACTCTCACTCATTCACTCTCCCGCTCACTCATTCACTCTCACGCTCAATCATTCACTCTCCCGCTCACTCATTCACTCTCACGCTCACTCATTCACTCTCACGCTCACTCATTCACTCTCACGCTCACTCACAGTTATATGAAGATATAGAGAAAGCGATGATTAAATGTAAATCATCGCAGACCACTATGATAATGGGTTGTTTCAATGCAACAATAGAAAAAAAGAACAGTTATATGAAGATATAGAGAAAGCGATGATTAAATGTAAATCATCGCAGACCACTATGATAATGGGTTGTTTTAATGCAACAATAGAAAAAAAGAACAGTTATATGAAGATATAGAGAAAGCGATGATTAAATGTAAATCATCGCAGACCACTATGATAATGGGTTGTTTTAATGCAACAATAGAAAAAAAGAACAGTTATATGAAGATATAGAGAAAGCGATGATTAAATGTAAATCATCGCAGACCACTATGATAATGGGTTGTTTCAATGCAACAATAGAAAAAAAAGAACAGTTATATGAAGATATAGAGAAAGCGATGATTATATGTAAATCATCGCAGACCACTATGATAATGGGTTGTTTTAATGCAACAATAGAAAAAAAGAACAGTTATATGAAGATATAGAGAAAGCGATGATTAAATGTAAATCATCGCAGACCACTATGATAATGGGTTGTTTTAATGCAACAATAGAAAAAAAGAACAGTTATATGAAGATATAGAGAAAGCGATGATTAAATGTAAATCATCGCAGACCACTATGATAATGGGTTGTTTTAATGCAACAATAGAAAAAAAGAACAGTTATATGAAGATATAGAGAAAGCGATGATTAAATGTAAATCATCGCAGACCACTATGATAATGGGTTGTTTTAATGCAACAATAGAAAAAAAGAACAGTTATATGAAAATATAGAGAAAGCGATGATTAAATGTAAATCATCGCAGACCACTATGATAATGGGTTGTTTCAATGCAACAATAGAAAAAAGAACAGTTATATGAAGATATAGAGAAAGTGATGATTAAATGTAAATCATCGCAGACCACTATGATAATGGGTTGTTTCAATGCAACAATAGAAAAAAAGAACAAATCAAATCAAATCAAATCAAATCAACTTTATTAGGGTAACAAATTGGGCGCGCAGGCCCGTCTTACATTCGGCCCTTCCAATCACTCGTCTTTCGTTCATCAAGAGCATTATACATTTACATAGGAAGAAAAATAAACATTGTGAAATGAATGTTGTAAACATAAACAAGGCTAAACATGGAGAAAAATGTGTACATAAAAAGTATGTGACGTAAAAGTAGTGATGCCAGCGCGTCCCACACACACACACACACACACACACACACACACACACACACACACACACACACACACACACCACACACACACTCTCTCTCTCTCTCTCTCTCACACTCATTCACTCACACACACACACTCTCACTCATTCACTCTCCCGCTCACTCATTCACTCTCCCGTTCCCTCATTCACTCTCCCGCTCACCCATTCACTCTCACTCATTCTGTCTCTCCCGCTCACTCATTCACTCTCCCGCTCACTCATTCACTCTCCCGCTCACTCATTCACTCTCCCGTTCAATCATTCACTCTCCCGCTCACTCATTCACTCTCACGCTCACTCATTCACTCTCACTAATTCACTCTCCCGCTCACTCATTCACTCTCCCGCTCACTCATTCACTCTCCCGCTCACTCATTCACTCTCACGCTCACTCATTCACTCTCACGCTCACTCATTCACTCTCACTCATTCACTCACACTCATTCACTCCCACACACAGACACTATCACTCATTCACTCTCCAGCTCACTCATTCGCTCTCACGCTCACTCATTCACTCTCTCGCTCACTCATTCATCCTCACGCTCACTCCTTCACTCTCACGCTCACTCATTCACTCTCCCGCTCACTCATTCACTCTCACTCATTCACTCTCCCGCTCACTCATTCACTCTCACGCTCAATCATTCACTCTCCCGCTCACTCATTCACTCTCACGCTCACTCATTCACTCTCACGCTCACTCATTCACTCTCACGCTCACTCACAGTTATATGAAGATATAGAGAAAGCGATGATTAAATGTAAATCATCGCAGACCACTATGATAATGGGTTGTTTTAATGCAACAATAGAAAAAAAGAACAGTTATATGAAGATATAGAGAAAGCGATGATTAAATGTAAATCATCGCAGACCACTATGATAATGGGTTGTTTCAATGCAACAATAGAAAAAAAGAACAGTTATATGAAGATATAGAGAAAGCGATGATTAAATGTAAATCATCGCAGACCACTATGATAATGGGTTGTTTTAATGCAACAATAGAAAAAAAGAACAGTTATATGAAGATATAGAGAAAGCGATGATTAAATGTAAATCATCGCAGACCACTATGATAATGGGTTGTTTTAATGCAACAATAGAAAAAAAGAACAGTTATATGAAGATATAGAGAAAGCGATGATTAAATGTAAATCATCGCAGACCACTATGATAATGGGTTGTTTTAATGCAACAATAGAAAAAAAGAACAGTTATATGAAGATATAGAGAAAGCGATGATTAAATGTAAATCATCGCAGACCACTATGATAATGGGTTGTTTCAATGCAACAATAGAAAAAAAGAACAGTTCTATGAAGATATAGAGAAAGCGATGATTAAATGTAAATCATCGTAGACCACTATGATAATGGGTTGTTTTAATGCAACAATAGAAAAAGAGAACAGTTATATGAAGATATAGAGAAAGCGATGATTAAATGTAAATCATCGCAGACCACTATGATAATAGGTTGTTTTAATGCAACAATAGAAAAAAAGAACAGTTATATGAAGATATAGAGAAAGCGATGATTAAATGTAAATCATCGCAGACCACTATGATAATGGGTTGTTTTAATGCAACAATAGAAAAAAAGAACAGTTATATGAAGATATAGAGAAAGCGATGATTAAATGTAAATCATCGCAGACCACTATGATAATGGGTTGTTTTAATGCAACAATAGAAAAAAAGAACAGTTATATGAAGATATAGAGAAAGCGATGATTAAATGTAAATCATCGCAGACCACTATGATAATGGGTTGTTTTAATGCAACAATAGAAAAAAAGAACAGTTATATGAAGATATAGAGAAAGCGATGATTAAATGTAAATCATCGCAGACCACTATGATAATGGGTTGTTTTAATGCAACAATAGAAAAAAAGAACAGTTATATGAAGATATAGAGAAAGCGATGATTAAATGTAAATCATCGCAGACCACTATGATAATGGGTTGTTTCAATGCAACAATAGAAAAAAAGAACAAATCAAATCAAATCAAATCAAATCAACTTTATTAGGGTAACAAATTGGGCGCGCAGGCCCGTCTTACATTCGGCCCTTCCAATCACTCGTCTTTCGTTCATCAAGAGCATTATACATTTACATAGGAAGAAAAATAAACATTGTGAAATGAATGTTGTAAACATAAACAAGGCTAAACATGGAGAAAAATGTGTACATAAAAAGTATGTGACGTAAAAGTAGTGATGCCAGCGCGTCCCACACACACACACACACACACACACACACACACACACACACACACACACACACACACACACACACACACACACACACACACACCACACACACTCTCTCTCTCTCTCTCTCTCTCTCACACTCATTCACTCACACACACACACTCTCACTCATTCACTCTCCCGCTCACTCATTCACTCTCCCGTTCCCTCATTCACTCTCCCGCTCACCCATTCACTCTCACTCATTCTGTCTCTCCCGCTCACTCATTCACTCTCCCGCTCACTCATTCACTCTCCCGCTCACTCATTCACTCTCCCGTTCAATCATTCACTCTCCCGCTCACTCATTCACTCTCACGCTCACTCATTCACTCTCACTAATTCACTCTCCCGCTCACTCATTCACTCTCCCGCTCACTCATTCACTCTCCCGCTCACTCATTCACTCTCACGCTCACTCATTCACTCTCACGCTCACTCATTCACTCTCACTCATTCACTCACACTCATTCACTCCCACACACAGACACTATCACTCATTCACTCTCCAGCTCACTCATTCGCTCTCACGCTCACTCATTCACTCTCTCGCTCACTCATTCATCCTCACGCTCACTCCTTCACTCTCACGCTCACTCATTCACTCTCCCGCTCACTCATTCACTCTCACTCATTCACTCTCCCGCTCACTCATTCACTCTCACGCTCAATCATTCACTCTCCCGCTCACTCATTCACTCTCACGCTCACTCATTCACTCTCACGCTCACTCATTCACTCTCACGCTCACTCACAGTTATATGAAGATATAGAGAAAGCGATGATTAAATGTAAATCATCGCAGACCACTATGATAATGGGTTGTTTTAATGCAACAATAGAAAAAAAGAACAGTTATATGAAGATATAGAGAAAGCGATGATTAAATGTAAATCATCGCAGACCACTATGATAATGGGTTGTTTCAATGCAACAATAGAAAAAAAGAACAGTTATATGAAGATATAGAGAAAGCGATGATTAAATGTAAATCATCGCAGACCACTATGATAATGGGTTGTTTTAATGCAACAATAGAAAAAAAGAACAGTTATATGAAGATATAGAGAAAGCGATGATTAAATGTAAATCATCGCAGACCACTATGATAATGGGTTGTTTTAATGCAACAATAGAAAAAAAGAACAGTTATATGAAGATATAGAGAAAGCGATGATTAAATGTAAATCATCGCAGACCACTATGATAATGGGTTGTTTTAATGCAACAATAGAAAAAAAGAACAGTTATATGAAGATATAGAGAAAGCGATGATTAAATGTAAATCATCGCAGACCACTATGATAATGGGTTGTTTCAATGCAACAATAGAAAAAAAGAACAGTTCTATGAAGATATAGAGAAAGCGATGATTAAATGTAAATCATCGTAGACCACTATGATAATGGGTTGTTTTAATGCAACAATAGAAAAAAAGAACAGTTATATGAAGATATAGAGAAAGCGATGATTAAATGTAAATCATCGCAGACCACTATGATAATGGGTTGTTTTAATGCAACAATAGAAAAAAAGAACAGTTATATGAAGATATAGAGAAAGCGATGATTAAATGTAAATCATCGCAGACCACTATGATAATGGGTTGTTTTAATGCAACAATAGAAAAAAAGAACAGTTATATGAAGATATAGAGAAAGCGATGATTAAATGTAAATCATCGCAGACCACTATGATAATGGGTTGTTTTAATGCAACAATAGAAAAAAAGAACAGTTATATGAAGATATAGAGAAAGCGATGATTAAATGTAAATCATCGCAGACCACTATGATAATGGGTTGTTTTAATGCAACAATAGAAAAAAAGAACAGTTATATGAAGATATAGAGAAAGCGATGATTAAATGTAAATCATCGCAGACCACTATGATAATGGGTTGTTTTAATGCAACAATAGAAAAAAAGAACAGTTATATGAAGATATAGAGAAAGCGATGATTAAATGTAAATCATCGCAGACCACTATGATAATGGGTTGTTTCAATGCAACAATAGAAAAAAAGAACAAATCAAATCAAATCAAATCAAATCAACTTTATTAGGGTAACAAATTGGGCGCGCAGGCCCGTCTTACATTCGGCCCTTCCAATCACTCGTCTTTCGTTCATCAAGAGCATTATACATTTACATAGGAAGAAAAATAAACATTGTGAAATGAATGTTGTAAACATAAACAAGGCTAAACATGGAGAAAAATGTGTACATAAAAAGTATGTGACGTAAAAGTAGTGATGCCAGCGCGTCCCACACACACACACACACACACACACACACACACACACACACACACACACACACACACACACACACACACACACACACACACACACACACACACACACACACACACACACACACACCACACACACTCTCTCTCTCTCTCTCTCACTCATTCACTCACACACACACACTCTCACTCATTCACTCTCCCGCTCACTCATTCACTCTCCCGTTCCCTCATTCATTCTCCCCGCTCACTCATTCACTCTCCCGCTCACTCATTCACTCTCACTCATTCTGTCTCTCCCGCTCACTCATTCACTCTCCCGCTCACTCATTCACTCTCCCGCTCACTCATTCACTCTCCCGTTCAATCATTCACTCTCCCGCTCACTCATTCACTCTCACGCTCACTCATTCACTCTCACTAATTCACTCTCCCACTCACTCATTCACTCTCCCGCTCACTCATTCACTCTCCCGCTCACTCATTCACTCTCACGCTCACTCATTCACTCTCACGCTCACTCATTCACTCTCACTCATTCACTCACACTCATTCACTCCCACACACAGACACTCTCACTCATTCACTCTCCAGCTCACTCATTCGCTCTCACGCTCACTCATTCACTCTCCCGCTCACTCATTCATCCTCACGCTCACTCCTTCACTCTCACGCTCACTCATTCACTCTCCCGCTCACTCATTCACTCTCACTCATTCACTCTCCCGCTCACTCATTCACTCTCACGCTCAATCATTCACTCTCCCGCTCACTCATTCACTCTCACGCTCACTCATTCACTCTCACGCTCACTCATTCACTCTCACGCTCACTCACAGTTATATGAAGATATAGAGAAAGCGATGATTAAATGTAAATCATCGCAGACCACTATGATAATGGGTTGTTTCAATGCAACAATAGAAAAAAAGAACAGTTATATGAAGATATAGAGAAAGCGATGATTAAATGTAAATCATCGCAGACCACTATGATAATGGGTTGTTTTAATGCAACAATAGAAAAAAAGAACAGTTATATGAAGATATAGAGAAAGCGATGATTAAATGTAAATCATCGCAGACCACTATGATAATGGGTTGTTTTAATGCAACAATAGAAAAAAAGAACAGTTATATGAAGATATAGAGAAAGCGATGATTAAATGTAAATCATCGCAGACCACTATGATAATGGGTTGTTTTAATGCAACAATAGAAAAAAAGAACAGTTATATGAAGATATAGAGAAAGCGATGATTAAATGTAAATCATCGCAGACCACTATGATAATGGGTTGTTTTAATCCATCCATCCATCATGTGCCATGCCGGTAAGCGTGGGCGGTCATGTTCTGCCATCTCACTCGATCAACAGAGTCGTGGATCAGTTCCGTGTTTCTGTCTCGACCATGCCACAAGGCCAAGCCATCCAGATACTTGTTTCTAGGTCTTCCCCTTGGTCTGTTCCCCTCGATCTTACCAGTTGTCACCAAGTTCTCCAAATCATTTCTTCTCATAACATGCCCAAAAAATTGTGACTGTCTACGTCTAATGTCTCTGATCAGTTTACGATCTTCATTTGTTTCTTGAAGGACTTGTTCATTGGTCTTTCTGGCTGTCCATGGTATTCTTTGCATTTTCCTCAGAAACCACATTTCTACAGCCATCAGATGTTTTTCAGCCTGGCTGCTCATTGTCCAAGCTTCACATCCATATAAAAGTACAGGTTCTATGTAGCATCTCAACACTCTTTTTCTCGTTTCAATTGACATCTTTTTATTGGTCAGTATGTTTTTCATCTTGCTAAAGGCTACTTTTGCCATGGCGATCCTTGTTCTAATCTCTTCAAGGCATCTCCCATCAGATGTTATTACTGTTCCGAGATAATTGTACCTATTCACTTGTTGAAGAATATTCCCATTTACTTGTATATTACACTGTGGTATTTCGTTCTTCCTAGTGACGACCATAATCTGTGTCTTTTTACAATTTAATTCTAACCCTTGTTGTTCACTGTGTGTAACAACCGCATCTACTAAATGTTGCAGGTCCTGTTCATTGTCTGCAATCAAGACTGTATCATCTGCATATCTAATGTTATTGATGCATAGTCCCCCAATGTTGATTCCTTCCATATTTTCAATATTTCTGAAAATATTTTCACTGTACAGGGAAAACAGATCTGGAGACATTACACATCCCTGTCTCACACCTCTGTTTTAATGCAACAATAGAAAAAAAGAACAGTTATATGAAGATATAGAGAAAGCGATGATTAAATGTAAATCATCGCAGACCACTATGATAATGGGTTGTTTTAATGCAACAATAGAAAAAAAGAACAATTATATGAAGATATAGAGAAAGCGATGATTAAATGTAAATCATCGCAGACCACTATGATAATGGGTTGTTTCAATGCAACAATAGAAAAAAAGAACAGTTCTATGAAGATATAGAGAAAGCGATGATTAAATGTAAATCATCGTAGACCACTATGATAATGGGTTGTTTTAATGCAACAATAGAAAAAAAGAACAGTTATATGAAGATATAGAGAAAGCGATGATTAAATGTAAATCATCGCAGACCACTATGATAATGGGTTGTTTTAATGCAACAATAGAAAAAAAGAACAGTTATATGAAGATATAGAGAAAGCGATGATTAAATGTAAATCATCGCAGACCACTATGATAATGGGTTGTTTCAATGCAACAATAGAAAAAAAGAACAGTTATATGAAGATATAGAGACAGCGATGATTAAATGTAAATCATCGCAGACCACTATGATAATGGGTTGTTTTAATGCAACAATAGAAAAAAAGAACAGTTATATGAAGATATAGAGAAAGCGATGATTAAATGTAAATCATCGCAGACCACTATGATAATGGGTTGTTTTAATGCAACAATAGAAAAAAAGAACAGTTATATGAAGATATAGAGAAAGTGATGATTAAATGTAAATCATCGCAGACCACTATGATAATGGGTTGTTTCAATGCAACAATAGAAAAAAAGAACAGTTATATGAAGATATAGAGACAGCGATGATTAAATGTAAATCATCGCAGACCACTATGATAATGGGTTGTTTCAATGCAACAATAGAAAAAAACACACATTAAGATTGGCATCATCATCATCATCAAGTGCCGTGCCGGCTGGCGTAGGCGTTCATGGCTCTCCACAGATCTCGGTCACTGGCATACACAAGGGTAATTCGGAATCGGAGAAGGCAATGATAGAGGAGACACTGATTATTGAATACCAGGTGTAAGGGGCGCACTAGACATCTGTAAATCGTTTCTTTACTTATTCAAGTTGTCAAATCCCCCGGATATGAGCGCATGACCGCTACTCACCTTCTGCTCTTAGAAGTTTGATGCTGAGCAGGCAGCATCTGCAGCTTACCTTGTTCCAAAAGTACGGGTCATCCTTTCCTCTGGAGAAAACAAGGCAAGGCCGTGAGAGAGAACATGCTGCATGGGCAACACATGTTCTCTAAATCCATGCCCAGGCATTGTGCTATGGAATTCTAGCTCTAGTTCCAATCCACATATTTTCGTCTGTCAAGACGGCAAGGTGCAAGACGTCTGAGGACGTGGCCAAGTTCTGGTACAGATGAGCACATAGCAGATTGATTACATCCCCGTTCAGAAAGGATTAAAACAAAAATACGTTTCAACCTGTCAAAACGAAATCGCAGCGAACTGTTATAATTATCGCATTCCCGTGATCTGAAAAAGGTGGCAACTTGAAAAGGTAGAAAGAAGAAACGAGAACGCATAATTACACTGAAAGCTTTTAAAAGCTGAACACGAAGTGAAAGAAAAATAGCACGCAACAGCAGAGAATCGTTAAGGTTCTCAAGCAAAAATAGAAGGAGATGAACATAAATTGTAATTATGAACAGACTTTATAACAGAAACCTAAAGAGGTAAATCTGCCTGTAACTCATTCATTGGCACCCGGTGCTCCTGACAGACGATAGTTTGTTACACTGTGCTAAAACACGTAATAACTGCAACCCATTGCGGGACCAGAGTTGAGTCAAGAACCGACATCCTTGCACTCGGAGCATTCCCATAAACGCTCAGCCCTTATTTTCAACAGCCAGCGTAGAGTTCTAATACTAATGGTGCCCGTTGCAATTTAATTATATGTCAGTCTGGCTTGACCTCTGAGTGACGCCTGTCTACCAGATCCTCTGACCACCCCCTGCTGCCGTATTCTCTCCAGGCCATGATAGTCTCTTCTTCTGCATTAGTCACATGCTCCAAGAGAATCTTCACCACATCTGCAACATCATGTAGCAAATCGCCCCTAATGAAGCAGCACCAGCCAATCTGTCTGCCTGTTCATTTCCAACCATACCAGAGTGTCCTGGAGAAAAGATCCAGCGAATGCTCACAACCAGCGACCTCTGAGTCGATGCAAGCCATTCTGCACGAAGCATGCCATTCTTCACGTTTGTCAGCATGCTTTGTGAATCAGTTACATTCACAACATGCGTATACAGTTTATTCTCCAACCAGTGGATAGCTGCAGTAACTGCTTCCATCTCCATTCTCAGACCTGTGGTTGTGGTGTCATATGCCACGATCTCCTTTACTTAACATAGGCCATTTGCATTTGCTATGAATCACCAGGCACTTTTTTGTCGCTTAATACAGAAAATCAGTATAGATAATCACATCGCCAGGACAGGAGTAGTCATGAATTAATTGCTGAATGTCAGCTTCCGTATCACCTGCTAGCTACACTCATTGCCCAATGTGATTATAACCCAACACAAGTCTGAATTTCTATCCAGCACTCTGACCCACTCCTTGCCTCTGCCAATCTTCTCAAGTGGAAACCACTCCCTGATGGTATCATCTGCTTGAGCCATCCATGATCGTCCTCTTAACAACCTGTGGCCCCTGACTGCATCCAGGAATCATACAGGAGGTGTTCCTTGTCCACAGTTACCTTGAGATATGACCTAGCCTGCAACACCTTAAATCTGTCTGCAATGGTCGGTAGCTCCAGGATGTATCGCATACACACTATTGGGGTGTCCCTTGTACACCCCACAATCACTCTCATGGCTTCATTCTGTATGGGCTCTAGTTTCACTAGCTGACTCTTTGAGACGAGTAGGCGGACCGATTGACCGGGCCTGCACCGCTCGGTGGGATATTGGTGCATGATAGGACAGACGTGGTGGCGACCCGTTGGGATCGTGTGCATACTGCAGTAGAAGAGACAGATCAACACGGTCTGGAGAGAATGATGCTGCAGGGAGTGACCAGAGGATTCGGCCGACATTTATAACTAGGAGGAAAGGCCTGACGGACACATCATCCCTTAGTATTGGGACTTTCAGCTGGCTGTTGAAGAGAGGACGGAGCACGTATGCGGATGCCCCGAGTGCTGTGACGTCGATTCTTGACACAACTCAACTCAACTCAGCTCAACTCAACTCAAGTCAACTCAACTCAACAATAATGATAGGACAGAGGCCAGCCTTGAAGCCAATGAACAAGAGTCATACATTTCGACAACACAAGCAAGAGAAGCAATCCATCAAACAGAAAACAAAATAAAAGCTCCAGGGCCAGACAACATAACTACAAAGCTATAGACACCCTTGAGGAATCTGGTCTTGGGATGTTTACAAATCTCCCGAATGACATACACAACACCGGGCGCATCCACACAAACATTTCAAATCGGTTATTACCGTCATTCCACAACAGACCGGATCGATAGATTGTGATAGACATATAATGATTTTACCCCCAGAGTCACGGATAAAAGTTGTTTTATAAATTGTCATAAACAGAACACATAACAACGTAAGACCCGAAATAGGATGACAACAATGTGGATTCGATCGGGGAAATGGCATAAACAATACTTAAACACAGAAGCCTCAAACAATATGTTACAGGATTTATTGCCTGGCATATTTCACTGCATCTCGTCAGGTACATACTGCAGAGTTATATATCATATGAAGAGAATAAATTAATTATACTTCAGCTGAATACTTAAAATGCATAGTTTCTGATACTGTTCGAATTAGGAACATCAGATATTCCCACGGTAATCGCAAATTCAAAATGAAATCTTTCTGTAAGCACACATCTGTATGGAGCAGCCTAATTTCTATTGCCTCAATATATTTGAGCAATCGTGCAATATTTCTGCAGTATGCATCTGGTGCGATGCGGTAAAATATGCCAGGCAATTAATCGTGCAAAATATTATTTGTGGCTTCGTGTTTAAATTCATTGAAAGAATACATTGTTGTGAATAATATATGCATTCTATGAGTAAATAAAAACACAGAGTGTGAAACAGGCCAGCTTTACAAGAACGCAGTCACAAGTAGGAGAATGATATATATATATATATATATATATATATATATATATATATATATATATATATATATATATATATATACTAGCTGACCCGGCCCGGCTTCGCCCAGTCCTTGGTGGGGAGCATCTCATTTAATTCATATAAGTAGTCATATAAGTTCCCGTTCCCGTTACCGACTATCTGTCTGTCTGTCTGTCTGTCTGTCTGTCTGTCTGTCTGTCCGTCCGTCCCTCTCTGTCTGTCTGTCTGCCTGTCTGTCTAATCATTTATTGTTTGCAGTTAGAACAACCTTAGATAAACGAAGACCAACTTACAAAAAGCATTAGAAAGAGCACTTGAAAGATCTTTACATCTTCCCCCAACAATTAACTTGGGTAAATGGAGCGGCGGCAGCAGCATCAGCAGAAGAAGGAAAAGGAGGAGTAGACAACTGCAGCGAAAAGGTGGGTCTGTCTATCTATCTGACCCGGCGTGACTTCGCCCAGCTCCTGGCGGGTAGCGTCTCATTAAATTCATACAATAAAAAAAAGTAACTTAAAAAAATGCCTTTCCACACACCATCCATTATTTTTAATGAAAACGCTTTCTAATCACCTGCATGACTACAGTAACTTCTTAAGCAAAAAAAGATGAGTTACAATGTTATGCATTGTGCATTATTTTTATGAAAACTTTGAAAATACCTTACAGATTGTATCATTATTTATTATAACTTATATGCCGGTACATAACTATGGACAAAGAGTTTATAAATCTTTGAAAACGACGCCACAATATGACTATAAGTTATACAGAAAAGTTATGCCCCTTGAAATAACTTTTATAGAGTTAGGTCCCCTGAGATATATGAAATTACAATGAAAAATGAAAAATGAAATAATACTGGGTAAGCAGGCGATTTCACACTAAAAAAATATTACAGTTGGCAGCTCTGGAATGAAAGAAAGGCGTGTAGAAAATTTCATCTCAATCGGATGGACCGTTCGCGAGCGCATAAAGGACAGACGGACAGACAGACAGACAGACAGACAGACAGACGGAGATCCTAATTTATATATAAGATATATATATATATATATATATATATATATATATATATATATATATATATATATATATATATATATATATATATATATATATATATATATATATATAAACTAACAACTAGAAAAATGTGGATAATTTAACACATATATGAAGCAGAAGCCGGGCTCCGTAACCCCATATTTCATTCCATCATGTGCCATGCCCGTAAGCGTGGACAGTCATGTTCTGCCATCTCACTCGATCACCAGAGTCGTGGATCAGCTCCGTGTTTCTGTCTCGACCATGCCACTGGCCACGCAATCCAGGTATTTACTTCTCGGTCTTCCCCTAGGTCTCTTCCCTTCGATCTTGCCAGTTGTCACCAAGTTCTCCAATTCATATCTTCTCATAACATGTCCAAAAAATTGTGACTGTCTGCGTCTAATATCTCTAATCAGTTTATGATCTTCATTTGTTTCTTGAAGGACTTGCTCATTGGTTTTTCTGTTTGTCCGTGGTATTCTTTGCATTTTCCCCAGAAACCACATTTCCACAGCCATATGATGTTTTTCAGCTTGACTGCTTGTTGTCCACGCTTCACATCCATATAAAAGTACAGGTTCTATGTAGCATCTCAACACTCTTTTTCTCAAGAATCCCGTATACCCGGGTTCAAAACACAGCGATGCTGGTTTTTTTTTTTTTTCGAAAAAGGTATAGGAGCCGGTCGTTCAGAAAACAATGACAAACTGAGTTGAGTGAAGAAACGACATCAAGGCACTCAGGACATTCCCATACGTGATCCGTCCCCTCGTTCAACAGCCAGCGAAGAGTCATACTACTAATCGTTCCCACCGCTATCTGATTAAATGTTCTCCTGGTTTTCCCTGTCTGTTTTGAGATTCTTCCAGAACCCCTGCCGATCCTCCGCAATCTCATTCTTTCCACATATGGGTTCTCAATCTGTTCCTCCGCCTTCTCCACCTGGTCCCACAAGCGTACGACCACCCCCCCCCCCCCCCTGCCATAGGCAAACTACCACCAAGAGGTGCATTCCCTGCTAGCCTAATAATGACAAATTTCTGAACGTAAAAACTTGCTCAGGAATCACGAACAGCAAAAATGCTGGGGTTGACTGCTACGTACTGTGAAGGACATGCAATTAATTTATAAAAATAAAGTAGACAGTGACATGAATGTATTAATAGGCATATTATACATGCATCTCGGCAGGTACATACTGCAGAAATCACACACCATAAACTAAAGTAATTAGATAAATCATTCCAGCTGAAACATACAGCACGCATATTATTTTGGGTATAAAAGAAGACAACGGTGACATTCGGGGCTATAAACAGCTCGGAATTCTGAGGTAATTAGGAACGTTTTTTTCCGATTTTTATTTTCTCTTCATTGCTTTCATTTTTTCATCTTTTTATTCTTCTCATTCTGTCGTCACGTCATAATGTAGTCACAGGAGATCTCCGTAACTATATGTTGTGTTTTGTGTATGTGTTTGTTTGCTGATGAAGGCTAATCGCAGCAACGTCCTGTATGTGTCGTAATTTTGTTATGTAAAGCTGCACTTCTTTGTGTAATTTTATATTGTTTACATATTATGTCAGCATGTACTTGACGAGATGCAGCGAAATATGCTAGGTAATAAATAGTACAATCTATTGTTTGTGTCTTCGTTATTCAAATCCACTACAGGAAAACATTGTTTTGAATCAGACTTCATGTTCTTCCCAAATCACTGAGTTGTTAATGTGACCGACGTCTGTTAGAACAACAATAGAAAGGCATCAATGGCAACCAGAACAAGAGTGTTGAAGTGCTACTAGAACCTGTGTTTTTTGTATGGATGTGAGACGATGACATTGAGCAGACAAGCTGAAAAACATCTATCATCATCATCATCATCATCATCATCATCATCAGCATCATCATCATCATCATCATCATCATCATCATCATCCACTTCTGCCATCAAGCGTCGTGGGGAGGAATAATTTGCGTTCCAGCGCCCGGTGGGCGGCACTGGATAGTGTCATTTCGTGTGATTGTACAATGTATTTGATGTCGTCAATCCATTTTCTTCTTGGACGTCCTCTTGGTCTTGTCGCAGATGAGCTTAGATGTAAGGCCAGTGATGGTAGTTGTTGGCTGTGGAAATGTGGTTTCTGAGGAAAATGCAAAGAATACCATGGACAGATATAAAAATACATGAAAACTCCAAACTAATTAGAGAAATTAGACGTTGACAGTTTGGGCACGTTATTTGAAGAAATACTGTCAAGATTGAAGGGGAAGGAACAAGCGGAAGGCAGAGAAGTAAATACCTGGATGGCTTGGCCACGCGGCATGGTCGAGACAAGAAGACTGAGCAGATCCACGACACGGATGATCGTGTAAGATGACGAAACGTGATCGCCTACGCTTATCAGCATGGCACATGATGATAATGAAGATGTTAATTTCCAAGACTTAATGCTGTTTTTTATTGTTTTATTCGATGTCGAAATCTTTCAGAATGTCAGTATTTTCTTGGTCCTTGTTATTAAGAACTTTTCTGTACAAATTTGTTCAAAAGAATGAATCTTCTTGTTCATTGATTGGGAAATGCGCCATAAAAAAACGTTCGTATGCAGTCATAAAAAGATGCGTATTCCCAGAAGCTTTACTTCAATGTGTGTGCTAGTATTAGAGTCGATTCTTTTAACTGATTAACCTCTACGTTTAATGAGTCGTCGACTGGCTTCTCTGGCATATTGTAAAATATGGAGACAAGATTAAAGTTAGTTGCATAACCTTTACAGGACGTCGCAGTCAACCCCATCATTTTTGGCTGTTTGTGTTTTTTTTTGGTGCAAATTTACTTTAAGTAGTTTGCCATTGCGTTCTGAACGACCGGCACGCATACCATGGTAATTGGTATGTATCAGCGCGAGGCGGTCTGTTTCTAAATCGCCCGCAGCTGTCTTTCTAACGCGGTATGCGGGGTTACGATTGGCGTCCGAAACGCCTTCGCAACGTATCCAGAGACAATGTACACATAAATAATAGCACCATACATAGGAAGACAGTTTGACAGAACTAACAACAAAACAAATACAATGGCAAGAAATACTGCAAGCATCTGATTCCCACAAAGAAAGATAGCTGCGAACACCCACGTTGTCGCCCATGAAATCAATAAGGCAAGCGCTTCGCCAGCGCACGCAAAAGCTCCAAGTACGTTTCCAAGCATCCGGCTACTCGCACGGTCTCCGGGCAGCAGTTCTTCACCAGCCGGTTCGGCACACGGCTGCGGAAACTTCAAAAGATTTGTCGGAATTCCTTCGAGAAGTAGCCACACAATGACTATACGTGAACTCTCGGACGCGGAAACTATCTATAATTCACATCTTCCGTTATCTTGTGTGAATTCTGTGTGAAGTATTGTAATCATAAAGGAAACATTCCATACAACCATACAAGTAGATAAAACACATTTGCACGCACATATATTGATTAAAATTTCTAAATTTCTAAATACATTCGATTTAAAAGAAATAATCAGTATTTGTATGCTATTGTTACAAAATGCATCATTATTGTATGCCCACAAACCGAATAAGTTCCTGGTAAAAAGTATATATTGTTATTACGGAGACATAGCTAATTGGTTTTTGTAACGAAGACAGTATTTTACTGGATAGCCCAAGATGAAAAGAGCGCATACAGCAATAGTTTTCGCAGTTGTTATATGACATTGGAGTTATGCTCCTGGAAGGACAACAAACACAATAATTTCATGTGTTAGTTAGCGTGTCATCTTCGTGTTAATTCTTGTGGAAACAACACAACTCCAGAGGAAGAATAACAAACTATCGTGCCGTGTGTTGGCTATATCAGGTTGTGTTAACACTAATGTACAGTTTAAGCCAACGGTAACTCTGTGGTAGCTACTGTGTTTAATGAATGCTTCTATAATAACACTGGAGAAAGACAATAACATAAATAACAATAACATATCCTGCCACAGTGTTTAATAAATTAGCGCAATGCTAACATTTGTGCAAAAACAAAAGTAACAGTTTGGTTTTCTAATCTCAGTTTGGCGTGAATACTTAACAGCTAAATTATCGAACTCTTTTCCCACCCCATTTGTGGAGATTGTTCAGTGTTAACTTTGTGGAAATCAGCACACCAAGCAAGGAGAAGTAGTCAATAGTGCAACTAATGCAGGAGCAGACTTACTCCTCACAAAAGGCTCGAAAACAAACAAGATATTTTCTAATTGCACCTATATTTCTGGCCAAGAATTGACAGATACTGGCTTAATATCTTGAACTAAAGGATTTTCGGAATTGATATCGCCCAACCAGCGTTGACATTCACGGAGGATTATTAGTCTACACCGTAGTGGTATCGAATACTTACATCTGACTTAATTCTCTCACTCTCGGATATGCGCTGATTTATCTAGTCCTGGCCTGTGGTTATTTGTGACTTAATTGTGTCATTGCGGTCAAATCAGCAGACACCTGGTGCGCTATTCCCACGTTTCATTGCTGCCAGTCAACTCTTCTAGAATGCCAGTTTCAGGTAATATATTACGCCTTAATTAAATTTTATCTAAAAAAATGCTATCTTAACTAATTAGACATTGGCATGGCCGAAAGGATAAAAGCGCTCGCTCTTAAACTTTCGGCCCACAGATGGTGGAGTATTAGGTTCAGTCCTTACACTGCATTAAGTTAGACTTAAACTTCCGACCCACAGATGGTGGAGTATTAGGTTCAAACCTTACACTGCATTAAGTTAGACTTAAACTTTCTGCCCACAGATGGTGGGGTATTAGGTTCAATCCTTACACTGCAGTAAGTTAGACTTAAACTTTCTGCTCACAGATGGTGGAGTATTAGGTTCAATCCTTACACTGCATTAAGTTAGACTTACAACGTCGACTTCTCTTGTCAGAAGGCAATCACAAACTTCTGAGCGTAAAATTGAGTAAAATATCAACCTGGGATTGATCATACAGGACATGCAACACGTTGCAATTTTTTCCCCCGCGTTTCCATCCTGTTTCAGGATATTGCGGTCAACATCAGCATCTTTCAGCTGTATGTTGATTCCTAGGCTAGATTACGCTCATCAGCACGCCACGACTTTCTGAGCGACCGGCTCCGTACTCTCATAAGTGACTGGCACGACTCCAACCGCTTTCAGTTCTCGTGCGCTCACGTCAACCACGAGAGTATTCTAGGTTACAGAAAAAGCTGCTAACCCCTCAGCCAGGGAGACCGGCATCATGTTGTAATTAACTAATTAATGTGTAAACATGCCACGATCCTCTCACACGCATTCAGTTGTGTTGGCTACACGATGCAACACCCATATGTATATACCCCACCGGCACTCAGTGGTCATGTGGTCAGTCTCACACCAGCACATTTAACTTCCAACGACATTTCGTGGTACTATATTTTTCTCTTTCTGCTGGTCTGCTGATTGTCCATTTTCCCCAACCACAAGAGCGTTTTTGTCGGAGACTCATGGGGATCGTCGTTGGAGCTACCGAGTTCGTGCTTTGTGCGACGCTTTCCGTGCTGCGGAAAGAGACTGAGCCATATGGGATACAAACCCAGTACAATGAAGTCGACCCTGTCGATTTTTAAGCGACTTTTTGTTTTCACATCCACATAACTGTATAGGTTCTATTTAGCCTTTCAAGACTTTCCCTCAGCATTTGACATGTTTATCCTGAAACAATATGTCCCATTAGTAAATTTAAACACAAACACAATAAATACAAGATTGCACGATTTCTTGCCTGGCATGTTCCGCTGCATTTTCTCTGGTGTATACTGCAGTAGTACATATGACTTTAGGTGGAATAATGAATGATACCTTTGCTGAAATATGATGTGCGTCATCGCTGACCTTGCGCGAATACGTAGACCGTTATACCCATAAACGCTTAGCTGGAAGTCCTTCTGTTTAGATAGTAACGGCTGGAATCGACCAATATATAATGGTTCAATATATTTGAGCAAGCGATTATTGTTCGTAGAGTACAGTATACAAACTGCGGATTGTTTATTGACTGTGTGACTGCTAATTAGCGAATGTTCTGTGATGGCGCAATTCCACTTTATATGACCTGTCAACTGCACAGTTATACCAGAAGAAAGATTAACCTTCTTTCCCACCCACACTGGTTTATGTTTGGGTACTCGATTTACTAATTGTCTTTACGCTCTTCCTATATAAGTCTCTTGACACTCACACACATATATCTCGCATATCCTTTACAGGACATTGCAGTCAACACCAGCATTTTTCAGCTGCTGTTGATGTTTTGTCAAGTTTACGTTCAGTAGTTTACCATTGCCAGCTCACCTGGCCTAGGGGTGTAACGTCTCTCTCCGTGATCCCGTTTACTCTCGTGAGTGGTGTGACGTACGGCGAGAATCTGTAGGGGTTCTGGCCGTGGCCGCGACTTACGGGGTATGTGGGCCGGTCGTTCAGAAAGCAATGACAAACTACTGAGCGTAATCTTGCCAAGAAATCAACAATCAGCTGAAAAATGCAGATGTTGACAGCGATGTCCTGTAATGGATATGCAAAAAAAAAAAAAAAAGTTTACCATTGCTTTCTGAACGACCGGTTCACATACCTCCGTAAGTAACCAGCGTGACGCGATCCGCTGCCGAATATCGCGCAGCTGTGTTTCGTACGTGGATATACGGGATTACGAACCACGTCCTTAACGCCTTCACCAGGGAGACAGCCTGAGTGTGTGTATGTGTGTGTGTGTGTGTGTTGTGTGTGAGTATGCGTGCGCGCGCGTGTGTGTTTGATTCTGTGTGTACATTATTATGGTGTCCCGGTAGCGCTGTGGCTAGTAAGCTAGCCTGTCTACCCGGTTGTCATGTATTCGAGTCCACATGGTGTTTTGATGAACCTACGATAAAGGGTCGACCCTGTCTACACACAGGTGCCGGGACATGCACTGGCAATTAAAGACAGCGTCTAGGACTGTGGATCTCAACCTTTTTTGGCCCATGCCCCCTTTACCATATATTCAGAGCGTCATCCCCCCCCCCCCACGTTCCAATTTCCTCGCTATAAATCCCCCATCCTTACACAGTATACATAAAAATGGAAGCTAAATTTAATAACACACACTAGAACAAATCTAGACATCTACATAAAACGTGATTTGCGGGTCTACTTACGTTAAAAACGAATTTCATTAGGGCGAGAAGTACAGAACGGTAAAATTTAGAGGGAAAAACAATATAAAGTAACTGGGTTCTTGTATTAATGTGATCTTGAAATAATCTTAATCCCCCCCCCCCACACACACACACACACTGGGGGGGGGGGGAGAGAATTTCCCACCGGTTGAGAACCACTGGTCTAGGGTATTGACATCACCCATGGTGTGTGGCTTGGTCTAGGAGAATAGCACCATATACCCGAAAGCCGTGGTAGCCGTGGCTAGACACTCGCCTGCCGTGGTAGCCGTGGCTAGACACTCGCCTGCCGTGGTAGCCGTGGCTAGACACTCGCCTGCCGTGGTAGCCGTGGTTAGACACTCGCCTGCCGTGGTAGCCGTGGCTAGACACTCGCCTGCCGTGGTAGTCGTGGCTAGACACTCGCCCGCCGTGGTAGCCGTGGCTAGACACTCGCCTGCCGTGGTAGCCGTGGCTAGACACTCGCCCGCCGTGGTAGCCGTGGCTAGACACTCGCCCGCCGTGGTAGCCGTGGCTAGACACTCGCCCGCCGTGGTAGCCGTGGCTAGACACTCGCCTGCCCATTCCCTGCTCCTGGTTCTTTTTGTTTGCGCTCGCTCGCTTTGAACTCAAGCGTAGTTCATACACACTACTTCCAGTAGTGCTGGACTGAAGTTTGCGTGTGGATTAGCTTTTCATATTAGCAGTGTCCCTCGCCATCAGGCGAAACCACTCCGACTAAGAGGTTCTTGTAATTTACGTCCTCAAGTCAAGGACGAGAAGTCAACATTTTAGTCAACTTTCAGGTGTAGGGTTGAACCTCTTACTTCGGCATCACCAAACCGGATGTTTAAGAACACGCGTTCTTATCCATTCGGCCATGCCGACCTGTGCTCCTGGGCCTGAACTTCCATCTAGCATTCATTCATTCATTCATTCATTCATTTCGTAGCATGTCCTTTGCAGAACCTCTCTCCCTTAATAACCTTCCGGAAAACTTCTCGACCACAAGCAATCAATGGTGGTGGTGGTGGGGGGGGGGGGGGGGGGGGAAGAGGGGGTGGTGGGGTGTGGGGGAGGGGGGAGGGGGGAACCGTTGAGGCCACTAAGACAATTACATAAATAAACACATATAGTATTATTTGGCGCTCACAGAAGGAAAAGAAGGAAGTAGATTCTAGAAGACGCACTAGACAACATAAAATTTGAAAGCTATAATAGTTACCGACCGGGATCGAACCTGTCGCCTGCAAATGACGACGGCGCCTCGCTGCAGGAACAAGTGTACTTCGACGCACGACCAACTAGAGCAGTGTTTCCCAACCTTTGTTGTGCTATGCCCCACCTAAGCCTTTCTAAAATTCTTATGCCCCTCCCCCCCCCAAATCCCCCCCCCCCCCAACATATGCATCATTTCTAGTATTCAAAAATTGAAATGTTCACTAAAGAAACTTGAATTTTTTTTATTTTACAAGGGCCAGAGCCGCCCCTCTCTCTCTCTCTCTCTCTCTCTCTCTCTCTCTCTCTCTCTCTCTCTCTCTCTCTCTCTCTCTCTCTCTCTCTCTCTCTCTGTCTCTCTCTCTCTCTCTCTCTCTCTCTCTCTCTCCCCCCCCCCCCCCAGGTCCGCGTCCCTGTGTGTCGGTTGTGTTGGGTGAATTTTTTTTTTTTGGGGGGGGGGGGGGGGGGTTTGGCGGTTACCCCAGACAAGCTGATTCTCCCGCCTCCCCCTTTTTTTTTGTGTGTGTGGACCTTTAGTCTCACTGTGAGCTATTGCCCACAGTTGTCCACCAGGCCCACATCTAAGGTGAAGATATGTCATGAGTTTTTATTTGATCATCCCGGCCCCCGACCAGACCAGGCGCACTACTGCGGGGAGAGCAACAAATGCACCCGATCCTAGCAAAAAGACCGATAGGTGTTAGAAAGAAATCACTGGGAAATTATTGAGCAAACACAGTAAGTAAATTTTCAAAACATATAATGGAGAACTGAAATTCAAGTACAAAATAATTTTAATGAAAGATTTTCCTATATTATTTTAATTATTAGTAATTTTAGATAATATATATACAGACCTACAAGCACTTGGAATCAACGACTGGCAAGAGAAGGTCAACCAGAGAGACGAATGGAGACGGATTGTATCTGCAGCAAAGAACCTCAATGGCTCGGAATGCTGAAGAAGAAGAAGAAGAAGAAGAAGAAGAAGAAGAAGAAGAAGAAGAAGAAGAAGAAAAAGAAGAAGAAGAAGAAGGAGGAGGAGGAGAAGGAAGAGGAGGGAGGAGGAGGAGGAGAAGGAGAAGAAGAAGAAAAGAAGAAGAGAAGAAGAAGAAGAAGAAGAAGAAGAAGAAGAAGAAGAAGAAGAAGAAGAAGAAGAAGAAGAAGAAGAAGGAAGAAGGAGGAGGAGGAGGAGGAGGAGGAGGAGGAGGAGGAGGAGGAAGGAGGAGGAGGAGGAGGAGGAGGAGGAGAAGAAGAAGAAGAAGAAGAAGAAAGAAGAAGAAGAAGAAGAAGAAGAAGAAGAAGAAGAAGAAGAAGAAGAAGAAGAAGAAGAAGAGATCCTTGCGCTTGATGCTTGCTGCAAAGAGATTTTATATCAGGTTTTAGTTAACTTCAGTCTCAAGTCT
>OY992881.1:10281638-10326638 GCA_963921405.1 Cepaea hortensis
ACTAACTAACTAACTAACTAACTAACTAACTAACTAACTAACTAACTAACTAACTAACTAACTAACTAACTAACTAACTAACTAACTAACTAACTAACTAACTAACTAACTAACTAACTAACTAACTAACTAACTAACTAACTAACTAACTAACTAACTAACTAACTAACTAACTAACTAACTAACTAACTAACTAACTAACTAACTAACTAACTAACTAACTAACTAACTAACTAACTAACTAACTAACTAACTAACTAACTAACTAACTAACTAACTAACTAACTAACTAACTAACTAACTAACTAACTAACTAACTAACTAACTAACTAACTAACTAACTAACTAACTAACTAACTAACTAACTAACTAACTAACTAACTAACTAACTAACTAACTAACTAACTAACTAACTAACTAACTAACTAACTAACTAACTAACTAACTAACTAACTAACTAACTAACTAACTAACTAACTAACTAACTAACTAACTAACTAACTAACTAACTAACTAACTAACTAACTAACTAACTAACTAACTAACTAACTAACTAACTAACTAACTAACTAACTAACTAACTAACTAACTAACTAACTAACTAACTAACTAACTAACTAACTAACTAACTAACTAACTAACTAACTAACTAACTAACTAACTAACTAACTAACTAACTAACTAACTAACTAACTAACTAACTAACTAACTAACTAACTAACTAACTAACTAACTAACTAACTAACTAACTAACTAACTAACTAACTAACTAACTAACTAACTAACTAACTAACTAACTAACTAACTAACTAACTAACTAACTAACTAACTAACTAACTAACTAACTAACTAACTAACTAACTAACTAACTAACTAACTAACTAACTAACTAACTAACTAACTAACTAACTAACTAACTAACTAACTAACTAACTAACTAACTAACTAACTAACTAACTAACTAACTAACTAACTAACTAACTAACTAACTAACTAACTAACTAACTAACTAACTAACTAACTAACTAACTAACTAACTAACTAACTAACTAACTAACTAACTAACTAACTAACTAACTAACTAACTAACTAACTAACTAACTAACTAACTAACTAACTAACTAACTAACTAACTAACTAACTAACTAACTAACTAACTAACTAACTAACTAACTAACTAACTAACTAACTAACTAACTAACTAACTAACTAACTAACTAACTAACTAACTAACTAACTAACTAACTAACTAACTAACTAACTAACTAACTAACTAACTAACTAACTAACTAACTAACTAACTAACTAACTAACTAACTAACTAACTAACTAACTAACTAACTAACTAACTAACTAACTAACTAACTAACTAACTAACTAACTAACTAACTAACTAACTAACTAACTAACTAACTAACTAACTAACTAACTAACTAACTAACTAACTAACTAACTAACTAACTAACTAACTAACTAACTAACTAACTAACTAACTAACTAACTAACTAACTAACTAACTAACTAACTAACTAACTAACTAACTAACTAACTAACTAACTAACTAACTAACTAACTAACTAACTAACTAACTAACTAACTAACTAACTAACTAACTAACTAACTAACTAACTAACTAACTAACTAACTAACTAACTAACTAACTAACTAACTAACTAACTAACTAACTAACTAACTAACTAACTAACTAACTAACTAACTAACTAACTAACTAACTAACTAACTAACTAACTAACTAACTAACTAACTAACTAACTAACTAACTAACTAACTAACTAACTAACTAACTAACTAACTAACTAACTAACTAACTAACTAACTAACTAACTAACTAACTAACTAACTAACTAACTAACTAACTAACTAACTAACTAACTAACTAACTAACTAACTAACTAACTAACTAACTAACTAACTAACTAACTAACTAACTAACTAACTAACTAACTAACTAACTAACTAACTAACTAACTAACTAACTAACTAACTAACTAACTAACTAACTAACTAACTAACTAACTAACTAACTAACTAACTAACTAACTAACTAACTAACTAACTAACTAACTAACTAACTAACTAACTAACTGACTGACTGACTGACTGACTGACTGACTGACTGACTGACTGACTGACTGACTGACTGACTGACTGACTGACTGACTGACTGACTCACTCACTCACTCACTCACTCACTCACTCACTCACTCACTGACTGACTGACTGACTGACTGACTGACTGACTGACTGACTGACTGACTGACTGACTGACTGACTGACTGACTAACTAACTAACTAACTAAATAACTAACTAACTGACTAACCTGCTACTGAATGAATGACCTGGAGTTTGGGGTCCGATATTAGTTCAATAGTTGTTTGAGTAAGTGCTGATGGCGCTAATAGATCGTCCAGGAGAAACACTTATATGTAAGGATTTCTTGGAGTTTCCAAATGCCCTGTCAGTGTATCTTTGATGCACATCCTTCTGGCATGATTCAACACTGTACCTTCTAGGTCACGTGCGTTCTGCAGAGATGGGAAGCTGTGGACATTTAAGTTCTAGTCCTTCCTTGTTTCTTTGCCGTACACTCATCTGTGTGTACACTATCTTTGTGTACACCCATTGTTGCCGTACACTCATCTGTGTGTACACTATCTTTGTGTACACCCATTGTTGCCGTACACTCATCTGTGTGTATACACTATCTTTGTGTACACCCATTGTTGCCGTACACTCATCTGTGTGTACACCATCTTTGTGTACACCCATTGTTGCCGTACACTCATCTGTGTGTATACCCATTGTTGCCGTACACTCATCTGTGTGTACACTATCTTTGTGTACACCCACTGTTGCCGTACACTCATCTGTGTGTACACCCATTGTTGCCGTACACTCATCTGTGTGTACACCCATTGTTGCCGTACACTCATCTGTGTGTACACCCATTGTTGCCGTACACTCATCTGTGTGTACACCCATTGTTGCCGTACACTCATCTGTGTGTACACCCACTGTTGCCGTACACTCATCTGTGTGTACACCCACTGTTGCCGCACACTATCTTTGTGTACACCCAGTGTTGCCGTACACTCATCTGTGCGTACACCCACTGTTGCCGTACACTCATCTGTGTGTACACCCACTGTTGCCGTACACTCATCTGTGTGTACACCCACTGTTGCCATACACTATCTTTGTGTACACCCATTGTTGCCGTACACTATCTTTGTGTACACCCACTGTTGCCATACACTGTCTTTGTGTACACCCACTGTTGCCATACACCCATCTGTGCGTACACTATCTTTGTGTACACCCACTGTTGCCGTACACTCATCTGTGTGTACACCCACTGTTGCCGTACACTCATCTGTGTGTACACCCACTGTTGCAGTACACTATCTTTGTGTACACCCACTGTTGCCGTACACTATCTTTGTGTACACCCACTGTTGCCGTACACTATCTTTGTGTACACCCACTGTTGCCGTACACTATCTTTGTGTACACCCACTGTTGCCGTACACTCATCTGTGTGTACACCCACTGTTACCGTACACTCATCTGTGTGTACACCCACTGTTGCCGTACACTCATCTGTGTGTACACCCACTGTTGCCGTACACTCATCTGTGTGTACACGCACTGTTGCCGTACACTATCTTTGTGTACACCCACTGTTGTCGTACACTCATCTGTGTGTACACCCACTGTTGCCATACACTCATCTGTGCGTACACTATCTTTGTGTACACCCACTGTTACCGTACACTATCTTTGTGTACACCCACTGTTGCCGTACACTCATCTGTGTGTACACCCACTGTTCCCGTACACTCATCTGTGTGTACACCCACTGTTGCCGTACTCTCGTCTGTGTGTACACCCACTGTTGCCGTACACTCATCTGTGTGTACACACACTATTGCCGTACACTCATCTGTGTGTACACCCACTGTTGCCGTACACTCATCTGTGTGTACACCCACTGTTGCCGTACACTCATCTGTGTGTACACCCACTGTTGCCGTACACTTATCTGTGTGTACACCCACTGCTGCCATACACTATCTTTGTGTACACCAACTGTTGCCGTACACTATCTTTGTGTACACCCACTGTTGCCATACACTATCTTTGTGTACACCCACTGTTACCGTACACTCATCTGTGTGTACACCCACTGTTGCCGTACACTCATCTGTGTGTACACCCACTGTTGCCGTACACTCATCTTTGTGTACACCCACTGTTACCGTACACTATCTTTGTGTACACCCACTGTTGCCGTACACTCATCTGTGTGTACACCCACTGTTACCGTACACTATCTTTGTGTACACCCACTGTTACCGTACACTCATCTGTGTGTACACCCACTGTTACCGTACACTATCTTTGTGTACACCCACTGTTGCCGTACACTCATCTGTGTGTACACCCACTGTTACCGTACACTCATCTGTGTGTACACCCACTGTTACCGTACACTATCTTTGTGTACACCCACTGTTGCCGTACACTCATCTGTGTGTACACCCACTGTTGCCGTACACTCATCTGTGTGTACACCAACTGTTGCCGTACACTCATCTGTGTGTACACCCACTGTTGCCGTACACTATCTGTGTGTACACCCACTGTTGCCGTACACTCATCTGTGTGTACACCCAGTGTTGCCGTACACTCATCTGTGTGTACACCCACTGTTGCCGTACACTCATCTGTGTGTACACCCACTGTTGCCGTACACTCATCTGTGTGTACACCCACTGTTGCCGTACACTCATCTGTGTGTACACCCACTGTTGCCGTACACTCATCTGTGTGTACACCCACTGTTGCCGTACACTCATCTGTGTGTACACCCACTGTTGCCGTACACTCATCATGTGTGTACACCCACTGTTGCCGTACACTCATCTGTGTGTACACCCACTGTTGCCGTACACTCATCTGTGTGTACACCCACTGTTGCCGTACACTCATCTGTGTGTACACCCACTGTTGCCGTACACTCATCTGTGTGTACACCCACTGTTGCCATACACTATCTTTGTGTACACCCATTGTTGCCGTACACTATCTTTGTGTACACCCACTGTTGCCATACACTATCTTTGTGTACACCCACTGTTGCCATACACTGTCTTTGTGTACACCCACTGTTGCCATACACTATCTTTGTGTACACCCACTGTTGCCATACACCCATCTGTGCGTACACTATCTTTGTGTACACCCACTGTTATCGTACACTCATCTGTGTGTACACCCACTGTTGCCGTACACTCATCTGTGTGTACACCCACTGTTGCCGTACACTCATCTGTGTGTACACCCACTGTTGCAGTACACTATCTTTGTGTACACCCACTGTTGCCGTACACTATCTTTGTGTACACCCACTGTTGCCGTACACTATCTTTGTGTACACCCACTGTTGCCGTACACTATCTTTGTGTACACCCACTGTTGCCGTACACTCATCTGTGTGTACACCCACAGTTACCGTACACTCATCTGTGTGTACACCCACTGTTGCCGTACACTCATCTGTGTGTACACCCACTGTTGCCGTACACTCATCTGTGTGTACACCCACTGTTGCCGTACACTATCTTTGTGTACACCCACTGTTGCCGTACACTCATCTGTGTGTACACCCACTGTTGCCATGCACTCATCTGTGCGTACACTATCTTTGTGTACACCCACTGTTACCGTACACTATCTTTGTGTACACCCACTGTTGCCGTACACTCATCTGTGTGTACACCCACTGTTGCCGTACACTCATCTGTGTGTACACCCACTGTTGCCGTACTCTCATCTGTGTGTACACCCACTGTTGCCGTACTCTCATCTGTGTGTACACACACAATTGCCGTACACTCATCTGTGTGTACACCCACTGTAGCCGTACACTCATCTGTGTGTACACCCACTGTTGCCGTACACTCATCTGTGTGTACACCCACTGTTGCCGTACACTCATCTGTGTGTACACCCACTGTTGCCATACACTATCTTTGTGTACACCCACTGTTGCCGTACACTATCTTTGTGTACACCCACTGTTGCCATACACTATCTTTGTGTACACCCACTGTTACCGTACACTCATCTGTGTGTACACCCACTGTTGCCGTACACTCATCTGTGTGTACACCCACTGTTGCCACACACTCATCTGTGTGTACACCCACTGTTGCCGTACACTATCTTTGTGTACACCCACTGTTGCCGTACACTCATCTGTGTGTACACCCACTGTTGCCATACACTCATCTGTGCGTACACTATCTTTGTGTACACCCACTGTTACCGTACACTATCTTTGTGTACACCCACTGTTGCCGTACACTCATCTGTGTGTACACCCACTGTTACCGTACACTATCTTTGTGTACACCCACTGTTGCCGTACACTCATCTGTGTGTACACCCACTGTTACCGTACACTATCTTTGTGTACACCCACTGTTGCCGTACACTCATCTGTGTGTACACCCACTGTTACCGTACACTCATCTGTGTGTACACCCACTGTTACCGTACACTATCTTTGTGTACACCCACTGTTGCCGTACACTCATCTGTGTGTACACCCACTGTTACCGTACACTCATCTGTGTGTACACCCACTGTTACCGTACACTATCTTTGTGTACACCCACTGTTACCGTACACTCATCTGTGTGTACACCCACTGTTACCGTACACTATCTTTGTGTACACCCACTGTTGCCGTACACTCATCTGTGTGTAAACCCACTGTTGCCGTACACTCATCTGTGTGTACACCCACTGTTACCGTACACTATCTTTGTGTACACCCACTGTTGCCGTACACTCATCTGTGTGTACACCCACTGTTGCCATACACTCATCTGTGCGTACACTATCTTTGTGTACACCCACTGTTACCGTACACTCATCTGTGCGTACACTCATCATATCGGCGTTGTGGTGAAGGGGATACTAACGCGATTCGCAATCCCGCATTCCGAGTTCGACAACAGCTGCGGGCAATTTGGAAGCAGAGCGCATTGATGATTTTGTTTTCATACAATGGTATAAGTTTATGTCTACAGAAAGAACTAATGAACGTAAATTTGCCAAGAAATCACAAACAGTCAAAAATGCTATGGTTGATTTCAATTTCTGGTAACAGATATGCAACTAATTTCCCATCTTTTGATGGCGCAATCCTCCCAACGTCTGGTATGTTTGTCTAGAAAGGGCAAGGTGTGGTTGTCTTCATGTTTCCGCCACAAAGAAGATGTTTCTATGTACCTGGTTCATGGTGGCATTGCTCGCTGCTTGTTGTTGATCTGTAGTATATTGCTGCTTGTTGTATATCTTGTTGCTGCTTGGATATCTGCAGATTTGTTTTCTTGTAGGTGTGCCACAAAGATGACAGCTAGAATAGGACCTACACGACTCCCAAATCCCATTCTCTCAGTGTTGAGGAAAGTGACATCTGATAGAAGCAGTGTGTAGCTGTGGTTGTCTGTTTAATGTCGGCGTCGGCAACCCTAGATTACTTTCTTCTCTTCTGGATGTTCGCATATAATATTCGGGATTGTTACATGATCGCCTCCCCGTCGCTAGTTAGTTAGCTAGTTAGTTATCTAGTTAGATAACTAATTAGTTAGCTAGTTAGTTAATTAGCTAGTTAGTTAGTTAGTTAGTTAGTTAGTTAGTTAGATAACTAAGTAGTTAGCTTGTTAGTTAGCTTGTTAGTTAGCCAATTATGTAGTTAATTAGTTAGTTAGTTAGCTAGTTAGTTAGTTAGTTAGCTAGTTAGTTAGCTAGTTAGATAGCTAGTTAGTTAGCTAGTTAGTTAGCCAGTTAGTTAGTTAGCTAGTTAGTTAGCTAGTTAATTAGTTAGTTAGTTAGCTAGTTAGTTAGCTAGTTAGTTAGCTAGTTAGATAGCTAAGTAGTTAGCTTGTTAGTTAGCTTGTTAGTTAGAGAATTATGTAGTTAATTAGTTAGTTAGTTAGCTAGTTAGTTAGCTAGTTAGTTAGCTAGTTAGATAGCTAAGTAGTTAGCTTGTTAGTTAGCTTGTTAGTTAGCCAATTATGTAGTTAGTTAGTTAGTTAGTTAGCTAGTTAATTAGCTAGTTATTTAATTAGCTAGTTAGTTAGCTAGTTAGATAGCTAAGTAGTTAGCTTGTTAGTTAGCTTGTTAGTTAGCCAATTATGTAGTTAATTAGTTAGTTAGTTAGTTAGTTAATTATTTAGTTAGTTAGTTAGTTAATTAGTTAGTTAATCTGTTGGGGTATAAACCTAGCACTCTATACACGTCCATACGTGCACAGATCCTTCCCCTCCCCATCAAACATATGCATCAGCGTCCGACGGCTAATAGTGCCAGTTCTATGTTGGTTGCCGATTCCCCCGATGTGCCTCTTGTGTCTGGCCGTGCCAATTCTTACTCCCGAGTCTCTCATTCTGGACAGCGATGAGGATTAACTGGTGTCAAAGTCCTTCGACCTCGACATCCCTCTAAGGGCATTATTAACATCTGTACTATCCCTAGGCTGTTCATCTGCAGGGGATGCAGAGCCAATAAGTTGATCATCTCGTTCATTTCCATCAACTCCTGCATGTCCCGTAACGAAGATGAAGGTGACTCTAAGGACAACAGACCAACGTAAATGTTGGAAACAGCAGATGATAACACTTGCCCTTATGTAACCGCTCTTTTAATAGCTCTGAAATCACTAAGTTCTCATTCATATTTGATGGCAGATTCCTGCTCCCAATATATATTCTTTATTATCCTGAGATCTATGTAGTGTTTATACGAAACGTAACAAAAAGGTCGAACTATTTCAATTTGCCAAAAGCCTTTTAATAGTCTACGAAGCACGAATATAGTTGCGTTTGCATCTGTAGAGATCTCTCCGTGAGCATCGATAAAATAAACATGCACTCCTTGCCCCTCTATCTAAAACAAAGACACAATAAGTTTCTGACATTTCTGGTCACATTTTATTTCTGATCGTTCCCACCGTGTCACGATGGAGTCACCTGCTGACATGACGCATTAAACTAATTATTTTATGTAACTTGCATTTACTTGTTCCTGGCTTTATGGGTATTACTATATAAAAAAAAAAAAAAACTGATGTGAAAATGTTTGAGGAATGTTGTCTGTGAGATCTGTCATATTTCCTCTACATCAACGCCTTACAGTATATCATATATTTCTACAGGCATAGTTCCGTCATGGGCCTCTACCACGATTCATTTTCTAGATTGCATTGTGTATCTCATCTTTCATAATGAGCTGGTCTTTCATATTTGCATGTATATTTGGTGTATCGTCTCTCTTATCATAATAAAATACTACAAATAAAAGAGCAGTTTACAAACAAAAGAACAGCGTACAAATAAAAGAAAAGCATACAAACAAACGATCAGCGTTCAAACAAAAGAGCAACATACAAACAAAAGTAGAGATTACAAACAAAAGAAAAGCATAGAAGAAAAAAAAAAACCAGATTACAAACAAAAGGACAACATGGGAACACAAGAACACAGAAATAAGACCGCCAAGCCACTGTTCCCACCTATCACTGGATTTACACTTGCCCCACACCAAATATAACACATGACATACACAAACGGGTATTGATTGCCATTCATAGCATGCAAACCTGTCCTTTCTTTTGCGCTCAATTTTGTCCACCAATTTCTACTTTGTCCATGAACCAAGAATTAGCAGATAATTTATATGTGTTATTTCAACGGACTCAGCCATTAGGAGCGGATCGTTTCTGTGTATCACACTGTGAGAGTACCCCAGAAAATCATGTGGCAATATTTGCAGACATCATGAATGATAATGAGGGCAGAGTACACTCAACGGCCGAGTTCTGTGTGTCAGGGTTGTTCCGTGTGAATAATTTGAGCCCATATAACCAATACAAAATGTTTCACTGATTTCAGGTAGTTCGGAATTGTCATCTGTCTGCCTTTCTGTCTGGTTTATGTTTGTTTGATTGTTTATATACCTGTCTGTCCATGCGCCCGTCCTTCCATACATCAATCCTTTCATCTAAACACCCACTCGAAACTCAACCATCTGTCTATCAATCCCTCAATTATCTGTCTGTCTATTTGTTTGTCTACCTAGATATGACTGTCTCTGTGTGTATCTCCGTGAGTCTGTCTGTCTTGCTGTCTTTGTGTCTGTTAACCGTTTGTTCTCTAGAACACGTCTGCTTCTAACCTGCCTACAACCTACTTACCTCCTTGACATCTTGTCTCTTTGTCTGTCTGTCGTTCTAGGTTTTGGTTAGGGACCCTCAACATGTGCCTAAGCCCCACCCCCAACCCCCAGATCTCGCAATGATCATAATCTCAGTGCGGTGCACGAACTCCGTACACCAACGAGGAATCGCAGACGTGTCTGTAAGATTCACACATTCCATAGATATTAATTTGCGTTTAGATTGTCTAATTATGTCATTTTCCCCTGGCAGCCCCGTGTTAGATCTACCCTTTCCGATGTTCAACTGTCAAGGCACCGCTGAGTCTTTTGTCCTTGTTTGAGCAGATGACACGTTCGATCCACTACGCTATGATATGTTTATACCATCTTCTTCTTTCTCCTCCTCTTATTCCCCCCCCTTCATTTTATCTCCTTCTTCTTCTTCTCTTCGTCTTCTTCCCTTCTTCCTTTTCCTTCCTCCGCCTTCCCTCCTTCCCTCCCTTCCATCCTGATGTGCTTCTTTCTCCCCACCTTCGTCCTCCATCACTCTCTTCCTTCCTCCTCCCTTCTTCCTTCTCCTCTATCCCTCTTATCCTTCCTTCTCCCTCCATCCCTCAATTTCTTCTCCCAGACTCTCTTCCTGTAATCCTTCTCCCTTTCTTCTCCCTCCCTGTCTTCCTATCATCCTTCTCCCTCTATCCCTTCCTTTCTTGCTTCTCTCTAAACTCCCCTTCCTTCTCCCTCTCCCTTCCTTTCTTCCATCTTTTCCCGTCTCCTGACCTATACCTCCTTCTCCAGCACAACTCCCCCCTCCTGTTTCATCATTACCAGCATCAAAATGTAATGTCAACTGAGATGCTCTCAATGAAAATAACTGCTTTAAGGAAGAACTCATCTCACCTGAACGATTATCCAAATGATTCCCAGAGTTGCTGGTGTGGATAATAGCACTTTGGGTACTGGCTGTGAGGAATACGCGATGTTGGTGTGCAAGCAGTTGTCAATGTATGCATGCTACAAAGTGATAGTGTGAGGCCTGACCACTTCCATATCATTGGCACCTTGCCGTCTTGACAGACGATAGTTTGTGCTCTAAAAAGGCATAATAACTTTTAACTATGGCGGTAGCGAGTGTGACTGATAAGGCCAATTTGCGCTGTAAATGTCCGTTCACAGTGGGTGCATGTGAACACGTGGTCATTTCCACCATCATGCACCATCTTACGTCTCAAACGCTTGGTGTGTGACTTTTCTGCAATAATTTTCTCCTTTGACTTTATTCCATTTCTGATATTTGCCCTCCATGCAACACGTTCAGCGGCGACTTGCTCCCAATGTGCATTATCAATGCCTGTATCAATCATGTCCCGCTTACACACATCTTTGTATCGTAGTAGAGGCCGACCCTGAGATCTCTTACCCATCTGTAATTTACCAAAAAAGATATCCTTTGGTATTCTACCATCATCCATCCTCCTAAGATGTCCTATCCATCTAAGTCTACGAAGACTGAGCATGGAATAAACTGTCACACAACCTGATCTTTCCAATACTTCAGTATTTGTGATTTTGTCTTGCCACTTAATACCAAGAATTCTTCGCAGACACCGCATATGAAAGCTGTTTAAATTGTTCTCTTGGTGTGAGTAAGTTGTCCAGGTTTCACTGCCATAGAGAAGAGTACTAAGGACACAGGCTTGATAGACAAGGACTTTTGTTTTGGCAGTAAGCTTCCTGTTCTCCCAGACTCTTTTTCTTAACCAGTTCATTGTTGTTGCTGCCTTACCAATCCGGATGTTGATTTCCTGATCTAAGGATAATTTGCTATTTACCACTGATCCTAGATATGTAAAATGGTCTACTATCTCTAGTTCGGCGTCGTCAATAAAGATTGATGGTACCCCATATGCACCTTGTGACATAATCTGTGTCTTCTTTTTGCTAATTGTTAAACCAAATTCAGAACAAGCATTGGAGAATGCAGATAGTAGACATTGCAATTCTTCCTCAGAGTGGGTCGTAACAGCAGCATCATCTGCAAAAAGCAACTCTCTGATCAGTACCCTCCTCTGAGCATTGTAGAGGCCGCCATCTGAGCGTGAGTGAATGTATATACCACCATCCTGATCACGAAATGCATATTTCAGTAGAAGTGAAAAGTATATTCCAAAGAGGGTGGGAGCTAGTACACAACCTTGCTTAACTCCACTCTTGATTTCAAATTCTTCAGAAGTTGCACCATCAAACTTGATTATACCCTTCATGCCTGTGTGGAACGATTCCACAATGGACAGAAGAGTTGGTGGGCAGCCAATCTTCTTTAGTGCCTTGAACAGACCCTCACGACTGACCAAATCAAATGCCTTTGTGAGGTCGATGAAGGCAATAAACAGTGGTTGATTCTGTTCACGGCATTTTTCTTGCATTTGTCGCAATGAGAATATCATATCAGTGGTAGACCGGTTCTGTGATTCGGGGTAGACTTGATCTCCTAGGACTTGAAGTCTGCGCAGAACAATTCTGGCAAATACTTTTCCAACAATACACAGAAGTGAGATACCCCTATAGTTGTTGCAGTCGCTCCGATCGCCCTTGTTCTTGTACAGTGTTATGATGCTTGAATCTTTGAAATCCTGTGGGACTTGTCCTTCACGCCAGCATAGCTCTATTAGCTGGTGGATCTGTATAGTGAGTGTGTCTTGCCCACTCCTGATAACCTCTATTGGAATCCCATCCTTACCTGGAGCCTTGCCAGATGCAAGTTCATTTATAGCACACTTAACTTCTGTTATGGTGGGAAGTGTGTCCAGGTGGTCAAGAGTTGGTAGAGCCTCTATGGCGTTGAGGGCATCATCCGCTAGTTTGGTCTCACTTGAGTAAAGCTCCAAATAGTGCTCTACCCATCTGTCCATCTGCTGTTTCTTATCAGTGATGACTTCTCCAGTCAAGGTTTTCAATGGTGCACTTCTTTTGATCACTGGACCACAGGCTTTCTTTATTCCTTCATACATGCTTCTTATGTCTCCCTTATCACTTGCGATTTGAATGGATTCACATAACTTGATCCAATAATCATTTGCACACTGCCTGGCAGCCTTTTGCACATCCTTCCTAGCTTGCCTTAGCTCACTCAGAGTGTTACGCGTTGGTCTTTCCTTGTTTCTTAAGAGAGCTTTCTTCTTCTTATCAATCAAGGGCTGCAGAGTCTCGCTGTTGGCCGCAAACCAGTCCTGCCTCTTATGATCCACAGTGCCGTAAACCCCTACGGCAGTTTTATAAAGAGTTTCCTTAATTTGACCCCACTTTTCATTTACTGTACAATTTTCTGGTGTATCAGTGAAAGCGTCTTCAAGTTGCTGTTGAAAGTGAAAGCACTTTTCAGGATCATGAGTGTTAATAATATTAATCCTGGGGCTAGATTTGTGTTTAGCTGTGTAGATTCTCTTTGGTCTCAGTCTAACTCTTGCAACAACCAAAGAATGATCTGTATCACAGTCAGCACTGTGGTTACTACGAGTCAATGATATATGGTTCAGATGTTGTCGCCGTGTGATGATGAAGTCCAGCTGGTGCCAATGGCCGGATCTTGGATGTTTCCATGTGACCTTATGCATCTCTTTTGTTTTAAAAAAAGAGTTTGTAATACATAGGTCATTACTGGTGCAATGCTCCAGCAGCCTTTGCCCATTTTCATTCATGCGACCGATGTTGTATTTTCCAAGGGACACTGGCCATGAACTCGAGTCCTTGCCCACACGAGCATTGAAATCACCGAGCATATAAATGTAGTCAGATTTTGGAACTGCCTTGATCACGGAGTCTAACTCCTCATAGAACAAATCCTTCACATCATCAGAGAAATCGAGTGTCGGTGCATATGCAGTAATAATGGTGGCAAACCCACAAGAGGTTGCCAAGCGCAGGGATAATAGTCTTTCATTTCCTCCTGCTGGAATTTCAATCATTCCCAGTAGCGAATTCTTTACTGCAAAGTCCACACCATGTTGCCTTTTTTCTGCCTGCCCTCTACCCTTCCAGAAAAAGGTGTAGTTGTTTTCCCTGAGTGACCCTTCCTCAGCGAGGCGAGTCTCCTGCAGGCCAGCAATATCAATGTTAAGACGATTGAGTTCGGCATCAATCACAGCCGTTTTTCTCACACCGTCAATATTGGTCAAGTCAGTGGAAAATCCTGGACACATGGTTCTCACGTTCCAGGTTGCAAGCCGTAGCTTGAGGTTTCTATTTTTATTTTTGTTTGTACCTGGTTCATTGGTTTTACAGCCTGCGATTAAGATTTTGTCCTAGCCCCAACCACCCATTGAAGCAGGCAGGCTGTGGCGGATAAGCACCCAATTGGCTGGGGGCTGCCCAGCTTGAGGCGGGCGGTAGCTGATCAGTGACACCTGTAGGTGTCTCCCACCGTCAGAGGCAACGCGTGGCGCCCCATGTCTACGCCAACTGACAAGGACTTATAACCCGTAACAGTTGCCTCTCGCTTTGATTCCGAGACCAGTTAAGACCAGGGATGGAGTTATTGCCTCTCCATAGCACAAAGCCTGGGCTAAAATATAGAGATCATGTGTTGCCCATGCAGCATGATCCCTCTCTCGGCCTGTCTAGTTCACTCCAGAGGAAAGGTAACACCCCTACATCTGGAACAAGACAAGCTGCAGAAGCTGCCGGATCAGCAAAGCAATGCTCTAACTGTCCGCCCTTCCCCACTTATCTGTATGGTAAATGATGATTATAATGCCACAGAGTCATGTTCAAACACACACACATACACACACACACACACACACACACACACAGATAGATAAGGAAAGAGGGGCAAGAGATAAAGAGAGAGAGGAGAGAGAGAGAGAGACACACACACACAGAGAGACAGAGAGGGTTGCCTTGGCTGGATATGAATAATTTGATTACCTGAAAAATACCTGCACGAAAAGACCACAATACCTTGCTGTGCATTCGTGTTTGTACGCATGTGTCTGCCATTTTTCTGTCTCTTTTATAATCTATATTTCAACCCTCGCCCCCCCCCCCCCCCCCCCTCGTTCACACTGTCCCCAATTCTATCAATAAATCCCAAACAAGATATGCATAATAATAAGAACAAAAACATTCTCCAGAACTAAAGAGGCGGAATAAATTATTTTAACTATATAAAAAAAACAGGCAACAATTAATGCAAGCATAAACATGCATCTTTAGATGATAATGAAATTGTTCCTCAAGGGGAGGTAAACCCTCGCCCACACAGAGTGTATGCAATCATACATCAGTAACGATTAGATCTGGAATAAGTACGGGAATTAAACCTTGTCCCTTTGATTCTTCTCGTGCTTGATGTATGCCAGGAACCACTTAGTTTCTGACACATTTGATTTGTCGCTGTCCGTCTTTCTGTCCTGTCTTTCTTTTCCTTGATTTGTAATTTTCTTTTGATGTCTGTCCTCTTTTACATATCTATAATTCTTTCCTTGTTCTATTTCTCTCTATTCTGTCTATTGTTCTTCCTATGCCCAACATTCTCGTCTGACGATATTTCTTTCCATATAATTCATTTCCTATGTATCATTTTATTCTGCGATCTTCCTCTGCCTACCTTCCATTCCCTGTCTATCACTCTCTGCCTATCTATCTTTGTCTCCCTGTCTTTCATTCTCTGTCAGTCACTCTCTGCTTGCAGTCTTTCTCTTCCTGTCTTTCATTCCCTAACGTTCTCTCGCTATCCATCTTCCTCTCAATGTCTATCATTTCCTGCCTGTCAATCTTTCTATCGCTCTCTCTCTCTTTTTCATTCCCTGTCTAACTTCTCTCGCTATCCATCTTTCTCTTCGTGTCTTTTAATCCCTGTCTATCACTATCTCCCTGTCTATCTTTCTCTCACTGTCTTTCATTCCATGTCTAACTTTCTCTCGCTATCTATCTTTCTCTCCCTGTCAATCATTCCCTGTCTATCACAATCTGCATACCTATCTTTCTCTCCCTGTCAATCATTCCGTGTCTATATCTATCTGCCGGTGTATCTTTCTCTCCCTGTCAATCATTCCCTGTTTATCAGAATTTGCCTGTCTATCTTTCTCTCCCTGTCAATCATTCCGTGTATATCACAATCTGCCTGTCTGTCTTTATCTCCCTGTCAAACATTCCATGTCTATCACAAGCTGCCTGTCTATCTTTCTCTCCCTGTCAATCATTCCGTGTCTATATCTATCTGCCGGTGTATCTTTCTCTCCCTGTCAATCATTCAGTGTCTATCATAATCTGCCTGTCTATCTTTCTCTCCTTGTCAATCATTCACTGTCTATTACTATCTGCCCGTCTATCTTTCTCTCGCTGTCTTTCATTCCCTGTCTAAGGTCCTCTCGCTATCCATCTTTCTCTTCCTGCCTATCCGTCTCTGTGTGTTAATCTTTCTCTCCCTGACTTTCATTCCGTGTTTATCAATCTCTGCATGTCTATTTTTCTCTCTCTGTCTTTCATTCCCTGTCTAACTTTCTCTCGCTCTCCAGGTTTCTCTTCCCGTCTTTCCTTCCGTGTCTATCACTCTATTCCCGTTTTTCATTCCACTGCCAATCTTCCTCTCAGTATATATCCATCTTATTGTCTCTCCCCAAGAACAGAGAGATTTAGGGCAGAATGTTACAATGGCCTGCGGGCCCAGTTATTAACCCTTTGAAAATACAGTTCCTTCTTTCTCTTTCTATCTGCCTGTCCCTGTATTTCGTCCACTCCTTGTTTATCTTTCACTACCTGTCTATCATTCAAGTCCTGTCGATCTTCTCCTGGTTGTCTATCGCTCACTAAGCCTGCGTATCTTGGCCTCCCTTTCTCTTTGCCTCTCGCAGTCGATCTTCTTCTTTCTGTTGACCTGTCTCTCCTTTCTCTCTGCAACCTCGGACTCGATCTTTTCCCCCTGTTTATCTTTCTCTACCTTCCACGCTTTCTCTTCAATGTTACAGTTATAAATAAGACTACACAATAGAACATTTGTAAGGGCCGACTCTGGCATTGACTAATCTTAGCTTGTGGTACTGAGCTGGTGCATCGTGCCCAACTCCTTGTCCATCTATGAGAGAAAACTAGAGCAGTTATGTGTAGATTCTGGCCTGGACACATCCTCAATGATGACAGTAAGAACTCCAACTCCTTGTCCATCTCTCCAACCACGTGTCCATCTCCAACCCCTTGTCCATCTCTCCAACCACGTGTCCATCTCCAACCCCTTGTCCATCTCTCCAACCACGTGTCCATCTCCAACCCCTTGTCCATCTCTCCAGCCACATATCCATCTCCAACCCCTTGTCCATCTCTCCAGCCACGTGTCCATCTCCAACGCCTTGTCCATCTCTCCAACCACGTGTCCATCTCCAACCCTTGTCCATCTCTCCAACCACGTGTCCATCTCCAACCCCTTGTCCATCTTTCCAACCACGTGTCAATCTCCAACCCTTGTCCATCTCTCCAACCACGTGTCCATCTCCAACCCCTTGTCCATCTCTCCAGCCACGTGTCCATCTCCAACCCTTGTCCATCTCTCCAGCCACGTGTCCATCTCCAACCCCTTGTCCATCTCTCGAGCCACGTGTCCATTTCCAACCCCTTGTCCATCTCTCCAGCCACGTGTCCATCTCCAACCCTTGTCCATCTCTCCAACCACGTGTCCATGTCCAACCCCTTATCCAACTCTGAGAGAAAACTAGAGCAGTTATGTGTAGATTCTGGCATGAATACAACTTCGCTGGCTGTAATGATATGGTACATCTTTCTAACACCTTACCTCAAATATCGGATAAAGCGACAGCACGTAATGACGTATCCATACTAAATTAAGGCGGCACTTAACAAACTTCTATATTAAAACTTAAAGTTGGCCACAACCCACACCATGTCACATACATGTCCATCTCTGAATACCAGAAGCCACTGTTGGCAACATCTTCAGGGTGGACAGATGTGAAGATGAAGCCTCTTTGATACAGATGCCATCTGTTGCTATGATAATTTTGGTATCTCTCATGGCAGCTACTTTGGGTGACCAGTGAAGACCTCAAGCGAACCGTTCCGGTCGTGACCTTGGAATAGACACATAACCAACGTAGATCGCTGAAGGAGAAATACGTGAGCTGAGTCATTGCACTTATAATGTATGTGGTGGCTAATATGGCGTACCAGGTCAGTAAGAGGACCTTTGACACGACTCAAAGCATTCTGGCCAAATGGTGCTAGACGAATATTTTACAGACCAACCAGCACTCGGTGGTTGCTATAATTTTAGTTTAGTTTAGTTTTAGTCGTTGGATCAACATCACGGCACACGGTTTAACCCATAAGTGCTCCGTTTTCCTCCTAACTCAAATCTGAGTCTGGAGAAACTCAGCTCAATGCACGAACTCTGTTGCATCGGCGAGGATCCTGAAATACTTTGGGTAGATTTTTAACTCGAAATTTTGCCCGGGCAGCGCCGTTAGGCTATAGCCCGTGTCCCACCCGGGCAGCGCCGTTGCTATAGCCCGTGTCCCACCCGCCTCCTTCACTTTCCCAGATATTTCCTCGTACCGATTTTATACTGGGTTGACACGGGAATCCAAGTCTATGTTAGACTGGGTTGACACGGGAGTTAAGTCTATGGTAGGCTGGGTTGTCACGGGAGTTAAGTCTATGTTAGACTGGGTTGACACGGGAGTCTATGTCTATGTTAGACTGGGTTGACACGGGAGTCCAAGTCTATGTTAGACTGGGTTGACACGGGAGTTAAGTCTGTTAGACTGGGTTGACACGGGAGTCTATGTCTATGTTACACTGGGTTGACACGGGAGTCTATGTCTATGTTAGACTGGGTTGATATGTGAACATAAAAAGAAAAGTCGATCTGCACCAACGTCGACCAAATTATGACCACCGGGCGTCTAGCGACTAAACTACCGCGGTTCTTCATGACGCTCCAAACTGTTATGTAAACCTGGTGTAGGAACTGACGCAATCAGAGACCCCTGATGACTGGATCCAGCCCTGCAGGCCAACACCTCATTGACCCCGAGATTACTTGTCAGCTACTAACATAACACACTAACAGTGAGATAAGAGAATTGCCAATTGCATACTGTGCCCGCGACATCTTTGCCTATCCCAATTCTCACTCTTCCACCCACTTGGGCGCCTCTCCACCCCCACTCCGCTCCCGCTTGTTCTCCCGCCCAGCGGCTCAGCCAATGGCTGAGCTTCTGACTATATTGACCTTTGACCCGCTGACTATATATCCGATTCATACAATCTACTGATTAGTCGTCCAACGTGTGTCAGTCGCTCCTAGCAAGGATACAGATTCAAATAAGTACCTTTAAATATTGTCATGTAGTGTGTTTCATATAGTTTTTGTGTTGGATAGTGTTTGTTTGTTCTGTGCTGACGAAGGCTTTGACCGCAACGTCCAATTTGTCTCTTGTAATCGCGTTTTAGTAAAGCTCACAGTCTACTTCTCGTTATTTGGTGATTCATTCATTAACAGTGAGATAATAACGTTGGATGTGCAAGACGCAGATGCTGTCATTAATCATCATCAGATAAATTACTAAGATTCTCTTTCAATCTAGTAACATGTCAACTTTGTTGTCCTCGACCTGCCCCATCACGTTGTTAAATCACCTAATGTGGTTTACAGTTGCCCCAACAGCTTCTCCAACAGCTTCTCCAACAGCTTCTCCAACAGCTATGAAGGTGGGATGTGCAAGACGTAGATGCTGCCAGCGACCATCATTATGTGTATTACTATAACTCTCTTTCAATCTTGTAGTATGTTAACTTTGTTGTTCTCGACCTCCTCCATCATGTCCAAAAATCACCTAAAGTGGATTACAAATACAATTTTTAAACAGTTGCTTCTCCAGGTAAAGTTAGCATTTCCAGGTAAAGTTAGCATCTCCAAGTACAGTTAATATCTCCAAGTACAGTTAACATCTCCAAGTACAGTTAACATCTCCAAGTACAGTTAACATCTCCAAGTACAGTTAGCATCTCAAAGTACAATTAGCATCTCAAAGTACAGTTAACATCTCCAAGTACAGTTAGCATCTCCAAGTACAGTTAGCATCTCCAAGTACAGTTAGCATCTCCAAGTAAAGTTAACATCTCCAAGTACAATTAACATTTCCAAGTACAGTTAACATCTCCAAGTACAGTTAGCACCTCTAAGTACAGTAGCATCAGTAGTGTAGAAAGAGGAAAGCCGCCCGTTTTGTGGATCTTATATATTATTACTATTTAGCGGTCCTGATCCACAAAGGGCGATAACTCCCAGAGCCGCAAAGCGCGATAACTCCCTGAGCCACAAAGGGGCGATAACTCATTTTTTAAAAGTAGGCGTGGTCCGAGTAGGTGTTCTTGTGACTCATCAGAGTGGGTGTGGTAGTCAAGTGGTTAAGTGGTCAAGTGGCTCATCAGGGTAGGTACGTGTAGTGTACAACATAAAAAATACAACATTTAAAATAACACACGAGTCAAGTAAGGTATATAATGTTTTTATTAAATCATGTATAGACAAACAATACAATGCATATTAAATAAGTAGTGGCGTAGTCGAGATATTATCACTTTGAACTTGCCTTTTTATGTACAGATATGATAAAGATTTACGATGTTGTGTGTATGTATACACTGCAGAGTCTTGTGTCTGGAATCCTATATTGGTTCCCCCACCCGCCTCTTGGGTGTTGAGTACTTCCAAAATAGTTTCCTTGTTTAGATGAGTGTTGTGATTTTTGGTCAGACCTTTGGTAGTGATTTTATCATAATCTCCGACACAAATATACGTCTTACTACATAACGAGACCATACCCTCCCCTTTGTACTCTAGTTTAAATAGCCCATGGGTTCTCTTTTCATAGGCTTTGATATCCACACAGTCCTGACAGGTAGTAGTTTTATGAACAGGGCAGGTTTCAGACGGGAACCATTGATTGTAGACTCTGTCATATTCTTCTCGTAGGTGTGGTCTAACTACGTCAGAGAGTGAGTCGGCACTAAGGGCCAAATATAGAGAGTCAGTGTCCATTTCGGTGAGTTGATAGTCGTCTTTAGAGATAAATTTGTTGAGAAAGTCGTAATAAAATTCTAACATGCGCAGCTTAGCATACTGGTAGACAAAGAACCCAATCTGTAGAGGTAGATCCCAGACAGTTTTCTTTTTTAGTGTTTCAACTTCGAATAGGTCATCTGTAATACCAGTCATACTTTTGAACCTGGGGTTATTGAGTACTTTGTAGTGTAGAAAGAGGAAAGCCGCCCGTTTTGTGGATCTTATATATTATTACTATTTAGCGATCCTGATCCACAAAGGGTGATAACTCCCAGAGCCGCAAAGCGCGATAACTCCCTGAGCCACAAAGGGGTGATAACTCATTTTTTTAAAGTAGGCGTGGTCCGAGTAGGTGTTCTTGTGACTCATCAGAGTGGGTGTGGTAGTCAAGTGGTTAAGTGGTCAAGTGGCTCATCAGAGTAGGTACGTGTAGTGTACAACATAAAAAATACAACATTTAAAATAACACACGAGTCAAGTAAGGTATATAATGTTTTTATTAAATCATGTATAGACAAACAATACAATGCATATTAAATAAGTAGTGGCGTAGTCGAGATATTATCACTTTGAACTTGCCTTTTTATGTACAGATATGATAAAGATGTACGATGTTGTGTGTATGTATACACTGCAGAGTCTTGTGTCTTGAATCCTATATTGGTACCCCCACCCACCTCTTGGGTGTTGAGTACTTCCAAAAAAGTTTCCTTGTTTAGATGAGTGTTGTGATTTTTGGTCAGACCTTTGGTACTGATTTTATCATAATCTCCGACACAAATATACGTCTTACTACATAACGAGACCATGCCCTCCCCTTCGTACTCTAGTTTAAATAGCCCAGGGGTTCTCTTTTCATAGGCTTTGATATCCACACAGTCCTGACATGTAGTAGTTTTATGAACAGGGCAGGTTTCAGACGGGAACCATTGATTGTAGACTCTGTCATATTCTTCTCGTAGGTGTGGTCTAACTACGTCAGAGAGTGAGTCGGCACTAAGGGCCAAATATAGAGAGTTAGTGTCCATTTCGGTGAGTTGATAGTCATCTTTAGAGATAAATTTGTTGAGAAAGTCGTAATAAAATTCTAACATGTGCAGCTTAGCATACTGGTAGACAAAGAACCCAATCTGTAGAGGTAGATCCCAGACAGTTTTCTTTTTTAGTGTTTCAACTTTGAATAGGTCATCTGTAATACCAGTCATACTTATGAACCTGGGGTTATTGAGTACTTTGGTAGTGTCTTTTCCCTGACAGTAGGAGACATCGGTATGTTTAGTTTTATTAGTTAATGTTTTACCATAAGCGGCATTACCTAACAACTTCATAGTGTCGGCTGTAATACTCTCGGCCGGATTTTTGTCCCCTTGGCGACGGGCGTTAGATACTGTTTCCCCAAATTGTTTAAAACAATTAACAGGTCGATACTCTATTGTCTGGTAGATGTGGGTAACGACCAACCCATGGGCTAGATACCACTTTAAAAGCGGGGTAGCTAATAATATTTTCTTCCCGAAATAACTACCAATCAAAGACCGTCGTGAAGTACTCAATAGTTTATTTTTTATGGCGTATTCTTTCATAAACTCCCCAATATCGTCCCTCGACACTTCTGTGTTCTTAAAAAGAGGGGACATTTCGGCAAAGGACTCTTGTAAATCACCCGGGGTCTCAATATCGCACTCAACCAACCCGAAAAATGTATCAGTTTTTACAGCCTCGATTATCTGTTTTTCACTTAAAGAACCCCAAGGAAGCTCTGACGGTGGAAATGTTTCCCGCAAGAAACACTTGATTTGTGTATCTGATCTCTTTAATCTCTGCCACTCGCACTCCCAAATAACCTTAACTGTCACCCCAACCGTTTTCTGTAGATACTCGTGAATGTCACACGTATTCTGGTACAGTTCTTCTAGTGGTTTCTTATTAACCGGATTAATTGTTTTCCCAGCAGTTAGACGGCAAGATGGGTGTCCATGGAACAAAAACCCATGGAATTGGTAAGCTGTATTATTTCCTTTATCCCACCCATCTACTCGAATATGTCGATCGCCGAGCTGCATCTCATGGCTATTGAATTGTGTTTTTAAATATATGTTGTTATTATATGACACCCAAGTTAACCACTCTCGACTCTGACATGTGTATTTATGTAATCTATGTGCTCTAAAACCATCCTCGCGGCTTCGATATATGGGGACGTCTGTTGGCATATCTTTCATAAGAGACCAAAGGTATAAGGCAATCGCATCAAAGCCTTTAATACTTTTTACCAGTTTATTACCCCTGATACGGGTCTCATTGGCCTCGTGGTAACGATGAAAAATGATACTCGGCCCACCCACTATATTGTCTCGTAACAACTTGTGCAACTTCTCCTCCTTCTTCGAACATAAAGCAAAAGAAACATCTTTATTCATGGTATTGAATAGGTACTGTAAAGTAATACCGGGGACTGAGATGGCCTGTTTACACATGTCTATATTTAAATCGGCATAAAAGGCTACTTGTTTGTCCAGGGCTTTTAGAAAGGGGGACACGTCTTTGATGTTGTACCAAATTAGAAAATCCCCCAACGTAGGCATCTTATTGTCGACCCACGCTTTCTGACAAATGGCGTATTCTGCCTCGGAAATGTTACGGTTTTTAAGTTTAGAGGAAAAGGCCGCATGTGGTGGTAGGGCTGTCTCATTTAACTTTCCCAGATCGGTCAGATACTCGTATGGCAAAAACCCTATTGTCTCTTCTATCCCAAATGAGGCCAGATATTTCGCGTAACTTACACCCGGGACCAAATAGTTGGAGACGTCAAGGAATTTCAGTCTTTCTGTCGCCATACACATAAAATTATTATTTCTTTTGACTATAAACTTGAATGGGTTAGCCTCCCGATCAAGGAAATACCGTATTAAATAAGGTTTTATCAGGTTAATATCATACTTGCCGCTATTCAATCCAAACAGAGGGAGCCCCATCAAATAGGAGTCGAGTTTTTCGCTTAATTTTGGGTGGTTACCTAATTTTCCAAAGACTGACTCGAACTTTTTGAGTAACAGCTCATAAGACTTAGCAGCTATTTCATGGAGATAGTCAATCATGTCGTTTACGAGGACCTGTGGATCACCTGTGGTGATGAAACATTTAGGGGTGTCGAACCCAGGGACATTAGAGGCAACGGCACACGAGAGGGGGACGTGTCTGGCAATGAAGGTTGTCGACTTTGAGGCAGCTGGTAAATTTGTAGTAGAGAAAAAAGATTCCATGTCGTTGCATGCTCTATATGGGAAAATAAAGTTTGGATCCCCAACAAACCCGTGTTCACAGAGCAATTCCAAGATGGATTCAGTCGGACGATAAATCCCGCCTTTATGTGCTTCAATTGTAGCTACCCCTGTACATGTAAGTTCGTGGAGTGTCAGTCGCCAGTACACTTTAAACAGTTTACCACATTTCCCACAGGAAAAACACTGGGCGGCCCTGTTAATATCAACAATATACATAAAATGGTTTTCGTGTAGAAGAAGATTTAGTATGTCTGGATGTGTACTGGTGCTTCTAATTTTTGGAATCAGAAGTTCCTCCTCTGTAAAAGTAAACACATTGATTTGAATTTTATAACATTCTTCCAGGGCAGGTAAATCAACTAAATTGACCCCGGTAAAATCCCTGTGAGATTTCAACCCTTTATACCGCACCCATAGGCTGAACAGTCTTCGTGTATCTTTTCGTATATTCCTGACAGACCCTGTTCTGAAAAAAGCCAATGCGCGGAAAAAGCACCTATTATCATTATAAACCTTACCGTCTTTGTCGTTTTGAAGAGTATTAATAAATTTATTTTGTGTTATATGGGAGGGAATTGTTTCTAAACAACAACCGACAGGGAACTCTACCAACTTGTAAACATAAAAAGTGATACTGGGAATTGATTCGACATAGTATTTAGTGTCTGGTCGGGTTAGTGTAGCTGAATTGACCAAATCAACACCGTTTAGCTTAGTCACAAACGCCTCGAAATCAGACCTATTGTTTATTAAAAAAGGTAAATTAAACAATGAAGAGTTATTTGGACTGGCATGGTAGAATCGTAGGGCTTGTGTCTCTCGATGTCTTAGTATTGTGTGCAGACTGGCGATTATTTTAAATCGAGAGTTTTGAGAATTTAAAAGCGGGAATAAACGAGTGCCCCAATCTGTTGTCATATCAGTATCTGGTCGGTTAAAAAATGTCCATTCACACAGATAGCGACCATGTCGTATGTGTGATCTAATCGTGTCCCAATGATCATCGTACACAGGCCGGACATCTCGGGGTAATTTCTGTAATGAAAGATATTCAGTAGTTGTGTTAACACCAGAGGTTCCTGTCTGGTCTTCTGCAGCCATGGCACGTAGTTGATCATGTGTCGGTGATGAACCAGATGATGATGATGATGATGATGATGATGATGATGCGTCACTCGGTAAGGTACTAGATGATGGTAGCTGAGTCTTGTTAGTAGGTGAAACATAATCACCCGCAGCACTCGACAAAATACTGGATGGTGATTGGTTTGTCATGGTAGTTGATGGTATTTCAGTTTCTATAACTGACGACACTCTATCATTTGATGGTTGTTTGGTTGACTTCCGGCGTTTACCAGTAGATTGTTCATCTGTGGTTGGGTCTCGTCCCCGCTTGCGGCTTGTGGATTGGATATTGTTACCAGGCAGGCTGGTAGATAGTGGTTGAGTTGTCGACACGTCACTGAATAGTACTTCATGTTCAGTCTTTATGTGTCTCCGTAACGCGTCTTTCCGGGTATACATACGATCACATAAATCGCAATTGAACTGTTGTGTAGAATGAGTAGTTGCAACATGCCGAGTTAGATTAGTACTAAATGTGAAGGCCTTGCTACAAAGAGTACAAGTATGCTTCTGTGTAGCTGACTTTCTCGATACATCACCGGATAAAATGGCCGAAGTATTTGTGAATGTTATTCAGGCATACAACGAAGTTTGTAAAACGAAAAATTAGTCAACTATTTGATTCGTAAATATGTGTTGTTTGACTCTGTTGTAGACAATATGGCAACTGATCAAGCCTGTATTTGTATATAGCACATATGAATTATGTTCTGATGCAATTGTCACCGGTTAAAAATGTTAATGTCCTTGGGCAGATAAGAACTCCTTGTACAATAGTGACGAACAAATTGTAACCAGTTTCATACGAGTACGTCTCTGTATCAGAAGACACGATTGTTAAAGTCCATTGAATTTAATATCCGTTGAATGAAAACATCCTTCTTTGTTGACGCTAAACCGGCCAAATGACTTTACCTTCGTTTCGTGACTGTTTTCACTGGTGTCTGCGTGAGAGAGGTGTATATCTGAAATGAACAACGTGCTGGCAATCAGAATCAACCAATCAGAAAACAGATAACATCAAATCACAAATGTCATATCTCCTGTAGTGACCAACGTTCTATCCGAGGGACACTTTGAATCAACCAATCAGAGAACAGATAAGAAATTAACATCAAATCACAAATCTCATTTCACCTTTATAGAACAACGTTCTATCCGAGGGACACTTTGAATCAACCAATCAGAGAGCCGATAAGAAATTATCACCAAAGCACAAATGTCATATCTCCTGTAGTGACCAACGTTCTATCTGAGGGACATTTTGAAGCAACCAAGCGGAGAACAGATAAATTCATAATCACAAATGTCATGTGCCAGGTGTATATCATGTGATCGGATGCCCACTTTGGTCGTTTGTGTCCACGTGTTCCAGATGTATCTTTATGCTTCCAACCCGAACCAAAGCCACCTTTGATCTGGTGTAACCCCCTTTAAATATGACTAACACCATAACAACCCGAGACAGAGTCATACATCTCTAATACATTGCCAATGGTATGACATTATTTAAACCATACAGATAGCACTAACCGCCATTATAATATACCATTGGTTACAATAGCTATATATCGAAAAAGTCCCAGGTCGGCTTCTCAAATATACATCAAAGTTGATGGTGGGCCTTCTAACACGTGGCACTATTTTCACTTTACACATTAAACAAACTATTTTAGTAATTAAAGTTTGTTTTAAATGAAACCGGAAGTACCCTCACTCGCGACATTTGAAAATTCATTGTCTTAAGGCTTGTTGGCACACCACATATGTGTATATAAGAAAGTATTACAGGTTCACGGTTGATCCATAAATCCACATTCTTACACACATGACATAACACTACCATTCAGTAACATGTCCTTTGCAGAATCTCGTTCCCATAACAACCCGCCGAAAACATTCTTGATCATAACCAAGATGCCCAAAACACCCATCTGGAGATCATCCATCTTCTTTTAGGCCTTCCCCTTCCAAGATACCTCGCCATTATTGTTCTCTCCAAACTTTCATGACGTTTCAAGTGACCAAATATATCCATTTTCTTTGATTGTCTTTAAAAACCATCTTCAAAATTCTTGAACTATAGATGCGTTTGTTCTTTTTACCCAAGATAGTCTTACCACCCATCTATTACATTTATATTCAAGTGCATTTATGCGGTGTTTATTAAGTGTCTCACAGGCGTAATTTGAATACTCTTAAAAACATAATTTTTGTAGTTCTATCTATCCCACCCCATAATTTATCCAGTTGTTTTGGTCTTTGAAAACAAATTGATAATCATCGTTTAATTTCTTTCATTGTGTCACCGTTGTTCGCAACCAAGATACTCGAAAGTTTCCACCTCCATGGTTGTTATGGGGTTCTTGGCAAGGTTTGCCAAAAGCAGTTTGCCATTATTTTCCTTCTAGGTAATGACTATTTTAATCTGTGACCATACTGATGATCTATCACCACAGATTACAGACCATAACCAACAATAATATGTCGGCTGTTACACTCCAGCCACCTCCCTCCATGGGTTCACATAACCCTGATTCGGGTACTCCACCCAAGAGTTCCCCGTAGAAGAAAGAAGGATACCCTGTAATCCGGAGTAATTACCATACACAAGTAAAATTTATACCAATCTCTCATAATGGTATCACACGCACAATCAGTCATACACACTCTCATTGTGAGTTGTTTATAGGCTGTCTGATCGTTGTGCTAACATTATAGGTCTTAGAGTGACCACCACCACCACCACCACCACCACCACCACCACCACCAACAACAACAACAACAACAACAACAACAACAACAACAACAACAACAACAACAACAACAACAACACATATAGGCGGACACGCAGTCATAGATACTAGTATATCCACATACAGAAACAGAAACCCAACGACAAATAACCAGATACACACAAACAGCCAGACATATAGACAGACAGCCAGACATATAGATAGACAGACAGATAGACAGACATGCTTTCAGTCATAGGCGTAAACTCTAACACACACCATTAACAAATAAATGAAACAGCAAACATGAAAACACGACCCGAAAGTTCCCCCATCATAACATTACATTCTTACTTTTCAATCCTTGTGGTTAGAATATGGTGAATTTTAGATTTATTCTGATGACATCATTTTGATTATCATGTGGTTACACATCTATTCACCCCTCATGTCACTAAGCGTGGGAGATCATTTTCTGCCATTTCACTCGATCACTAGAGTCGTGGATCAGCTCTGGCCTCGACCATGCCTCATGCCCAAGCCATCCAGGTATTTACTTCTCAGTCTTCTCCTTGTTCTGTTCCCCTTGCCAGTTGTTACCATGTTTAATTCTTTCTCATAAAATACCCAACACATTTTGTCTGCGTCCAATTTCTATAATCTATTTACGATTTTCATTTGTTTCTTGTAGGACCTGATTATTTTCTGTCCATGGTATCTTTTCTCCACATTTCCATCCGGTGTTTTTTCAGCCTGGTCCACACATCAATACAAAAGTAACACTATGAAGCACTTCAACACTTTCTTTTTCGTTTCAATTGCTATCTTTTTGGTCAGTATGTTGTTCATCTTGCTAAAGGCTACATTCGCCATGTCGATTCTTGTAATCTCTTCAAGCCATTTCCAATCAGATATTATAACTGTTCCGAGATAAATGTACCGACTTGTTTTCGTATTTACTTGTGGTGCTTCCTTTTTCCTAGTGACGAGGATAATCTGTGTCTTTTTAATGCTAATCCTAGTTGTTCACAACAAACGCATGTACTAAATTTTCCAGGTCCTGTTCATTGTCTACAATCAAGACTGCATATCTATTGTTATTGATGTTACGTACTTCACTGATCTTTTCATATATTTCTGGTGTACAGGGGAACAATTATTACACATCCCTGTCTTAATAGGCTGACAGTGGCCTATTTCATTATCAATCCTTATGACAGTTGTTTCCAATATATGTTTTTTTCCCTTTCCCACCAATTTGTAGATCTGCAAGCACATCTAATTAGTTGACATGCCGTACACTATCAAAAGCCTGACACATGTGATACCATGCACACCTGTTTTTTTTTTAAAACTTGTGTGTTAAAAGCATTGTGTATTGCTTCGTGTGTTTACACGGCGTGTAGCTGACTTTTTGGGGTATTTTACATTCTGTACCTTTGAAATCCATCCATCCATCATGTGCCATGCTGGTAAGCGTGGGCGGTCATGTTCTGCCATCTCACTCGATCAACAGAGTCGTGGATCAGTTCCGTGTTTCTGTCTCGACCATGCCACAAGGCCAAGCCATCCAGATACTTGTTTCTAGGTCTTCCCCTTGGTCTGTTCCCCTCGATCTTACCAGTTGTCACCAAGTTCTCCAAATCATTTCTTCTCATAACATGCCCAAAAAATTGTGACTGACCTGTTGACGGTCTGGAGTCACCTGGTGCGCATGACTATCCCTACCGGGCGAGGCTGCTCCTATGGAGCACCCATTTACGCCGTTTCTCTGATTATCGATAAGTGAACACAACATGATTTTCTTGGCATGTGTAAAGAAGGTAGTTTGCCATTGCTTTCCTTCCTAGCAGTGACCATACTGGTCAGTGACCGTAGCCATTGTCTCCTCAAAAAAGGAGATCCTCTGCCTACCGTCGTGAAGGTGAAGACCATAACCTACAACTATCTGTCGGCTGCTCTCCCTCTTCATCCACCACCTGCACCCATGGCTTCACGTAACCCTGATCGGGGGGCTAAACGGGTACTCCACCTTGCCCAAGGGTGTCCCGTAGGCTAGCGGAGGGAAGGAGGCGCCTTACTTCTCCTTTGATAGGGGATACCCCTACCCCGCTACCCGCTACCTTTGAAATAGAGGTACCGAAATACTGTAACACCGATTAAAACGGAAAATAACACAAGTAAAAACAAACAGACCTCGTGGTTCGTGACCTCTCTCTTTTCGTGTGCTCGCGCGCGCGCGTGCCTAGGCGAAGTTATGATATGAGAAACCAGAAAGAACCGACGAATACTATTCGGAACCTATAATGACACAGTATTGGGGGTAGATAATGCAACAGCTCTACGTTTGTTGGACATTGTAGTAATATGGAGTGCTCTATCAAGAAAATATTAATAATGGTATCAAAGAAAGTAAATACATGTTTTGCATATCCTTTACAGGACATCTCTGTCAACATCTTTCAGCTGATTTCTAGGCCAGATTACGTTCAGTAGTTTGCTTTCTGAGCGGCCGGCTCACATACCCTTATAAGGTACAGACGCGATTCGAACTGATTCTCACAGTCGTCACGTTACTTACGAGATTACGGAGAAAATTCGGTAACCAGGGATACCAACAGTGGTGACACCAAAATGTGACATAGAAACATGCTGAACCAAGTGGATAAATTACCTAGGGGCAATTATCAGATGGATGATGTACAAGAGATTAATGAACAGAACAAGATAAATTTTAGAAAACGAAAAAGTAATGTAAGAGAGTGGTAAATAGTTTTGGTGTATGGGAGTGAATGTTGTAACAAAAAATTAAGAAGAAATTAGAAGCAGCTGGTTTGTAAAGTGAATTTCCTGTCTGAGTAACAACGACATGAAACTAGAAAAGAAACAACTTTCTTCACTCATGTAAGAGACGCATGAACATCGTTACAACTGGAAAGATCGAGGGGAAGAAAGGCAGACCGAGATTAGAAATTATGGTAGTGGTATGTCAGCAAAGTCGATTTCAGAACACCAAAGACAGCGGCATGAATGCCTACACCATTTGATGATGAATGCATCACACGTGTTGCTGACGTGTCCCTTTGTGGAAAGTAAATTTAAAAGACAGCTATGTGCGGCGTGGTGCCCACACGAAAGAAATAAACAAGTGTGGCTTTGAACAGGGTGAAAAGAAAAAATATAACCATTCGTTCTGTTTACACTCAAAACATGGCAAAATTTAGATTTATTCTGATGATATCAAAATTAAATCTGATTATCGTGTTAGTAAAACACTTACACTTCACTGCGAGCCTCAGTTTGGTTGGGCTGGCGAATGATATTAACACCGCCGTGTTACCGGTGTTTTGTTAACGTGCGCGGTCATCCGAGAAAACTTGGCAACAAGACCCCCCGGACAAATCCCGCTACGGAACGAAATTAGCATAAAGTGTGCAACATGCTGTGTTTATAATATCAATATCTCCTTATAAATTACACAAACCAACATCAATATTGGTGTTTTATATCAACGACATCATAATCTTGCATTTCACTATAAGTTTTAATACTTTTAACCTATAAAAAGTTATTTTATTACACATTTAAGGCGTCGTACCACGCCTGGGTGGTCCGATTTTGCATACATAAATAATTTTTAAAAATATATATGTATGCTTTATTATGATATATTGCCTTTTAAAATACTTAAAACTTGGTATTATTAAATATTACAAGGTTCATTTTTCTGATATTTGAATCATTTTGTCTAAATCTGACTTTCCCCAAGTAGGCATAGCACAATTTTACATATAAATTCTGTCTTTTTATACAACCGAAAACAATACTTTATTGGTGTTTAAACATAATGGGGGAGTAATTTATATATTTGTCTAACCCGTATATGTTTATACATCTGTTCTAGAAATATGTTTTGTTAATAGCTGTAATTCTTATTTTTACCATCTCCGACATCAGTCACACTTGAAAGGTTGCTGTTGTACTTTTGGGTCGCTATCACCGTTACCAGAATTATTAGTGTAGTTGCTAAAGCACCCGACTCGTGTCCGGGCGAAGGTGGTTCAACCCTCAAAGTGAAATTTTTTTTTTTTAATTTTTTAATTATTTTTTAAAAAATTCATTCGCACGCTTTAAACCGCTATTCATCAAAATACCATACCGTTGTCTAGTATTTATTTTATTTTTGGTATCTCTTTCGTTTACGTACAACTAAGAAACTGTTAAATATAGATACTTTGTAACGCCGCAAACAGAAATACATTATGTGTCATGCCGGTAACCGCTCTGGGTCTATCATTATCATGTGTCGCTTCTTCTTTTCTTTCGTTCACTTGAAATATGTCTATGATTGTGATATTGTCTCTTGTATAAATTTAACGATGTTTGTCGATAAGACTTCTCACTCAAGTTTGTAACTAAAACACATAACAAAACACTACCAGCTTAGTTATTAATTTTAAATAAATTAGATGGGGTTTTTGTGTAGGAAAGTAATTCTTCAGTCATCGTGTGCCATGTCGGTGGACGTGACCAAACGTGGTACATTTTACCATGTTGATAAGTTTAATAAAACAGAGTACCACTCGTAAACCTGTCAATAGTTGGGTTGAGTTGATTAAAGCGTTTCTTGCGGGAACCCTCACAACTTCCTTGGGGATCGTTGAGTGAAAACCAGCTAATTTGAGGCTGTAAAAAGTGATACTTTTTTCGGATTGGTTGAATGCAATATAGAGACCCCAACTGATTTACAAGAGTCCTTTGCCGAGATGCCCTCTATTTTCAAGAACACAGAAGTGTCGAGGGACGATATTGGGGAGTTTATGAAAGAATACGCCATAAAAAATAAACTACCGAGTACCCCACGACGGACTTTGATTGGTAGTTATTTCGGGAAGAAAATATTATTAGCCACCCCGCTTTTAAAGTGGTATCTAGCCCATGGGTTGGTCGTTACCCACATCTACCAGACAATAGAGTATCGACCTGTTAATTGTTTTAAACAATTTGGGGAAACAGTATCTAACGCCCGTCGCCAAGGGGACAAAAATCCGGCCGAGAGTATTACAGCCGACACTATGAAGTTGTTAGGTAATGCCGCTTATGGTAAAACATTAACTAATAAAACTAAACATACCGATGTCTCCTACTGTCAGGGAAAAGACACTACCTAAGTACTCAATAACCCCAGGTTCAAAAGTATGACTGGTATTACAGATGACCTATTCGAAGTTGAAACACTAAAAAAGAAAACTCTGGGATCTACCTCTACAGATTGGGTTCTTTGTCTACCAGTATGCTAAGCTGCGCATGTTAGAATTTTATTACGACTTTCTCAACAAATTTATCTCTAAAGACGACTATCAACTCACCGAAATGGACACTGACTCTCTATATTTGGCCCTTAGTGCCGACTCACTCTCTGACGTAGTTAGACCACACCTACGAGAAGAATATGACAGAGTCTACAATCAATGGTTCCCGTCTGAAACCTGCCCTGTTCATAAAACTACTACCTGTCAGGACTGTGTGGATATCAAAGCCTATGAAAAGAGAACCCCTGGGCTATTTAAACTAGAGTACGAAGGGGAGGGTATGGTCTCGTTATGTAGTAAGACGTATATTTGTGTCGGAGATTATGATAAAATCAGTACCAAAGGTCTGACCAAAAATCACAACACTCATCTAAACAAGGAAACTTTTTTGGAAGTACTCAACACACAAGAGGCGGGTGGGGGAACCAATATAGGATTCAAGACACAAGACTCTGCAGTGTATACATACACACAACATCGTACATCTTTATCATATCTGTACATAAAAAGGCAAGTTTAAAGTGATAATATCTCGACCACGCCTCTACTTATTTAATATGCATTGTATTGTTTGTCTATACATGATTTAATAAAAACATTATATACCTTACTTGACTCGTTTGTTATTTTAAATGTTGTATTTTTTATGTTGTACACTACACGTACCTACTCTGATGAGCCACTTGACCACTTAACCACTTGACTACCACACCCACTCTGATGAGTCACAAGAACACCTACTCGGACCACGCCTACTTTAAAAAAATGAGTTATCGCCCCTTTGTGGCTCAGGGAGTTATCACGCTTTGCGGTTCTGGGAGTTATCACCCTTTGTGGATCAGGATCGCTAAATAGTAATAATATATAAGATCCACAAAACGGGCGGCTTTCCTCTTTCTACACTACTAGCTTCTCCAAGTAAAGTTAGCATCTCCAAGTAAAGTTAGCACCTCCAAGTACAGTTAGCATCTCCAAGTACAGTTAGCATCTCCAAGTACAGGTAGCATCTCCAAGTACAGTTAGCATCTCCAAGTACAGTTAGCATCTCCAAGTACAGTTAGCGTCTCCAAGTATAGTTAACATCTCCAAGTAAAATTATCATCTCCATGTACAGTTAGTATCTCCAAGTAAAGTTAGCATCTCCAAGCAAAGTTAGCATCTCCAAGTAAAGTTAGCATCTCCAAGTAAAGTTAGCATCTCCAAGTACAGTTAGCATTTCCAAGTACAGTTAGCATCTCCAAGTACAGTTAGCATCTCCAAGTAAAGTTAGCATCTCCAAGCAAAGTTAGCATCTCCAAGCAAAGTTAGCATCTCCAAGTACTGTTAGCATTTCCAAGCAAAGTTAGCATCTCCAATTACAGTTAGCATCTCCAAGTAAAGTTAGCATCTCCAAGTACAATTAGCACCTACAAGTAAAGTTAGCATGTCCAAGTACAGTTAGCATCTCCAAGTAAAGTTAGCGTCTCCAAGTACAGTTAGCGTCTCCAAGTATAGTTAACATCTCCAAGTAAAGTTATCATCTCGATGTACAGTTAGTATCTCCAAGTAAAGTTAGCATCTCCAAGCAAAGTTAGCATCTCCAAGTAAAGTTAGCATCTCCAAGTACAGTTAGCATCTCCAAATACAGTTAGCGTCTCCAAGTTAAGTTAGCATCTCCAAGTACAGTTAGCATCTCCAAGTACAATTAGCATCTCCAAGTAAAGTTAGCATCTCCAAGCAAAGTTAGCATCTCCAAGTAAAGTTAGCATCTCCAAGTACAGTTAGCACCTCCAAGTACAGTTAGCACCTCCAAGTAAAGTTAGCATCTCCAAGTACAGTAAGCATCTCCAAGTAAAGTTAGCATCTCCAAGTAACGTTAGCAAATGGCCCTTGTACACACCTGAAGACCCATTGGTTACATGGTGCCAGACCCGTGTTTGCATCGACCAATCGGCACTGGGTGGCTGATGTGGTCAGTACCAGACATCTCCTGGTACCAATGTAAGGCTCCGTTAGCCTGGGGGACGGGTACCCATGTAAGGCTCCGTTAGCCTGGGGGACGGGTACCCATGTAAGGCTCCGTTAGCCTGGGGGACGGGTACCCATGTAAGGCTCCGTTAGCCTGGGGGACGGGTACCCATGTAAGGCTCCGTTAGCCTGGGGGACGGGTACCCATGTTAGGCTCCGTTAGCCTGGGAGACGGGTACATTTTACAAATTCGAAGTCACCCCGATTCGATCTCAAAACCACAAGGCCCGACAGACGAGTATCTATTTTAAGGTGTCCTGAAATGCTTCTCAAAACTGCTTTGTAACTTATAGACTTTATTAAACTGACTACGAACTACTTTGTAGCTTCTAGACTTTAGTAAACTGCCTAAGAACTACTTTGTAACTTCTAGGCTTTAGTACACTGACTAATAACTACTTTACAACTTCGTGACTTTAGTAAACTGACTGCGAACTACTTTGTAACTTTGACAATTTAGTAAACTAACTGTGAACGACTTTGTAACTTCAAGACTTTAGTAAACTGACTGCGAACTACTTGGTAACTTAAAAACTTTAATACACTGACTATTAACAACTTAGTTTCTTCGAGATTTGAGTAAACTGATTATGAACTACTTGGTAACTTTGAGACCTGAGTATTCTGACCAAGCATTAAATATGCTTAGAGATGTAGTCAAAAAATCCTATAAGCTGGGAAAACACGAGGACATTGCATAAGCACAAAATGCTGGGAAAACATGAAGAAATCATAAGGACATTACATGTAGCACAGAATGCTGGGAAATCATGAGGACATTACATGTAGCACTGAATGCTGGGAAATCATGAGGACATTACATGTAGCACAGAATGCTGGGAAATCATGAGGACATTACATGTAGCACAGAATGCTGGGAAGTCATGAGGACATTACATGTTGCACAACATGCTGGGAAACAGATATAAAGTTCATTCGGCGCCATCTTGCGTGCAAACTTGCGGATGCCTTCTGGGGATTGTGGGAAATAGTTGGTTTTTATTAATTGATGGATGATCTGGGGCTTTCATGTCACGAGCATAATTTCATTTAGAGAGAAAGAGTGAGTGAGTAAATGAGAGAGAGAGAGAGAGAGAGAGAGAGAGAGAGAGAGAGAGAGAGAGAGAGAGAGAGGAGGGGGGTGGGGGCGAGAACGTAGAACATAGTTCGAGAGAGAGAGAGAGAGAGAGAGAGAGAGAGAGAGAGAGAGAGAGAGAGAGAGAGAGAGAAAGGGCTAGAGTGACAGAGAATTATAATGAGACAGTGTGAGAGACATGGAGAGAGAATCAGAGAGTGAGAGATGGAGTGAGTGAGTGAGGGAGATAGAAAGGGGCAGAGGGAGAGAGATGGAGAGAAGGAGAGAGTGGAATGAGAGTGTGAGTGAGAGATACAGTGAGAAAGGGTAAAAGAGAGTAAAAGAGAGATAAAGAGAGTTAAAGAGAGAAAGAGTGAGTGTTTCACAGAGTGAGAGGGAGAGATTGAGAGGGAAAGTGAAAAGAAGAGTGAGAGTGAGAATGTGAGAGAGGAGAGAGTGAAAGACAAATTGAGAGGGTGTGAGAGTGACAGGGAGTGAAAGAATAAGAGAAAGGATTTATGAAAGTTGGAGAGAAAGAGAGAGAGAGAGAGAGAGAGAGAGTGTGAGAGAGAGAGAGAGAGAGAGAGAGAGAGAGAGAGGGAGGGAGGGAGGGAGAGAGAGTGACAAAAAGTTAGAGAGTGAGAAAGCGAGAAAAAGAGTGATATAAATTACGAGAAAGTGAGAGAGATAGAGTGTGAGAAATAGAGAGTGAGAGATAAAAGATGAAAGTTTGAGAGATTTGGAGATAGACATAGATAAACAGTGAGAAAGTGAGGAGAGAGGTATAAGGGAAGAAAGAAAGAAAGAAAGAAAGAAAGAAAGAAAGAAAGAAAGAAAGGAAGGAAGAAAAGATACAGAGAGTGGACACGAGAAAGAAAGAATCAAATGAGAGACTCTTTGTTTTACAAACATTATTTCTGTTAGAGAGCGGGGAGGAGAAGAGTGACAGGGTGAAAGAGAGACATATCGATACGCAGAGAAATATAGAGAGAGGGAGAAAGAGAACTAGTATTAGTTTTCCATCAATCTGTCTGTCTACCTGTCTGTCTATGTATCTAGTTCTCTGTCGTAAGGACTCCAAATGTGCCGTATCAGAACACAAATGTTGTACAAGATGGAGGCAACTCGCTGACAGAAAGAGACCCTTCCCAGAGGGAAGAAGAGATTAGGAAATAAGGTGGAACTGTGCATGACAAACATCGAAGAATCCAGCCCACAGTCTGCAATCCATAATGGGAGAGCAGCAACGTACACGGAAGGGATAATCCCAAACAGAAACGAGTCACATCAGAATATCCTAGCAGGAGAGGTTGGAAATAGCAACAGTTCACAACTACCTAAAATAATATACAACTGGCAACTTTCTACAGACAGACAAACAAATGAGCACGTCCTACAAGAAACAGATGAAAACCGTAAACTGATTAGAGCAATTAGACGGAGGCAGTCAAGATGGTTGCAAATAATAACATATATTAGTTTGCGGGATATGCATGTAAATGAGTCTTTATCCTAGGCACCTTTCCCTTGAAAAACTCATTTACATGCATATCCCGCGATCTAATATATGTTATTATTTGAGTTGAGTTGAGTCAAGAACCGACATCACTGCACTCAGGACATTCCCATACGTGCTCCGTCCCCTCGTTCAACAGCCAGCGAAGAGTCATACTACTAATCGTTCCCGCCACTCTCTGATTAAATGCTCTCCTGGTCCTCCCTCCCAGTCTTGAGACCCCCCACCCCCACCCCTACCCCCAGAACCCCCGCCGATCCCCCGTAATCTCACTCTTTCCACATATGGATTCTCAATCTGTTCCTCCACCCTCTCCATCCGGTCCCACAAGCGCACGACCACCACCCCCCCCCCCCTCCATAGGCTCCTCGCCAGCCCACCAGCCTGCCCACTCCCCCGCACACCCGCATGGCCAGGGCAAACCATCCACACAATTCTCACAATCTGTGACTTCCGAAGCGACGAGAGCCACCCCACACGAAACACTCCCCTCTTCACCTCGCCAAGCATATTCCCTGAATCCGTAATGAACACAACGTGTGCCGCAGCAGTCTCCTCCAGCCACTGGAACGCCGCTGCCACCGCCCCCATCTCCACTCCCAATCCGGAGGCCGCAGTCCCACACGCCAGGCTCTCCCCTTTCAAGACTCGGCCACCAGCCCAAGCAACAAAGCCCCAGCCACCACGTCCGCCTCCCACCATCGACCCATCGGCGCAGATGACCAAGCCAACTTGATGTGTGCCGCCCAGGATTAGCCGCCTCACCCCAAACCCAGCGCGACGCGCCGCCCACTCCCCGCACCCACGACCCAGTGTCACCGCTATACTGTGCCAGTCCGTCACGTCATCCGGAAACCCCCCCCCCCCTCCCCCCCCCACGACCGATGGTCTCCAGATCACACACCCGACCCATAGAAAGCCCTGCCTGCGCCACCCAGGACCCGCCCCGCCCCAGCACATGACCCTCCACCATATCCATCGCTGCACGAAGCGGGCGATCCCCTTCCGCGGCAACCCCCAGGCACCACCCGGCCCGAAGGACCCCATGCCCACCCGCCACCGCAGGCAGCGCCAGGACACGCCCCATGCAGACAATTGGTGTGTCCCCCGTGCACCCCAGCACCAAACGCATGGTAGCACTCTGCATGCGCTCCCCCCCCTCCCCCCCCCCCCAAGTTGTCTTTCCCTTGACACCGTCAGCAGCCCCAAACCACGCCCAACGACAGAAATTATTAACCGCCGAAAGAGCCGGCACAGCATCCTCCGATCCACCCCGGCCGCCGCCACAGCCCTCAATGCACTAAGGCCCCCACCAGACCTCACCACCAAATCCTTCACACGATCCCCAAAAGACAAACACCTGTCAAAGGCGACACCCAAGTACTTCAATTTACTCTCTAGACCAAGAGGACACCCACTCAACACAACACCTGGGACGCCCGCCCCGACGATCCGGCCACCCAGGCAGCACCACACAACCGATGCCTTGCCTGGGTTTAAAATAGCCTCTGCGTCCCTGCACCACTCTGTCACCTTGTCCACGCCTTTCGCCAAACTGGCCCTGTCTCTGCCCTGTCTGTACACCAGCACATCATCTGCAAATGTCAAGATTCTACCCACACCTGGTGTCACAATAGCTGCGATTTTGTTGGTGTAGACATTAAAGAGCACCGGGGACAAGGCAGATCCTTGCGGCAACCCAGGTGTAATAGCACAGGGGTCAGAAGTCCAGGTACCCATTCGCAGTACAACCTTACGCTCATAAAGGACTGCCGCAACCCATCTAACAAGGCAAGGGCAGACCTCCATGTCCAACAGTGTGTGTATCAACCGATCATACCTAACCCTCTTATACGCATCCTCCAGGTCAAGAGCTATCGCCACTGTCTCCCGTTTATTTGAAAACTATGAAACATGAAATATACTGGACAAACTGGTAGACACCATTCGGACCGCTTAATGGAACACCTTAGGGATATTATTCAAAACTCTGGCAAACCTGTCAGCCGAGAAGACCTGATCATTCGGGGCCACATCGAATGACGGATGTCAATCTCGGCGATCAGGCATATTTTGAGCTATAACCTACGATGGGTGACGTTGTGATATCCTGGTGTGAGAAATTGGTCGCGTCTAGTGTGTGCCGCATGGTTTAGTTGATACACACCCGCGTCACACGAAAGTGATCCGGGGTTTGTTTCCGGGTCCGGTCAAGGATATGCACTACTGACGAGCTCAAACGAGAGCGAAACTCCTGTCTAGTGCTTCCAAATTGAAGTGGACAGGGCCTTAGGTTCGTACCGGAATACAAGGCAAGGGCAGACCTCCATGTCCAACAGTGCTCCATGTCCATGTGCTCAGTCTTTAAGCCTGTCTCTAACCATTTTAATCCTTCTAACCGCAATGGAGTCGACGATGTATGGGTCACAGCATTGAACCCTGCTTCTTTAACAGCAACATTAGGTTTTACATTGACAGTCAGTTAATCAAGTCTTTGGGATGCATCCACCCAGCGGGAATCTATTCTGTTGTAGATGCCACTGTATAACTCTGCTGACTCCCCTCTATATATCAATGCCTAACTATCTGCACACCTTCAGTTCCATATTTTCTTATTTGCCACTTTCACAATTGAACTGAACTGAACTTTTGCTCCGCCTTTCAAACAACGAAGGATATGTGTTTTAATGTCATTAAATTTTATAATTTAATTTGTACCGCAAGGTACAAGAGGAACATGATGAGATGAGATGAGAAATTTTATAATTTCATGCTTTTCTGTAGATCTGTTTGTGTTGTTCCATTCCCGGTGAATATTATTATAACCAAATCGTTGTTCGTTGTGTCGTAGTATACTTATTTTTATATTTTATTTTATTATGTTTTTTGGATTTCTCCCCTGTTATTTATGTTTACCATTGTGGAGATCGTGTTAAGGTCACTGTGTCTGTGTTTAGTTTATCTAACTTGTTCGCAGGAGTTATACATACCTGTTTTTGTTTCCTATTGTGATATCCTGCTAAATTCGCGAATCCCGCGAATTCTCTTGTGTATGACCACAACCTTCTGTCTCGTGTACTGCCTGTTATTTTGATACAGATGTTCCTCCATGCCATGACGTTGAGTTGAGTCAATAATCGACATCACAGCAATCAGGACATTCCTGTAAGATTTCCGTTTCATCTTCATGAGCCAGCGAAGAGCCCCAATACTAATGATAGCAGTAGTAGTCCCATTATGTGTCCGTCTAGCCGTTCCTCGAGATTTGCGTGTCGACCAGATTCCCTGCAGCACCATTCTCTCCAGGCAGTGATCTGTTCTTCTGCACTATACATACGATCCCAAAGTGTCCCGACCACGACTGTCTTATCGTGCACCAATACCCTATCTAGCCGTGCAGACCCATCCAATGTGTCCGAATGCTCGTTTCCCCCCACACCAGCATGTCCTGGGGAAAACATCCAACTGTCTAGCATCCTCTCTTTTTGACAACCTTCGTCTCTCTTCGCTTCCAACTTCTCCTTTGTCACGTCGAACTCCAGCTTCCCTCTTCTCATGATGTGAGAACAGACTGTGCATTGTCTCTTTTCTTATTTTCTTTATGAATTAACCTCTTTCAAGATATCTTCATTACGCGTTTTATGTGTCCATGGTGTTTTTCTTTCTTCTATAAAACCACATCTCTGCAGCTTTCACATAAATGGATACCATTATATCAATTGATATGAAGACCAGTCACACCACATTAATGACAGAGCCATAAGACTAAGCCTATGTCAAACATGTCTCAGAATACGTTATCAATATGTTAAAAGTTAGTTACATATCCTTTTGATGACGTTGCTTTCAATCAATTTCTTTTTTTGTTGTTGCTTTTTGTGTGTGATTAACTGGGCAAAGTTTACGTTCAGTAGTTTTCTATTGCTGCCTGAACGACCGACGATCAAACCATTGTATGAAAACCATCGTAAGACGGTCTGCTTCCAAATCTCATGTTTCGACCGCGGTATGCGCTATTGCGAATCGTGTTCGCAACCCCTTGGCCACACACCGGCTGTTTTCAGTGATCAGTCTGCTCGTATGTAATTGACAGACATTTATGCTGTGTATTTGACTGGACGCCTTTATCGTCCATTCCGTGTCTAATAATTTGACCTCTTGTAACATCTTCTATTCCATAACGGGATAATTGTGTTGTTTGTAGTGTTGTTGGAATGGAAATCATGATCATGTGCCATGCCGATAAACGTGGGTTGTCATGTTTTGCCACCTTACACGATCACCACAGTCGTGGATCAGCTGTTTATTTTTGTCTCAATCTTACCAGTTGTCACCACGTTCTCCAGTTTATTTCTTGTCTTACCGTGCCCAACAAATCTTGACTGTCTACGTCTAATTTCTTCAATCAGTTGACGGTTTTCATGTGTTTCGTGTAGAACCTGTCCATTGGTTATCTGTATGTTCATGAAATGAAATCGCAAGCAAAAATTTACTGTTGAGTTTTTGTCCGTTGAATTATGTGATAAAGATTGTTCTTGTGAGTCTGTCTACTGTCATATTTGTCATTCAGTAATGTGTGTGGTTGTTCGTTAGTCTGGTAATTTTCAGCTTGTTACAAGATTCTTTTATCTCTTCTATTCTCCATTGAGGATATATATATATATATATATATATATATATATATATATATATATATATATATATATATATATGTATGTATGTGTGTGCGTGTGTGTGTGTGTGTGCAACACACAGGTGGGATTTGGGTTAATGAAGAGGCCACATAGACGTATATATAGTATATATACAGTGAACGACAAGCAGATGAACACAATAACAGAAAAAACAAACAGACAGACAGTCATACACACTTATAGACAGACCGTTCGACAGACAGACAGGCAGGCAGATGTACAGCCGGATGGATAAGCACGCATACATACAGAAAATAAGAGAATACATAACTCATTGGCTACATAGCCTTCAAGCTAGTAAAGCTGGAGAGAATTACAATTGCTTGAATAAATTAGCAACTAGAAGACATAACAGATACTTCCACAACATTCAGGATTGTGGCTAAACAGTTCCACTGAGGCCGCAATCAGACCGCACATGTAGCATCCGCACACCGCTATAGTTGTCACTGAGAATCTCTGGAGCTGAGTGAAATCATGGCTGCTGTCTCTCTGTTAGCGGAGATTCCCGCTGACCTGGCCGGATGGCCCCGTTTGTTCTAAATGTCGAGTCCTACGTTGGTTGAATTATTTACGACTGACCGGCTTCACAGTCTGGGGTTTGCATTTTGCAACACGTGGGGCGGGATATGGGTAAATACAGGGATAACTTTTCTCCCGGCTCTAGGCTTGCCGGAGTATTATCTCATGCTTGCTGGCTCGCTTGTGTTCGCTGGCTGTGAACTCCAGCGCTAAGTCCTGTCGGATGAAGACATCCTGTTGTCCAACATCAGTGTGATGTAATACCAGACCTGAGGTTTGCGTGAGTATCCGTTGTCCCATGTCTGGCTTATTGGTGTGCAGACTGATGGTTCCTCGCCGTGCAGGCAGACACTCTCTGACTTCGGAGGAATCAACGATCCTACTGACTTTAGCCAGGACCCCAAAGGGACCTGTTGTCCAGGACGCTCGGCGAGCTCGCGTCAATAGGTCTTGGCCAGTATAGAACCCAGCCCTGGTGCCTTGGAAACACCATCTCATGAATGTTTGTAGTACACTAAATAAGGTGATTATCAGACTCACAGACAGACACATAGAAAGTTAGATAGACAGACAGACACACAGTCAGAGAGCCTATCAAGCTACTAAAGCTGAGTTTTAAATTTGAAATGACCGTGGAGATAACAAATGTTCCCCGTATGTACAATACCCGTGACTATGTGGGATAAGCATTTCAGCCAAAGTATAACTCATTTATTCATTTCATACAAAACATAACTCTACAGTAGGCACTTGACGATATGCAGCCAAATATGCCAGGCAATAAATAGTGCAACATATTGTTTATAGCTTCCGTGGTTACATTCACTAAGTGGATACATGATTTGGAATCTCGGTTTATAGCCGATGTACCCGAATAGAACGTTCGGGAGACCCGAGTTCGATCCTTCGGTAAGATGTGGGTTTTTTTTTCTGTCGGGGTCAAAAAGAAAATCCTAACCTTCGCGGCGACTGCACTAGCCAGGCGGCCTTAATTCCTCAGGCTCAAAGACCCCTCTTCCATACACCGCAAGGTACTATATTGGCAGTAAATGACAGTTTTTGACAGTACCCGAATTATCTGACCATGTGCTCGCTTCAATTCCACGGTTTGGAATAGGCTGTTTGATGTCTTCTCCTGCCATGATATTCTTATCTTGTTTAACTAATTCTTAAGTTGAACGGATGACTGAGCTTGGATTAAATTGTTGTTTCAGCAAGGAGTCATCGGAAGCGTGCATAAGAAGTTAGCGACTTGCATGTCCCTTACAGTACGTCGCAGTCAACCACAGCATTTATTTGTTGTTTGTGGCTTCTTGGCAGGTTCAGTTGTTTGCCATTGCTTTTTGAAAGGCCGGCACTCATACCATTGTATGAAAATCAACTCAAGGCCGTATGCTG
>OY992881.1:10329138-10344138 GCA_963921405.1 Cepaea hortensis
TCTTTCTTTCTTTCTTTCTTTCTTAACATCCACTAGTACTTATTTTATACTCGGACAACCTGAGAATTATAGTCAATGTTAACAAAATATGTCAGGCTAAATGCGGACTCGAACTCAAGAATACCAAGCACGTAACTATGACAGCTACGGAGCTACCGAAGCTAACGGTCTTGTTATGGCTGTGGCTTAAACATACACTCAAAGCCGTGGTTAGATGTCATAGGAAGAGGTTTGCGCCAAACGGTGGGTTCAGGTAGTCGCCTAGGGAAACGGTGGATGATCACAGGACACTCAAATGGGCAGACCATGATGTTGCGGCATTACTTTATCAGTTATCTAGTTTCTCCCGGGCAGGGAGTCATCAGTAGGGGTGCATAATACGTCATGTACAGATGTGAGCCATACGTCATCAGCAGATGTGCGTTTTACATCATGTGTAGATGTGAGTCATACGTCATGGGCACATGTGCGTCATACGTTATCTGTAGATGTGCGTCTTATGTCATCTGTAGATGTGCGTCTTATGTCATCTGTAGATGTGCGTCATACGTCATTTGTACATGTGCGTCTTATGTCATCTGTAGATGTGCGTCATACGTTATCTGTAGATGTGCGTCTTATGTCATCTGTAGATGTGCGTCATACGTCATCTGTACATGTGCGTCTTATGTCATCTGTAGATGTGCGTCATACGTCATCTGTAGATGTGCGTCATACGTCATCTGTAGATGTGCGTCATACGTCATCTGTAGATGTCCGTCTTATGTCATCTATAGATGTGCGTCCTATGTCATCTGTAGATGTGCGTCATACGTTATCTGTAGATGTGCGTCTTATGTCATCTGTAGATGTGCGTCTTATGTCATCTGTAGATGTGCGTCTTATGTCATCTGTAGATGTGCGTCTTATGTCATCTGTAGATGTGCGTCATACGTCATTTGTACATGTGCGTCTTATGTCATCTGTAGATGTGCGTCTTATGTCATCTGTAGATGTGCGTCTTATGTCATTTGTAGATGTGCGTCCTATGTCATCTGTAGATGTGCGTCATACGTTATCTGTAGATGTGCGTCTTATGTCATCTGTAGATGTGCGTCTTATGTCATCTGTAGATGTGCGTCATACGTTATCTGTAGATGTGCGTCTTATGTCATCTGTAGATGTGCGTCTTATGTCATCTGTAGATGTGCGTCTTATGTCATCTGTAGATGTGCGTCATACGTTATCTGTAGATGTGCGTCTTATGTCATCTGTAGATGTGCGTCTTATGTCATCTGTAGATGTGCGTCTTATGTCATCTGTAGATGTGCGTCTTATGTCATCTGTAGATGTGCGTCTTATGTCATCTGTAGATGTGCGTCTTATGTCATCTGTAGATGTGCGTCTTATGGCATCTGTAGATGTGCGTCTTATGTCATCTGTAGATGTGCGTCTTATGTCATCTGTAGATGTGCGTTCTATGTCATATGTAGAAGTGCGTTCTATGTCATCTGTAGATGTGCGTCTTATGTCATCTGTAGATGTGCGTCATACGTTATCTGTAGATGTGCGTCTTATGTCATCTGTAGATGTGCGTCTTATGTCATCTGTAGATGTGCGTCATACGTTATCTGTAGATGTGCGTCTTATGTCATCTGTAGATGTGCGTCATACGTTATCTGTAGATGTGCGTCTTATGTCATCTGTAGATGTGCGTCTTATGTCATCTGTAGATGTGCGTCATACGTTATCTGTAGATGTGCGTCTTATGTCATCTGTAGATGTGCGTCTTATGTCATCCGTAGATGTGCGTCTTATGTCATCCGTAGATGTGCGTCTTATGTCATCCGTAGATGTGCGTCTTATGTCATCCGTAGATGTGCGTCTTATGTCATCTGTAGATGTGCGTCTTATGTCATCTGTAGATGTGCGTCTTATGTCATCTGTAGATGTGCGTCTTATGTCATCTGTAGATGTGCGTCTTATGTCATCTGTAGATGTGCGTCTTATGTCATCTGTAGATGTGCGTCTTATGTCATCTGTAGATGTGCGTCTTATGTCATCTGTAGATGTGCGTCTTATGTCATCTGTAGATGTGCGTCTTATGTCATCTGTAGATGTGCGTCTTATGTCATCTGTAGATGTGCGTCTTATGTCATCTGTAGATGTGCGGAACACGTCATCGGTAGATGTGTGTCATATGGTCTATGTAGATGGACATATATGTCATAACCCAGCGCCATGTCTACTTGTTGGCGTTTGAAATTCGACTGTTAGTGGGCAACCAACAGGATCTGTCAATCAACTTCACAACTCACCCAGGCATGCTACCCCCAGACCATCCCTTGATGCTGCCCAGCCAGCGGTAATGTTAACATACTCTGTCACACCTTGTTCACAAACATGCTGCCCAGTCCGGTGTAATGTTAACATTCTCTGTCACACCTTGTACACAAACATGCTGCCCAGTCAGGTGTAATGTTAACATACTCTGTCACACCTTGTTCACAAACAAGACGACTCTGTTGGCCACTGTGAGGTTTTGTCTTTGGGTTTTAGATAATTACAGAAGCACCAACAAGTGACTTTCCATAAAGTATAGATCTTTATAAAAGATACAGGTTTGTAACAGCAAGTCTTGTCTAGAGGTATTGATATGTAGTCTCGCAGAACCTTTGTAGAGAAACCATACAGAATTTGGCTCATCGAATACCCCCACTGTGAGAAATTAGACCTAAGTTTAAGATCAACACAGAATTATTATTAGATGATTCCTCCTACAGGTTATATAGAGATCTTGGCAGTTAGCCACAGCAACAAATGAAAGCAGTTCTTTCACTTATCCTGTTTACTGTGTTCTGGTCGCCCACCTCATGATTGATCTCTTTAATTAATTCAAGTGACACAAGACACTTGGACAAATGACCACATTGACAATTGGACCACTGTAATGAACATAAATAACACCAACTGCACTTTACACCAGTTGAACAAGTCAACCTGAGAAGATCTTGACAACAGTTGGACACACATTCACAAAGGAATGATCACACCAACAGATTAGACAAGTCATACATCATGGAAGATACTTGACAACATATACACAGGACTTCCACAATCTCTGAACTAACAACCACAGTAGAGGTAACAGTCACCATGAAGATGCTTGACAACAGTTGGACAATTCATCACAAAGTAATATATTTCACAACAGTGCACAAGACAATCACAGAAACATGTTATCTCAAAACTGTGTTCTTCCTACTATCTTTATTGATGTTTTATGAGGTCAAGTGAAGACCCAGGCTTCATTCATAATCGGCCAAAAATCACATTTCAAACATTTTAGTAATATGCAATAAAATTGACATTGATTATGAAAAAACCCAAATACCTCACCCAATTCCCCAAAGAAAAACATCAACTTAAAACAAACCCTCCTCCTTCATCTCACTACTTCAGAAAATCATCCTACACCACAGAACATTTTATGCTTAAGTCCTTCCCTAAACTGTCACTGAGGAAAACATGATAACTTATAGCCATAGTCATGGGGCAAGTATAAGGAGACACTGCCATACTGATCCTTGAACCTCTTTTAGCACATATGAAGGTGTTGGGAATGTTTCAGGTGGCCATTCTCCCTACAATGTTTTTCCAGTTCATGCTAATTCCTGCTGTAACAAGTCTATGAAAATGGACAGCATTTACTTCCTAAGGGCGAGTAGACTGTTCATGAAGTTGACACTTAGGACTTTGTTCTACTTTTCCTGTAGAGGAAGATCTAAGAAACAAATATGTCCCAGCCTTCTTCCTTCTGCCAGTCTCTCCCACAGGTTTCTGATGGTACTGATCTACACCACAGTTAATGCACAATCCAGATTGTGAATTTGCTCTAATTTTTATTCTTCTGTTAAGCTTTCCAGCCAGTATTAAGTTGGAATACTCCTCAAGATATGGTTTTGAGAAGAATGATGGTAAACTCCAAGTTCACAATTGATGTTCACCCTTGGCCAATAGATGCATGCTGAAATTCAGGTGATCTCTCACTCCTAAGATTTCTTCCAGAATGTTTCTTGAAGATAGAGCTTGGAACATTGATAAATGGAGAGTATCCCTGTTATAGTTTTTATTTATAAAACTTTTCTTCCAGGCCATCTGTATCTGCCAGGTTATGTGAATGCAGGCTGAGTGTGTGCAACCTGGGTTTATGTGTTATTTTTTCTTGGAGAGTCCATCTTATAAGTATAAGCTATATTGAAGGTTAGAGCTCAGGACTTCCCTGGAGTTGTCCTGTTAATTGAAAGGGCCTCCTCCATCTTCCTCATTCTCTGTTAATAAACAAAGGTACAACATGTGTTTTACATCTGTTTAAACATGATCATGGTGATGTAATACCATTTCAAATTCAGAGAGGAATGGGAAGGGGGGAGAGAAGTGATATTCGAACACCCGCCTTTCACTGGTGATGATGTGCAATTTATTTGGTGGTCCGGGGTGATATCTCCCTCACAAGGGCCATCCCCAAAACTGTGAGATCATAGGCACACATGCTAAATCCGGGGCAGCTTCATACCATTATAAATCACCTTGTAATTATTTGTCTAACTAGGTTCTCACAATAAGTAGATCACAGTGGACCTGTGTACCATGAAGAACAGACAGTGTTTAGCATTCAGAAGTAGGCAATGTAAGGCAGCATCATGCACTAGCGTTGCAAAGCAAGACATGAAGCAAACAGCAGAAAATGAACACCATCATGAGGTACATCTGCTGAACCATTCACCATAAGGCAGACATGAGATAGATAGAAGACAGGCATCTTTCATGACTGCACTTGGCAATATCATTAAACTAATGGCAATGGACCAATTAGCATTCATAAATGTGATACTTTTGTACAAGAATGTCCCACCTCCTTCACACTCACACCGCAATGCCAAACTTCCTCCCCTCAAGCCAGACCAGATCCACAAGCACCATCAATTATCATCATCATGTGCTCTTGTCCCACTGAGTAATGGTAATATTTACTACAATGAGTACCAAGCAGTATTGCATAAGCAATGCTTTCAAATGTGGAATACACATATGAAAGAAGACATGAATTTTCCTTGACAATTATCCTGAGCCGTCATTTATATTCAGCAGACCAGACACTCTTGCTCCTTGTCGGAATGTAATTCATATGAACCCAAATCATTTTGTTGCAAAGGACCCAGTACATAACGTTGAAGAGAAATTGCATCCTAGGCAAATCTATATGAATGCTTTGGCAATTTTCTTGAGCGTAACATAGCCCTCAGATATTACATGAACTTTGTAATTTCTAAAGCGCAATGCAGTCCCGCAAACATGGATATAATAAGCATCGTTACTTTTACAAATATGAGAGGTTAATTATATAATTACCGTCTCATTCACTCAAACATTCTCAGCCATTATAAAGGAAATATTACATGCAGCATCACACATTCCAATCCAGACAGCCAAATGTAACTAGCAAGAGCAGTGTACAGTTTGGTTAGAATGAGTCATGATAGGCACTCACGAATATTCAGAGCGCGCAGAGGTTTTGCAATATGCATTGAGCGTAGTTTACAGACACAAGCACATGCAAATCATCAATCAGATAGCTAATAGACATGGTAAGAATATTTCACTGTGGCAGACATGACATGTTAGAGCGGCAGCTTTAGTTTCACTGTAGAACGAATGTCGGTCTTCATTCTCACATTTTCTCAAGAAAAATACCATGCCATTCGTTTCACTCTCTTATCATCAGGCTTACACATAACATATAAATGATTTGTGTTACCTGAGATGCAGAAACTACATCTTAAAGATGGATTTTGGGCACGTTATGATCACTGCATCGTTGACACATCCTATCGAGATGGAATCAAAGCTTCGACTGGCGGGCTAATTAATTATGCCTAGATAATAGCGTTACTCGCCCAAGGATCAACCAATCACTATGGGTCACCACCGTTCATCCCCTTTCTCCCGATCTCGAAGTTTCTAAGTTATTCTTAGACCAAGTTATCAAGACGGCTTACGTTATTTAATTGTTTTAATATTGAGAAATGTAAATGGACTGGGGATGCGAACGTCTGGAGCCATTATGTTACAGCCACCCCTGGAGAACATTCAACTAATATGAGAAATACATTCATATGTGTAAAAGAGACGTTCAGGTGTGAGGATAGACTTCATTGCAACTGGTTCTACCCCATATGACCCGGTTTCTTTCCACGAAGCGACCTACCGAAAGGACGCACACAGCAGGAACTCCGTAGCTGTAGCCTTTAGCGACGACCCTCATGGATTCTCCGAGAACATGGCACTCGTAAACCCAATGTCGGAGACCTGAATCGAACTCACGACCTTCGGAGTGCAAGGCAGGCGGCTTAATCACTTCTCCACTGAGACCCTACCCCCGTTCCATCCCATTGACAGGTGTGGATTGGTGCTCATAGAAACTGAGGACAGAAATCAGGAATGCCCCGGGCTACTACCTGCAGCATATCCCCCTTCGCGGACACGTGGCCCGTGAAATGAGCTTTGGAGAATGTGTCTAATGGCAACCGTACACATATATTTATATTGTTGTTTTGAAACTCTGACAAACGAACGAACGAACGAACGAATGAACGAACGAACACGCATTATTTTCAAAGTATCGCAAATTAGGCACCCAGGCCTGTCTCACATTGGGCCCTTCCAGTCACATATCTTTCGCACACATGTTATCTATCATAAATGTTGCATTTACATTATCCAAAACACACACACGCACACGCACACACACACACACACACACACACACACACACACACACACACACACACACACACACTGTAAAATGGATGCTGTAAACATACACCAAACATAAACAATTCTTAATTAGACGTTATAAGACAAGCATGCAAATACAGACACAATCGTATATACTTTGATATACATATACATACACACATGCGAACATGTGCACATACAAACAAGAGTATACGCTGTCCATGTTATGATAATTGCATTCTAAACAAGTCTCTGAGAGCATACAGAGCGAGTGCGTGCATTCCTCGAGACAAGAATTATGTCGAGCAGTTGACCATCGATGAACCACCCGTTTCACCTCCACACCGGAACTGTCCCTCTTTCCTCCATCACATCTTTAATTGATCCAAAAACGCTGTACAGATCGAGTCCCGTAGACGCATAAGACTTTCAAAGTATAATTATCACCATCAATCATCATGTGCCTGGGTGATGTGGTAAATGTTACACCTATGAGTGATGTGGTTAATGTTACAACTGTGGGTGATGTGGTAAATGTTACACCTATGGGTGATGTGGTAAATGTTACACCTGTGGGTGATGTGGTAAATGTTACACCTGTGGGTGATGTGGTAAATGTTACACCTGTGGGTGATGTGGTAAATGTTACACCTGTGGGTGATGTGGTAAATGTTACACCTGTGGGTGATGTGGTAAATGTTACACCTGTGGGTGATGTGGTAAATGTTACACCTATGGGTGATGTGGTAAATGTTACACCTGTGGGTGATGTGGTAAATGTTACACCTGTGGGTGATGTGGTAAATGTTACACCTATGGGTGATGTGGTAAATGTTACACCTGTAGGTGATGTGGTAAATGTTACACCTATGGGTGATGTGGTAAATGTTACACCTGTGGGTGATGTGGTAAATGTTACACCTATGGGTGATGTGGTCAATGTTACACCTGTGGGTATGTGGTCAATGTTACTCCTGTGGGTGATGTGTTAAATGTTACACCTGTGCGAGATGTGGTCAATGTTACATTTGTAGAAGATGTGGTCAATGTTTAACCTGTGGGTGATATGTTCTTCTTCTTCTTCTTCATCTGCGTTCATCCGGATTTGTTTTTCGGATGTGACTGCGTTGTGCCTGTTTACAGCAGAGCTGCGTTCTTGCGCCGTTAGGCCGACACATCCGACTTCTGCGGGCATTTGTTGACCGGGTTAACCTTCCCGGGGGTGATATGTTCAATGTTACACCTGTGGGTGATGTGGTCAATTTTACACCTTTGGTGATGTGGTCAATGTTATACCTGTGACTGATGTGGTTAATATTACACCTGTCGCCGTTCATAGCCATGCAATACCTGTAAACCAAGGTCGGTAAAGAAAATTCCCCGAATGGAAAGGTTTCGAACACATGATCACCATACCAGCAGATAAACGTGCTAGTCACTACGCTTCCGCTCGCTGACCATGTCCTGCAGTAGCATCCCACCGTGATGAGTCCAGGCGTGATTCAGAGCAATCTGTCAGTGCGCGGGACTTCTTCAGCTGTAGTGAAGGGTTATGGCACCACTCTTTGCTCGTCCCCCATGGTTGTCGAGTGATGCTAATTGAGTTGTGGTGAGTCAAGAACCAACATCACAGCACTCGGGGCATTTCCATACGTGCTTCATCCTCATCTTCAACAACCAACGAAGAGCCCAAATACTACTGGTGCCAGATTATATGTCAGTCTGGCCTTGCCGCGGAGTACTGATTATCGCCCCCTCCCGACTCTCGGTTCCCTCTAAGTCATGATGATTTATCCATCCTTACACACGAAACACAAGATCCTAAAATACCCTAACCACATTTGCCTTCCGGCACGTCGATACCCCAGAAAACGGTGCAGACTCAGCCAATCTGTCCACCTGCTCGTTTGTACGAATGTACATTTACAATCTCTCGGGTCACGTTGTTAAGGCCGATCATGTAGACAGAAACCTGTCACGGAACTCCCGCCGTTAGAGAATGAGCTACACCACTTCAACACTTGCTGGGGTGATAACCAAACCGTACTCTACCATAATTCCCAAATCACTCTCTCTCTCTCTCTCTCTCTCTCTCTCTCTCTCTCTCTCTCTCTCTCTCTCTCTCTCTATCTCTGTCTGTCTGTCTGTCTGTCTGTCTGTCTGTCTGTCTCTCTCTCTCTCTCTCTCTCTCTCTATCTCTGTCTGTCTGTCTGTCTGTCTCTCTCTCTCTCTCTGTCTGTCTGTCTGTCTGTCTGTCTGTCTGTCTCTCTCTCTCTCTCTATCTCTGTCTGTCTGTCTGTCTGTCTGTCTGTCTGTCTGTCTGTCTGTCTGTCTGTCTGTCTCTCTCTCTCTCTCTCTCTCTCTCTCTCTCTCTCTCTCTCTCTCTCTCTCTCTCTCTCTCTCTCTGGGTTTCATAGCTTTGCTGTTCAATAAATAAATAACAGAATAACAGAACTGTGCTCCCCCTTTTGTGCATATTATTGGTAATGTTGGGGCGCTGGGGCTGGGTACAATTAAATTGTAACCCTCGTATAGTTCGTCTGCAGTGTGATGTCCTCAGCTGACACTCTTTGCTCATTTAATAAGCAAATAACAATGAACAATATGTCTACGGAGTACCCCATTGGGAATTTTTAGATTTATATCATAAATTTTAGATCTTCGTTTAAATCCCCCTTGTACATAGTCTAGTATGGATCTCGCTCAGTAATCTCTTCAACCGTCCTAGTTCTCGCGAGACTTGCTTGTTTTCTCTTTGTTATTTTAATGTGGCTCTCTCACTGTGTAATACTTTCTTTTGTGTCTGAACTACACGATACCAAAGAGTGTTGTAAATCTCTATCTCTCTAAATTTAATGTGTAATTCAATTGCTTGGATGTGAGAAACTGTTTCCAGTTCTTGAATGTGACTTTCTTATTCCTATTATCTTTCTTGTTTCTGTCATACACCCGCGACAAATTATGCCTAGTTATATTCTTGTTTCTGTCATACACCCGCGACCAATAGTTATCTTAGGTAAGGAAAACCCCACAAGTATTGACTTATCTATTCCCGTTCACTGTTAATGTGAAAGTTAGATTGATATTGTTTTTGTTGATAAACGTCATGTCTCAGCTGTGTATTCACGTTGTTGTCAGTTCATTGTTTTGTGTTTGTCATGCCTGTTAAAAATTTTGTTGTCGTTTGCATGTAACTTTTGATCTTTGTATCATATGCGATTCATTGTTTCATGTGTGTGTGGGTGTGTGTGAATGTATGTGTGTGTGTGTTCCCACGCGTATGCGTGTAAAGTTAATTGAAGATCCTATTGAGTTAGCAGATAACTATATTTGGTTGATCTTTGACATTTTTCAGGAAGATCGTACTGTATCTTAGATGGTAGACGTATTTGCTTTTGGTTTTGTGATATTTAAGAAGATAACCGTATTTGTCAGGATGTTGTTGTAATGTTTCTTGACAATCCTGTACTGTTTTAAAAGGCAACTATATTTTCTTTATTAATATCAGGCTACTTGGCAATACTACTTTTAGTGCACTGTGCTGATTTTTGAGTGTGGATTAGCAGTCCCTAGAATATTGCGAATTGGCAGACAACCCTGTGATGTGTATATATTAGGCTATTTATTGATTTTACCTGAATGCCGAGTCCTAGTCTTCTCTCCATCTGTATGAATAATATCTTCATAAGTGTGTCACAGACTCATGCCACTGTCTGACCTAAATAGCCGCCTGGGTTGTATTTACCCCAGATTGACTCAGACATCTCCATTGGAGATGGATGATCTTTGATACTGGATCTGTCATAGGGGCATTTAAAGTGGTCTTTTACTAGGAAGAAGTAACTATTATTAGGGCACATTCGATACTAATTGATTGAAATATTTGGATGTAATAATAGCATGGATAGGAAAAGGTGGGCTGGACGTTACTTCCCAGATCAGGAGAAAACCTGAGATGTAAATAAAACTCAAACAGCCGTAAACAAATCTAAAGATGGACGAAACAATACTTCGAACGAACGGACAGACGGACAAACGAACGAACGAACAAATGAACTTTATTTTCAAAGGATCACTAATTGGGCACACAGGTCCGCTTTACATTTATTTTCCGTACATCATGTCACATTCACATAGGGGGAAACAACATTGTGAAGTGAATACTGTGAATATACACAGTGCATATTACCATGTCTTGAGACAGACAAGCCTGCAGGCCGAGTTCAGTCATCTTAATGCCGCTCTCGTATTTTATTACTAGTAAATGATGCTCACATAACGAAAAACAACGCCAAACTGAACAGAAGAACGCGTGGGTCCCTTCGTTTTCACAAAATTAGCAGCTAGGTCATGTGGGCACGCGGACGATATCCGAGGCAACCGACGAAAACCGAGACACATTTTTCGCGAAAAAAAATCGACAAAAACCGAAACCGATGATAACCGAAGGCAACGAAAACCGAAGTTTAAGTCGGAGTGGGTTCGCCTGATGGCGAGGGACACTGTGAATATGGAAAGCTAATCCACACACAAAATTCAGTCCAGTACTATTAGAAGTTGTGTGTATGGACTACGTTTGAGTTCACAGCGAGCGAGCGCAAAAAAAGGGTTTGGTTTCAGAAAGAAGAGGCAATGGACGACGAGCAGACAGAACGTGGACACAGTACATGAAAGACGAATAACCGATTAAATTAGAGATTAAATTAAAGACGAAAAACCGATTAGGTTAAACCTATCTCACTTCACACAGTTACATGGATATCCCCAAATGGTTGATATTGTTTCCCTTTGTATACAGGCTATAAAGTGTAGAGAGTAGAACATGTTCCATTAGACACGGACAGACAAATCCGGACAAATGACGTGATGCATGTGAAGCAGGCGATAAACAAAGAATAATTGATCACAATGGTCCAGACGACATTTTCAGCCACTTTATCTATGGATGTTACGTCCTCTTGATACTGTCTTAACTAATCTTCATGGTTTCTCTCGGTCTGTCTCCGCCTCTACCCACTGATCCTTCCAGTCTGCACGATGTTTTCCAGTGTCTCACTTTTCACCAGATGACCAATGAATAAAGCTTGCCACCCTTTTATTATAGCTGAAAGTCATATTTTACTTTCACCAGTATCTTCCAGTTGGGTACCGGATAGGGGTGTCTTTTATCAACGGAGAAGTAAGATGCATTGATCCCTTCGCTAGGGTCACATGGAGCCATACGAGCAGGTGGTGTATGGAGCCAAGGAGCAGCCTACAGATAGTTATTGGTCATGGTCTCAAGTTTCACTACGCTAGGCAGAGGATCTCTTTATAGATATAATGGCTACGGTCAGCTATGAGTATGGTCACTGCCAAGGAGGAAAGCAAGGACAAACTACCTTCTTTATAGATGTCTTGAACATCATGCCAAGGGCACGTCATGAGAAGATCAAAGCTTGAGTATCGGCTCATGAGGAAAGTTGGAAGGGAAGAGAGGCATGGGAGACCAAAAGAGAAGATGCTGTACAGTTTGACATCATAGTATGGAAGAAGAATATCGGCATCAGAAATGATCAGCAGCATTCGCGACAGAAAGCTGTGGACAGACATGATCACCGACGCCACACAGCACGGACTATAAGAAGACTGGCAGTAAACCAGACAGACGGCTATTGTCAGACATGATCACCATGAATAATAATAATAATAATAATAATAATAATAATAATAATAATTATTATTATTATTATTAAAAAGAAGTGTCTTCCAGGCACATGTTATTACACTTGTAGTCCATGGGACTCGCAACATTCATTTCAGAAACCACATCTCTGGTGCCCATACTCTCTTCCTAATTTGCCTACTCACATTTGAAGATTCACTACCATTCAGCACACACGGCTCTAAATATTATGTGAGTACTCGCTTGAGCTTCTTCTAGCACCATACACCAAACACACTGAAGATAATGTATAGATAATCATCGTTATGTGCCTTGCCAGCCAGCATAGATGTTTACGTCATCCCACAGATCTCAGTCCTTGGTATTCTGGATCAATTCTGCTGATGCAATTCCTCCATGCCAACGTCTCAGTCCATCCAGCATAATTTATCTTGGTATGCCTCTGCCTCTCTTCTCACTGTCCTTTCCAGTTGTCACGATATTTTCCAATGCCTCTCTTCTCATCACATGACCGAAGAGTGCGTTTATCTCTTTCTAATAGTTAGTTTGTCGCGGTTATAATTTTACGGCAACGGATCATCGACATAATGCTCTGTTCCTATGCCAGTGAACATCACACAAAATTCTCCTCACAGCCCCATGTGAAAAGTACAACAGACAGGAGTCTCGAAAAACCACCAACCCGCATAGGCATACTATGCATAAGGCCACTGTCAGAATACCATTAGTGTCTCTTTTTTGTAGCTGGATATATGGTTGTAGTTTCTTTAGTCTCTTCCAGGCACCAGTTGTTAGTTGCTCTCAAAGTCTAAAGTGCCTGCAACATTCAATTCACAAATCGCATCTCTGCTGCCACCAAACTCTTCAGAATATGTTCACTCACACTACAAGATTCATTGCCATTCACAAGACAAGGCTCTATACAACATGTCTATTCTCGCTAACATCTTCGAACTCCTTAAACCAAACCTACCCAATGAAGAAAATGTATAGATAATGCTATTCAAAACTAGCACAATAGAATTTACATACGTAGACAATGAAATAACGTTTGATGAAGTAATCATTGATCTCTTCTTTTCCTGATCCTTGTTTTTCAGTGCCGGCAGCGGAAGTGGCTGGGATCATTTCCGGGGGGATAACTGTGATTGTATTTGCGGCAGTTATTGGGGTTCTGTGCTGGAGGTTTCCGACCTGCAGGTCAAGGTCATTCTGGGATAAGAATATCAAGCGAGCGATTCGGAAACTTTACGGTAAGTCCTTCATTGTTGGCCACAGTCTGTGTATATTTTTTGTCCAACATAGTCTCTCTGTCTATATTTGTCTGTCTGTCTATATTTGTCTGTCTGTCTGTCTCTTGTCTGTCTAAAGGTGTCTATCTGTAGTTGTCTGTCTACGGGGCTGAGTGGTCTCGAGGTATGGTGTCCGCCTCGAGTGCTGGAGGTCCCGGGTTAAAGGTTTCACGTGGGCTTCTAGTAACAAAATTTCCCCTTGTTTCTGGGTAGTGAGATCGGACGCCCGTGTGTATTGTTGCGCACGTAAAAAAATCCCTTGGCAGTTAGAAATCGAAAAGGAATAACCTAACGGCGCTGCCCAGGCAACATTTCGAGTTAAAAATCTACCCAAAGTATTTCAGGATTCTCGCCGGTGCTACGGAGTTCGTACAAAGAGCTGAGATTCTCCAGACTCTGGCTTGTGTTAGGAGTAGAACGGAGCACTTATGGGTTTCACCCGTGTGCCGTGATGTTGATCCGTCGACTAAACTGAACTAAAAATAGTCTTCTGTCTGTCTGCCTGTCTATCTGAGTGTCTAAAGATCTGTCTCTCTGTCTGAAGGTTTGCTGTCTTTCTAAAGATCTGTCTGTCTAAGTATGTATCTGCAGGCTTATCTGTTTGTCTGTCATCGTGTAAACCTCTCTCCAACTTCAGAGGTGCTTGTTGTTTACGTCCCCAAATTAAGGACGAGAAGTCAATATTTTAGTCCATCTACAACTCTGTCGTCAAAAATGAAGTTCAAGCGCGTTAAATCTTTCGGCCACGCCAACCTCATAATGTCATATGCACTGTCCCGGCGTGTGCTATGTATATAAACATAAAATGGTACTTTCAAATGTATTTTTTATCTCTCTAGATGCTAACTTTATTTTGTGTTTATTGTTAGCCATCTCAATTCTTTTTTTTTTTTTCGATTTCTATTTCTCTTCTGCAATCATCTATAATTAAAAGTATAGATATGAGCAAATGGTAACGTTATCTAGTATTTCCCCGTTCACCATAGTATTCAATTTTGCCCCCCCCCCCTTCTCATTGCTAATTATCATGATTTTGAATTGTTAGGGCATTCTGTGTAGGGCCTGCTTACTTGCTCCGCGTGGTTTGTTTTAACTCCTGCGCTTTCCGCTCATAACGCTGTGTCTATTATTCTTCTGTTGATGTTTAGTCCTTGTGTCAAATTTATTGAAAGACAGAAGATCAAGTGGTTTGGCCATGTCGTTAGAATGCAACACCAGCAACTACCATCACTGGCCTTACATCAAAGATCATCTGCGACGAGACCA
>OY992881.1:10346638-10355190 GCA_963921405.1 Cepaea hortensis
TTGTCACATCATAGTCTAAACAGTTCCTCTTCCATTGCCTCCGAGCATTTGACCTTTCTAACATCTCACTTCTTTTCTACTGCCTCCCATGCATTTGACCTTTCTAACATCCCATTTCTTTTCCACTGCCTAGCATGCAGTTGACCTTTGTAACATCCCACTTCTCTTCTACTGCCTAGCATGCATTTGACCTTTGTAACATCCCACTTCTCTTCTACTGCCTAGCATGCATTTAACCTTTGTAACATCCCACTTCTCTTGTACTGCCTCGCATGCACTTAACCTTTGTAACATCCCACTTCTCTTTTACTGCCTCGCATGCATCTGACCTTTCTAACATCCCACTTCTCTTCTACTGCCTCGCATGCATCTGACCTTTCTAACATCCTATGTCTCTTCTACTGCCTCCCATGCATCTGACCTTTCTAACATCCCATTTATCTTCTCTCATCTGCCTAAAATTCATCGAATTTTTCTACACTCGACTTTCTTCTCTTCTCTCATCGCGCCTTAAATTCACCGAAGTCTTCTAAACTACGTCATCTTCTCTTCAGTCTCCTCTGCCAATCATTGTCCCTTTTCGCTATCCTCGCTTTCTGTGGGTGATGTCACTAATATCCCATTTATGGGCTTGAGATATCAAGATTCCCATGGACTGTTATTCACTCTGCCCGTCGTTTACGTGGTCGGCCTCTTCTTCTAGTTCCATGTGGTCCGTACATCATTGCTTGTTGTTGTATGTTGTCAGTTGATAGTCGAGTTACATGGCCGAACCATTTCACTCTGTCCATCGTTTAAATGCTCAGCCTCTTCTGGCTCCATTTGGTCTGTACATCATTTCCTGTTGTGGTATATTGTCAGCTGGTATTCTGTCAGCTTGTATCGTTGTTATCTGGCCGAACCATTTAACGTGACAATGGGTAATGAAGTGAAGAAACTAGAGGAAGTGCAGTTGTGTTTCACTAGCAGCATGTTGATAATATCGCTAACAGAGAAGAAAATAAATTGATTGAGCAACATGATAGTTTCGATTGGTGACCCAAATGGCAAGATAGGAGTGGATAACATGGATTGTGAAAGGATCACGGGGAAGCACACACATTGGGATAATGAACGAAAATGCAGAGTTATTCCTTAATTTTTCACAGTGGATTAATGTGTTGTAGAAATAAGTATGTTTTCAACATAAAAGAATACACGAAGTAACGTGGTTATCACCAGACAGCAAGGCAACAAAACAAACGAAACAATAAGCCCCGAGGCTGGGAGCTGCTGTGAGTATGTGAAGTGTTATGCCCACCACATATCATAGGCTCGAGTGAACAGTTGAATAGGTGGTCAGTCTTTACCTGTCGTAGAGAAAGGAGGTCGCAATACATACAGTTTAACTGATTATATATGTATTAACAAGAAGTGGGACTTTCTGTCCGAAATGGCGGACAGGCTGTTGAGCTGTTAACGATTCTTGAGTGTTTTGCTTCTGGCTACGGTTTGCTTAAGCATTTTCCTAATTTCGGACTGGTAATACATGGTTCCGTCGCCAAGCTACAGAGTTAAGTACGTGAAGCGACAATGTGAGCTGTGGATTTCATGTGGAATGCTCATACATATGTCCGCGTTGGTTTTTATTGTGAACTGCATGATCAGATAAATGGCGGCCAGCCGTTTGCTAGACTAGCCAGGTATGAATTAAGCAGAAGCATGTGTGCAACTGTTGTTTTTCTAGTGACTGCCACTTCCATCGACGATGAACTGTAATTTTAGTGGCTGACTGTTGTGTTGACATTCTGACAGCTGCCTTATGCATGCAAGCCTCTGCGTTACTGTTGGTTTGTCGGGACTGCTGTCTATTCCACTTTTCACAAGGGACAGTGAGCAGCATTTTGTGTATTATTCAGTGGCACAGGAACGGAGCATTGTGAAGTTGGAACCGCGACTAACGGCCATCTACCAAGAAATGCAGGTTATCTCTTCATAACATAAACGTGTTTAGATGTGCAGATGTAGATTCAGAGCACCATCTGCTGGTACGTAAAATGCAGTTTCAACTCATCATCATCATGTGCCTTGGCGATAAATGTGGGCTTTCATGTTTAGTCATCTCACACGATCACCAGAGTCGTGGATCAGCACAGTGTTCTTGTCTTGACCATGCCATGTGGTCAAACCATCCAGGTATTTATTTCTCTGCCCTACCCTTGTTATCGTCCCCTGGATCTTGCTAGTTGTCACCAAGTTCCCAATTTATTTCTTCTCATAACGTGAACAAACAATTTTTGACTGCCTACGTCTAATTTCTCTAATCAGTGTACGATTTTCATTTGTTTCTTGTAGGATTAGAGAGATTCATAGCCTCTTATAAACATGCCATGTAGGATATCTCAGAAATCCAGGCCAAGGAACAATTTGTGGACACGGAATCTAGCCAGTACCCGGTCTTGCAGCAGTTGGTAGACGTGAGTACGGAAGCCCGTTGACAGCGGGTTACAAGTATTTAACAGGGAATCATTTATACAAGTCCTGGGATGAAGGGAACGAAAATATAGTACATAGATAACGCCTGAAACGTATACAAAATAGAGGACAGAAACACAATTTAAACAGGCAAATATAAACAATAACTAAACTCCTATAGACATGGCCGAACAGAGGGGGGAACTCTGGCAGGCTGGAGCGACCCTGCGAGACCAGCTCTGGGGCACCGGTGTGGACCTTAAGCCATCTATCCTGTGTGTGACTCATGCTGACATAGACAGTCTAATGCGTCCTCTAGTCTACATTTCCTTCTTCTCACTTCTGTGGGTGTCAAGCAGTACATGTGTGTTTATTTATGAACTATCTTGGTGGCCTCAAAGGGTTCCCCAATTGTTATAATGAAGCTGCAATAGACGCTTGGCAAACTTTGACCGAAGAGTCAAAAATTCAATCAGGTGCCGTCTCCACAATGAAGGTTGGCTGCAGTGGACCTCCATCATTGTCCGTCTCTCGCCTTGATTATACATTCTGTCAGACTTGCTGTTCATCCATCTCTCTCTTGCTGCTATCTTCCCCCTGTTATCGTTGCTTACTTCTTGCTCGCTTGCCTTCAACCTTACCGTTCAGTATGGTTTATATAAGAATATTATGTCTTTTAACGTGTCCCAAATATTTCACTTGCCTATTTTATTATTTCTTTCACCAACTCTCTTTTCATTCATAGATTTTCTAGACGAAGAATAGCTCATGAAAAACACACATAAGCTAATAATGAAGATAAGATGCGGATAAAGGTTCATACAAAGCAGTATTTCAATGGCGTAGGAGATGATGCTGAAAAATGAACTGCAAAAAAAAAGAAAAAAAATAACTTCAAAATTGTACAAGTCATCAAAGAGACAAGCACAACATCGGAGAATATAATCAACTAAGTGGACTTAAGGAAAAGATGCTTAAAATAGAACGTAAAAGAACTGAGAGGAGTGGTGGCTCCTGGTGTCGGTGTCAGCTTCAGACCTTGGCAATAGAAGAAGAATAACTATGGATATGATTAATTATTATTTCTGTTATCATCAATATCTTCATCGTCATTATCATCATGTGCTATGTCACACGACCTAGGTAGTGATGCCCCCCTCTCCCCCCACCACTATCTATCCTCGGTGATCTTGATAAGATCGACTGCTGATATTTTCCCGTGACAGACCACTCTAACAACCCGTACCACTCTGACAACCCTTACCACTCTGACAACCCATACCACTCTGACAACCCATACCACTCTGACAACCTGCACCACTCTGACAACCCGTACCACTCTGACAACCCATACCACTCCGACAACCCGTACCACTCTGACAACCATTACCACTCTGACAACCCTTACCATTCTGACAACCTGCACCACTCTGACAACCTGTGCCACTCCGACAACCCATACCACTCTGACAACCCTTACCACTCTGACAACCTGCACCACTCTGACAACCCGTACCACTCTGACAACCCATACACTCCGACAACCCTTACCACTCTGACAACCCGTACCACTCTGACAACCCATACCACTCCGACAACCCGTACCACTCTAACATCCCGTTCCACTCTGACAACCCGTACCACTCTGACAACCCGTACCACTCTGACAACTCTTATCACCCCGACAACCCGTACAACTCTCACAACCTGCACCACTCTGACAACCCGTACCACTCTGACAACCTGTACCACTCAGACAACCCTTACAGCAGATTACCCTCCTGTCGCTATATACTCTAGCGCCTCCGATCCTAGCGGCTGTCACACGTTTCCCCAGGCCCTCCCGTCTGATAGCGTGACACAATCTGTACAATCAATAATCAATAGATAGTTACAATGTAACAAAAATGATTACAAACAAATCTGACAGGCTCCAGGCATAGAAAGGTCAGAGCTGTCACGCACACGTTACGTGTCAGCTCACGAGTGGAAAATTTAAGGATTTCACCCATTATGAAGAGAAATGGATGCCTGGTATCTGCCCAGAGAAGCACATAATTTGGACAAATAACACATAAAATATCTATATTAACAACAAAAGTGACAAAGGCAGCATCAATTTTAAGATTGATAACAAGATAATCCCATAAAGAAACAGAATAATAAACATTGTAATAGACAAACAATTATCAGCTGAATTAAGTATATCAAAATAATAACAAAATAAATTGAGTTGTTGAGTTGAGTTGAGCTGAGAACCGACATCACTGCACTCAGGACATTCCCATACGCGCTTCATCCCCTCGTTCAACAGCCAACGAAGAGTCATACTGCTAATCGTTCCCACCACTATCTGATTGAAAGTTCTCCTGGTCTTCCCTCTCAAATTTGATTTTCTACTAGAACCCCTGCCAATTCCCCGCAATCTCATCCTTTCCACATTCTGGTTCTCAATCCTTTCCCCCACCTTCTTCACCTAGTCCCACAGTCGCACGACCCCTTTTCCTTTGTCCATAGGTAATTTACCACCAAGAGGTGCATTCCCTGCCAGCCTATCAGCCTGTTCATTTCCCCGCATGGCCCGGGCTAAAAATACATACAATTCTCACAATATGTGATCTTTGAAGTGACGAAAGCCATTCCACACGAAACATTCCTTTCTCCAGCTTACTAAGCATACTCCTTGAGTCCGTAATGAACACAGTGTGTGTTGCGGTAGTCTCCTCTAACCAACGCAATGCCTCTGTGATTGCTTCCACCTCCATTATCATGCTGGAGGTTGTAGTCTCATATGACATTCTCTCCTTTTTTAAGAATTGTCTATTAACCTCCGCAATGAAACCCCAGCCACTCCGTTTGCTTCTCACCAGTGTCCCATCAGTATAGATCACTATGTCACCTTGATGTGTATTACTCTGGATCAGTTGTTGCACCGCAAACTCTGTGCGGCCCGCTGCCTATTGTCGGTACTCACGACCCAATGTTACTATTACATTGTGACAATCCGTCTTGTCCGCCGGTACTTCAACCCACTCTTTTTCACGATTGATGGTCTCTAGATCACAAACCTGACTTAAAGATATTTCCGATTGTGCCATCCAGGACCTGCCTCGTATTAGTCTATGATCTTTGACTATTTCCATGGCTTCATGCATGGGGTAATCCCAATCTGCAGCAAATATCAGGTACCATTTTGTGCCTGAAGGACTCCATGCTCATCCTTTTTTGTTGGTATCGCCAGGATATGCTTCATTCATATAATTGGTGTGTCCTTCGTGCACACCGGAATCGTATTTTGTATGCCCTTCAACCTTTCAAGCTGGCTCTTTGATACTGTCAGGGGCCCCAAACCATACTCAATGACAGAAATTATTAACTGATGACAGAGCCTGTAAAGCATCCTCCTCTCTACCCCTGTTGCTGCCATCGCTCTCAAAGCATTAAGTCCCTTACCAGCCTTCACCACCAAAGATGCCACATGATCTTTACAAGACATACACTTGCCGAAGGTGATACCCAAGTACTTCAATTTACTCTCTCTACTAAGAGAACACCTATTCAATACAATGCTTGGGGCATCTGCCTTCACAATCCGGTTATCTAGGGAGCACCACATAATTGATGCCTTATCTGGGTTTATAACGGAACAAAATAAACAGAAAGTTACAGAATTGGCCCTTGAAAGGAAGAAGTTACGCACTGTAACAACGGTAATAGTAGTAGTAGTAGTAGTGGTAGTAGTAGTAGTAGTAGTAGTAGTAGTAGTAGTAGTAGTAGTAGTAGTAGTAGAAGTAGTAGTAGTAGTAGTAGTAGTAGTAGTAGTAGTAGTAGTAGTAGTAGCAGCAGCAGCAGCAGCAGCAGCAGTAGTAGTAGTAGTAGTAGTAGTAGTAGTAGTAGTAGTAGTGGTAGTAGTAGTAGTAGTGGTAGTAGTAGTAGTAGTGGTAGTAGTAGTGGTAGTAGTAGTAGTAGTGGTAGTAGTAGTAGTAGTAGTAGTAGTAGTAGTAGTAGTAGTAGTAGTAGTAGGTAGTAGTAGTAGTAGTGGTAGTAGTAGTAGTAGTAGTGGTAGTAGTGGTAGTAGTAGGTAGTAGTAGTAGTAGTAGTAGTAGTAGTAGTAGTAGTAGTAGTAGTAGTAGTAGTAGTAGTAGTAGTAGTAGTAGTAGTAGTAGTAGTAGTAGTAGTAGTAGTAGTAGTAGTAGTAGTAGTAGTAGTAGTAGTAGTAGTAGTAGTAGTAGTAGTAGTAGTAGTAGTAGTAGTAGTAGTAGTAGTAGTAGTAGTAGTAGTAGTAGTAGTGTAGTAGTAGTAGTAGTAGTAGTAGTAGTGGTAGTAGTAGTAGTAGTAGTAGTAGTAGTAGTAGTAGTAGTGTAGTAGTAGTAGTGTAGTAGTAGTAGTAGTAGTAGTAGTAGTAGTAGTGGTAGTAGTGGTAGTAGTAGTAGTAGTAGTAGTAGTAGTAGTAGTAGTAGTAGTAGTGGTAGTAGTGGTAGTAGTAGTAGTAGTGGTAGTAGTAGTAGTAGTAGTAGTAGTAGTAGTAGTAGTAGTAGTAGTAGTAGTAGTAGTAGTAGTAGTAGTAGTAGTAGTAGTAGTGGTAGTAGTGTAGTAGTAGTAGTAGTAGTAGTAGTAGTAGTAGTAGTGGTAGTAGTGGTAGTAGTAGTAGTAGTAGTAGTAGTAGTAGTAGTAGTAGTAGTAGTAGTAGTAGTAGTAGTAGTAGTAGTAGTAGTGTAGTAGTAGTGGTAGTAGTAGTAGTAGTGGTAGTAGTAGTAGTAGTAGTGGTAGTAGTGGTAGTAGTGGTAGTAGTAGTAGTAGTAGTAGTAGTGGTAGTAGTGGTAGTAGTAGTAGTAGTAGTAGTAGTGGTAGTAGTAGTAGTAGTAGTAGTAGTAGTAGTAGTAGTAGTAGTAGTAGTAGTAGTAGTAGTAGTAGTAGTAGTAGTAGTAGTAGTAGTAGTAGTGTAGTAGTAGTAGTAGTAGTAGTAGTAGTAGTAGTAGTGTGTAGTAGTAGTAGTAGTAGTAGTAGTAGTAGTAGTAGTAGTAGTAGTAGTGTAGTAGTAGTAGTAGTAGTAGTAGTAGTAGTAGTAGTAGTAGTAGTAGTAGTAGTAGTAGAGTAGTAGTAGTAGTAGTAGTAGTAGTAGTAGTAGTAGTAGTAGTAGTAGTAGCAGCAGCAGCAGCAGCAGCAGCAGCAGCAGCAGCAGCAGCAGCAGCAGCAGTAGTAGTAGTAGTAGTAGTAGTAGTAGTAGTAGTAGTAGTAGTAGTAGTAGTAGTAGTAGTAGCAGCAGCAGCAGCAGCAGCAGCAGCAGCAGCAGTAGTAGTAGTAGTAGTAGTAGTAGTAGTAGCAGCAGCAGCAGCAGCAGCAGCAGCAGCAGCAGCAGCAGCAGTAGTAGTAGTAGTAGTAGTAGTAGTAGCAGCAGCAGCAGCAGCAGCAGCAGCAGCAGCAGCAGCAGCAGCAGCAGCAGCAGCAGCAGCAGCAGCAGCAGCAGTAGTAGTAGTAGTAGTAGTAGTAGTAGTAGTAGTAGTAGTAGCAGCAGCAGCAGCAGCAGCAGCAGCAGTAGTAGTAGTAGTAGTAGTAGTAGTAGTAGTAGCAGCAGCAGCAGCAGCAGCAGCAGTAGTAGTAGTAGTAGTAGTAGTAGTAGTAGCAGCAGCAGCAGCAGCAGCAGCAGCAGTAGTAGTAGTAGTAGTAGTAGTAGTAGTAGTAGTAGTAGTAGTAGTAGTAGTAGTAGTAGTAGTAGTAGAAGTAGTAGTAGTAGTAGTAGTAGTAGTAGTAGTAGTAGTAGTAGTAGTAGTAGCAGCAGCAGCAGCAGCAGCAGCAGCAGTAGTAGTAGTAGTAGTAGTAGTAGTAGTAGTAGTAGTAGTAGTAGTGGTAGTAGTAGTAGTAGTGGTAGTAGTAGTAGTAGTGGTAGTAGTAGTGGTAGTAGTAGTAGTAGTGGTAGTAGTAGTAGTAGTAGTAGTAGTAGTAGTAGTAGTAGTAGTAGTAGTAGTAGTGGTAGTAGTAGTAGTAGTAGTAGTAGTAGTAGTAGTAGTGGTAGTAGTGGTAGTAGTAGTAGTAGTAGTAGTAGTAGTAGTAGTAGTAGTAGTAGTAGTAGTAGTAGTAGTAGTAGTAGTACGTACGTA
>OY992881.1:10355390-10400390 GCA_963921405.1 Cepaea hortensis
TCTCAAGTCTCCCCGTTTTGTTATATCCAACCGATATCTTCCATTTTCGAATTGCCCCCCTTAACAACTGAATTGCCCCCCTGTGGGGCGTGGGCCCCACGTTGGGAAACACTGAACTAGAGTGTCTAGAACTAGAGTGTCTAGAACTAGAGTGTCTAGAACTAAAGTGTCACATTGGCCACATTAACATATTTGGTGGAAATCTCTACAATTTGGCTTTACCCGCCGCCCGGCCACTGTGACGATGCCCTGGCCACACAGTGTGATGTAAGTCAAGGGCATGATCTATCATGGTTTAAGACTTCAGGAAATTGGTAGCGGTCTAAACACTTCTGTTGATTTGTGGATCTGAAGACTGGCAACTGTTTCAACGAATCAGTTTGTTCCGAAATCCAGTTAGTATGAATTTCACATACCTACAAATCAAGTTATTTCACAGCTCGGGTCTTGAAAACAGCAGCTTAAGAACTATAATGAAGCAGCATATCATAATCTACAGAAATAATACATCGAAATATTGTAATCTACAGAAATATAACGAAATACCACATTCTATATAAATGTAATACAACGAAATACCACACTCCACGCAAATGTAAGTTTAAAAAATCAAGTAAAAGTTGGTTTTACACGTCTCAGGCCCACTGGTTATACGGTGCGACAGCCATTTTTGTATAGACCATTTTTGTATAGACCTTCAGTTGTATAGACCAGTCGTCACTCGGTGGCTGATGTGGTTAGTGGCTGTTACCACTTTCCTGGTATTCAAGAAAAGCCTGGTTTTGCAGTCTTCATTACTGCTATGCATTGACCCAGATGCTAGAGTGGAGGAGTAACTCGAAGATAATACTACTGAGAATATCCACGCCATAAACATTGACTCGTGCACGCAAGGATTTGACACATGCTCAGACGAATAGACTGAGACAAACTCACGACGGGGGCAGGTGGAACATTTATTCGCGAAGGATACACATCCACTGCACTCCTACAACAGACGGAAGCTCTTAGTACACTAATAGTTGGAACGCACTCATTAACCCTTCAGTTGGGGGGCTGGATACTCGATGACCCTCAATAATGCACAATCGGTAGAATCGTGGCAAGTTTATCACAATGTGCTATTGCTCTGTCGCTGCTCGGTACAGCTCAGCAGTTCATTATTTAATCTCATGTACAGTTAGCTAGAACTCACTACTTACGTACAGCGATGCCGACAGTCATTGATGAACACTGACGACAATTACTGGAACTTGCTCTCATTCTTGTTAAACACCTACACACTAACGCTATCGGAAGACTAATATGTCATTTGCAAGTATTCTTAAGAAGTGGTATGTCGGCTGATAGTGTCCAGTTGAATAAGGTGCGTGTTGTTGCAGATATATCGCTGGTTTAGTGATCATGTAATATTCGTTCTATGTGCGTCGAATGTGTGCCTCGTGTCTCAATGGGAGAATATATGTTGTGGATTCAGCACGTTAACTTCGATCATGAGTTTCATTGTGGCCACTGGTGTTCACTGTGAAGGTGGGGGATGTGTGGGTGGGTGATGGATGGGTGGATGCATGCATGTGTGCCTGACTTTGTGTGTGAGTGGGTGGGGGATGTGTGTGGAGGGATGAGTGGTGGGTGGGAGATGTGTGTGGGTGGGGAGATGGTTTATGTGGGGGGGGGTGTGGGATGTGTGGGTTGGGGGACGGGTGGATGGATGGGGGAATGTATGTGCCTGTGGGTATGTGAGTGGTTGGGTGATGGATGTGTGTGGGGGGGGGACACGCGGATGGATAGGGGATGGGTGGGTGGGTGGGTGGGGGATTTGTCTCATAACATGGCAACATGCATTGTTTATGTTTATAACATTCATTTGACAATGTTTTTTTCCTATTTGAATGCACTATGCACTGATGAACGAAAGATGAGTGATTGGAAGGGCCGAATGTAAGACGGGCCTGCGTGCCCAATTTGTTACCCTTTGAAAATAAAGTTTGTTTGTTCGTTCGTTCGTTCGTTCACTGCTAACCACCTTCTATGTCGTGTCACTAATTACGTCTCGTTATCGTCTGTTCGGGCTCAAGGAGACAGATCAGCAACAATCACAACCCTGGAATGATGTGAAGAAAATTTGTGAATATATACATTAAATGTACAAGAAAATGTGTACGCAACTTCGGAGAAGAGGCAGAGGTGTCTAAAATGTCATCAGCAATATTGTCAACAGAGGATATGTTATTGTTTACAGAGAAAAGAGAGGCTTTTAAAACTTAATTAAAAGAGAAACGCTGGTCTCCGTGGCGATGGCGTTGCGTACGCGATTCGTAATGTCGCTTACTCCGATACCGATTCTCGCACACGTCACGTTACTCACGAGAGTATACGGGATTACGGAGAAAGTCGTGTAAACTCTAGACCAGGGAGACCGGTTAATGGCAAACTACTGAACATAAAAACTTGCCAAGACATCAACAACGGCAGTAAAATGCTGGTGTAGACTGCAACGTCTTGTAAAGGATATGCAACGTTAAAAAGAGAGAGAGAGAGAGAGAGAGAGAGAGAGAGAGAGAGAGAGAGAGAGAGAGAGAGAGAGAGAGAGAGAGTTTTACAACTTCATCAGAAATATTGCAAACAGAATCACAAACCTCTTCACAAATGCCTTTTCAGTAGTGTCAGCACATAGGAAAGTGAAGTGGAATAGAAATATCTCTTTACAGATGCTTTGTCAGTAGTCTCAACATCGAGGACAGTAACCAGAAATAGAAATCTCTCTTAACAGATGCTTTGTCTGTAGTCTCAACATCGAGGACAGTAACCAGGAATAGAAACCTATCTTCACAGATGCTTTGTCTGTAGTCTCAACATCGAGGACAGTAACCAGGAATAGAAACCTATCTTCACAGATGCTTTGTCTGTAGTCTCAACATCGAGGACAGTAACCAGCGCGGACGTCTGCTGAGCTGAAGAGAGTTGCCGAGGATAGGAGAAAGATGAGGGGCATGATCAGACGACTGCAACACCAGTATGTGGACTGATCAACTTTGTCATGACGAGAACCTGGGAGAGTAGAGTAATTTGATTATACAACCTCTCACTAGTTTTCGGACTGATGACCTAATGATGAGAACTTGAGACAGTAAAGGAATTTGACCATATGACCTCACACCAGTCTTCGAACTGACTGATTTAATGATGGTAAGAACTTGGGACAGGGGATGGACATGATAATGATACATAGTATCAGTCTTTCGACTGACTAACCTGATGATGATGAGAACCAGGGACAGTAGAGAGACATGATCAAACGATCTCAGTACCAGTCTTTCGACGGATTAACCCGATGACCGATCTTATGAGGTGAGGTCCCCAGCTGACTTCTTCACATCATTTTACTCTCCAGACTGGGATGAAACGCAGCTATCCAGTTTACTGAGGAAGAGTGGACACTATTCTGTGAGTTGGATTGCAAGCAGAGGCAACATCAGGAGTGTTCACTCCCCTACTGTCGGTGTTTACAGGTGCTGTATTCTCTCCGGTAGTGACTACACGCCAGCCTGCTAGTGGTTATATGGTGGTCGTGGCTGGACGGTAGTCTGTTACTGATTATATGGTGGTCGTGGCTGGACGCTAGTCTGTTACTGATTATATGGTGGTCGTGGCTGGACGCTAGTCTGTTACTGATTATATGGTGGTCGTGGCTGGACGCTATCCAGCCTCTAGATATATGGTGGAATCCATCCACACGGAGACGATTTTCCATGAGTTAAAATGGACTAGTATTTACACGTGCACCCAGCCTTACATCTGTACCAGGAAATGCCTTAAGGAGTGAAGGCGACCGGTGTGGTACTGAGTACATGACCCACCGAGCGTCGATTGACCTATAAAATATGGGTTTGGCACCATATAATCAATGCACCTTCACGCGTGTATAAGGATCAGGTACTTATGTGCAACTGTCATCTGTGAGATACATAGTGAGCTCAGCTGAAGGGCATTGATAGGCTCTCATAGAAGAGGATATAACATACTAATATGCACATAGTAACATTATAATATGGGAGTTAAAACACGCAAGATTCCAACACGTATAGTCGCTGATGTAGGGCGTATTTTGATAGTCACAGCAGTCCCCGATGTTTTATATTTCCCCTTGCATGCTATCAAATAACAGTGTGCTCCTAACGGTTTCTGATATTGCTATGGCCATTTTTTTTTCTCTTTAGACAAGGCGCCACCGCAAACACAAGCCACAGTCAGACATTCTCAAGGGATCGACGAGACACGCGAATCCGTCTGCTAGTTTGCACACATCCGCATCGGAATAAATTTAGAGCCGAGCTGCCGACAGCAACTGCGATTGTTGCCCGATAAATGATCCCACTTTCAGTGGTCTTCCCTAGAGAGGATCCCTGTTTGTGTCACCAATCCGACCTCTCAGGTCGATGTCAGTGTGCAAGAGATACTTTTTTGATTTGCTCTCATCACCTCATGTCTACACAGTTTCCTGGTTCAACAGTTTGTTTAATCTCGTTATCTGATGTCTACCCAGTTTCCTGGCAACAGTTGGTTTCCTCTCGTCACCTCTTACTGTATACAGGGTGTTTGTAAAGTCTCACTACACTTTGTATGTAAAACACATTTGAAAAATGAAGTAGATGACGTCATCAAAAGTGTGCTAAAATTCATTTAATTAGTTACAATAGTCACTGCTATGGTCTAACGCTGTTTTGGGAAAGCTGGGAAGTACCAATGTTGGAAATGTGCACCACGGGCTTCAAGACATGACTGTACACGTCCCTTAATATTGTCAAATACCTTATGCAACGTGTCTGTTGTTATTTCTTGAATGGTAATTCTGATTGCTTCTTTCGGGTCTTCAATTTTGTCTACATTTCTTTTGTAAACATTTCCTTTTAAGAAACCCCATAGATAATAATCTAATTGAGTTAGATCTGGAGAATGAGCAGGCCGGGTTCCACGTGATATTATGCGATTTGCTAAAATTAATGAATTTGTTAGCACATTGTTGATGACACCATGTGCCTAATTTTTCAAAGTACAAAGTGTAGTGAAACTTTACAAACACCAGATATAATCAAGATCTGAACCGCATCCTACGACGACACACGCCAACTGATGCTATTACTGCCGCCAGTATTACTTCTGTTAATACTATTAATGCTAATGTTACTGCTATTGCTACTACTAATGCTAAAATATTACTAATTTATATGGGCTGAGTGGTTTCGAGGTATGGTGTCCGCCTCGAGTGCTGGAGGTCCCGGGTTCAGGCCCCGGTGAGGACCGGGATTTATTTAAAAAATCCACCTGGACTTCCATTAATAAAATTTCCCCTGTTCTCTGGGTAGTGAGATCGGACGCCCGTGTGTATTGTTGCGCACGTAAAAAATCCCTTGGCAGTTGGAAATCGAAAACGAGTAGCCTAACGGCGCTGCCCGGGCAAAATTTCGAGTTAAAAATCTACCCAAAGTATTTCAGGATCCTCGCCGATGCAACGGAGTTCGTGCATTGAGCTGAGTTTCTCCAGACTCAGGTTTGAGTTAGGAGGAAAACGAAGCACTTATGGGTTAAACCGTGTGCCGTGATGTTGATCCAACGACTAAACTAAATGACTAAACTACTAATGTATATACATTTATTCGTTTATCTTATATTCAGTCGTTAGTTTCTCATATTCTAATTCGTTACTCTGCTCAGTCATATCTAAGTTTTCGTATTGTTCATTGTTCTCCATTAACCATTCTACCAATAGAAAAAGAATCCCCATGGCAAAGGTAGCATTTTGAAAGATAGAAAACATGCTAACCAATAAAACGATGTCAACTGCAAAGAGAAAAAGAGTGTTGACAGCTACATAGAACCTATATTTTTGTATGGATGTGAAGAGTGGACAATGAGCAGACACCTAGTGGCAGTGGAAATGTGGCTTCTGAAGAAAATGCAGACTACAATGGACAGACAAAGAAACCAATGAGCAAGTTCTACAGGAAGCAAATGAAAACCTTAAACTGACTGGAGAAATTAGACGTAGATAGTCAAACTTCTTTGAGCATGTCATGGGAAGAAATAAACTAGAGAACTTGGTGACAACTGGCAAGATTGAGGGGGAAAAGAACAAGGGGAAGGCAGAGAAGTAAATATCTGGATAGCTTGACCACATGCATAGTCAAGACAAGAACACAGAGCTGATCCACGACTCTGGTGATCGTGTGATATGGTGAAACATGACCGCCCACGCTTATCAATATGACACATTGATGATGATGAACCATTCGTTTGGTTTAGTTTGGTTTAGTTTAGTCGACGGATCAACATTACGGCACACGGGTGTAACCCACAAGTGTTCCGTTCTACTCCTAACTCAAGCCTGAGTCCAGAGATTCTCAGCTCAGTGCACGAACTCCGTAGCACCGGCGAGGATCTTGAAATACTTTGGATAGATTTTTAACTCAAAATTTTGCCTGGGCAGCGCCGTTAGGCTACTCTTTTTCGATGTCCATCTGCCAAGGGATCTTTTACGTGCGTCCGATCTCACTACCCAGAGACCAGACCATTCGTTTGGTGTGATGTACTATTTCTTGCTTCGAAACATCATCTGTCCACTTTGTGTCTTACCTATATTTAACCTTAACATTTTCCTTGTGGATGTATCTTTGTTAAACGATTTATGTACCTTGTTGTTTAGTCCGAATCTCCTTCTTCTTCTCCGTTCATCCAGATTTGTTGTTTTGGACGTAATTGTGTTGTGCCTATTTGCAGCAGAACTGCAATATTTGGACATTTCGGCCGACACATCCGACTTCTTCAGGTACTTGTTGCCCGGGTTAACCTTCCCAGGTAGTTCGGATCCTATTTCATAACATTTGCTTCTACCAGTAGTACTGTCATCTTTACACCATTTCTCTTCTGCGGCCACATCGTTATCGCCATTATAATTTTCTTTTTCTTCAAATAAAGACTTCAGCCACGCCGGTTGCCATATCCCACAGAAATAAATTGACAGGCATTGTGGGGAGCAGTGTTTGTATTGCTCTGAATGACGTAGTTCACACAATGCTCAACCCGTGTGTTAGCTGACTGTACTATTGACAAAGCTGTTGAAATGCTGGGGGATTTCCCTGGCCGTCGAGGCGTCTGTCTGCTTGTATTCCTGCATGTTAGGATGCCCTACACGGTGGTAGCTTAATTAGTCTTGTTATGATTGATTGTGTTTGCTTACTGGAAGATTCGGTCGGGGGCATCATGATTAGTCTCTGTACCTGGTGTATAATTATAATGTGCATGTTATCATCATCATTATGTGCCATGCCGACAAGCGTGGGCGGTCATGTTTCGCCATCTCACACGATTACTAGAGATGTGGATCTGCTCTGTGTTCTTGTCTCCACCATACCACATGGCCAAGTCAACCGTATATTTACATATCTGTCTTTCTATTGTTCTTTTCCCTTTGCCTTTCGTTTATTTGCCAGTTAAAACCAAGTTCTCCAGTTTATTTCTTCTCATAACATGCCCAAATCATTTACTGTCTACGTCTAATTTCTCTAATCAGTTTGCAGTTTTTATTTACATTTTGTAGGACTTGCTCACTGGATATACAGAGACGATAAGGTTGCGCGCTATAATGTAGTTGATAGCGCACTCCATCGATGAGCCTTTGGTCTTGGGTTCAAATACTCCTTAAGGAGGGTATGTTTTTCATTGACCACGCTGTTTCGGTGTCGATTCAGTCTCATTAAATTGTATGGGAAGTTAAGGAGGTCGGTGTGAGACTGACCACTTGACCCATGGTAAGGTGATTGAACCTAGAACCATATACACACTTGGGGCAATGACATGACAGCGGGATCTTTCACTGCCTAAACACGTTAACAGATTAGAAGAAACAGCAGAAGAAGAGCAAGAAGAAGATTCCTGCGTCTGGAATTATTTAACGTGTTGTCTTTTATTTTGAAATCTTTCTACCCATTCATACACGTTCCCTAATCCAAACAACTGTTTCAGTTTTCTGTAGAACTCACTTGGTACCATAACGCACCGGTATTTTTCGACGGCGCAAGTCGATAGTGTTGTGGCCAGTTTATTATCGCTATTACGCATACACAAATTGCTTGATCCTCACGACCCCTGCATGATATATTGTTTAAGAGTCCGTTTCGGGAGTCTTCGTGGCGAAGTGGTCAACCGTCTGACTCGGGTTCCGAAGGTTGTGGGTTCGATTCCGGGCCGCATCCTTCAGCTCACGAATGCATCTTTTCGGAGACTCCTGTGGGTCGTCGCTGGAGCTACGGAGTTCGTGCTTTGTGCGACACTTTCCGCTCTGCAGAAAGAGACCAGTCATATGGGATAAAACCCGGTGCAATGATGTCGACCCTGTCGAATTTTAAGCGACTTTAAGCGACTTAAGAGCCCGTTTGTTTCCTTAAAAACGATTTCCCGTTGTTCAATCTCTTCCATGCTCTTTATAAGAAAAGTTCATGTTACTTAACGACTTTCCCCTGGTACTTCCGTGTCCTATAATTGTATAGACCAATCGACACTCTACTGGTGGTGTGGTCACCTACTGGTGGTGTGGTCACCTACTGGTGGTGTGGTCACCTACTGGTGGTGTGGTCACCTACTGGTGGTGTGGTCACCTACTGGTGGTGTGGTCACCTACTGGTCGTGTGGTCACCTACTGGTCGTGTGGTCACCTACTGGTCGTGTGGTCACCTACTGGTCGTGTGGTCACCTACTGGTCGTGTGGTCACCTACTGGTCGTGTGGTCACCTACTGGTGATGTGGTCACCTACTGGTCGTGTGGTCACCTACTGGTCGTGTGGTCACTATCGTAACAGTTGCCTTTACTTCCTAAGACGTTTCTTGGCGCTCAGTTTAGTCTAGGGTGATCTGGGAGCCCAGTACAAGTTTAAAAATTCGCATAGATAGAGATTCGAACACAAGACCGCAGCGCCGGCAGGTATTTCTGTACGCCGCTCCCAGTAGTAGGGAAAAAAAAAACACACACACACAATGCTGAAGCAAGGCTCTCAGTCCGTTATGTACATCCCGACCATGCTCTGGAGGCGGACACGGGACTCAGAGGACACAATAATGCAATAGCCAAGAGGGACAGTAAAGCAAGCTGATGGAACTGTAGAGCACGGATCGATAGCCCAACTGCTCTAGTGCCAAGCATGTACTGGTGTTGACTTTTGGCATCGCGTCCGTAAATGCAAGCCCTGGGTAAAATGCACCCCACGTCTTTGTGAACATGTTTGGGCGGCTGTGTCTGTGTCCCTAAGGGACTTTTAAGTTCCTTGGATAAGTGGTGGTCTTGGGACAAAATCACGCACAGCTTCGTTCACATAGAAACTTACTGTGTTGTGAGTTGTGAATCGGAAGGTTGTGTGTAAGAGAATTGGTCACTCAGCCCACGTTGTTTTACGTGACACGCTGACCAGCTCGATTGTCTCCGTGTAGGTATGCGAGACAGTGCTAGGCTGATAGGCCCATACACAGCTGATCTAGTGTTAACAATACAACCTGATCAAAGTCTAGTTCATGGCGAATGAAGAAGAAGAGAAAGAAACAGACATACACTGGAAAGGTTATTTGGATACATAAGAAGATTGAAATATTTTGGTCACTTGAAACGTCACGAAAGTTTGGAGAGTACAATAATGGAGGGGCATATGCCCAGGAAGAGAGCAAGTTCGTGTATCGGAAGCGGGACATCTTGCTTATGATCGAGAGGTTTTCCGGAAGGTTGTTAAGGGAGCGAGGTTCTGCAAAGGACATGCTACTGAGAGTGAGTGACTGCCGCTTCCATCAAGGATGAACTGTATGTGTCGTAGAGGACTTTTGTGTTGGCATTCTGACGACGGCATTATGTATAGTGAAATGTTTTTACATCTGTCCGAGGTTGTTTTGTTGCGTGAACTGCATTTCGGAGAAAAAAATGGCGTGGCTGGCTAGAAAACATCTAGAAACGGAACAACAACATCTAGAACATTGGGACTTTGTAGGTGAACATCTGGTTGGGAAAGTGACTGCCACTTCCATCAAGGATGAACTTTATGTTTCGTACAGGAATTTTGTGGTGACATTCTGGCGGCGGGATTATACACAGTGTGCCTGAGCGGGTTGTTATTTGTCGAGACTCTTGTCTTTTCCACTTTTCACATGGGGCAGTGAGGAACATTTATGTGATAAACGGAGCATGATGTGGACGATGATGGAATCGCGAACAAACCAACCAACCAACCAACCAACCAACCAACCAACCAACCAACCAACCAACCAACCAAACAACCAACTAACCAACCAGCCAGCCAGCCAGATAACCAACCAACCAACCAACCAACCAACCAACCAACCAACCAACCAACTAACTAACTAACTAACTAACAAACTAACTAACTAACTAACTAACAAACTAACTAACTAACTAACTGACTGACTGACTGACTGACTGACTGACTAACTAACTAACTAACTAACTAAATAACTAACTAACTGACTAACTAACTGACTGACTGACTGACTGACTGACTAACTAACTAACTAACTAACTAACTAACTAACTAACTAACTAACTGACTGACTGACTGACTGACTGACTGACTAACTAACTGACTAACAAACTAAATAACTAACTAACTGACTAACCTGCTACTGAATGAATGACCTGGAGTTTGGGGTCCGATATTAGTTCAATAGTTGTTTGAGTAAGTGCTGATGGCGCTAATAGATCGTCCAGGAGAAACACTTATATGTAAGGATTTCTTGGAGTTTCCAAATGCCCTGTCAGTGTATCTTTGATGCACATCCTTCTGGCATGATTCAACACTGTACCTTCTAGGTCACGTGTGTTCTGCAGAGATGGGAAGCTGTGGACATTTAAGTTCTAGTCCTTCCTTGTTTCTTTGCCGTACACTCATCTGTGTGGACACTATCTTTGTGTACACCCATTGTTGCCGTACACTCATCTGTGTGTACACTATCTTTGTGTACACCCATTGTTGCCGTACACTCATCTGTGTGTATACACTATCTTTGTGTACACCCATTGTTGCCGTACACTCATCTGTGTGTACACTATCTTTGTGTACACCCATTGTTGCCGTACACTCATCTGTGTGTACACCCATTGTTGCCGTACACTCATCTGTGTGTACACTATCTTTGTGTACACCCACTGTTGCCGTACACTCATCTGTGTGTACACCCATTGTTGCCGTACACTCATCTGTGTGTACACCCATTGTTGCCGTACACTCATCTGTGTGTACACCCATTGTTGCCGTACACTCATCTGTGTGTACACCCATTGTTGCCGTACACTCATCTGTGTGTACACTATCTTTGTGTACACTCACTGTTGCCGTACACTCATCTGTGTGTACACCCAGTGTTGCCGTACACTCATCTGTGTGTACACCCACTGTTTCCGTACACTCATCTGTGTGTACACCCACTGTTGCCGTACACTATCTGTGTGTACATCCAGTGTTACCGTACACTCATCTGTGCGTAAACACACTGTTGCCGTACACTCATCTGTGTGTACACCCAGTGTTGCCGTACACTCATCTGTGCGTACACCCACTGTTGCCGTACACTCATCTGTGTGTACACCCACTGTTGCCGTACACTCATCTGTGTGTACACCCACTGTTGCCGCACACTATCTTTGTGTACACCCAGTGTTGCCGTACACTCATCTGTGTGTACACCCACTGTTGCCGTACACTCATCTGTGTGTACACCCACTGTTGCCGTACACTCATCTGTGTGTACACCCACTGTTGCCGTACACTATCTTTGTGTACACCCACTGTTGCCGTACACTATCTTTGTGTACACCCACTGTTGCCGTACACTCATCTGTGTGTACACCCACTGTTGCCGTACACTCATCTTTGTGTACACCCACTGTTGCCGTACACTCATCTTTGTGTATACCCACTGTTGCCGTACACTATCTTTGTGTACACCCACTGTTGCCGTACACTCATCTGTGTGTACACCCACTGTTGCCGTACACTCATCTGTGTGTACACCAACTGTTGCCGTACACTATATTTGTGTACACCCACTGTTGCCGTACACTATCTTTGTGTACACCCACTGTTGCCGTACACTCATCTGTGTGTACACCCACTGTTGCCGTACACTCATCTGTGTGTACACCCACTGTTGCCGTACACTCATCTGTGTGTACACCCACTGTTGCCGTACACTCATCTGTGTGTACACCCACTGTTGCCGTACACTATCTGTGTGTACACCCACTGTTGCCGTACACTCATCTGTGTGTACACCCAGTGTTGCCGTACACTCATCTGTGTGTACACCCACTGTTGCCGTACACTCATCTGTGTGTACACCCACTGTTGCCGTACACTCATCTGTGTGTACACCCACTGTTGCCGTACACTCATCTGTGTGTACACCCACTGTTGCCGTACACTCATCTGTGTGTACACCCACTGTTGCCGTACACTCATCTGTGTGTACACCCACTGTTGCCGTACACTCATCTGTGTGTACACCCACTGTTGCCGTACACTCATCTGTGTGTACACCCACTGTTGCCGTACACTCATCTGTGTGTACACCCACTGTTGCCGTACACTCATCTGTGTGTACACCCACTGTTGCCGTACACTCATCTGTGTGTACACCCACAGTTGCCGTACACTCATCTGTGTGTACACCCACTGTTGCCATACACTATCTTTGTGTACACCCATTGTTGCCGTACACTATCTTTGTGTACACCCACTGTTGCCATACACTGTCTTTGTGTACACCCACTGTTGCCATACACCCATCTGTGCGTACACTATCTTTGTGTACACCCACTGTTATCGTACACTCATCTGTGTGTACACCCACTGTTGCCGTACACTCATCTGTGTGTACACCCACTGTTGCCGTACACTCATCTGTGTGTACACCCACTGTTGCAGTACACTATCTGTGTGTACACCCACTGTTGCCGTACACTATCTTTGTGTACACCCACTGTTGCCGTACACTATCTTTGTGTACACCCACTGTTGCCGTACACTATCTTTGTGTACACCCACTGTTGCCGTACACTCATCTGTGTGTACACCCACTGTTACCGTACACTCATCTGTGTGTACACCCACTGTTGCCGTACACTCATCTGTGTGTACACCCACTGTTGCCGTACACTCATCTGTGTGTACACCCACTGTTGCCGTACACTCATCTGTGTGTACACCCACTGTTGCCATACACTCATCTGTGCGTACACTATCTTTGTGTACACCCACTGTTACCGTACACTATTTTTGTGTACACCCACTGTTGCCGTACACTCATCTGTGTGTACACCCACTGTTGCCGTACACTCATCTGTGTGTACACCCACTGTTGCCGTACTCTCGTCTGTGTGTACACCCACTGTTGCCGTACACTCATCTGTGTGTACACACACTATTGCCGTACACTCATCTGTGTGTACACCCACTGTTGCCGTACACTCATCTGTGTGTACACCCACTGTTGCCGTACACTCATCTGTGTGTACACCCACTGTTGCCATACACTCACTTTGTGTACACCCACTGTTGCCGTACACTATCTTTGTGTACACCCACTGTTGCCATACACTATCTTTGTGTACACCCACTGTTACCGTACACTCATCTGTGTGTACACCCACTGTTGCCGTACACTCATCTGTGTGTACACCCACTGTTGCCGTACACTCATCTGTGTGTACACCCACTGTTCCCGTACACTATCTTTGTGTACACCCACTGTTGCCGTACACTCATCTGTGTGTACACCCACTGTTGCCATACATTCATCTGTGCGTACACTATATTTGTGTACACCCACTGTTACCGTACACTACCTTTGTGTACACCCACTGTTGTTGTACACTCATCTGTGTGTACACCCACTGTTACCGTACACTATCTTTGTGTACACCCACTGTTGCCGTACACTCATCTGTGTGTACACCCACTGTTGCCGTACACTCATCTGTGTGTACACCCACTGTTGCCGTACACTCATCTGTGTGTACACCCACTGTTGCCGTACACTATCTGTGTGTACACCCACTGTTGCCGTACACTCATCTGTGTGTACACCCAGTGTTGCCGTACACTCATCTGTGTGTACACCCAGTGTTGCCGTACACTCATCTGTGTGTACACCCACTGTTGCCGTACACTCATCTGTGTGTACACCCACTGTTGCCGTACACTCATCTGTGTGTACACCCACTGTTGCCATACACTATCTTTGTGTACACCCATTGTTGCCGTACACTATCTTTGTGTACACCCACTGTTGCCATACACTATCTTTGTGTACACCCACTGTTGCCATACACTGTCTTTGTGTACACCCATTGTTGCCATACACTATCTTTGTGTACACCCACTGTTGCCATACACCCATCTGTGCGTACACTATCTTTGTGTACACTCACTGTTATCGTACACTCATCTGTGTGTACACCCACTGTTGCCGTAAACTCATCTGTGTGTACACCCACTGTTGCCGTACACTCATCTGTGTGTACACCCACTGTTGCAGTACACTATCTTTGTGTACACCCACTGTTGCCGTACACTATCTTTGTGTACACCCACTGTTGCCGTACACTATCTTTGTGTACACCCACTGTTGCCGTACACTATCTTTGTGTACACCCACTGTTGCCGTACACTCATCTGTGTGTACACCCACTGTTACCGTACACTCATCTGTGTGTACACCCACTGTTGCCGTACACTCATCTGTGTGTACACCCACTGTTGCCGTACACTATCTTTGTGTACACCCACTGTTGCCGTACACTCATCTGTGTGTACACCCACTGTTGCCATGCACTCATCTGTGCGTACACTATCTTTGTGTACACCCACTGTTACCGTACACTATCTTTGTGTACACCCACTGTTGCCGTACACTCATCTGTGTGTACACCCACTGTTGCCGTACACTCATCTGTGTGTACACCCACTGTTGCCGTACTCTCATCTGTGTGTACACCCACTGTTGCCGTACACTCATCTGTGTGTACACACACTATTGCCGTACACTCATCTGTGTGTACACCCACTGTAGCCGTACACTCATCTGTGTGTACACCCACTGTTGCCGTACACTCATCTGTGTGTACACCCACTGTTGCCGTACACTCATCTGTGTGTACACCCACTGTTGCCATACACTATCTTTGTGTACACCCACTGTTGCCGTACACTATCTTTGTGTACACCCACTGTTGCCATACACTATCTTTGTGTACACCCACTGTTACCGTACACTCATCTGTGTGTACACCCACTGTTGCCGTACACTCATCTGTGTGTACACCCACTGTTGCCGTACACTCATCTGTGTGTACACCCACTGTTGCCGTACACTATCTTTGTGTACACCCACTGTTGCCGTACACTCATCTGTGTGTACACCCACTGTTGCCATACACTCATCTGTGCGTACACTATCTTTGTGTACACCCACTGTTACCGTACACTATCTTTGTGTACACCCACCGTTGCCGTACACTCATCTGTGTGTACACCCACTGTTACCGTACACTATCTTTGTGTACACCCACTGTTGCGGTACACTCATCTGTGTGTACACCCACTGTTACCGTACACTATCTTTGTGTACACCCACTGTTGCCGTACACTCATCTGTGTGTACACCCACTGTTACCGTACACTCATCTGTGTGTACACCCACTGTTACCGTACACTATCTTTGTGTACACCCACTGTTGCCGTACACTCATCTGTGTGTACACCCACTGTTACCGTACACTCATCTGTGTGTACACCCACTGTTACCGTACACTATCTTTGTATACACCCACTGTTACCGTACACTCATCTGTGTGTACACCCACTGTTGCCATACACTCATCTGTGCGTACACTATCTTTGTGTACACCCACTGTTACCGTACACTATCTTTGTGTACACCCACTGTTGCCGTACACTCATCTGTGTGTACACCCACTGTTGCCGTACACTCATCTGTGTGTACACCCACTGTTGCCGTACTCTCGTCTGTGTGTACACCCACTGTTGCCGTACACTCATCTGTGTGTACACACACTATTGCCGTACACTCATCTGTGTGTACACCCACTGTTGCCGTACACTCATCTGTGTGTACACCCACTGTTGCCGTACACTCATCTGTGTGTACACCCACTGTTGCCATACACTCACTTTGTGTACACCCACTGTTGCCGTACACTATCTTTGTGTACACCCACTGTTGCCATTCACTATCTTTGTGTACACCCACTGTTACCGTACACTCATCTGTGTGTACACCCACTGTTGCCGTACACTCATCTGTGTGTACACCCACTGTTGCCGTACACTCATCTGTGTGTACACCCACTGTTGCCGTACACTATCTTTGTGTATACCCACTGTTGCCGTACACTCATCTGTGTGTACACCCACTGTTGCCATACATTCATCTGTGCGTACACTATCTTTGTGTACACCCACTGTTACCGTACACTATCTTTGTGTACACCCACTGTTGTTGTACACTCATCTGTGTGTACACCCACTGTTACCGTACACTATCTTTGTGTACACCCACTGTTGCCGTACACTCATCTGTGTGTACACCCACTGTTGCCGTACACTCATCTGTGTGTACACCCACTGTTGCCGTACACTCATCTGTGTGTACACCCACTGTTGCCGTACACTATCTGTGTGTACACCCACTGTTGCCGTACACTCATCTGTGTGTACACCCAGTGTTGCCGTACACTCATCTGTGTGTACACCCACTGTTGCCGTACACTCATCTGTGTGTACACCCACTGTTGCCGTACACTCATCTGTGTGTACACCCACTGTTGCCGTACACTCATCTGTGTGTACACCCACTGTTGCCATACACTATCTTTGTGTACACCCATTGTTGCCGTACACTATCTTTGTGTACACCCACTGTTGCCATACACTATCTTTGTGTACACCCACTGTTGCCATACACTGTCTTTGTGTACACCCATTGTTGCCATGCACTATCTTTGTGTACACCCACTGTTGCCATACACCCATCTGTGCGTACACTATCTTTGTGTACACTCACTGTTATCGTACACTCATCTGTGTGTACACCCACTGTTGCCGTAAACTCATCTGTGTGTACACCCACTGTTGCCGTACACTCATCTGTGTGTACACCCACTGTTGCAGTACACTATCTTTGTGTACACCCACTGTTGCCGTACACTATCTTTGTGTACACCCACTGTTGCCGTACACTATCTTTGTGTACACCCACTGTTGCCGTACACTATCTTTGTGTACACCCACTGTTGCCGTACACTCATCTGTGTGTACACCCACTGTTGCCGTACACTCATCTGTGTGTACACCCACTGTTGCCGTACACTATCTTTGTGTACACCCACTGTTGCCGTACACTCATCTGTGTGTACACCCACTGTTGCCATGCACTCATCTGTGCGTACACTATCTTTGTGTACACCCACTGTTACCGTACACTATCTTTGTGTACACCCACTGTTGCCGTATACTCATCTGTGTGTACACCCACTGTTGCCGTACACTCATCTGTGTGTACACCCACTGTTGCCGTACTCTCATCTGTGTGTACACCCACTGTTGCCGTACACTCATCTGTGTGTACACACACTATTGCCGTACACTCATCTGTGTGTACACCCACTGTAGCCGTACACTCATCTGTGTGTACACCCACTGTTGCCGTACACTCATCTGTGTGTACACCCACTGTTGCCGTACACTCATCTGTGTGTACACCCACTGTTGCCATACACTATCTTTGTGTACACCCACTGTTGCCGTACACTATCTTTGTGTACACCCACTGTTGCCATACACTATCTTTGTGTACACCCACTGTTACCGTACACTCATCTGTGTGTACACCCACTGTTGCCGTACAATCATCTGTGTGTACACCCACTGTTGCCGTACACTCATCTGTGTGTACACCCACTGTTGCCGTACACTATCTTTGTGTACACCCACTGTTGCCGTACACTCATCTGTGTGTACACCCACTGTTGCCATACACTCGTCTGTGCGTACACTATCTTTGTGTACACCCACTGTTACCGTACACTATCTTTGTGTACACCCACTGTTGCCGTACACTCATCTGTGTGTACACCCACTTTTACCGTACACTATCTTTGTGTACACCCACTGTTGCCGTACACTCATCTGTGTGTACACCCACTGTTACCGTACACTATCTTTGTGTACACCCACTGTTGCCGTACACTCATCTGTGTGTACACCCACTGTTACCGTACACTCATCTGTGTGTACACCCACTGTTACCGTACACTATCTTTGTGTACACCCACTGTTGCCGTACACTCATCTGTGTGTACACCCACTGTTACCGTACACTCATCTGTGTGTACACCCACTGTTACCGTACACTATCTTTGTGTACACCCACTGTTACCGTACACTCATCTGTGTGTACACCCACTGTTACCGTACACTATCTTTGTGTACACCCACTGTTGCCGTACACTTATCTGTGTGTAAACCCACTGTTGCCGTACACTCATCTGTGTGTACACCCACTGTTACCTTACACTATCTTTGTGTACACCCACTGTTGCCGTACACTCATCTGTGTGTACACCCACTGTTGCCATACACTCATCTGTGCGTACACTATCTTTGTGTACACCCACTGTTACCGTACACTCATCTGTGCGTACACTCATCATATCGGCGTTGTGGTGAAGGGGATACTAACGCGATTTGCAATCCCGCATTCCGAGTTCGACAACAGCTGCGGGCAATTTGGAAGCAGAGCGCATTGATGATTTTGTTTTCATACAATGGTATAAGTTTATGTCTACAGAAAGAACTAATGAACATAAATTTGCGAAGAAATCACAAACAGTCAAAAATGCTATGGTTGATTTCAATTTCTGGTAACAGATATGCAACTAATTTCCCATCTTTTGATGGCGCAATCCTCCCAACGTCTGGTATGTTTGTCTAGAAGGGGCAAGGTGTGGTTGTCTTCATGTTTCCGCCACAAAGAAGATGTTTCTATGTACCTGGTTCATGGTGGCATTGCTCGCTGCTTGTTGTTGATCTGTAGTATATTGCTGCTTGTTGTATATCTTGTTGCTGCTTGGATATCTGCAGATTTGTTTTCTTGTAGGTGTGCCACAAAGATGACAGCTAGAATAGGACCTACACGACTCCCAATTCCCATTCTCTCAGTGTTGAGGAAAGTGACATCTGATAGAAGCAGTGTGTAGCTGTGGTTGTTTGTTTAATGTCGGCGTCGGCAACCCTAGATTACTTTCTTCTCTTCTGGATGTTCGCATATAATATTCGGGATTGTTACATGATCGCCTAGTTAGTTAGCTAGTTAGTTATCTAGTTAGATAACTAATTAGTTAGCTAGTTAGTTAATTAGCTAGTTAGTTAGTTAGTTAGTTAGTTAGTTAGATAACTAAGTAGTTAGCTTGTTAGTTAGCTTGTTAGTTAGCCAATTATGTAGTTAATTAGTTAGTTAGTTAGCTAGTTAGTTAGTTAGTTAGCTAGTTAGTTAGCTAGTTAGATAGCTAGTTAGTTAGCTAGTTAGTTAGCTAGTTAGTTAGTTAGCTAGTTAGTTAGCTAGTTAATTAGTTAGTTAGTTAGCTAGTTAGTTAGCTAGTTAGTTAGCTAGTTAGATAGCTAAGTAGTTAGCTTGTTAGTTAGCTTGTTAGTTAGAGAATTATGTAGTTAATTAGTTAGTTAGTTAGCTAGTTAGTTAGCTAGTTAGTTAGCTAGTTAGATAGCTAAGTAGTTAGCTTGTTAGTTAGCTTGTTAGTTAGCCAATTATGTAGTTAGTTAGTTAGTTAGTTAGTTAGCTAGTTAATTAGCTAGTTATTTAATTAGCTAGTTAGTTAGCTAGTTAGATAGCTAAGTAGTTAGCTTGTTAGTTAGCTTGTTAGTTAGCCAATTATGTAGTTAATTAGTTAGTTAGTTAGTTAGTTAATTATTTAGTTAGTTAGTTAGTTAATTAGTTAGTTAATCTGTTGGGGTATAAACCTAGCACTCTATACACGTCCATACGTGCACAGATCCTTCCCCTCCCCATCAAACATATGCATCAGCGTCCGACGGCTAATAGTGCCTGTTCTATGTTGGTTGCCGATTCCCCCGATGTGCCTCTTGTGTCTGGCCGTGCCAATTCTTACTCCCGAGTCTCTCATTCTGGACAGCGATGAGGATTAACTGGTGTCAAAGTCCTTCGACCTCGACATCCCTCTAAGGGCATTATTAACATCTGTACTATCCCTAGGCTGTTCATCTGCAGGGGATGCAGAGCCAATAAGTTGATCATCTCGTTCATTTCCATCAACTCCTGCATGTCCCGTAACGAAGATGAAGGTGACTCTAAGGACAACAGACCAACGTAAATGTTGGAAACAGCAGATGATAACACTTGCCCTTATGTAACCGCTCTTTTAATAGCTCTGAAATCACTAAGTTCTCATTCATATTTGATGGCAGATTCCTGCTCCCAATATATATTCTTTATTATCCTGAGATCTATGTAGTGTTTATACGAAACGTAACAAAAAGGTCGAACTATTTCAATTTGCCAAAAGCCTTTTAATAGTCTACGAAGCACGAATATAGTTGCGTTTGCATCTGTAGAGATCTCTCCGTGAGCATCGATAAAATAAACATGCACTTCTTGCCCCTCTATCTAAAACAAAGACACAATAAGTTTCTGACATTTCTGGTCACATTTTATTTCTGATCGTTCCCACCGTGTCACGATGGAGTCACCTGCTGACATGACGCATTAAACTAATTATTTTATGTAACTTGCATTTCCTTGTTCCTGGCTTTATGGGTATTACTATAAAAAAAAAACAAAAAAACTGATGTGAAAATGTTTGAGGAATGTTGTCTGTGAGATCTGTCATATTTCCTCTACATCAACGCCTTACAGTATATCATATATTTCTACAGGCATAGTTCCGTCATGGGCCTCTACCACGATTCATTTTCTAGATTGCATTGTGTATCTCATCTTTCATAATGAGCTGGTCTTTCATATTTGCATGTATATTTGGTGTATCGTCTCTCTTATCATAATAAAATACTACAAATAAAAGAGCAGTTTACAAACAAAAGAACAGCGTACAAATAAAAGAAAAGCATACAAACAAACGATCAGCGTTCAAACAAAAGAGCAACATACAAACAAAAGTAGAGATTACAAACAAAAGAAAAGCATAGAAGAAAAAAAAAAACCAGATTACAAACAAAAGGACAACATGGGAACACAAGAACACAGAAATAAGACCGCCAAGCCACTGTTCCCACCAATCCCTGGATTTACACTTGCCCCACACCAAATATAACACATGACATACACAAACGGGTATTGATTGCCATTCATAGCATGCAAACCTGTCCTTTCTTTTGCGCTCAATTTTGTCCACCAATTTCTACTTTGTCCATGAGCCAAGAATTAGCCGATAATTTATATGTGTTATTTCAACGGACTCAGCCATTAGGAGCGGATCGTTTCTGTGTATCACACTGTGAGAGTACCCCAGAAGATCATGTGGCAATATTTGCAGACATCATGAATGATAATGAGGGCAGAGTACACTCAACGGCCGAGTTCTGTGTCAGGGTTGTTCCGTGTGAATAATTTGAGCCCATATAACCAATACAAAATGTTTCACTGATTTCAGGTAGTTCGGAATTGTCATCTGTCTGTCTGGTTTACGTTTGTTTGATTGTTTATATACCTGTCTGTCCATCCGCCCGTCCTTCCATACATCAACCCTTTCATCTAACCACCCACTCAAAACCCAACCACTCGTCTATCAATCCCTCGATTGTCTGTCTGTCTTCTTGTTTGTATACCTAAATGCTTGCTTGTTTGTGTTCGTTGGCTTGAGCTCCAACGCGAAGTCCTGTATATCGGATGAAGGCATCCTGTTGTCCAACATCAGTGTGATGTCATACAGGACCTGAGGTTTGCGTGAATATCCATTGTCCCATGTCTGGCTTATTGGTGTGCAGACTGGTGGTTCCTCGCCGTACAGGCAGACTGTCTCTATGTGTGGTTCCTCGCCGTACAGGCAGACTGTCTCTGTGTGTATCTCCGTGAGTCTGTCTATCTTGCTGTCTTTGTGTCTGTTAACCGTTTGTTCTCTAGAACACGTCTATCTTCTAACCTGCCAACAACCTACTTACCTCCTTGACATCTTGTCTCTTTGTCTGTCGGTCGTTCTAGGGTTTGGTTAGGGACCCTCAACATGTGCCTAAGCCCCACCCCCAGATCTCGCAGTGATCATAATCTCAGTGCGGTGCACGAACTCCGTACACCAATGAGGAATCGCAGACGTGTATGTAAGAATCACACATTCCATAGATATTAATTTGCGTTTATCTTGTCTAATTATGTCATTTCCCCCTGGCAGCCCTGTGTTAGATCTACCCTTTCCGATGTTCAACTGATGCGGCACCGCTGAGTCTTTTGTCCTTGTTTGAGCAGATGACACGTTCGACCCAGTACGCTATGATATGTTTATACCTTCTTCTTCTTTCTCCTCTTATTCTTCCTTCCCTTCATTTTCTCCCCTTCTTCTTCTTCTCTTCGTCTTCTTCCCTTCTTCCTTTTCCTTCTTCCGCCTTCCCTCCTTTCCATCCTGATGTGCTTCTTTCTCCCCACCTTCGTCCTCCATCACTCTCTTCCTTCCACCTCCCTTCTTCCTTCTCCTGTATCCCTCTTTTCCTTCATTCTCCCTCCATCCCTCAATTTCTTCTCCCAGATTCTCTTCCTGTAATCCTTCTCCCTTTCTTCTCCCTCCCTGTCTTCCTATCATCCTTCTCCCTCTATTCCTTTCTTGCTTCTCTCTCAACTCCCCCTCCTTCTCCCTTCCTTTCTTCCATCTTTTCCCGTCTCCTGACCTATACCTCCTTCTTCAGCACAACCCCCCCGCCCTCCTGTTTCATCATCACCAGCATCAAAATACAATGTCAACTGAGATGCTCTCAATGAAAGTAACTGCTTTAAGGACGAACTCATCTCGCCTGAACGGTTATCCAAATGATTCCCAGAGTTGCTGGTATGGATAATGGCACTCTGGGTACTGGCTGTGAGGAATACGCGATGTTGGTGTGCAAGCAGTTGTCAGTGTATGCATGCCACAAAGTGATAGTGTGAGGCCTCCCCCACTTATCTGTATGGTAAATGATGATTATGATGCCACAGAGTCATGTTCATACACACTCACACATACATACACACACATACACACACATAGATAAATAGAGGAGTGTGGCATGTTAAGAGAAGACAGGGGTCCTAATTAGAAGTGGTCTCTGTAAATATATCTTGTATATCAGATAGACAAGATACAGGAAATGATTTGGCAAGTTTTGTCTAGAGGCATCTAAATGATATAGATAATCATTCCCGCTTAAGCCCTTTTTAGGAACCAGTTTTCCTGGCTCGGAACCCCCACTGTGCATCTTAGAGACAAGCCCAAGTATCTACACAGAAAATTTATAACAGAAGGAAAAGGTCCCCTCAAAGGCCAAGGAGAGATCTTGACTAGTCGCCACCCCAACCGAGGAAAGTAGTTCCCTCACTATATTGTTGAAAGTGTGCTTTCAGTCAGCCACCTTGATCTCCCCATTATTTTATTTGTATCGAAGTGACATGTGTCAGTTGTACACTTAGACATGTAGGCATCAACCATAGTGAATAACAACAATAACAATAACTGTACTTTACATCAGTTGGACAGAACGTCTACATGACAGGTTCTTGACAAAAGTTGGACTTACATTCACAAGGAGATGTTCACACCAACAATTGAACAAGTCATACATCATGTAAGATACTGGACAACATCCACACAGGACCTTCACAATTCACCATAACCAACAACAGTAGAATAAGACATTCCGCAGGAACAATACTTGACAGTAACTGTACAAGAAATTCACCTGGGACATGTACTTAAAAACACTGGTTACAACAACACTGTTTATTAAGTTGATTGTGGGGGCTTGAGTACAGACCCATGGTTTCTCCTTGTCACATCTACATTTCAATGGCATGTAATAAACATACATCAGTCAGTTATCAGCTATACATATATGCAGAGTATGCCTACAGATAAAGAAACATGGTGCCATTCTCATAATTACCCATCAACCTAATCTCAATCTTCACCACAACTCTCCTCCTATCCAACTAAAACTCCTCACCAACACTACTTCTTTGTTCACACAGATTTAATCTAACAAATTTTATCTTCTTCAGTCTTCACTGAGGAAAACTTTTAAGAGTGTTTGAGTGGACAAGTCATAGGTAAATACTGCTAGATCTGGTCTGTTATCGTCCTGTTATCACCAGTATGCGGTGTTGGGAAAGCTCCAGGCAACAGCTTTTCCATGTTATGTCTCATGCAATACACTCCCTCCTGTGAATCAGTAGCTGAAGAGTTAAATCTGTGATGAATCTCAATGATGACCAGACTGCCGGTGAAGCTGACGACACTGCAGCATATCACCATACAAGTCCAACCTCACACAAGTTTCAAGTCCCAACAAACAACCACTGTGTGAGCACCATGCTGGGTGTTCATAAGGTGAAAATCCCAAGACAATAATCCACTGCATGACCACAACTACACAATGTTCCAGATGGGGATAAACACAAGATACCTGTTCTTGTTTTAGAACATCACATATAATAATCCAGATATTGGAAATAAACGGTCAACTAAGGCTAGCCTCCTCCCATGAATTCTACCATCATTATTGAGTAGGTATTTCCCAAGATACTGACTATCCAGACTTGAGAAAATAATGATAAGTTTCAGGCACACAGAAACTATCTGTTCATGGCCTGTCTGAGACACTGAGTCCAGGAGGTCACTCTATATGAATCAGGATATTCACTTCCAATATTCAATGTGATCTCTGTCATAGTGATAATAGAGGAGTCCATCCTGTGGTGGGTTTAATGAATGACCCATTCAGTACCCACAGCTTTGGCAAATGAGTTTACAGAATTAGGCTGGTAGCTTCCTGAAAGTTTGGTGGTTCTAAGTATTTTAGTTCCACTTTTTGATAAGGGAATGGCAGTCCTGAGGTAGGGACTTTAATTTCTATGTCCCAATAAAGAAGCCTTCTCCACCTTCCCTGTTCTCTGTTGATATACTAAAGGTACAACATTTTCTATACATGGGTATTGAATAATTGTCATATCAAATCATCAACACACCATCTCTCTTTGGTGGTGATGGGTGCATTCCACCCTAATGGCCTGTGGGTGATAAACACAGGATCATATGCTGAATCAGGGACAGGATCATAAATCAACAAGTTAACCACTTGATTACACAAGTCAAGGTTCTCCCAGGGTTTAAACCACAGGAGTTCTGGGCACCCTGAGACAGACATTGCAAGGCATATTTTATGAAGTTGACAGCATGAAACAAGGACCATGAGATAAGTATTCCAGGATACATTTCATGAGAAGATAAACATGCTGAACCAAACATCATTAGGCATATGTGAGACAAAGAAGAGACAGACATTATACCAGTAAGCAAATACACAATCCTTTTAGATGGTACTTTGGGATATAAATGTACTATCTCATTCACACCTACACCACAATGCCAAGGTTCCTTTTGCAGCCAGATCTGGTTTATAACCACCATCAAATCATTACCATCATCATGTGCTCTTTTCCCCACTGAGTGAAATCATTATCCACTCCAGGAGGTAATCAAGCTAAATTGCTTAAGCAATATTTCACATGTGAAATAAGCACATATGAAAGAAAACATGTATTTTCCACAATAAATTTGCATGAGCCATACAATATATTCAGCCAACTAAGACACAGGTTCGAACACACATTGTCCCTTTTTGGAACGCAGTTTATTTGAACCCAAAACCAATGGTGCAGGAAACAACTGTCATATCTCTTCTGAGATAAACCGCATTCAAGGTAAATCTTAGAAAGAGCCCGTTGCAGTACTCATGAGCTTAAATTAGCCACCAGGCCTTACATGACTTAGTAATTCTGGAGTGCCAGGTATGTTCCGCAAACCTGGATATAATGTTTGTCTTTCCTTCTGCTAAGGTGAGAGGTTACTTATAAATTTACCATCATCACTCACTCAGACATTCTCAGCATTTACAAGGAAAAAGATACACGTCACTCACACATCCTGATCCATAACTGACAAACGTAGACTCACAAGAGCAGTTTACAGTTGGTCTAAGCGTGAGCAAAATAGGCATTCACATAGGAATCTAGAACGCACAAAGGTTTGCGAATATGCATTAAGGGTAATTTACAGTCACCAAGCATACGCAAACAGTCACAGCAGGGGAATGATAGGCAATTGGAGTATACAGCGTGGAAGACCTGACAGGATGAAGAAGCAGTATTTAGAATAACTTCGCATTGAAGTTCTGATTTCACTTTCACATTTTCTCATTAAAATACTCAAACATTGCCTCTTTCTCCCCACCAGGCATACTCACAACATATATAATGATGTTATAGAGGTACCCGAGGTGTGGAAAAATTACATCCTACAGAATTATTGGGGCACAAAAGGGTCATCCCATCTTTGATAGCACCGCTCCGGTTGAAATCAAAATGTCTACTGCTAGCCATTCGATTTGGCCCACAAAAAAACGCGTTACCACCCAAGGGTTAGCCAATCAAAAGATGGGCATGCGCCTTCTCTCTTCGCTGCCCAGTTCGAGAATATTCCATGCTATTTATAAATAGGCTATCCGGATGGTCTCCTTTCAAGATTAAAAGCATTTAGAGAAGTGTGGTGGACTGGGGACGTGGATGACTGACCCATCATGTAACAAGGAGATAGATAAAGAAAGAGAGAAGAGAGAGAAAGTGAGAGAGAGAAAGAGAGAGAGAGAGAGAGAGAGAGAGAGAGAGAGAGAGAGAGAGAGAGAAAGAGAGGGGAGGGTAGTTGTCTTGGCTGGATATGAATAATTTCAATACCTGAAAAAAGTTGTATTACTACTGCACACAAACACGACACAGCCTTGCTGTGCATTCGTGTTTATACGTATGTGTGTGCCACCTTTGGTATCTTTTTAACCTATATTTCAACCCTCCCCTCCCCTCCCCCCACCTCTTTCGCCCACACTGTCCCTAATTCTATCAATAAATCCCAAAACAAGTAATGCATAATAATAAGAACAAAGACATTCTCCAGAACTAAAGAGGCGGAATAAATTATTTTAACTATATATAAAAAAACAGGCAACAATTAATGCAAGCATAAACATGCATCTTTAGATGATAATGAAATTGTTCCTCAAGGGGAGGTAAACCCTCGCCCACACAGAGTGTATGCAATCATACATCAGTAACGATCAGATCTGGAATAAGTACGGGAATTAAACCATGTCCCTTTGATTCTTCTCGTGCTTGATGTATGACAGGAACCATTTCGTTTCTGACACATTTGATTTGTCGCCGTGCGTCTTTCTGTCCTGTCTTTCTTTTCCTAGATTTGTAATTTTCTTTTGATCTCTGTCCTCTTTTACATATCTATAATTCTCCCCTTGTTCTATCTCTCTCTATTCCTTCTATTGTTCTTTCTATGCCCAACATTATCGTCTGACGATATTTCATTCCATATCATTCATTTCCTATGTATCATTTTCTTCTGCGATCTTTCTCTGCCTATTTTTCATTCCCTGTCTATTACTCTCTGCCTATCTATCTTTGTCTCCCCGTCTTTCATTCTCTGTCAATCACAGTCTGCTTGGCAGTCTTTCTCTCCCTGTCTTCCATTCCCTAACGTTCTCTCGCTGTCCATCTTCCTCTCAATGTCGATCATTTCCTGCCTGTCAATCTCTCTCTCTCTCTCTCTCTCTCTCTCTCTCTCTCTCTCTCTCTCTGTTTCATTCCCTGTCTAACTTCTCTCCTATCCATCTTTCTCTTCGTGTCTTTTAATCCCTGTCTATCACTATCTCCCTGTCTATCTTTCTCTCACTGTCTTTCATTCCATGTCTAACTTTCTCTCGCTATCTATCTTTCTCTCCCTGTCAGTCATTCCCTGTCTATCACAATCTGCCTGCCTATCTTTCTCTCCCTGTCAATCATTCCTTGTCTATATCTATCTGCCGGTGTATCTTTCTCTCCCTGTCAATAATTCCGTGTCTAACACGATATACCTCTCTATCTTTCTCTCCCTGTCAATCATTCCGAGTATATCACAATCTGCCTGTCTATCTTTATCTCCCTGTCAAACATTCCGTGTCTATCACAATCTGCCTGTCTATCTTTCTCTCCCTGTCAAACATTCCGTGTCTATCACAATCTGCTTGTCCATCTTTCTCTCCCTGTCAATCATTCAGTCTCTATTACTATCTGCCCGTCTATCTTTCTCTCGCTGTCTTTCATTATCTGTCTAAGCTTCTCTCGCTATCCATCTCTCTCTTCTTGCCTATCCGTCTCTGTGTGTTAATCTTTCTCTCCCTGCCTTTCATTCCGTGTTTATCACTCTCTGCATGTCTATCTTTCTCTCTCTGTCTTTCATTCCCCGTCTAACTTTCTCTCGCTCTCCAGGTTTCTCTTCCTGTCTTTCATTCCGTGTCTATCACTCTATTCCCGTTCTTCATTCCACTGCCAATCTTTCTCTCTCCAGCTTATTGTCTCTCCCCAAGAACAGAGAGATTTAGGGCAGAATATTACAATGGCCTGCGGGCCCAGTTATTAACCCTTTGAAAATACAGTTCCTTCTTTCTCTTTCTATCTGCCTGTGCCTGAATTTCGTCCACTCCTTGTTTATCTTTCACTACCTGTCTATCATTCAAGTCCTGTCGATCTTCTCCTGGTTGTCTATCGCTCAGTAAGCCTGCGTATCTTTGCCTCCCTTTCTCTTTGCCTCTCGCAGTCGATCCTCCTCTTTTTGTTGATCTTTCTCTCCTTTCTCTCTGCAACCTCGGACTCGATTTTTTCATCGTGTTTATCTTTCTCTACCTTCCAAGCTTTCTCTTCAATGTTATAATTATAAATAAGTCTACACAACAGAACATTTGTAAGGGCCGACTCCGGCATTGACTAAACTTAGCTTGTGGTACGGAGCTGGTGCATCGTGCCCAACTCCTTGTCCATCTATGAGAGAAAACTAGATCAGTTATGGACAGATTCTGGCCTGGACATAATCTCAATGATGACAGTAAGAACTCCAACCTCTTGTCCATCTCCAACCCCTTGTCAATCTCTCCAACCCCTTGTCAATCTCTCCAACTACGTGTCCATCTCTCCAACCACGTGTCCATCTCTCCAACCACGTGTCCATCTCTCCAACCACGTGTCCATCTCCAACCCCTTGTTAATCTCTCCAACCACGCGTCCATCTCTCCAACCACGTGTCCATCTCTCCAACCACGTGTCCATCTCTCCAACCACGCGTCCATCTCTCCAACCACGTGTCCATCTCTCCAACCACGTGTGCATCTCCAACCCCTTGTCCATCTCTCCATCCACGTGTCCATCTTTCCAACCACGTGTCCATCTCTCCATCCACGTGTCCATCTCTCCAACCACGTGTCCATCTCCAACCCCTTGTCCAACTCTGAGAGAAAACTAGAGCAGTTATGTGTAGATTATGGCCTGGACACAACCTCGCTGGCTGTAATGATATGGTACATCTTGTCAGACACCTTACCTCAAATATCGGATAAAGCGACAGCACGTATTGACGTAAACATGCTAAATTAAGGAGGCACTTAACAAACTTGTATATTAAAACTTAAAGTTGGCCACAACTCACACCATGTAACATACATGTCCATCTCTGAATACCAGAAGCCACTGTTGGCAACATCCTCAGGGTGGACATATGTGAAGATGAAGCCTCCATGATACAGATGCCACCTGTTGCTATGATAGTTTTGGTATCTTCCATGGCAGCTACTTTGGGTGACCAGTGAAGGCCTCAAACTGACCGTTCTGGTCGTGACCCCCTCTGGAATAGACACATAACCAACATAGATCGCTGAAGGAGAAATACTTGAGCTGAGTCATTGCAAGGTCAAGACCTTGCACTTATAATGTATGTGGTGGCTAATATGGCGTACCAGGTCAGTAAGAGGACCTTTGACACGCCTCACAGCATTCTGGCCAAATGATACTAGACGAATATTTTACAGACCAACCAGCACTCGGTGGTTGCTATAGCCAGTTTCCCACCAGCCGCCTTCACTTTCCCAGATATTTCCTGGTACCGATTTTAGACTGGGTTGACACGGGAGTCTAAGTCAATGTTAGACCGGATTGACACGGGAGTCTAAGTCAATGTTAGATTGGGTTGACACGGGAGTCTAAGTCAATGGTAGACTGGGTTGACACGGGAGTCCATGTCTATGTTAAACTGAATTGACACGGGAGTCAAAGTCAATGTTAGATTGGGTTGACACGGGAGTCTATAGTCAATGTTAGATTGGGTTGACACGGGAGTCTAAGTCAATGTTAGACTGGGTTGACACTGGAGTCTAAGTAAATGTTAGACTGGGTTGACACGGGAGTATAAGTCAATGTTAGATTGGGTTGACACGGGAGTCTAAGTCAATGTTAGATTGGGTTGACACGGTAGTCTAAGTCAATGTTAGATTGGGTTGACACGGGAGTCTACGTCAATGTTAGACTGGGTTGACACAGGAGTATAAGTCAATGTTAGACTGGGTTGACACAGGAGTATTAGTCAATGTTAGACTGGGTTGACACGGGAGTCTAAGTCAATGTTAGATTGGGTTGACACGGGAGTCTAAGTCAATGTTAGATTGGGTTGACACGGGAGTCTACGTCAATGTTAGACTGGGTTGACACGGGAGTCCATGTCTATGTTAGTCTGGGTTGACACGGGAGTCTAAGTCAATGTTAGATTGGGTTGACACGGGAGTCTAAGTCAATGTTAGACTGGGTTGACACGGGAGTCCATGTCTATGTTAGACTGTCTTGACACGGGAGTCTAAGTCAATGTTAGATTGGGTTGACACGGGAGTCTAAGTCAATGTTAGTCTGGGTTGACACGGGAGTCTAAGTCAATGTTAGATTGGGTTGACACGGGAGTCTAAGTCAATGTTAGATTGGGTTGACACGGGAGTCTAAGTCAATGTTAGACTGGGTTGACACGGGAGTCTAAGTCAATGTTAGACTGGGTTGACACGGGAGTCTAAGTCAATGTTAGACTGGGTTGAAACGGGAGTCTAAGTAAATGTTAGACTGGGTTGACACGGGAGTCTAAGTCAATGTTAGATTGGGTTGACACGGGAGTCTAAGTCAATGTTAGATTGGGTTGACACGGGAGTCTAAGTCAATGTTAGTCTGGGTTGACACGGGAGTCTAAGTCAATGTTAGATTGGGTTGACACGGGAGTCTAAGTCAATGTTAGACTGGGTTGACACGGGAGTCCATGTCTATGTTAGACTGGGTTGACACGGGAGTCTAAGTCAATGTTAGACTGGGTTGACATGGGAGTCCATGTCTATGTTAGACTGGGTTGACACGGGAGTCTAAGTCAATGTTAGACTGGGTTGACACTGGAGTCTAAGTCAATGTTAGACTGGGTTGATACGGGAGTCCATGTCTATGTTAGACTGGATTACCACGGGAGTCCATGTCTATGTTAGACTGGGTTGCCACGGGAGTCCATGTCTATGTTAGACTGGGTTGCCACGGGAGTCTATGTATATGTTAGACTGGGTTGCTACGGGAGTCTATGTATATGTTAGACTCGGCTGACACGGGAGTCTATGTATATGTTAGACTCGGCTGACACGGGAGTCCATGTCTATGTTAGACTGGGTTGCCACGGGAGTCTATGTCTATGTTAGACTGGGTTGCCACGGGAGTCTATGTCTATGTTAGACTGGGTTGCCACGGGAGTCCATGTCTATGTTAGACTGGGTTGCCACGGGAGTCCATGTCTATGTTAGACTGGGCTGACACGGGAGTCGAAGTCAATGTTAGACTGGGTTGACACGGGAGTCCATGTCTATGTTAGACTGGGTTGCCACGGGAGTCTATGTATATGTTAGACTGGGTTGACACGGGAGTCTATGTATATGTTAGACTGGGTTGCCACGGGAGTCTATGTATATGTTAGACTGGGTTGCCACGGGAGTCCATGTCTATGTTAAACTGGATTGACACGGGAGTCTAAGTCAATGTTAGAATGGGTTGACATGTCAACAACAACCAAAAAAAAAGAAAAAAGAAAGAAAAGTCGATCCGCACCGACGTGGACCGAACCATGACCACCGGGCTTCTAGCGACTAAACTACCGCGTCTCCCCATAACGCGCCAAGCTGTTATGTAAACCTCGTGTAGGAACTGACGCAATCAGAGACCCCTGATGACTGGATCCAGCCCTACAGGCCAACACATCAATTACCCCGAGAGTACTTGTCAGCTATTAACATAACACACTAACAGTGAGATAATAACGTGCGATCTGCAAGACGTAGATGCTGTCATTGATCATCATCAGAGAAATTACTAAGATTCTCTTTCAATCTTGTAGTATGTCAACTTTGTTGTTCTCGACCTCTTCCATTATGTCCTAAAATCACCTAATGTGGTTTAACAATACAATTTTTAAACAGTTGCTTCTCCAAGTACAGTTAGCATCTCAAAGTACAGTTAGCATCTCCAAGTACAGTTAGCATCTCCAAGTACAGTTAGCATCGCCAAGTACAGTTAGCATCTCCAAATACAGTTAGCATCTCCAAGTACAGTTAGCATCTCCAAGTAAAGTTAGCATCTCCAAGTACAGTTAGCATCTCCAAATACAGTTGGAATCTCCATGTACAGTTAGCATCTCCAAGTACAGTTGGAATCACCAAGTACAGTTAGCATCTCCAAGTACAGTTGGAATCTCCAAGTACAGTTAGCATCTCCAAGTACAGTTGGAATCTCCAAGTACAGTTAGCATCTCCAAGTACAGTTAGCATTTCCAAGTACAGTTAGCATCTCCAAGTAAAGTTAGCATCTCCAAGTAAAGTTAGCATCTCCATGTACAGTTGGAATCTCCAAGTACAGTTGGAATCTCCAAGTACAGTTAGCATCTCCAAGTACAGTCGGAATCTCCAAGTACAGGTAGCATCTCCAAGTACAGTTGGAATCTCCAAGTACAGTTAGCATCTCCAAGTAATGTTAGCAAGTAAAGTTAGTATCTCCAAGTAAAGTTAGCATCTGCAAGTACAGTTAGCATCTCCAAGTACAGTTAGCATCTCCAAGTAAAGTTAGCATCTCCAAGTGCAGTTAGCATCTCCAAGTACAGTTAGCATCTCCAAGTACAGTTAGCATCTTCAAGTACAGTTAGCATCTCCAAATAAAATTAGCCTCTCCAAGTACGGTTAGCGTCTCCAAGTAAAGTTAGCATCTCCAAGTACAGTTAGCCTCTCCAAGTACAGTTAGCATCTCCAAGTACAGTTAGCATTTCCAAATAAAAATAGCATCTCCAAGTACAGTTAGCATCTCCAAGTACAGTTAGCATCTCCAAGTACAGTTCGCATCTCCAAGTAAAGTTAGCATCTCCAAGTACAGTTCGCATCTCCAAGTAAAGTTAGCATCTCCAAGTACAGTTAGCATCTCCAAATAAAGTTAGCATCTCCAAGTAAAGTTAGCATCTCTAAGTATAGTTAGCATCTCCAAGTACAGTTAGCCTCTCCAAGTACAGTTATCATCTCAAAGTACAGTTAGCATCTCCAAGTACTGTTAGTAAAGGGCCCTTGTACACTCCTAAAGACCCATTGGTTACTTGGTGCCATACCCGTGTTTGTATCGACCGGTCGGCACTGGGTGGCTGATGTGGTCAGTACCAGATATCTCCTGGTTCCCGTTTTTGCCTCAGTTAGCCTGGGAGAAGGGTACATTTTACAAATTCGAAATTACCCTGATTCGAACACATAGCCGCAGGGTCGGCATACGGGTATTTATTTTAAGGTTTCCTGAAGTGCTTCTCAAAACTGCTTTGTAACTTCTAGACTTTAGTAAACTGACTGCGGACTAATTTTAACTTCTAGAGTTTAGTAACCTGACTACGAACTACTTTGTAACTTCGAGATTTTAGTAAACTGACTACGAACCACTTTGTAACTTCTAGACTTTAGTAAACTGACTACGAACTACTTTGTAACTTCTAGGCTTTAGTAAACTGCCTACGAACTACTTTGTAACTTCAAGACTTTAGTAAACTGACTACAAACTACTTTGTAACCTCATGACTTTAGTAAACTGACTGCGAACTATTTGGTAACTTAAATACTGTAGTAAACTGAGTATGAACTACTTAGTTTCTTCGAGATTTAAGTAAACTGATTATGAACTACTTGGCAACTTGGAGAACTGAGTAAACTGACCAAGCATTAAACATGCGTAGAGACGTAGTCAAAAAATCATATAAGCTGGGAAAACACGAGGACATTACATTAACACAAAATGCTGGGAAAACATGAAGAAATCATAAGGACATTACATGTAGCACAGAATGCTGGGAAATCATGAGGACATTACATGTAGCACAGAATGCTGGGAAATCATGAGGACATTACATGTAGCACTGAATGCTTGGAAATCATGAGGACATTACATGTCGCACTGAATGCTGGGAAACAGATATAAAGTTCATTCGGCGCCATCTTGCGTGCAAACTTGCGGATGCCTTCTGGGGATTGTGGGAAATAGTTGGTTTTTATTAATTGATGGATGATCTGGGGCTTTCATGTCACGGGCATAATTTCATTTAGAGAGAAAGAGTGAATGAGTGAATGAGAGATAGAGAGAGAGAGAGAGAGAGAGAGAGAGAGAGAGAGAGAGGCGAGAGCGTAGAAAAGGGTTAGAGAGAGAGAGAGAGAGAGAGAGAGAGAGAGAGAGAGAGAGGGCTAGAGTGACAGAGAGTTATAATGAGACAGTGTGAGAGACATGTAGAGAGAATCTGAGAGTGAGAAATGGAGTGAGAGAGTGAGGGAGATAGAAAGGGGGAGAGTGAGAGAGATAGAGAGAAGGAGAGAATGGGAATGAGAGTGTGAGTGAGAGATAAAGTGAGAAAGAGTAAAAGAGAGTTAAAGAGAGAAAGGAGAGTGTTTCACAGAGTGAGATGAAGAGGTTAAGAGGGAGAGTGAAAGGAAGAGTGAGAGTGATAATGTGAGAGAGGAGGGAGTGAAAGACAAATTGAGAGGGTGTGAGAGTGAAAGGGAGTGAGAGAAAAAGAGACAGAATTTTATGAGAGTTGGAGAGAAAGAAAGAAAGAAAGAGAGAGAGAGAGAGAGAGAGAGAGAGAGAGAGAGAGAGCAAGAGAGAGAGAGAGAGAACGAACGAACGAACGAACAGACTTTATTTTCAAAGGGTAACAAATTGGGCACGCAGGCCCGTCTTACATTCGGCCCTTCCAATCATTCATCTTTCTTTCATCAATAGTGCATAGGAAAAAACATTGTCACATGAATTTTGTAAACATAAACAATGCATATTACTATGTTATGAGACACATCCACAACCCACTCACACATCCCCCATTCCCTCCAACTCCTCCACCCAACCACACACACTTACGTTCCCCCATCCATCCACCACATCCCTACACCTACACATCTCCACCCACACACACCTCTCATCCACCACACATCGCATCCACCAACACCCCAAGCACACATACATTCCCCAACCCACACATCCCCCACCCACACACATTCACCCACCTACACACATCTCTCCACCCACTCACATATCCTCTACCCGTCCCATTACCCACCAACAATCACTCACCCACATATCCTCCTCCACCCACACACCTCCAACCACCCAGCCAAACACACATTCCTCAGCCACACATCCCCCACGCACACACACATCTCCTCGTCAACTCACATATCCCGCACCTACCCACACACAAATTCCGAACCCACCCACATAATCTCCCATCTCCCCCAGCCCACTCACAGATCCCGAGCCCACCCCTACAAACATCCCCCACCATCTCATAACCTACACAAGCTCACCCACCCTCTTATCCTCTACCCACCCATCCCCCAACCAAACATCCCTTAACCACACACCCTTACTCATATACAATCACCCACCCACACATCCTCTACCCAACCACACATCCTCCACCCACCCATCTCCCAGCCACACATCCCTTAACCACACACCCCTACCCATATACACACACATCCCCACCCACGCACAACCTCCCCACCCATACACACATCCCTCACATACATCCCACCCACCAACACATCCCCCATTCACAAACACACACCTCCCATCCACGCACAAGCCACACACACATCCCCAACCCATACACTCATCCCCTCACACATTCCTAGACACACGTACTTATCCCTCAACCACTAACACCCACACATCCCTCACCCACTCATCAACACATACATCTCCTATCCACCCACCCACACTCACACACCCAAACCACCCATCTAAACACACATACCCCGCCCTCACATACATCCTTCACCCACCCGCACACCCAATCAGAGAGAGAGAGAGAGAGAGAGAGAGAGAGAGAGAGAGACAGAAAGTTAGAGAGTGAGAAAGAGAGAAAAAGAGTGATATAAATTACGAGAAAGTGAGAGAGATAGAGTGTGAGAAATAGAGAGTGAGAGATAGAAGATGAAAGTTTGAGAGATTTGGAGAGAGGCAGAGATAAACAGTGAGTAAGGGAGGAGAGAGATAGAAGGGAAGAAAGAAAGAAAGAAAGATAGAAAGAAAGATAGAAAGAAAGAAAGAAAGAAAGAAAGAAAGAAAGAAAGAAAGAAAGACAGACAGACAGACAGATACAGAGAGTGGACACGAGAAAGAAAGAATCAAATTAGAGACTCTTTGTTTTACAAACATTATTTCTGTTAGAGAGCGGTGAGGAGAAGAGTGACAGGGTGAAAGAGAGACATATCGATTCGCAGAGAAATATAGAGAGAGGGAGAAAGAGAACTAGTATTAGTTTTCCATCAATCTGTCTGTCTACCTGTCTGTCTATGTATCTAGTTCTCTGTCGTAAGGACTCCAAATGTGCCGTATCAGAACACAAATGTTGTACAAGATGGAGCCAACTCGCTGACAGAAAGAGACCCTTCCCAGAGGGAAGAAGAGATTAGGAAATAAGGTGGCACTGTGGGCACACAGGACAAACATCGAAGAATCCAGCCCACAGTCTGCAATCCATAATGGGAGAGCAGCAACGTACACGGAAGGGATAATCCCAAACAGAAACGAGTCACATCAGAATATCCTAGCAGGAGAGGTTGGAAATAGCAACAGTTCACAACTACCTAAAATAATATACAACTGGCAACTTTCTACAGACAGACAAACAAATGAGCATGTCCTACAAGAAACAGATGAAAACCGTAAACTGATTAGAGCAATTAGATGGAGGCAGTCAAGATGGTTGCAAATAATAACATAAATTAGTTTGCGGGATATGCATGTAAATGAGTCTTTATCCTAGGCACCTTTCCCTTGAAAAACTCATTTACATGCATATCCCGCGATCTAATATATGTTATTATTTGAGTTGAGTTGAGTCAAGAACCGACATCACTGCACTCAGGACATTCCCATACGTGCTCCGTCCCCTCGTTCAACAGCCAGCGAAGAGTCATACTACTAATCGTTCCCGCCACTCTCTGATTAAATGCTCTCCTGGTCCTCCCTCCCAGTCTTGAGACCCCCACCCCCACCCCTACCCCCAGAACCCCCGCCGATCCCCCGTAATCTCACTCTTTCCACATATGGATTCTCAATCTGTTCCTCCACCCTCTCCATCCGGTCCCACAAGCGCACGACCACCTCCCCCCCCCTCCATAGGCTCCTCGCCAGCCCACCAGCCTGCCCACTCCCCCGCACACCCGCATGGCCAGGGCAAACCATCCACACAATTCTCACAATCTGTGACTTCCGAAGCGACGAGAGCCACCCCACACGAAACACTCCCCTCTTCACCTCGCCAAGCATATTCCCTGAATCCATAATGAACACAACGTGTGCCGCAGCAGTCTCCTCCAGCCACTGGAACGCCGCTGCCACCGCCCCCATCTCCACTCCCAATCCGGAGGCCGCAGTCCCACACGCCAGGCTCTCCCCTTTCAAGACTCGGCCACCAGCCCAAGCAACAAAGCCCCAGCCACCACGTCCGCCTCCCACCATCGACCCATCGGCGCAGATGATCAAGCCAACTTGATGTGTGCCGCCCAGGATTAGCCGCCTCACCCCAAACCCAGCGCGGCGCGCCGCCCACTCCCCGCACCCACGACCCAGTGTCACCGCTATACTGTGCCAGTCCGTCACGTCATCCGGAAACCCCCCCCCCCCCCCCCCCCCCCCACGACCGATGGTCTCCAGATCACACACCTGACCCATAGAAAGCCCTGCCTGCGCCACCCAGGACCCGCCCCGCCCCAGCCCATGACCCTCCACCATATCCATCGCTGCACGAAGCGGGCGATCCCCTTCCGCGGCAACCCCCAGGCACCACCCGGCCCGAAGGACCCCATGCCCACCCGCCACCGCAGGCAGCGCCAGGACACGCCCCATGCAGACAATTGGTGTGTCCCCCGTGCACCCCAGCACCAAACGCATGGTAGCACTCTGCATGCGCTCCAACCCCCCCCCCTCCCCCCCCCCCCCCCCCAAGTTGTCTTTCCCTTGACACCGTCAGCAGCCCCAAACCACGCCCAACGACAGAAATTATTAACCGCCGAAAGAGCCGGCACAGCATCCTCCGATCCACCCCGGCCGCCGCCACAGCCCTCAATGCACTAAGGCCACCACCAGCCCTCACCACCAAATCCTTCACACGATCCCCAAAAGACAAACACCTGTCAAAGGCGACAGCCAAGTACTTCAATTTACTCTCTCGACCAAGAGGACACCCACTCAACACAACACCTGGGACGCACGCCCCGACGATCCGGCCACCCAGGCAGCACCACACAACCGATGCCTTGCCTGGGTTTAAAATAGCCTCTGCGTCCCTGCACCACTCTGTCACCTTGTCCACGCCTTTCGCCAAACTGGCCCTGTCTCTGCCCTGTCTGTACACCTGCACATCATCTGCAAATGTCAAGATTCTACCCACACCTGGTGTCACAATAGCTGCGATTTTGCTGGTGTAGACATTAAAGAGCACCGGAGACAAGGCAGATCCTTGAGGCAACCCAGGTGTAATAGCACATGGGTCAGAAGTCCAGGTACCCATGCGCAGTACAACCTTACGCTCATAAAGGACTGCCGCAACCCATCTAACAAGGCAAAGGGCAGACCTCCATGTCCATCAGTGTGTGTATCAACCGATCATACCTAACCCTGCTATACGCATCCTCCAGGTCAAGAGCTATCGCCACTGTCTCCCGTTTATTTGAAAACTATGAAACATGAAATATACTGGACAAACTGGTAGACACCATTCGGACCGCTTAATGGAACACCTTAGGGATATTATTCAAAACTCTGGCAAACCTGTCAGCCGAGAAGCCTTGATCATTCGGGGCCACATCGAATGACGGATGTCAATCTCGGCGATCGGGCACATTTTGAGCTATAACCTACGATGGGTGACGTTGTGATATCCTGGTGTGAGAAATTGGTCGCGTCTAGTGTGTGCCGCATGGTTTAGTTGATACACACCCGCGTCACACGAAAGTGATCCGGGGTTTGTTTCCGGGTCCGGTCAAGGATATGCACTACTGACGATCTAAAACAAGAGCGAAACTCCTGTCTAGTGCTTCCAAATTGAAGTGGACAGGGCCTTAGGTTCGTACCGGAATACAAGGCAAGGGCAGACCTCCATGTCCAACAGTGCTCCATGTCCATGTGCTCAGTCTTTAAGCCTGTCTCTAACCATTTTAATTCTTCTGACCGCAATGGAGTCGACAATGTATGGGTCACAGCATTGAGCGCTGCTTATTTAACAGCAACATTAGGTTTTACATTGACAGTCAGTTAATCAAGTCTTTGGGATGCATCCACCCAGCGGGAATCTATTCTGTTGTAGATGCCACTATATAACTCTGCTGACTCCCCTCTATATATCAATGCCTAACTATCTGCACACCTTCGGCTCCATATTTTCTTATTTGCCACTTTCACAATTGAACTGAACTGAACTTTTGCTCCGCCTTTCTAACAACGAAGGATATGTGTTTTAATGTCATTAAATTTTATAATTTCATGTGTACCGCAAGGTACAAGAGGAACATGATGAGATGAGATGAGAAATTTTATAATTTCATGCTTTTCTGTAGATCTGTTTGTGTTGTTCCATTCCCGGTGAATATTATTATAACCAAATCGTTGTTAGTTGTGTCGTAGTATACTTATTTTTATATTTTATTTTATTATGTTTTTTTTGGATTTCTCCCCTGTTATTTATGTTTACCATTGTGGAGATCGTGTTAAGGTCACTGTGTCTCTGTTTAGTTTATCTAACTTGTTCGCAGGAGTTATACATACCTGTTTTTGTTTCCTATTGTGATATCCTGCTAAATTCGCGAATCCCGCGAATTCTCTTGTGTATGACCACAACCTTCTGTCTCGTGTACTGCCTGTTATTTTAATACAGATGTTCCTCCATGCCATGACGTTGAGTTGAGTCAATAATCGACATCACAGCACTCAGGACATTCCTGTAAGTTTTCCGTCTCATCGTCAAGAGCCAGCGAAGAGCCCCAATACTAATGGTAGCAGTAGTAGTCTCATTATGTGTCCGTCTAGCCGTTCCTCGAGATTTGCGTGTCGATCAGATTCCCTGCAGCACCATTCTCTCTAGGCCGTGATCTGTTCTCCTGCACTATACATACGATCCCAAAGTGTCCCGACTACGACTGCCTTATCGTGCACCAATACCCTATCTAGCCGTGAAGACCCATCCAATGTGTCAGAATGCTCGTTTCCCACCCCACCAGCATGTCCTGGGGAAAACATCCAACTGTCTAGCATCCTCTCTTTTTGACAACCTTCGTCTCTCTTCGCCACCAACTTCTCCTTTGTCACGTCGAACTCCAGCTTCCCTCTTCTCATGATGTGAGAACAGACTGTGCGTTGTCTCTTTTCTTATTTTAGTAACCAATTTTCTTTATGAATTAACCTCTTTCAAGATATCTTCATTACGAGTTTTATGTGTCCTTGGTTTTCTCTTTCTTTCTTCTATAAAACCACATCTCTGCAGCTTTCACATAAATGGATACCATTATATCAATTGATATGAAGACCAGCCACACCACATTAATGACAGACCCATAAGTCTAAGTCTCTGTCAAACATGTCTCAGAATACGTTACCAATAAAAGTTAGTTGCATATCCTTTTGATGACGTTGCTGTCAGTCAATTTTTGTGTGTGGCTTTTTGTGATTAACTGGGCAAGTTTACGTTCAGTAGTTTTCTGTTGCTTTCTGAACGACCGACGCTCATACCATCGTACGAAAACCATCGTAAGACGGTCTGCTTCCAAATGTCATGTTTCGACTGCGGTATGAGCGATTGCGAATCGTGTTTGCAACACCTTGACCACACACCGGCTGTTTTCAGTGATCAGTCTACTCGTATGTAATTGAAAGACATTTATGCCGTGTGTTTGACTTTTTTGTTTGTTTGTTAGCATATCCTTTACAGGACATCGCTGTCAACATCAGCATCTTTCAGCTGATTCTTGATTTCTTGTCAAGATTACGCTCAGTAGTTTGCCATTGCTTTCTGAGCGACCGGCTCACATACCCCGTAAGTTACCGAAGCGGAGAGAACCGCTACCGATTCTCACGCAATGTCACGTTACTCACGAGAGTATACGGGATTACGGAGAAAGTCGTGTAACCCCTAGACCAGAGAGACGTGTTTGACTGTACGCCTTTATAGTCAATTCCGTGTCTAATAATTTGACCTCTTGTAACTAACTATCTTCTATTCCATAAAGGGATAATTGTGTCGTTTCTAGTTGTGTTGGAATTGAAATCATGATCATGTGCCATGCCAATAAACATGGGTTGTCATGTTTCGCTACCTTACACTATCACCACAATCGTGGATCAGCTGTATATTATGCCATGAGGTCAAGCCATCCAGATATTTACCTCTCTGCCTTCCTATTGTTCTTGTCCCCTCAATCTTGCCAGATGTCACCAAGTACTTCAGTTTATTTCTTGTCTTACCGTGCCCAACAAATCTTGACTGTCTACGTCTAATTTCTTCAATCAGTTGACGGTTTTCATGTGTTTCGTGTAGAACCTGTCCATTGGTTATTTGTATGTTCATGAAATGAAATCGCCAGCAAAAAATTTACTGTTGAGTTGTTGTCCTTTGAATTATGTGATAAAGATTGTTCTTGTGAGTCTATCTACCGTCATATTTATCATTCAGTTATGTGTGTGGTTGTTCGTTAGTCTGGTGATTTTCAGGTCTTAGTCAGATATGACTGAGCTATCGAATGACAGTAGACGGTACTACCTGCTTTCTGTCAGCGCCGAATGTTGGGCGGCGCTTATCAAACCCGACACCCCACAATTGACCCCACAATTGAGCGCAATTGGGAGGGTACAAGCCTTATCCTGGTGTGATGAAATGCAACCTAAAGACTAAATGTCATGGCAGGGCAGACCAGGCACTAAGCCTTGGTTGGTAACTGGTCTAGGATCGAAGCTCCGACAGACGGATAGTTAGAGTATTGTTTTGCTGATCGGGCAGATTCTGCAGCTTGTCTTGTTCTAGACGTATTGGTGTTACCTTTCCTCTGGAGTACACTAGGCAGGCCAAGAGAGGGATCATGCTGCATGGGCAACACATGGTCTCTAAATGCAGCCCAGGCTTTGTGTTATGGAGAGATAACCCCATTTTACAAACTCGTCTGCAAGACGGCAAGGTGCCAGTCATATGTATGTATATATATGTGTGTGTGTGTGTGTGTATGTGTGCGTATGTGTGTGGGTGTGTGTGTGCAACACTCAGGTGGGATATGGGTAAATGAAGAGGCCACATAGACGTATATATACAGTGAACGACAAGCAGATGAACACAATAACAGAAAAAACAGACAGCCAGTCGTACGCACTTATAGACAGACCGTTCGACAGACAGAGAGGCAGGCAGATGTACAGTCGGATGGATAAGCACGCATACATACAGAAAATAAGAGAATACATAACTCATTGGCTACATAGCCTTCAAGCTAGTAAAGCTGGAGAGAATTACAATTGCTTGAATAAATTAGCAACTAGAAGACAGAACAGATACTTCCACAACATTCAGGATTGTGGCTAAACATTTCCACTGAGGCCGCAATCAGACCGCACATGTAGCATCCGCACGCCGCTATAGTTGTCACTGAGAATCTCTGGAACTGAGTGAAATCATGGCTGCTGTCTCTCTGTTAGCGGAGATTCCCGCTGACCTGGCCGGATGGCCCCGTTTGTTCTAAATGTCGAGTCCTACGTTGGTTGAATTATTTACGACTGACCGGCTTCACAGTCTGGGGTTTGCATTTTGCAACACGTGGGGCGGGATATGGGTAAATACAGGGATAACTTTTCTCCCGGCTCTAGGCTTGCCGGAGTATTATCTCATGCTTGCTGGCTCGCTTGTGTTCGCTGGCTGTGAACTCCAGCGCTAAGTCCTGTCGGATGAAGACATCCTGTTGTCCAACATCAGTGTGATGTCATACCAGACCTGAGGTTTGCGTGAGTATCCGTTGTCCCATGTCTGGCTTATTGGTGTGCAGACTGATGGTTCCTCGCCGTGCAGGCAGACACTCTCTAACTTCGGAGGAATCAACGATCCTACTGACTTTAGCCAGGACCCCAAAGGGACCTGTTGTCCAGGACGCTCGGCGAGCTCGCGTCAATAGGTCTTGGCCAGTATAGAACCCAGCCCTGGTGCCTTGGAAACACCATCTCATGAATGTTTGTAGTACACTAAATAAGGTGATTATCAGACTCACAGACAGACACATAGAAAGTTAGATAGACAGACAGACACACAGTCAGAGAGCCTATCAAGCTACTAAAGCTGAGTTTTAAATTTGAAATGACCGTGGAGATAACAAATGTTCCCCGTATGTACAATACCCGTGACTATGTGGGTTAAGCATTTCAGCCAAAGTATAACTCATTTATTCATTTCATACAAAACATAACTCTACAGTAGGCACTTGACGATATGCAGCCAAATATGCCAGGCAATAAATAGTGCAACATATTGTTTATAGCTTCCGTGGTTACATTCACTAAGTGGATACATGATTTGGAATCTCGGTTTATAGCCGATGTACCCGAATAGAACGTTCGGGAGACCCGAGTTCGATCCTTCGGTAAGATGTGGGTTTTTTTTTCTGTCGGGGTCAAAAAGAAAATCCTAACCTTCGCGGCGACTGCACTAGCCAGGCGGCCTTAATTCCTCAGGCTCAAAGACCCCTCTTCCATACACCGCAAGGTACTATATTGGCAGTAAATGACAGTTTTTGACAGTACCCGAATTATCTGACCATGTGCTCGCTTCAATTCCACGATTTGGAATAGGCTGTTTGATGTCTTCTCCTGCCATGATATTCTTATCTTGTTTAACTAATTCTTAAGTTGAACGGATGACTGAGCTTGGATTAAATTGTTGTTTCAGCAAGGAGTCATCGGAAGCGTGCATAAGAAGTTAGCGACTTGCATGTCCCTTACAGTACGTCGCAGTCAACCGCAGCATTTATTTGTTGTTTGTGGCTTCTTGGCAGGTTCAGTTGTTTGCCATTGCTTTCTGAAAGGCCGGCACTCATACCATTGTATGAAAATCAACTCAAGGCCGTATGCTGCCAAATAGCCAACAACTGTGTGTCGAACAGTGTATGCGGGATTACGAATTTTAACCGCAACCCCTTCGCCATAGAGCCGGTTGAAACATCTAAA
>OY992881.1:10405390-10580390 GCA_963921405.1 Cepaea hortensis
CCATGTTATGATCAATGCATTCTAAACAAGTCTCTGAGAGCATACAGAGCGCGTGCGTGCATTCCTCGAGACAAGAATTATGTCGAGCAGTTGACCATCGATGAACCACCCGTTTCACCTCCACACCGGAACTGTCTCTCTTTCCTCCATCACATCTTTAATTGATCCAAAAACGTTGTATAGATCGAGTCCCGTAGACACATAAGACTTTCAAAGTATAATTATCACCATCAATCATCATGTGCCTGGGTGATGTGGTCAATGTTACACCTATGAGTGATGTGGTTAATGTTACAACTGTGGGTGATGTGGTAAATGTTACACCTATGGGTGATGTGGTAAATGTTACACCTGTGGGTGATGTGGTAAATGTTACACCTGTGGGTGATGTGGTAAATGTTACACCTGTGGGTGATGTGGTAAATGTTACACCTGTGGGTGATGTGGTAAATGTTACACCTATGGGTGATGTGGTAAATGTTACACCTGTGGGTGATGTGGTAAATGTTACACCTGTGGGTGATGTGGTAAATGTTACACCTGTGGGTGATGTGGTAAATGTTACACCTGTGGGTGATGTGGTAAATGTTACACCTGTGGGTGATGTGGTAAATGTTACACCTGTGGGTGATGTGGTAAATGTTACACCTGTGGGTGATGTGGTAAATGTTACACCTGTGGGTGATGTGGTAAATGTTACACCTGTGGGTGATGTGGTAAATGTTACACCTGTGGGTGATGTGGTAAATGTTACACCTGTGGGTGATGTGGTAAATGTTACACCTGTGGGTGATGTGGTAAATGTTACACCTGTGGGTGATGTGGTAAATGTTACACCTATGGGTGATGTGGTAAATGTTACACCTGTGGGTGATGTGGTAAATGTTACACCTATGGGTGATGTGGTCAATGTTACACCTGTGGGTGATGTGGTCAATGTTACACCTGTGGGTGATGTGTTAAATGTTACACCTGTGCGAGATGTGGTCAATGTTACATTTGTGGAAGATGTGGTCAATGTTTAACCTGTGGGTGATATGTTCTTCTTCTTCTTCTTCATCTGCGTTCATCCGGATTTGTTTTTCGGATGTGACTGCGTTGTGCCTGTTTACAGCAGAGCTGCGTTCTTGCGCCGTTAGGCCGACACATCCGACTTCTGCGGGCATTTGTTGACCGGGTTAACCTTCCCGGGGGTGATATGTTCAATGTTACACCTGTGGGTGATGTGGTCAATTTTACACCTTTGGTGATGTGGTCAATGTTATACCTGTGACTGATGTGGTTAATATTACACCTGTCGCCGTTCATAGCCATGCAATACCTGTAAACCAAGGTCGGTAAAGAAAATTCCCCGAATGGAAAGGTTTCGAACACATGATCACCATACCAGCAGATAAACGTGCTAGTCACTACGCTTCCGCTCGCTGACCATGTCCTGCAGTAGCATCCCACCGTGATGAGTCCAGGCGTGATTCAGAGCAATCTGTCAGTGCGCGGGACTTCTTCAGCTGTAGTGAAGGGTTATGGCACCACTCTTTGCTCGTCCCCCATGGTTGTCGAGTGATGCTAATTGAGTTGTGGTGAGTCAAGAACCAACATCACAGCACTCGGGGCATTTCCATACGTGCTTCATCCTCATCTTCAACAACCAACGAAGAGCCCCAATACTACTGGTGCCAGATTATATGTCAGTCTGGCCTTGCCGCGGAGTACTGATTATCGCCCCCTCCCGACTCTCGGTTCCCTCTAAGTCATGATGATTTATCCATCCTTACACACGAAACACAAGATCCTAAAATACCCTAACCACATTTGCCTTCCGGCACGTCGATACCCCAGAAAACGGTGCAGACTCAGCCAATCTGTCCACCTGCTCGTTTCACACCACACTAGCATGAACTGGGGAAAAGATCCAACGGATGCTCCCTATCATTGACTTCTTAATGGAAGCCTACCACTCTGCACGAAGCATGCATCTTTTCACCCATCTCAGTATGCTCTGTGAGTCCCTTGAAGGTAGATAAACCAGGTTATCACAGAAAGTGCTGGAAAACCACGGCTTTAATGGCACAGTATACGTTCTTGACAAGCATCAACATGAGGTGTTTGAATTCTGGCATTCACATTGGTGATACTCTGTGCAAGTGGAATGCACCACGGATGGTTATTGTTCTGAGTCTTCAGTGATGCTCACAAGTGCAGTGTCTTCATCCAGTGATATCTGGCGTTTTTGCACGAATGTACATTTACAATCTCTCGGGTCACGTTGTTAAGGCCGATCATGTAGACAGAAACCTGTCACGGAACTCCCGCCGTTAGAGAATGAGCTACACCACTTCAACCCTTGCTGGGGTGATAACCAAACCGTACTCTACCATAATTCCCAAATTACTCTCTCTCTCTCTCTCTCTCTCTCTCTCTCTCTCTCTCTCTCTGTCTCTGTCTGTCTCTGTCTGTCTGTCTGTCTGTCTGTCTGTCTGTCTGTCTGTCTGTCTCTCTCTCTCTCTCTCTCTCTCTCTCTCTCTGTCTGTCTCTGTCTGTCTGTCTGTCTGTCTGTCTCTCTCTCTCTCTCTCTCTCTCTCTCTCTCTCTCTCTCTCTCTCTCTCTCTGGGTTTCATAGCTTTGCTGTTCAATAAATAAATAACAGAATAATAGAACGGTGTTCCCCCCTTTTGTGCATATTATTGGTAATGTTGGGGCGCTGGGGCTGGGTACAATTAAATTGTAACCCTCGTATAGTTCGTCTGCAGTGTGATGTCCTCAGCCGACACTCTTTGCTCATTTAATAAGCAAATAACAATGAACAATATGTCTACGGAGTACCCCATTGGGAATTTTTAGATTTATATCATAAATTTTAGATCTTCGTTTAAATCCCCCTTGTACATAGTCTAGTATGGATCTCGCTCAGTAATCTCTTCAACCGTCCTAGTTCTCGCGAGACTTGCTTGTTTTCTCTTTGTTATTTTAATGTGGCTCTCTCACTGTGTAATACTTTCTTTTGTGTCTGAACCACACGATACCAAAGAGTGTTGTAAATCTCTATCTCTCTAAATATAATGTGTAATTCAATTGCTTGGATGTGAGAAACTGTTTCCAGTTCTTGAATGTGACTTTCTTATTCCTATTATCTTTCTTGTTTCTATCATACACCCGCGACAAATTATGCCTAGTTATATTCTTGTTTCTGTCATACACCCGCGACCAATAGTTATCTTAGGTAAGGAAAACCCCACAAGTATTGACTTATCTATTCCCGTTCACTGTTAATGTGAAAGTTAGATTGATATTGTTTTTGTTGATAACCGTCATGTCTCAGCTGTGTATTCACGTTGTAGTCAGTTCATTGTTTTGTGTTTGTCATGCCTGTTAACAATTTTGTTGTCGTTTGCATGTAACTTTTGATCTTTGTATCATATGCGATTCATTGTTTCATGTGTGTGTGGGAGTGTGAATGTATGTGTGTGTGTGTTCCCACGCGTATGTGTGTAAAGTTAATTGAAGATCCTATTGAGTTAGCAGATAACTATATTTGGTTGATCTTTGACATTTTTCTGGAAGATCGTACTGTATCTTAGATGGTAGCCGTATTTGCTTTTGGTTTTGTGATATTTAAGAAGATAACCGTATTTGCCAGGATGTTGTTGTAATGTTTCTTGACAATCCTGTACTGTTTTAAAAGGCAACTATATTTTCTTTATTAATATCAGGCTACTTGGCAATACTACTTTTAGTGCACTGTGCTGATTTTTGATTGTGGATTAGCATTCCCTAGAATATTGCGAATTGGCAGACAACCCTGTGATGTATATATATTAGGCTATTTATTGATTTTACCCGAATGCGAGTCCTGGTCTTCTCTCCATCTGTATGAATAATATCTTCATAAGTGTGTCACAGACTCATGCCACTGTCTGACCTAAATAGCCGCCTGGGTTGTATTTACCCCAGATTGACTCAGACATCTCCATTGGAGATGGATGATCTTTGATACTGAATCTGTCACAGGGGCATTTAAAGTGGTCTTTTACTAGGAAGAAGTAACTATTATTAGTGCATATTCGATACTAATTGATTGAAATATTTCTATGCAATAATAACATGGACAGGAAAATGCGGGTTGGACGTTGCTTCCCAGATAAGGAGAAAACCTGAGATGTAGAACCCAAACAGCCGTGAACAAATCTAAAGATGGACAAAACAATACTTCGAACGGACGAACGAACGAACTTTATTTTCGAAGGGTCACAAATTGGGCACACAGGTCCGTTTTACATTCATCTTTCGTCCATCATGTCACATTCACATAGGGGGAAACAACATTGTGAAGTGAGTGCTGTGAATATACACAGTACATATTACCATGTCTTGAGACAGACAAGCCTGCAGGCCGAGTTCAGTAATCTTAATGCCGCTCTCGTATTTTATTACTAGTAAATGATGCTCACATAACGAAAAACAACGCCAAACTGAACAGAAGAACGCGTGGGTCTCTTCGTTTTCACAAAATTAGCAGCTAGGTCATGTGGGCACGCCGGCGAAATCCGAGGCAATCGACGAAAACCGAGACACATTTTTCGCGGGGGAAAATCGACGAAAACCGAAACCTATGATAACCGAAATAAAAAAAAAACCGAAGTTTAAGTCGGAGGGGGTTCGCCTGATGGCGAGGGACACTGAATAGGGAAAGCTAATCCACACACAAAATTCAGTCCAGCACTACTAGAAGTAGTGTGTAGGGACTACGTTTGAGTTCAAAGCGAGCCAGCGCAAATAAAAAGGGTTTGGTTTCAGAAAAAAGAGGCAATGGTCGACAAGCAGAAAGAACGTGGACACAGTACACGAAAGACGAATTACCGATTAAATTAGAAATTAAATTAAAGACGAAAAACCGATTAAAACCAATTAAGTTAAACCTATCTCGCTTCACACAGTTACATGGATATCCACAAATGGTTTATGTTGTTTTCCTTGTTATACGGGCTATAAAGTGTAGAGAGCAGAGCATGTTCCATTAGACACGGGCAGACAAATCCGGACAAATGACGTCATGCATGTGAAGCAGACGATAAACAAAGAATCATTGATTACAATGGTCCAGACGACAGTTTCAGCCACTTTATCTATGGGATCTTCTCATTACCATGTGCCCTGCGAACATGCGTAGGCGATCATGTGTCTCCACAGATCTTGGTCCTATGTGTGTGGATCAACGATGTTACGTCCTCTTGATACTGTCTTAACTAATCTTCATGGTTTCTCTCGGTCTGTCTCCGCCGCTCCCCACTGATCCTTCCAGTCGGCACGATGTTTTCCAGTGTCTCACTTTTCACCAGATGACCAATGAATAAAGCTTGCCACCCTTTTATTATAGCTGAACGTCATATTTTACTTTCACCAGTATCTTCCAGTTGGGTACCGGATAGGGGTGTCCTTTATCAACGGAGAAGTAAGATGCATCGATCCCTTCGCTAGGGTCACATGGAGCCATACGAGCAGGTGGTGTATGGAGCCAAGGAGCAGCCTACAGATAGTTGTTGGTCATGGTCTCATGTTTCACTACACTAGGCAGAGGATCTCTTTATAGATATAATGGCTACGGTCAGCTATCAGTATGGTCACTGCCAAGGAGGAAAGCAAGGGCAAACTACATTCTTTTTAGATGTCTTGAACATCATGCCAAAGGCACGTCATAAGAAGATCAAAGCTTGAGTGTCGGCTCATGAGGAAAGTTGGAAGGGGGGAAGAGAGGCAGGGGAGACCGAAAGAGAAGATGCTGTACACTTTGACATCATAGCATGGAAGAAGAATATCGGCATCAGAAATGATCAGCAGCATTCGCGACAGAAAGCTGTGGACAGACATGATCACCAACGCCACACAGCACGGACTATAAGAAGACTGGCAGTAAACCAGACAGACGGCTATTGTTAGACATGATCACCATGAATAATAATAATAATAATAATAATAATACTAATAATAATAAAAATAATAATAATAATAATAATTATTATTATTATTATTAAAAAGAAGTGTCTTCCAGGCACATGTTATTACACTTGTAGTCCAAGGGACTCGCAACATTCATTTCAGAAACCACATCTCTGGTGCCCATACTCTCTTCCTAATTTGCTCACTCACATTCGAAGATTCACTACCATTCAGCACAAACAGCTCTAAATATTATGTGAGTACTCGCTTGAGCTTCTTCTAACACTATACACCAAACACACTGAAGATAATGTATAGATAATCATCGTTATGTGCCTTGCCAGCTAGCATAGGTGTTTACGTCATCCCACAGATCTCAGTCCTTGGTATTCTGGATCAATTCTGCTGATGCAATTCCTCATGCCACCGTCTCAGTTCATCCAGCATCATTTCTCTTGGTATGCCTCTGCCTCTCTTCTCACTGTTCTTTCCAGTTGTCAAGATATTTTCCAATGCCTCTCTTCTCATCACATGACCGAAGAGTGCGTTTATCTCTTTCTTATAGTTAGTTAGTCGCGGTTATAATTTCACGGCAACGGTTCATCGACATAATGCTCTGTTCCTGTGCCAGTGAATATCACACAAAATGCTCCTCACAGTGAAAAGTGAAAAGTACAACAGACAGGAGTCTCGAAAAACCAACAACCCGCATAGGCATACTATGCATAAGGCCACTGTCAGAATACCATTAGTGTCTCTTTCTTATAGCTGGATATATGGTTGTAGTTTCTTTAGTCTCTTCCAGGCACCCGTTGTTAGTTGCTCTCATAGCCTAAAATACCTGCAACATTCAATTCACAATCCACATCTCCGCTGCCGCCAAACTCTTCAGAATGTATTCACTCACACTACAAGATTAATTGCCATTCACAAGACAAGGCTCTATACAACATGTCTGTCCTCGCTAACTTCTTCGAACTCATTAAACCAAATCTACCCAATGAAGAAAATGTATAGATAATGCTATTCAAAACCAGCACAATAGAATTTGCATACGTAGACAATGAAATAACGTTTGATGAAGTAATCATTGATCTCTTCTTTTCCTGATCCTTGTTTTTCAGTGCCGGCAGCGGAAGTGGCCGGGATCATTTCCGGGGGGATAACTGTGATTGTATTTGCGGCAGTTATTGGGGTTCTGTGCTGGAGGTTTCCGACCTGCAGGTCAAGGTCATTCTGGGATAAGAATATCAAGCGAGCGATTCGGAAACTTTACGGTAAGTCCTTCATAGTTGGCCACAGTCTGTGTACTTTTATGTCCAACATAGTCTCTCTGTCTATATTTGTCTGTCTGTCTGTCTGTCTGTCTGTCTGTCTGTCTGTCTGTCTGTCTGTAGTTGTCTGTCAACGGGGCTGAGTGGTCTCGAGGTATGGTGTCCGCCTCGAGTGCTGGAGGTCCCGGGTTAATAAAGCCCCGGTGAGGGCCCCGGATCTTTTCATGTGGGCGTCTAGTAACAAAATTGTCCCTGGTCTCTGTGTAGTGAGATCGAATGCCTCTGAGTAGTGTTGCTCGCGTAAAAAATCACCTTGGCAGTTAGAAATCGAAAAGAAGTAACCTAACGGCGCTGCCCGGGCAAAATTTCGAGTTAAAGATCTACCCAAAGTATTTCAGGATCCTCGCCGGTGCTGCGAAGTTCGTGCAATGAGCTGAGATTCTCCGGACTCAGGCTTGAGTTAGGAGTAGAACGGATCACTTATGGGTTACACCCGTGTGCCGTGACGTTGATCCATCGACTAAACTAAACTAAAACTGGTTTTCTGTCTGTCTGCCTGTCTATCTGAGTGTCTAAAGATCTGTCTCTCTGTCTGAAGGTTTGGTGTCTGTCTAAAGTTCTGTCTGTCTAAGTATCTATCTGAAGGCCTCTCTGTTTGTCTATCATCATGCAAACATATCTCCAACTTCAGAGGTGCAAGTTAAGGACGAGAAGTCAATATTTTAGTCCATCTACAACGCCGTCGTCAAAAAGGAAGTTCAAACGCGTTAAATGTCTCGGCCATGCCGTCCTCATACTGTCATATGAGCTGTCCCGGTTTGTGCAATATATATAAATATAAAATGATACTTTCAAATGTGGTGTTATCTCTCTAGATGCTAACTTTATTTTGTATTTATTGTTAGCCATCTCAATTCTTTTTTAGATTCCTATTTCACTTCTGCAATCATCTATTATTTCATAGTATAGATATGAGCAAATGGTTACGTCATCTTGTATCTCCCCGTCCATCGTAGTGTTCAATTTTGCCCTCCCCTTTTCATTGTTAATTATCACGATTTTGATTTGTTAGGGCATTCTGTGTAGGGCCTGCTTACTTGCTCAGCGTGGTTTGTTTTAACTCCTGAGCTTTCCGCTTATAACGCTGTGTCTATTATTCTTCCGTTGATGTTTAGTCCTTGTGACACATTTATTGAAAGACAGAAGATCAAGTGGTTTGGCCATGTCGTTAGAATGCAACACCAGCAACTACCATCACTGGCCTTACATCAAAGATCATCTGCGACGAGACCACGAGGACGTCCAAGAAGAAAATAGATTGGCGACACCAAAGACATTGTACAATCACATGGAATGACACCGTCCAGTGCCACCGACCCTGCGCTGGAGCGCAAATTATTCCTCCCCACGACGCTTGACTGCAGAAGTGGAAGAAGATGATGATGTTTAGTCCAAACTGTGTAAAGCGGTTTTCTATGTATGGGTGTGTGCTGGAGAAGCTCGTGGACAACACGCAACCCTGCTGTACTCATCGTTCTTGTATCTGTGTATGATAAGGATACAGCTTGAAAGGCGAGAAGATCGAGTTCATTGCACTGGGTTTTATCCCATATGACTTTGTCTCTTTCCGCCGGGCGGCCTGCCGAAAACATCGCACAGAGCACGAACTCTGTGACTTCAGCGACGACCCTCTGCAGTCTTCAAGAATATTGCAATCGTGAAGAGAATGGTGGAGTCCGGAATGGAATCCACAAGTGTCGCATCGCGAGGCAGGCGACTTAACCGCTCCGAAACGGAGACTCCCGTATGATAAGTAATTATGTTTGTATCTATCTATATCTACGTGCTCCGAGTGCAGGTAACTGACAGCTAATTGTATTTGTATCTATCTTTATCTACGTGCTCCGCCACGGAGACTCCCATACGATAAGTAATTATGTTTGTATCTATCCATGTCTACGTGCTCCGTGTGGGCACTCATAAGTAATTATGTTTGTGTTTATCTATATCTACGTGCTCCGAGCGTAGGTCATTATTAAATAATTATGTTTGTATCTATCAAATCTACGTGCTCCGCCACGGAGACTCCCGTATAATAAGTAATTACGTTTATATCTATCTATATCTACGTGCTCCGAGTGTAGGTCACTGATAAGTAATTATGTTTGTATCTATCTATATCTACGTGCCCCGAGTGTAGGTCATTGATAACTAATTATGTTTTTTGCCTATCAATATCTACGTTCTATACCGTGTTAGTGGTCTGGTTTTCGCATTTGTAAGGCTTTCTCGGTCCTAATGGAAGAAACTTTGATTTTTGCCGAGGAGTAGAAAGGCGACAACAACGTATTCTTAATGGTTCCAGGTTTCCCAGGGACAAAAGCCGCCCCATAAGTTACAAGTCCATGTGTGCCAATCGGATGACTCTGATGGCTATGGCTAGATCACGTGCGGATACTACACTTTGATCTTAGCCTAAAGGCCGAGAAGGGACACTATTTAAACAAAAAACGGCTCGCGGTTCCCCAGGGCCCAGAGCTACCCCATCAGGTCAAACGCCCTCATCTGTTATTCGGATGACCGACTCTTCCGGTGGCCTTGGCTAGATCAAGGACAGATTTGTTTTTTTTAATTTTTTGGTTTAGCAGTTACCCCAGACAAGCTGGTTCCCCCGCCTCCCCCTTTTTTGTGTGGACCCTTAGTCTCACTGTGAGCTATTGCCCACAGTGGTCCACCAGGCCCACATCTAAGGCGAAGATGTGTGATGAGTTTTTACTTGATCATCCCGGCCCCAACCAGACCAGGCGCACTAATGAGGGGGGGGGAGCAGCAAATGCGTCTGATCCTAGCCAAAGACCGAAAAGGATCATCCCGGCTTCCGACCAGACCAGGTATACTATTGAGAAACCAGCAAATACACTTGATCTTAGCCAAAAGGCCGAGAAGGAACAGTACCGCCCTTGGGAATCTATAAAATATTCCAGAAATTTTGCTCATCAATATTTAACACCATTTAACTCTAGCTTCCTGAACACAAAATTCCGCGCCGCGTTTGATGTCAGTAAAGAAGATTACACGCCATTAGCCTGTGTTGTGGTAATATTGTGATAATATGCATCACTTAACCACGCTTGCTGTAAGGCAGTGCTTATCTGTATCATATCAACTCTATATCCCAGCACAGATAGTGAGCAGTTATGTCAGCGGAATGACTGTGTCGCTTTTCAGTTGTCTCCCTTGTCTACTTTAGTTGTCACCCTTAGTACGGATTGGATCGATCCGTTATGAGAGAGGTGGGGGGGGGGAGGGAAAAGGATAGAGAGAGAGGGAGAGGGAGAGAGACACAGAGAGGAGAAGAATAAGAGAGAGAGAGAGGGAGTAAGAAAGCGTGAGGTAGAGAGAGTGTGGGAGACAGAGAGAGAGGAAGAGAGAGAGGGTTAATGAGAGAAGGAGAGAACGAAAGGGAAAGAAAGAGAGAGAGGTGAAGAAAGAGGAGGAGAGAGAGAGAGAAAGGGGGAGATAGGGATTGAGAGATAGAGCGAAAGAGAAGAAGAGAAAGGGAGAAAGAGGAGAGAGAGAGAGAGAGAGAGAGAGAGAGAGAGAGAGAGTCTATACCTTTGTGCCCTCTTAGATCCTTGTTTACCGTCCTAACCCCTCGCTGTAGACACCGGATTGTAGTGCTGACAATGAAAAACCTAAGTCCCGTGTGAGAAACATCGCCCAGATAGACCAACTCCCACCCTGTCCCTACGTGCTGTGCTGAATCATGACCTAATATTCCTCTCGACCTATGGAAAGTTCCAGCACTAGTGTTACAAGCCCGCTGTTTTCTGAGCTTACCTCGGGGTAAATGAACCAAGTTTAAGAGATACAACTCAAGTCCTTCAGCGACGTCACCAACCAACCAACGAACCAACCAACCAATCAACCAATCCCTCTAACCCCCTACAGCTCTAACAACAAGCTAACTCCCTCTAATCTCCCTCATCTATAACCTCAGACCAACTCCGCCTAATCTCCTTCAACTAAAATCTCATGATAACTCCTTCTAATTTCCTTCATCACTAAACACAGGCTAACTCCCTCTAATCTCTCTCATCACTTACCACAAGCAAATTCCCTCTAATCTCCCTCGTCGCTAGCCACTATCTACGTCCCTGTAATCTCCGTCATCGCCAACCACAAGCTAACTCCCTCTAATCTGGGTCATTGCTAACCACAAGCTAACTTCCTCTAATTTCCCTCATCGTTAACCAAAAGCTAACTCCCTCTAATCTCCCTTATCGTTAACCACAAGCTAATTCCCTCTAATCTCCCTCAGCTATAACCACAATCTCTCTTCTTCTAATCTCCCTCGTCGTGAACCACAATCTAACTCTCTGTAATCTCCGTCATCGCTAACCACAAGCTAACTCCGTCTAATATCCGTCATCTCTAACCACAAGCTAACTTCCCCTAATCTCCCTCATCTCTAACCACAAGTTAACTCCGTCTAATATCCGTCAAAGACTCAGTTACATGGAATGAAGACCACCCTGAATGAGTGGTCTACCTCAAGTAGAATAGAGGTAACCCAGTGCCCCTACATGAGGGCAGGGTAGGTGTAAGGAATAAATAAGAAGGGGAACTATTAAATAGTTCTCTCATGGGACACGGAGGTGTCAACCAGAGAGTTAGCACTCTGGTCACGGCATAATCACGCCAACGTGATAGACACGGAGAACTTAACTGAAACTCAAGAGAGGACACTACTCTAGCGTGCTGGATGAGGCCGCACGCAAAAGCAGTAGTGCGCCCCAAGTCCTTCCGCGTACTGTGTAAACAGCACGCGGAGAATAGTCAGACGGGACACAGACTTCGTAGTGAACGCATCGCTTAGCGTCGATGCTTATTTCGTTAGCCGAGTAGATAGATTAGCAATAGGGTTAGGAAACGACTAGTGATAGGCAATTCTGTGCATTTATTTGTGTGTGATTTGTTAGCGACTGTTTGTTGTACATTGATGTGATGCAAAGAGCCAGTGGCAATAAAATGTGTAATCAATTCCTCTCGTACGACTAACAAGTCTTTTTGTGTGGTGCGAGAGAAGTTATCCCAGAATGCCTGTGACAGCGGTTGCTGACAGGCTAGGATAAAGTGGTGTCAGAAGTGTAGCTTGGACAATTGTTCAAGCTAAAACACTCACCCACGGCTCTAAAATAGTATTACGGCTAGATAATCACAGGGTTTAATTTATGTTAGTGATAATGGCGTGTGCAGACAGAACAAAGTGCGAGCTGTGCCAATCGTGACCAAATTATGTTTATTTATGCTTACTAAATTATTTTGTGCTTATGAACATGTTTTCTTCTGATTTGTAAGTATTATTATTATAGTTTTGTATCATTTATTTCTACAATTACTTATTTATTTACTACTATTTATCAAATATGATTCACGGCGGAGCGATACACACAAATGAGCCGAGAACAATATTGATTTTTCCAAGCTAAAAATAGCGCTGCGCGAGTGACGTATCGCGACTGACAAACAGCTGCGTTACGCCATTTGCAATCAGCGACTGATTGTTGACAAATCGCAAAGCGAGTACAAAAAATATACTCTTAGATTATAACCTGAAAAACAGATCACAAAAAATATGCTAATACATCACACGCTGAAAAAGAGATGCATTATTAATCATATTGCATGCAAAATCATTTGGGTATACTCATCTTAATATTCCAGATCATTCATATACACTCGTTTGGCACATCAAGTCCAATCGTCTGGCAATACCACATACAGCTTGCGTTATGCTTATGATCAGCTGTTGTTGTGCCTGGTTATCAAGAGCATCAACAATTAACAACTTGCAAACGATATATAATTTTAGACAATTTTGTACAATCACATGCCCCAGGACAATACAATGTGGTTTAATTAATAATAAATGTCACTGTCCTGTCTTCGTTCTAACGTCTTCTGCCTTCCCTAACTCTAACTGTTTAATCAATGGAAGTGTTGTGCAGACTGCGTCTCATTTGCATAGCAAAAGTAGTGCCATCGTGACGGTAAGAAATAGAAAAAGTATGTAAATAATTAAATAAATGCTTTGAAATAAATATAAAGGTAATAATAATGTTGAAATAAATACATATATTCAATAACTAACTTATGTAAACAAATAATATTTGATATAAGTCAACGATTCAGGCGAGCAGCCGCTTTGCGATTTGTCAACAATCAGTCGCTGATTGCAAATGGCGTAACGCAGCTGTTTGTCAGTCGCGATACGTCACTCGCGCAGCGCTATTTTTAGCTTGGAAAAATCAAGATTGTTCTCGGCTCATTTTTGTGTATCGCTCCGCCGTGAATCATATTTGACAAATAGTAGTAAATAAATAAGTAATTGTAGAAATAAATGATACAAAACTATAATAATAATACTTACAAATCAGAAGAAAACATGTTCATAAGCACAAAATAATTTAGTAAGCATAAATAAACATAATTTGGTCACGATTGGCACAGCTCGCACTTTGTTCTGTCTGCACACGCCATTATCACTAACATAAACTAAACCCTGTGATTATCTAGCCGTAATTCTATTTTAGAGCCGTGGGTGAGTGTTTTAGTTTGAACAATTGTCCAAGCTACACTTCTGACACCACTTTATCCTAGCCTGTCAGCAACCGCTGTCACAGGCATTCTGGGATAACTTCTCTCGCACCACACAAAAAGACTTGTTAGTCGTACGAGAGGAATTGATTACACATTTTATTGCCACTGGCTCTTTGCATCACATCAATGTACAACAAACAGTCGCTAACAAATCACACACGAATAAATGCACAGAATTGCCTATCACTAGTCGTTTCCTAACCCTATTGCTAATCTATCTACTCGGCTAACGAAATAAGCATCGACGCTAAGCGATGCGTTCACTACGAAGTCTGTGTACCGTCTGAGGAATTCTCCGCGTGCTGATTACACGGCACGCGGAGTGACCTTGTGCGTACTTCGGCTTTTGCGTGCTGCATCATACAGCACGTTTGGAGTAGTGGTCTCTCTTGAGTCTAGTTCTCTGTGTCTATCACGTTGGCGTGATTATGCCGTGACCAGAGTGCTTACTCTATGGTTGACACCTCCGTGTCCCATGAGAGAACTATTTAATAGTTCCCCTTCTTATTTATTCCTTACACCTACCCTGCCCTCATGTAGGGGCACTGGATTACCTCTATTCTACTTGAGGTAGACCACTCATTCAGGGTGGTCTTCATTCCATGTAACTGAGTCTTTGACAAACCACAAGTTAACTTCGTCTAATATCCGTCATCTCTAACCACAAGTTAACTCCGTCTAATATCTGTCATCTCTAACCACAAGCTAACTTCCTCTAATCTCCCTCATCTCTAACCACAAGCTAACTTCCTCTAATCTCCCTCATCTCTAACCACAAGTTAACTCCGTCTAATATCCGTCATCTCTAACCACAAGATATCTTCCTCTAATCTCCCTCATCTCTAACCACAAGCTAACTCCCTAATCTCCCTCATCTCTAACCACAAGCTAACTTCCTCTAATCTCCCTCATCTCTAATCACAAGCTAACTTCCTCTAATCTCCCTCATCGCTAACCACAAGCTAACTCCGTCTAATATCCGTCATCACTAACTACAAGCTAACTTCCTCTAATCTCCCTCATCTCTAACCACAAGCTAACTCCCCTAATCTCCGTCATCGCTAACCACAGGCTAACTTCCTCTAATCTCCACCATCGTTAACCACAACCTAACGCCCTGTAATCTCCCTAAGCTATAACCACAGTCTCACTCTCTCTAATCTCCCTCGTCGCTAACCACAATCTAACTCCCTGTAATTTCCCTCATCTCTAACAACAAGCTAACACCCTCTAATCTCCGTCATCGCTAACCACAAGCTAAATTCCTCTAATTTCCCTCATCTCTAACCACAAGATAACTACCTCTAATCTCCCTCAGCTATAACCACAAGCTAACTTCCTCTAATCTCCCTCAGCTATAACTACAAGCTAACATCATCTAATCTCCTTCATCTCTAACCACAAGCTAACTCCCTCTAATCTCCTTCATCTCTAACCAGAAGCTAACTCCTTCTAATCTCCCTCAGCTATAATCACAAGCTAACTTCCTCTAATCTCCCTCAGCTATAACCACAAGCTAACTTCCTCTAATCTCCTTCATCTCTAACCACAAGCTAACTCCCTCTAATCTCCCTCAGCTATAACCACAAGCTAACTTCCTCTAATCTCCCTCAGCTATAACCACAAGCTAACTTCCTCTAATCTCTCTCAGCAATAACCACAAGCTAACTTCCTCTAATCTCCTTCATCTCTAACCACAAGCTATCTCCTTCTAATCTCCCTCAGCTATAACCACAAGCTAACTTCCTCTAATCTCCCTCAGCTATAACCACAAGCTAACTTTCTCTAATCTCCCTCTGCTATAACCACAAGCTAACTTCCTCTAATCTCCCTCAGCTATAACCACAAGCTAACTTTCTCTAATCTCCCTCAGTTATAACCACAAGCTAACTTCCTCTAATCTCCCTCAGGTATAACCACAATCTCACTCTCTCTAACCTCAGCTCCCCCTGTGACCTTCTGCCTATTTGTCCCATCATAGTCTAAACAGTTCCTCTTCCATTGCCTATGAGCATTTGACCTTTCTAACATCTCACTTCTCTTCTACTGCCTTGCATGCATCTGACCTTTCTAACATCCCACTTCTCCTCTACTGCCTCCCATGCATCTGACCTTTCTAACATCCTATGTCTCTTCTACTGCCTCCCATGCATCTGACCTTTCTAACATCCTATTTCTCTTCTCTCATCTGCCTAAAACCCATCGAATTCATCTACTCCACTTTATTCTCTTCTCTCATCGTGCGTAAAATTCAACGAATTCTTCTACACTCCACTTTCTTTACTTCTCTCATCCTACCTTAAATTCACCGAAGTCTTCTAAACTACGTCATCTTCTCTTCAGTCTCCTCTGCCAATCATTGGCACTTTTCGCTATCCTCGCTTTCTGTGGGTGATGTCACTAATATCCCATTTATGGGCTTCATAAATCAAGATTCCCATGGACTGTTATTCCCTCTGCCCGTCGTTTACATGGTCGGCCTCTTCTTCTAGTTCCGTGTGGTCCGTACATCATTGCTTATTGTTGTATGTTGTCAGTTGATAGTTGAGTTATATGGCCGAACCATTTCACTCTGTCCATCGTTTAAATGCTCAGCCTCTTCTGGCTCCATTTTATCTGTATATCATTTCCTGTTGTGGTATATTGTGGGCTAATATTCTGTCAGCTTGTAGCGTTGTTATCTGGCCGAACCATTTAACATGACAATGGGTAATGAAGTGAAGAAATTAGAGGAAGTGCAGTTGTTTTACTAGCAGAATGTTGATAATATCGCTAACAGAGAAGAAAATAAATTGATTGAGCAGTATGATAGTTTCGATTGCTGACCCGAATAGCAAGATAGGAATGGATACTACGGATTGTGCAAGGATCACGGAGAAGCACACACATTGGGATAATGAACGAAAATGCAGAGTTATTCATTAATTTTTTCCCAGTGGATTAATGTGTTATCGGGAGAAGTATGTTTTCAACATAAAAGAATACACGAAGCAACGTGATTATCACCAGACAGCAAGACAACAAAACAAACGAAACAATAAGCCCCATAGCTGTGAGCTGCTGTGAGTATGTGAAGTGTTATGCCCACCACATGTCATAGGCTCGAGTGAACAGTTGAATAGGTGGTCAGTCTTTACCTGTCGCAGAGAAAGGACATGGCAATACATACAGTTTAACTGATTATGTATGTATTAACAAGAAGTGAAGTTCCGGTACAAAATGGCGGATAGGCTGATGAGCTGTTAAGGATTCTTGAGTGTTTTTGCTTCTAGCTACGGTTTGCTTAAGCATTTTCCTAATTTTTTGACTGGTAATACATGGTTCCGTCGCTCAGCTACAGAGTTAAGTGCGTGGATCGACACTGTGAGCTGCGGATTTCATGTGGAATGCTCATACATATGTCCGCGTTGGTCTGTATTGTGAATTGCATGATCAGATAAATGGCGGCCAGCCGTTTGCTAGACTAGGCAGGTTTGAATTAAGCAGAAACATGTGTGCAACTGTTGGTTTTCTAGTGACTGCCGCTTCCATCGACGATGAACTGTTGTGTTGACACTCTGGCAGCTGCCTTATGTATGCAAGCCTCTGCGTTACTGTTGGTTTGTCGGGACTGCTGTCTATTCCACTTTTCACAAGGGACAGTGAGCAGCATTTTGTGTATTATTCAGTGGCACAGGAACGGAGCATTGTGAAGTTGGAACCGCGACTAACGGCCACCTACCAAGAAATGCAGGTTATCTCTTCATAACATAAACGTGTTTATATGTGCAGATGTAGATTCAGAACACCATCTGCTGGTACGTAAAATGCAGTTTCAACTCATCATCATCATGTGCCATGGCGATAAATGTGGGCGGCCATGTTTAGTCATCTCACACAATTGCTAGATCAGCACAGTGTTCTTGTTTTGACCATGCCATGTGGTCAAACCATCCAGGTATTTATTTCTCTGCCCTACCCTTATTATCTTCCCCTGGATCTTGCCAGTTGTCACCAAGTTCCCAATTTATTTCTTCTCATAACGTGAACAAACAATTTTTGACTGCCTACGTCTAATTTCTCTAATCAGTGTACGAATTTCATTTGTTTCTTGTAGGATTAGAGAGATTCATAGCCTCTTATAAACATGCCATGTAGGATATCTCAGATATCCAGGCCAAGGAACAATTTGTGGACACAGACTCTAGCCAGTACCCGGTCTTGCAGCAGTTAGTAGACGTTGTGAGTACGGAAGCCTGTTGACAGCAAGCAGGTTACAAGTATTTAGCAGGGAATCATTTATACAAGTCCTGGGATGAAGGGAACGGAAATATAGTATATAGATAACGTCTGAAACGTTATCTATTGGAGGACAGAAACACAATTTAAACAGGCAAATATAAACAATAACTAAACTCCTATAGACATGGCCGAACAGAGGGGGGAACTCTGGCAGGCTGGAGCGACCCTGCGAGACCAGCTCTGGGGCACCGGTGTGGACCTTAAGCCATCTATCCTGTGTGTGACTCATGCTGACATAGACAGTCTAATGCGTCCTCTAGTCTACATTTCCTTCTTCTCACTTCTGTGAGTGTCAAGCAGTACATGTGTGTTTATTTATGAACTATCTTGGTGGCCTCAAAGGGTTCCCCAATTGTTATAATGAAGCTGCAATAGACGCTTGGCAAACGTTGACCGAAGAGTCAAAAATTCAATAAGGTGCCGTCTCCACAATGAAGGTTGGCTGCAGTGGACCTCCATCATTGTCCGTCTCTCGCCTTGATTATACATTCTGTCAGACTTGCTGTTCATCCATCTCTCTCTTGCTGCTATCTTCCCCCTGTTATCGTTGCTTACTTCTTGCTCGCTTGCCTTCAACCTTACCGTTCAGTATGGTTTATATAAGAATATTATGTCTTTTAACGTGTCCCAAATATTTCACTTGCCTATTTTATTATTTCTTTCACCAACTCTCTTTTCATTCACAGATTTTCTAGACGAAGAATAGCTCATGAAAAACACACATAAGCTAATAATGAAGATAAGATGCGGATAAAGGTTCATACAAAGCAGTATTTCAATGGCGTAGGAGATGATGCTGAAAAATGAACTGCAAAAAAAAAAGAAAAAAAAAAAATAACTTCAAAATTGTACAAGTCATCAAAGAGACAAGCACAACATCGGAGAATATAATCAACTAAGTGGACTTAAGGAAAAGATGCTTTAAATAGAACGTAAAAGAACTGAGAGGATTGGTGGCTCCTGGTGTCGGTGTCAGCTTCAGACCTTGGCAATAGAAGAAGAATAACTATGGATATGATTTATTATTATTTCTGTTATCATCAATATCTTCATCGTCATTATCATCATGTGCTATGTCACACGACCCAGGTAGTGATGCCCCCCTCTCCCCCCACCACTATCTATCCTCGGTGATCTTGATAAGATCGACTGCTGATATTTTCCCGTGACAGCCCGTACCACTCTAACAACCCGTACCACTCTGACAACCCATACCACTCTGACAACCTGCACCACTCTGACAACCCGTACCACTCTGACAACCCATACCACTCCGACAACCCGTACCACTCTGACAACCCTTACCACTCTGACAACCCTTACCATTCTGACAACCTGCACCACTCTGACAACCTGTGCCACTCCGACAACCCGTACCACTCTGACAACCCTTACCACTCTGACAACCTGCACCACTCTGACAACCCTTACCACTCTGACAACCTGCACCACTCTGACAACCCGTACCACTCTGACAACCCATACACTCCGACAACCCTTACCACTCTGACAACCCGTACCACTCTGACAACCCATACCACCCCGACAACCCGTACCACTCTAACATCCCGTTCCACTCTGACAACCCGTACCACTCTGACAACCCGTACCACTCTGACAACTCTTATCACTCCGACAACCCGTACAACTCTCACAACCTGTACCACTCTGACAACCCGTACCACTCTGACAACCTGTACCACTCAGACAACCCTTACAGCAGATTACCCTCCTGTCGCTATATACTCTAGCGCCTCCGATCCTAGCGGCTGTCACACGTTTCCCCAGGCCCTCCCGTCTGATAGCGTGACACAATCTGTACAATCAATAATCAATAGATAGTTACAATGTAACAAAAATGATTACAAACAAATCTGACAGGCTCCAGGCATAGAAAGGTCAGAGCTGTCACGCACACGTTACGTGTCAGCTCACGAGTGGAAAATTTAAGGATTTCACCCATTATGAAGAGAAATGGATGCCTGGTATCTGCCCAGAGAAGCACATAATTTGGACAAATAACACATAAAATATCTATATTAACAACAAAAGTGACAAAGGCAGCATCAATTTTAAGATTGATAACAAGATAATCCCATAAATAAACAGAATAATAAACATTGTAATAGACAAACAATTATCAGCTGAATTAAGTATATCAAAATAATAACAAAATAAATTGAGTTGTTGAGTTGAGTTGAGCTGAGAACCGACATCACTGCACTCAGGACATTCCCATACGCGCTTCATCCCCTCGTTCAACAGCCAACGAAGAGTCATACTGCTAATCGTTCCCACCACTATCTGATTGAAAGTTCTCCTGGTCTTCCCTCTCAAATTTGATTTTCTACTAGAACCCCTGCCAATTCCCCGCAATCTCATCCTTTCCACATTCTGGTTCTCAATCCTTTCCCCCACCTTCTTCACCTAGTCCCACAGTCGCACGACCCCTTTTCCTTTGTCCATAGGTAATTTAACACCAAGAGGTGCATTCCCTGCCAGCCTATCAGCCTGTTCATTTCCCCGCATGGCCCGGGCTAAAAATACATACAATTCTCACAATATGTGATCTTTGAAGTGACGAAAGCCATTCCACACGAAACATTCCTTTCTCCAGCTTACTAAGCATACTCCTTGAGTCCGTAATGAACACAGTGTGTGTTGCGGTAGTCTCCTCTAACCAACGCAATGCCTCTGTGATTGCTTCCACCTCCATTATCATGCTGGAGGTTGTAGTCTCATATGACATTCTCTCCTTTTTTAAGAATTGTCTATTAACCTCCGCAATGAAACCCCAGCCACTCCGTTTGCTTCTCACCAGTGTCCCATCAGTATAGATCACTATGTCACATTGATGTGTATTACTCTGGATCAGTTGTTGCACCGCAAACTCTGTGCGGCCCGCTGCCTATTGTCGGTACTCACGACCCAATGTTACTATTACATTGTGACAATCCGTCTTGTCCGCCGGTACTTCAACCCACTCTTTTTCACGATTGATGGTCTCTAGATCACAAACCTGACTTAAAGATATTTCCGATTGTGCCATCCAGGACCTGCCTCGTATTAGTCTATGATCTTTGACTATTTCCATGGCTTCATGCATGGGGTGATCCCAATCTGCAGCAAATATCAGGTACCATTTTGTGCCTGAAGGACTCCATGCTCATCCTTTTTTGTTGGTAGCGCCAGGATATGCTTCATTCATATAATTGGTGTGTCCTTCGTGCACACCGGAATCGTATTTTGTATCCCCTTCAACCTTTCAAGCTGGCTCTTTGATACTGTCAGGGGCCCCAAACCATACTCAATGACAGAAATTATTAACTGATGACAGAGCCTGTAAAGCATCCTCCTCTCTACCCCTGTTGCTGCCATCGCCCTCAAAGCATTAAGTCCCTTACCAGCCTTCACCACCAAAGATGCCACATGATCTTTACAAGACATACACTTGCCGAAGGTGATACCCAAGTACTTCAATTTACTCTCTCTACTAAGTGAACACCTATTCAATACAATGCTTGGGGCATCTGCCTTCACAATCCGGTTATCTAGGGAGCACCACATAATTGATGCCTTATCTGGGTTTATAACGGAACAAAATAAACAGAAAGTTACAGAATTGGCCCTTGAAAGGAAGAAGTTACGCACTGTAACAACGGTAATAGTAGTAGTAGTAGTAGTAGTAGTAGTAGTAGTAGTAGTAGTAGTAGTAGTGGTAGTAGTAGTAGTAGTAGTAGTAGTAGCAGTAGTAGTAGTAGTAGTAGTAGTAGTAGTAGTAGCAGCAGCAGCAGCAGCAGTAGTAGTAGTAGTAGTAGTAGTAGTAGTAGTAGTAGTAGTAGTAGTAGTAGTAGTAGTAGTAGTAGTAGTAGAAGTAGTAGTAGTAATAAAATGGAGTATTGATTGGTCAGTGGACAACATTTTAAAAATACGAACGAAAAAACAAAAAACAAAAAACACAAAACTAAAAACACAAAACATAGGTTAAAATTATTACGAAGTCTAAAAGATAGAAGAAGAAGAAGAAGAAGAAGAAGAAGAAGAAGAAGAAGAAGAAGAAGAAGAAGCAACATCAGCAGCAGATCGCGTTGGTGGTGATGATGGTAATGATGATGATGATGAAGGTAATGATAATGTTGATGATGATGATGATGATGATGATGATGACTAAGACCAACAAAGCAACATCAGCAATGCCAAAACAACAGCAATGCGCATACAGCAAGCCGTAATTTAATGCGGACAGGAAACACAAGAACGAATCTGATCAAAACATCTCAACGGAGAACCACTCTAGATACACGACAGTTTCAACAACAACAACAACAACAACAACAACAACAACAACAACAACAACAACAACAACAACACACTCACAACCCATCAGCCATTACGGATCATACATAAACAAATATCCGAGCAGAGAAAGATCCCAGATATGGCCCCGGAAGCTACGGTATTTATTACTGCCATCACTGAGCCAAACTTAGCAACATCTTGATGGCGCCGCCGCATAGCTTTGATGTGAGTATCGATGTACTCCATAGCTAGCGGAATCTTGTGCCCGGAGCGAATAATGACGTCTTCATACTGTGCCTGTGTGTTATAATATCATTTCTCTATGCGAGCGGAAGGGAGTCAATATATGGCTTGTGGAGGTCCGTAAAACACGACCGTGAATGCATGAAATCATGACATGACAAATGGGAATGTGTGGGTAATGGATACATGCATGCACAGATTAACCGGAACGTGAATAAATTAGAGAGACATGTATGAATACACGCATTATGACACACATGTGACATTGAGCAAATGGCCAGGTACATTAGTTACACGTTCCTTACAGGACCTTGCAATTAACCACAGCATTGGCTGCTTGTGATTTACTACGCGATCTTAGTTCAGTAGTTTGCCACTGCTTTCTGAACGCCAGATGTTCATACTATGAAATTCAACGCAAAAATGGTGTGCTCCCAAATCGCCCAGCGATTTATTTCGAATCCTCCACTCGCTATGTCGGGGAATTACGAAACTGCACGTTTTACTGTACCCTAAGCTACGAGCGTCGGTTACAGGCGCATTATTTAACAAATAAGTGTTTAAATCTGGCAGACGTGTGTCGGCAGATACCTGGATCGGATTCTGTGAACAGGTGCGACATGTTATGAAGACGGAACCGGGAATTGCATTGAAATGGGTATTTATTTTCAAGGTGAAGATTTATACGTCATTTAGAGAAGAAGAAGCCGACGATGCAAACGATGGACAGAGGGAATAGCAGTCCATGGGAATCTCGATTTATGAAGCCCCTGAGCGGATATTCTCCCACTGTTTATGCTTCACTTCGACACCGCAATGTACAAGAGACACAAGATGAGTAGAGATAAGATGAGACTACAACTACCCACATACTACGAATATTCAAGTACTACAATTATTCAAGTACCACAACTACATACTACTAATATCCAAGTAATACAACTACTCAAGTATTACAAATATCCAAGTACTACAGCTATCCAAGTTCTACGATTATCCTACTACTACTACTACTACTACTACTACTACTACTACTACTACTACTACTACTACTACTACTACTACTACTACTACTACTACTACTACTACTACTACTACTACTACTACTACTACTACTTCTACTGCTACTACTACTACTGCTCCTGCTATTACTGCTACTACTACTGCTGCTGCTGCTACTACTACTACTACTACTACTACTACTACTACTACTACTACTACTACTACTACTACTACTACTACTACTACTACTACTACTACTACTACTACTACTACTACTACTACTACTACTATTTTCACTAGCATAGTTCACTACACTGATAACCAGTGAACCCTCCAACAGAAATAAGTTTGTTATTGCTTTATATCGGCATGAGAAAAACGTTGTTATGAACATATCTCATTGTCTGCATTGATTCCAATGCTCACGCTCAGCGCTCAACGCCAGACACCATTTACCAATCAATTGTCTACGACAAATTCCCATTGTCTTATCTGTGATGATGTTTACTTGTCAATTTAAGCACACATCTCTCTGTGCGCATGACTGCGAAATTTTAAATACGATTTCAATTGTTAGACAGTTGTTACCGTAAAACTTTCAGCCACAGACAGTTAATGTAACACTTTCAGTCACAGCCTGTTGTTACTGTGACACTTTCAGCCACAGACAGATTTTACTGTAACACTTTCAGCCACAGATAGTTTTTACTTTCATACTTTCAGTCACAGACAGTTGTTACTGTACCACTTTCAGTCACAGACAGTTGTTACTGTAACACATTCAGTCAAAGACAGTTGTTACTGTAATACATTCGAAATTCAGACAGAAAAACCAATGAACAAGTCCTACAAGAAACAAATGAAGATCGTAAACTGATTAGAGACATTAGACGTAGATAATTAAACATTTTTTGGGCATGTTATGAGAAGAAATGAATTGTAGAACTTGGTGACAACTGGCAAGATCGAAGAGAAGAGACCAAGGGGAAGACGGAGAAGTAAATACCTGGGTGGCTTGGCCCCATGGCATGGTCGATTCAGAAACATGGAGCTGATTCACGACTCTGATGATCGAGTGAGATGGCAAAACATGACCGCCCACGCTTATCGGCATGGACATGATGGATGGATGGACCAACATACTGCGTGTTGCTTGTTGCTTGACATAGCTACCAACATATTGTGTGTTGCTTGTTATCTTTAAGATAGCCACCAACATATTGTGTGTTGCTTGACATATTCCAGGTAGCCGCCGACATAGAGTATGTTGCTTGCTATCTAACGATTCAACGTGCAGGATGGTTACACAAAGCAATAGCAAAAACAAACCTCAGTTACTCAGTTAGTGAGCAGACTGACAGTGTCATCACATGAATTCTGGATACCATGATGCTACATTTTGAATTATATGGTTGCGCACCATGGCTAGTTCGTCCCAACCTCTATCATGGCATACTCCAACACTCCAGTTATCAATCGTCAACAGCACCGTCCACAGCTACATTCTATTCCATTCTCTCTTTTCCATGACTGCACACGATACAGGATAAATGATTCAACAAACAATCTAACATTCTACTGCAAGGTTAAACATTAGTTCCGCCTCTATGTTTTTTTCTACGGCACTTCATTATTGGGAAGCCTCGGTAGCGTTGTAGCTAGCACGCTTGCCCTCGCTCCCAGCTCAACCCAAAATATAATAGATATCAGGACATGTTATAGGAGTTAAAGTCTGCCGTCTTGTTGTTGACCTCATCACTACCAGGTACCGATTGGTGTATACAATTATGGGATAAGCACCATATACAAAATAGCCTCTAGACGTGGAAAATGGGAAACGGGAATACTTTAATATTTGCTAAATTTGGGCGCGGAGAAGTTGACTAGCTACGTATGTAAGTCTCTGACTCATCTCGTGTCTAATTCTAATTTCACCTCTTTCCTAGTTTCTGAATGCACCGACTCACATGTTTTACAATCCATCCATGCTTCACCAACCAATCCTTGATATCTGCATTCACAGTTGCACTGAACAACCCGCATCGACCCCTACCGAAAACGATCACGCTAGAAATGATTCTTGAGAAATGAAGTCCATAATATGGACCGTGACAACTACGTTAATTAGCCATATTCTCTTCTCTACCATTATGGAATAAGGAATACACAGCCTGTTTGTTTATTCTTTCCTCTTCCATACTGGAGTGTAGCAGTGCCTTATGTGTTTGTTTTGTCATTCCTCTTCTACCCTGTGCTGTAGAGAAACCTACATGCTTGTGTGTTAATATTTTCGTTTTTTTTTACTTTGGGGTGAAGACGTGTCTTACGGTTGTATCAAAATTATCCTCTCCTATCACCATGTACAGAGACGTGCCTTGTGGCCCTTCTAAGAGCCTCCTTTGTTACCCTGGTATCAGAGATCTCTGGAGACAGCAACACCAACCCGGGCCAAGCCCTAGGCGCACCAAATGGCATGTGTTGAGGCATGACCTGGTACACCCTGATGTGCCTCTCCACAGATCTCAAGATCCTGTGCTGGTCTTGCACGACCCACTGGTTTCTAAGATTTGAAACTGAGATGAGACCTCTGCCACAGAGTCCTCGTGAAGATAATACTGTGGTATTGGATTGAGAGACACGTCTGTACCCCCGCCTCACTCCAATAGATTGAGAGAAACTTCTGTACCCCAGCTTCACTCCAATAGATGCAAGCTAATCTTGAGACTTAGTCGAACTGTACACCAATGGATCGGAAACAAAAGTTACAGATAGGAGTCTCAGTTCTAGAGGATTGCCAACCAACCAACCAACCAAAAATAGGTGGGAAAGAAAGAAAGAAAGAAAGAAAGAAAGCAAGAAAGAAAGAAAGAAAGAAAGAAAGAAAGAAAGAATGTTAGCAATCAGCCTTGGTGCAAATTACAATTCATGGCGACCGCCTCGACAGACAATCTTCTGGCCGTCACTCTACCACAGCGCCCACTTTGATACATGCTAGTTAAGTTAGCTGCGTATCCTTTACAGGACGTAGCAGTCAACTCCAGCATTTCTGGCTGTTTGTGATTCCTGGGCAATTTTACGTTCAGTAGTTTACTATTGCTTTCTGTGCGACCGGCACTCATACCATTGTTTCAAAACCATCGCAAGGCGGTCTGCTTCCAAATTGCCCGCAATTGTGTTGCGAACGCGGTATGCGGGATTACGAATTGCGTCCGTAACCCCCTTCTCAACAGAGCCGGCGACATGTGTAGCACTTTTATATTTTACAATTTATTTTCTGCATATCCTATTTACAGGACATTGCAGTCAACACCAGGATTTTTCAGCTGCTGTTGATGTCTTGGCAAGATTACGTTCAGTAGTTTGCCATTGCTTTCTGGGCGACTGACTCACATACCCCGTAAGTAACCAACGCGACGCGATCGGCTACCGAATCTAGCGCAGCTGCGTTACCCATGTGAATATATGGGATTACGGAGAAAGTCGTGAACCCCAAGGCCAGGAAGACCGGCATATTTTACAATACTGGGTATATTTGTAGTAACTGAATAGTTTTAGTACTTGGATAATTGTAGTACTTGAATGGCTGTAGTATTTGGATAAATGTAGTACGTGGATATTTGTAGTATTTAGTTGTAGTAACTGGATAATTGCCGGCTCCGTGGCGAAGGTGTTACATACACGGTTCGTAATTCCGCTTACCCGCGTTCTAAATACAGCTGCGACCGATTTGGCAGCATCCCGTTTTGCACTGGGTTTAAACGTGTTGGTGTGGGAGCCGGTCGTTGAGAAAGCAATGGCAAACTACTGAACGTAAACTTGCCAAGACATCAAGAACAGCTGTCTTATAGCCTTCAGGTCACCCACTGCCCATCCTGCTCGGGCGCGGCGCAATTTGAGAATCAGTGAATCATTCTACTCTGAGAAAGGCTCGTCATTACAATCGAGAGCTGTTGGATTGCTGTTGTTATCTGCATGACGCCACCTGGGACCAGTGTACTTTACAATGCATAATTCTGTGGCATTACCCTGTTAACATCCGCACTTTTGTGGACGTTTTAAAAATATCCTTTTAACTGATTCTCTGCCTGAGAGCTCACCTATGTTTGGTTGATGGCTCTGCTGGTGCTAATCCTTCTCCATTTTCTCCTCCTCCTCTTCCCCCTTCTCCTCATCCTCCGCCATCTTCTTTTTCCTCCGTCTGTCTGTGTATTTGTTTGTTTGTTTGTTTCTTTCTTTCTGTCTTTCTTTCTGTCTTCCGTCTGTTTGTTTGCTTGTGTATATCTCTTTCTTCATATTTTCTTTCTTTCCCTGTCTACCCCCCCCCCCCCCACCTCCCTGTCAGCTACCTGATCCCTCCCCATCACCAAGTGTAAACAAATCTAAATCTGCCAGACATCCCTGTCTAAACCTTCCTATCCTAGAATTTCTTCTTATTCCTTTCTCTGTCTTATGTTTTCCTTTCTCTTTATTGTGTTTTCCTTTCTCTCTCTTGTGTTTTCCTTTCTCTCTCTTGTGTTTTCGCTATTTATATTCGAAAAATTCTTCACAATTAGATGGAATTTGCAGCTAAGCTTTTCTAAAGAACAATGACGGCAGCTCCAAGCCCATTATGATCATCATCAGTATCATCTTCATAATTTTCCACTTTTGCCATCAAACGTCGTGATGAGGACAAGATGACCTTCCAGCGCCTCATGAGTGGCACTGGATAGTCTCATTCCATGTGATTGTACAATGTCTTTGATATCGTCAACCCATTTTGTTCTCGGGCGTCCTCTTGCTGTCGGAGCAGGTCTTCTCTGATACAGCGTCAATGCTGGTAGTTGATAGTGTTGCATTCTAACGAGATGGCCGAACCATTTGATCTTCTGTCGTTCAATATATATGTCACAATGTGTTGATTCCACTGTCGGTCTAATTATAACATGTCGTATTCGCTCTCGGATAGTTAGGTTGGTAGCTCTCCTTAATAATCTCAGATCCTCAGGTGTTGATTTTGCAATAAGTGTAATTTAGATAATGTCCAAATTTAACAATGGTAACATAGAGTCGGTGTGAACATGCTGTTTACTATCTGTAGTGTTGTGGAAGTAATCTTCCGTGAACTAAATTGTTGGTATTTTAATCGTGTTTTGTTGTTAATCCATGCACACAAATAAGCATCACACCTACATGTGAAACAAGCACTAGCTATTTTCTTGTAAGATGGTCGACGAAGAAAGAAACTGGCCAGCTAGCTTCGTTGTTAATTACTCCTCAGATTATTCTCACTGCACATCGTAACTTTTGGTTCATGAGTATTAGTATACCCTCTTTCTATATGTGCATGTGATAGATAATTATTTTCTGATTTATTCGCTGCTATACGTTATCAGTATGGAAGTCTGGTACATTTACAGCCTAGTCTTGTACCCACAAGGCATGTAATTAGCTTTGACCAACTTTCTCAAAATCTGTCCATCAATTAAACAAATGTTTTTCTGAACATCTATAAATTGTTCAGTAAACATCCTCTAGCAAATTATAGCTTGTCTAGAGCTATTGACGTGTAGGAAACCAGGCTCTTCTCCAACTACTGCACCGTCTGTTTTTTTTTTTTTTTTTTGTTTGTGGTTTTCGCTCGCTTTGAACTCAAGCGTAGTCCACACACGTTCTACTACTTCTAGTGCACTGGACTGATTTTTGCGTGTGGATTAACATTCCCTATTACCAGTGTCCATCGCCATCAGGCGAACCCACTCCGACTTCTGAGGTACTTGTACTGTAAATCCCCGAGTTAAGGACGGGAAGTCAACATGTTAGTCCAACTAACCGGTGTAGGCGTTGGACCTGCTACATGGGCGACAGCAAGCGCTCTTGCTATGATAACCTCCGGTTATTTTTTAAATTTTATCTTTTTAAAATACTTTCTTGTATGATCTTGACGACAATGCTAGCTGTGTAGTTCATTATGATAACTGTTCTGTAGTCTTCATAACCCAACGCTTGTGGTTTATTAAGAAATCAATTGACATCCACTTCGTTAGCAAGTTAGTCGTGCTCTGAGCCCCTCCTCAGTATCTCCATCAGCGTAGAGCGGTCTATAACATCAGTTCTGCGTTAGTTGACTATTCCCTCTTTGTATCCTTGCATAGCGTTCTTATTTGACTTCATTAGTTTTGACATGATGTTTTTGCAGATTCACAGTCATCTCTGGATTCGTCTAACCGCCATGCAAGAAAATGAAGCAGCGTTTTGTCAGCCTTGACCTCATGATTGACTCCACCCACTTCCTTCGCGCTCCTCCTATCTCAATCTCCCTGTGCATATCGAAATTTGAGAATGCAAGCCTGGGTGAAAATATGTGTCTCCAGCCAGGCTGCTGCTTTAGTTACTGCTATCACTTCCAGAGACAGACTACTTGTCAATTCAAAGACCCCCGCAGTCTTTCCTCACAGTTCTCCCTCACAGTTCTCCCTCATAGTTTTCCCTCCGGTCTGAGCTGTAAAATCCCACGAGCTCCTTATGCTTTAAGCAACAGACCCGTCTGTGTTGATGACTGCACGGCCCTGGAAACGTTCTCAAATACCGAGTCCTGAACTTCTGCCTCCACAACTACCGGATATTGTTGTCTGCACCCGCTATCCAGCCTGATGCATACTCACTCTGTTAGCACGTATATCCATTCACCAGCAGGTGGTATACCCTCAAGCCAAAAGACCTGTTGAATAATGTTCCCGGCCTCAACCACCCAAGGCCTTCCTCTGTTTACCCTTGTGTCCTCTTTGTTATGATCTTTATGTGCAGTGGGTGTTGTGTGACGGCACTGACTCACTGACTGATATCCTGGTTGGTTCCCCATTGTTAGACATCCAGGAGGTGCCGTGTCGTGCTGCATGCATGCTGTATCTTTTGTGCACCCAAGGGAGTCTCCATGGCCAAGTGGTTACACCGAATGCCTAGCGCTTCAAAGGTTGTGGGTTCCATTCCGGACTACAACATTCAGTTCAAGTGTGCAGTTTTCCCGAAGACTTATGGGGATCGTCGCTGGAGCTACGGAGTTCGTGTTCTTTGCAACGCTTTCGGCAGACCGTCGTGGATATATAGCCTCTGTACTTTTAAACCCGTTTAATGCACCCAAGTATAAAGCGCATAGGCGTGTTCTGCATTAATTCTAGTGTCTCCATCTAAGAATGGCTGAGAGTGAGGATATTTTGTGCACACACGTATAATGCGCATAGACGTGTTCTGTATTCATTCCAGTGTCTCCATCTGAGAATGGCTGAGAGTGAGGATCGCTGGGGCGTATTCAATCACCAAAAGAACCATACCCTGGTATAGGAGGCAGAGGTGGCGCTGCTGACAATTTTCTGAAACCCTTATGGCTGCCATGTCACTCCTAGATTGCCTAGTCTATGTGCTTAGAAAGAGCCAGCCTCCTATACATCAGCGCACAGGGGTACTTCTGATCAGTTTTCTTTCTTACCCTGATATGCAGGCATATGTAAAGGATGCATCAACAGCGTAGGATTACCCACTAATAATATTCTAGTTAACTGTTCTGGACTTCATGTCACACATTTAGAGAACCACTGATAATAGTCTGCTTAACTGGTTTTGAGATCCCACATTTAGAGAACCACTGGTAAGAGTGTAGTTAACTGGTCTTCAATTCTTACAGAGAACCACTGATATAGTCTGGTTAAATGGATTTTAGATCCCAAATTTAGAGAACCACTAAGAAAAATCCAGCTAACTGGTGTAACGGAGTGTTTCGGGTTCACCTTGGGTAGTGAGAGTGAACCACACCCGAGGTGTCTCTAGCACTCCCGTGTATTCTAGCCCCAGGGGTTGGACGAGCAGATACACTTTTTTTCTCTGTGGTTGATCTCAGGTTATTTAGTTACGTCTACACACCCCTCCAGATTCTAGACCCCCACTAACTACCTACACCTGTTGAACAATGAACACTTAGGCATCGTCCGAGACCACACTCAATCATTATAAAAAGAGCAAGTCAACTTACATAAAGTTTATTCTACCCTTGAGAATATAGAACTGAAATGAACATCCTGATAGAAGAATCTATTTACACAAATAGAAGATAGAGTAGAGAAAGACTTAGAGATGTAGGTGTCTTCATCGAGTTGAGAAGTAGAGTGGATGCAGATGTCCCGTCCAGTCGGTCCGCCACTCACCCGGCTTCCTTCCAGTGAGATGACTAGAACCTTGGAGACCACTCCGTCTCCCGAATGTGGAACCACAACAATCGAGTCACTGCTGGACCACACTTCACTGGACCAACTGCATCTATAACACTCCCACGGAGTCACTGGTAATACAGTTCTCGAACACTACCGGGTTGGAGACAATCTTCCTGGACTTGGCTCCAAGTATTGGTTACTTCGATGAACTAAATAATCACTGACCACTCGCATGGTCTGTCACTCCTAGCACAGTCCCACTGCAGAACCGATATGGCATTGACCAATTGAATGGTCTCTTACAGTCACACTTTGTAGGATCAGATATGGCTACTGAAATGTTACTGAGTCCTTCTAGAACACAGTTGATAATCTGGATACGGAAACAGTACATGAATAGAATCAGACATCTATTTTACGGAAACAATTCAGGTTGGACTATAATCCATAGTCCCTTCCACCGGGTTACACTTGACACACGTCCATACTGGTGTAGTTCTTCTCAAGACCTGCCACTCGAGCTGTCCAAAGAACCATTCAAGTGTCTGAAGATTAGTTCCTTCTGCGTTTAGGCAGAACCCCCGTCAAACCAGACGGACCGGTGTTCCCTGTCGAGCATGATTACTCAACATGCTGAAATGTTCCTGGCAAAACCAGAGTATCTTCTATGTTAAACGATCACAAACCATCACTTCTCACACGTGCACCTTCAGGGCAGTTGTATGTCTTGAAGCACCCTTCACGCATGGTGAATCACATTGGGTACCTGGTGTGATGGAGTCTGGCGTGATAAGTAAAGAACTGAACCCTTCGCTCTGTCACACGAAGTGGTTTCCTGCCAACAACAATTATAGGTGACTGGTTCCTCAACAGGCAAACTCCTGAAAAGGAAGAGCGACCGGTGAGAGTATACTGGCCCAAACATTAGTCCACATGCATCCTACCAATAACTACTCAACTCTCAGTCATGCTAGTTAGTTATCCATATAACCAAAGCATTATCTCTATATGGAGAGTAGTCAAGCATGGGTTCACAAATGTCAGCTGGCCTCACAGAACAGCCCGTCAAACAGAGCTAGACATCAGAATGACGAGTCTGATCATTGGTCTCACCTATCCCTAATCATCTACCAGTCGTCGCTAACGTCAGTAATGATACAAGGCTGTTATTGTTCTAATTTAATCGAACTAAACAAATAGGTAAAGAGTCCCTAGACTCGTTCCTAACATCATCAATGTACATTAAGAAACATAATCTTGATCAAGATACCATCCCTCGGGATATAGGAATAGTACATGATCACATCCAATATGTACACAAGCCTGTTTGCTGGTGGGACCACCGGCCCACGCCACAGCAAACTCTTCTTATCAGACTCTGCCTTAGAGTCAAGAAGCCTTCTGGAGAATACATGTTCTCCCCCATGTTCCAAGGGTACTGTTCCAGTTCTGTCCTCCCAAGTGGTTTAGCCTTGGCCTGGACTGAACTTCATCGTTGGTTTGGTCTACCAACACATACTTTCATAACTTGCTTTCACATCCCCCATAATCTATATTTCCCCAGTCTCATACAGCCTCCTGCATCCTTCCATACTTCCAGCACCTTAGCATTCACTCGCACTAGCGCCAGTATGAAAGAAACAGGATAGCTTAGACAAGATTTCAGAACGCATATTTACATCGCGACGGCACGCAGTGTTATCACGCGTCGATCTATTCGGCGTTCGGAATTAACCCAGGAAGTATCACATGCCATGACCTAATATATATACACAATGTCACATCATATATATATATATATAGATATAGCACCAAACCACTTACCTTTCCACAGAAATCCGCTGTTCCACACAATGAATTCACTATTAAGTTATTACACATAGTTACATCATTCCTGGTGGCACAGAACTAAGTTCTTCCTTTACTTAGTAACTAAGCACAATTTTGTCTGAATCTCCACCTACCAACTTACCTGGTTTTCTAACCGTTCTTCTGGCTTCAGCAACTGACTGACATAATCTAAGTTTCCATCCGGCACAAGTAACTAGGTTTTATTCTAACACAGCAACCTAATAGATGCAACGATTGGCAATATATGGTACATATATTTGGAACCCAAATCGCCCACATCACATTACGGCGTTCCTAACAGCTGATTCGCGAGCACACGGTAAACAAACCCACGATTAATTGTCACCGGCGTTATCGATCGGTTTGCTAATTAGTATGCGAGGACATCCGCATAGGTAATGAGGTTAGAACAATGGCGTGTGGAACACACGTACAAAGTTAACTGATTTAAACAAATATCTACCTGGATGGTGAAACCAGCTCTCCAGTCAGCTTCCGAACTGTTCAAGGGCTTCTCAGCTTCCTTTTCATAACAGTCAGCCGAATCATGGTTGAGGTGAGACGCCACACAAAAATGGCTCACATTCAGGCCAGCGTCTGTTCTCTTCGAACAAAAGTAAGTGAATGGCTGATTTAGCCAATTTCCCGCTTCGTGCCAACTCAATGCGCACAAGAAGCGAGTGCTTCTTGAGAAAAGATACTTTCTCGGGGAAAACGTCATTCCCCGCCTAGAGTTTCTAGATCTCTCTGCACGGGAAGTTAGAGCGATACCCAGCATCACGGGTTACTCGAATTCCGGTGTTTCGAGACGATTCTAGATAATAAGTCCTCCCTCGGCTTCCCTCAGTCTATTTTTAGCTGGGAAAGTCCCCGATGACGCGCCAAAATAGTGCGGTATCTTGACGACCCAAGACAGATAAACGCGTTTCGTCACATAGGCCCCCACTTTAAGAGGATCGACCCCGTCGTTCCACTTCTACGCAGAAGCTGTCTATGTCGTTCGTTCTTCCTTCTAAGAGACCGGATGGCGGGTGAGGAAGTCTAACCCGTCAATATTGTATAGAATACTTTTACCACATTCGGTGGGGTGACAAGCTATTCAGTATCACGGGTGATCAACGCCTACTCCGCTACTGCGATCGGGCATCTCGCAGTATCTTGCGGACCAGAGCTCCCGTCTCGACCTGATTTAACGATCGTTCCTGCCAGAGTTTACTGGACTTCTGCAACTCCAGCTTCCCCTTTCGAGGACCCAGCTGGACTGCAGTCGGTCGGATTGAGGGACCAAGGGTCTGTGTTCGTTCCGACACAACCCACCTCTTTCGACCACGGTTCTCAGTGTAGCTAGCACTGCGGGTGTTCCTTTGGCCGGTCATGTTCCCCCGAGCACCGGGCTGAACCGAAGAAGGTACCTGCACATACATATAGGACTTCCTATGGTGTGACAGGCTTTCCGCTACCTGACCTGAACCCCGAACCGTTATTTCAGCGAATCTCTGCGCCCTTGGGCTGGTGGACTTATCATCGGGCTTCCCCTCATAGCGCATGAGGAGACTGGAATGGAAAGTAGTAGACTTTCCCAGGATCACCACTCCATAGTGCTTGTGGAGCCCCACTTTATCCACTAGGAATGGGCCCTGCCACCCGATTTCGAATTCGTTCCCCTCGATTGGGAGGAGTACTAGAACTCGGTCTCCAACCTCTAAGGATATCTTCGTCTTCGTCCGTTTCTCAGGTGTGCATTTACGGCACTCCGGACAAGACCTAATATACCTGCGCACGTCGCCTGTCATTCCCGGCCACCAATAGTACCGGGATAGACATTTACTGGTTGTCCCTACAGTCAGATGTCCGGTTGGGGACCTGACATGTACCGTTCGCAGCAGATTAGCTCTGAAGCTCTCAGGAACCAACTTACGTTCCCTCTGCCTTTTCTCTGTTCCAGTCTGAATTAACGCTGACTGGTTATCAGAGTTGAACTTACCCTGAATTAACGGGTTTTCATTGTTGGGCAACCATTCCGAACAAGGACACTCCGTCGCATCCTTGCTCCGAGCATTACTCATTCTATCCGGGTGAGGATTTCGGAGACTTACCTTTTTGAGACCCTCTTCCTCTGTATCTCTGACCTGCCTAGACTTATGGATGCTAGGGTGTTCTGGTTCGCCCAGAAACACGTACTTCCGGCCTAGAATTAGGGGATAGAGAGGATCCGGTACAACTGCCGCCTGAATGCGTCCAGTAACGTACTTGCTCCGGATCTCCACATTGGCAATCGGGCAACGTAACGCCACAGCACTCCTACTGGCTGGCTGTATCTCCGTCATCTCCCCGGTGAGTTGCTCTGGGCCTGTCAGGTGGGATGCAATTACAGCTGAAAATTGCAATCCTGTGTCGTAGAGGCACGACACCTGTTGCCCATTCACTTCAACTTCCTCAACCACTGGAGGTCGTCTAGTTTCTCCATTCCCATCAACCGACTTCACTTTCCTGCAAGATCTATCCCTAACCTCTGCAAGACAAGCAAAGTGAAAGTCCTTGGGCTTACTCCTACACTCACTCGTATTGTGAGTGCTGGACTTGCAGAATTTGCACCAACGTTCACTCCACTTCCTCTTTGGAGAACTAGGTGGGCTATTCTTACCTTGGTTGACGTTAGAGATCTTCTCTAAAGAGCCTACCTGTTTCTTTGGTTCCTCAGACCCTGTGGTCTTCTTTGACTTCTTCTTTGACTTACCTTGATCCGGATCTTTCGATCTCGGATCTGTTGGACTGGTGTCCCCAGTCTCGCCATAGACTTCAACGTATCTTTCGGCTAACTTGGTGACTATATCCAATCTCTCAGCCCCATTCTCACCTAAGAAGTTTCGCAAGGGTTTAGACATTTGCATTCGCATCTGATCTACAACCATCAACTCACGCAAACTTTCATACTCCTCCTTAAATCCGGCCAAGGCCATCCATTTAAGAAGGTATGAGTTCAATCTCACACTGTATGCTGAAAACAGTTCACCAGGTTCTCGCTTCGCCGTTCGAAACTTCCTTCGGTATGAGTGCGCTGTGATCTCGAATCTCTTCAAGAGAGCCGCTTTCAATGCCGGGTAATCATTCTGTAACCCCGGTGGTAAGCGTGCATACACCTCATAACCTTCGGCACGGAGTCCCTGGGAGAGTTTCAAACACCATTTCTGTTTGTCTAGACCCATTGCAATAGACATGGCTTCATACTTCTCTAAGTATTGGTCTATCCGTTCCTTCTCGGGTTCGAACGGCTGTAAAGGCCATTTCATAGCCTGGTAGTCACGTCTACTGGTTGACTCTGAGCCAGGAGGTACACCTCCTCCCATAGCTCCATCAGTTACACCTGTAGCAGGCACCTGTGCCTCAAGTAGCTTCATTCGATACTCATGGTCACGTTTTTCTTTCTCGGCTTCCAACTCAAGCCGTTTCATTTCAGTATCAGCCGCTATCCTCTTTTCCTCCAGAGCCACTTTACTGGCTTCCAGTTCTCTTTCTGCTCTCCTCCTCTCTCTTTCCTCTTGGCGAAAATTTCTTTCCACCTCTTGGACATAGGATTTCAAAGCATCTCCTTCAAGACCAGACTTACGTCCAGTTTCCTGAACTTTGTCCAAGTCTATCTCTTGGGTAGACATGTTGACTATGATAGGTGGGTACTCCAGTATGTGTGGGTGAAGCAATACAATGAATCAATAATCACTAGTACTAACTAATCACCACAACACAAATGTCCGTCAGACAGTTAGGAAATAGGTAGAAGTAGTAGAATCTTATGTAGACTGTAGTAGAGGATAAAGACAAAGTCCCTATCCCTATGTGAGAGGTCTACAACACACAAAGATCTTGGAATAATCCCGGACGGGCCCCCACTCTGTAACGGAGTGTTTCGGGTTCACCTTGGGTAGTGAGAGTGAACCACACCCGAGGTGTCTCTAGCACTCCCGTGTATTCTAGCCCCAGGGGTTGGACGAGCAGATACACTTTTTTTCTCTGTGGTTGATCTCAGGTTATTTAGTTACGTCTACACACCCCTCCAGATTCTAGACCCCCACTAACTACCTACACCTGTTGAACAATGAACACTTAGGCATCGTCCGAGACCACACTCAATCATTATAAAAAGAGCAAGTCAACTTACATAAAGTTTATTCTACCCTTGAGAATATAGAACTGAAATGAACATCCTGATAGAAGAATCTATTTACACAAATAGAAGATAGAGTAGAGAAAGACTTAGAGATGTAGGTGTCTTCATCGAGTTGAGAAGTAGAGTGGATGCAGATGTCCCGTCCAGTCGGTCCGCCACTCACCCGGCTTCCTTCCAGTGAGATGACTAGAACCTTGGAGACCACTCCGTCTCCCGAATGTGGAACCACAACAATCGAGTCACTGCTGGACCACACTTCACTGGACCAACTGCATCTATAACACTCCCACGGAGTCACTGGTAATACAGTTCTCGAACACTACCGGGTTGGAGACAATCTTCCTGGACTTGGCTCCAAGTATTGGTTACTTCGATGAACTAAATAATCACTGACCACTCGCATGGTCTGTCACTCCTAGCACAGTCCCACTGCAGAACCGATATGGCATTGACCAATTGAATGGTCTCTTACAGTCACACTTTGTAGGATCAGATATGGCTACTGAAATGTTACTGAGTCCTTCTAGAACACAGTTGATAATCTGGATACGGAAACAGTACATGAATAGAATCAGACATCTATTTTACGGAAACAATTCAGGTTGGACTATAATCCATAGTCCCTTCCACCGGGTTACACTTGACACACGTCCATACTGGTGTAGTTCTTCTCAAGACCTGCCACTCGAGCTGTCCAAAGAACCATTCAAGTGTCTGAAGATTAGTTCCTTCTGCGTTTAGGCAGAACCCCCGTCAAACCAGACGGACCGGTGTTCCCTGTCGAGCATGATTACTCAACATGCTGAAATGTTCCTGGCAAAACCAGAGTATCTTCTATGTTAAACGATCACAAACCATCACTTCTCACACGTGCACCTTCAGGGCAGTTGTATGTCTTGAAGCACCCTTCACGCATGGTGAATCACATTGGGTACCTGGTGTGATGGAGTCTGGCGTGATAAGTAAAGAACTGAACCCTTCGCTCTGTCACACGAAGTGGTTTCCTGCCAACAACAATTATAGGTGACTGGTTCCTCAACAGGCAAACTCCTGAAAAGGAAGAGCGACCGGTGAGAGTATACTGGCCCAAACATTAGTCCACATGCATCCTACCAATAACTACTCAACTCTCAGTCATGCTAGTTAGTTATCCATATAACCAAAGCATTATCTCTATATGGAGAGTAGTCAAGCATGGGTTCACAAATGTCAGCTGGCCTCACAGAACAGCCCGTCAAACAGAGCTAGACATCAGAATGACGAGTCTGATCATTGGTCTCACCTATCCCTAATCATCTACCAGTCGTCGCTAACGTCAGTAATGATACAAGGCTGTTATTGTTCTAATTTAATCGAACTAAACAAATAGGTAAAGAGTCCCTAGACTCGTTCCTAACATCATCAATGTACATTAAGAAACATAATCTTGATCAAGATACCATCCCTCGGGATATAGGAATAGTACATGATCACATCCAATATGTACACAAGCCTGTTTGCTGGTGGGACCACCGGCCCACGCCACAGCAAACTCTTCTTATCAGACTCTGCCTTAGAGTCAAGAAGCCTTCTGGAGAATACATGTTCTCCCCCATGTTCCAAGGGTACTGTTCCAGTTCTGTCCTCCCAAGTGGTTTAGCCTTGGCCTGGACTGAACTTCATCGTTGGTTTGGTCTACCAACACATACTTTCATAACTTGCTTTCACATCCCCCATAATCTATATTTCCCCAGTCTCATACAGCCTCCTGCATCCTTCCATACTTCCAGCACCTTAGCATTCACTCGCACTAGCGCCAGTATGAAAGAAACAGGATAGCTTAGACAAGATTTCAGAACGCATATTTACATCGCGACGGCACGCAGTGTTATCACGCGTCGATCTATTCGGCGTTCGGAATTAACCCAGGAAGTATCACATGCCATGACCTAATATATATACACAATGTCACATCATATATATATATATATAGATATAGCACCAAACCACTTACCTTTCCACAGAAATCCGCTGTTCCACACAATGAATTCACTATTAAGTTATTACACATAGTTACATCATTCCTGGTGGCACAGAACTAAGTTCTTCCTTTACTTAGTAACTAAGCACAATTTTGTCTGAATCTCCACCTACCAACTTACCTGGTTTTCTAACCGTTCTTCTGGCTTCAGCAACTGACTGACATAATCTAAGTTTCCATCCGGCACAAGTAACTAGGTTTTATTCTAACACAGCAACCTAATAGATGCAACGATTGGCAATATATGGTACATATATTTGGAACCCAAATCGCCCACATCACATTACGGCGTTCCTAACAGCTGATTCGCGAGCACACGGTAAACAAACCCACGATTAATTGTCACCGGCGTTATCGATCGGTTTGCTAATTAGTATGCGAGGACATCCGCATAGGTAATGAGGTTAGAACAATGGCGTGTGGAACACACGTACAAAGTTAACTGATTTAAACAAATATCTACCTGGATGGTGAAACCAGCTCTCCAGTCAGCTTCCGAACTGTTCAAGGGCTTCTCAGCTTCCTTTTCATAACAGTCAGCCGAATCATGGTTGAGGTGAGACGCCACACAAAAATGGCTCACATTCAGGCCAGCGTCTGTTCTCTTCGAACAAAAGTAAGTGAATGGCTGATTTAGCCAATTTCCCGCTTCGTGCCAACTCAATGCGCACAAGAAGCGAGTGCTTCTTGAGAAAAGATACTTTCTCGGGGAAAACGTCATTCCCCGCCTAGAGTTTCTAGATCTCTCTGCACGGGAAGTTAGAGCGATACCCAGCATCACGGGTTACTCGAATTCCGGTGTTTCGAGACGATTCTAGATAATAAGTCCTCCCTCGGCTTCCCTCAGTCTATTTTTAGCTGGGAAAGTCCCCGATGACGCGCCAAAATAGTGCGGTATCTTGACGACCCAAGACAGATAAACGCGTTTCGTCACAACTGGTCTTCAGCTCTTAATTTTGAGAATCTCTAATAAAACTCTTGTCAACTGGTCTTCAGATTATACATTCAGAGAACCTTTCATGAAAATCTTGTCAAGTGACCGTCCGCTCTTACATTCAGAGAACCTCTAATAAAACTCTAGTCATCTGGTCTTCAGTTATTACATTTGAGAGCCTCTAATAAAACTCTAGTCAACTGGTCGTCAGCTCTTACATTTAAAGAACCTCTAATAAAACTCCAGTCAACTGGTCTTCAGGTCCTACATTTACAGAGCCACTGATAAGAACCAAGTTAACAGTTCTAGATTTCATACATTTAGACTGGCTTGGCCATGGGAATGGAATTCCCACGGGAAAGGTCCCATGGTATGGGATGGGACAGTACACATTTGTATTTCCCATGGGACAGCATGGGACAGTAGCCATGTCATAGCAACTTGATCTACGTCAGAGCAACCCTTACTTTTGTTTATATTTCTTACCTTTTTAAAACCTTTTATCCTTCTGTTTTCTTTATATATTTGTATCTATTCTTTATCTTGTGGTGGGACACCGGATAAATACATAAATACATATAGCCTTTTATTATATAAGATTGCATTTTGGTGAGTCACCAGCAAAAATAGAAGACATGGTTAAGTCAGTTGTTACTAAGAAGAAAGGGAATGTGGACACCAATAAATGGGCCAATGATTAGATCGCTTTTTCTAAGTCTGTTGTTCCAGGTGTTATTTCATTCAGCAAGGATTTTAATCTTTCTTCTGAATAATCTGCTGTATGTAAAAAAGCAGGAATTGTAGAACAAAAGCCGAAAAGTGATGTTGACTTATTATTTGATCCTCTACCAAACAAAGCACTTAAGTTTGATGACCCCAGAAACAAATGTCTTGAGATAAAGTGACAATGTTTCAAAAATTACGGCCATCAACTTCACAACCATTAAATTATTGGGAAAATGAACATAGGTTTCCACTGCTAAAAGCAAGCGCGAAAATTGTTTTGGCTATACCAGTTGGTTGCCGTCTCCCTGGTCGAGGAGTTAGCAGCTTTCTCCGTAACCCCGAATACTCTCGTGGTTGACGTTAGCGCACGAGAATTGGAAGCGGTTCGAGTCGCGCCAGTGACTTATGAGAGTATGGAGCCGGTCGCTCAGAAAGTCGTGGCGTGCTGATGAGCGTAATCTAGCCTAGGAATCAACATACAGCTGAAAGATGCTGATGTTGACCGCAATATTCTGAAACAGGATGGCAACGCGGGAAAAAAATACCAGTTGGTTACCTACAGGGGTATGTGAGCCGGTCGCTCAGAAAGCAATGGCAAACAACTGGGCGTAATCTTGCCAAGATATCAACAACAGCGTTAAAATGCTGGTGTTGACAGCGATGTCCTATAAATAGGATATGCGAAAATAAAAGGAAAAAAAAAAGTGTCATCAGCAGCAGTAGAGCGCTTATTTAGTGCAGCTGGATTGTTGTTGAGTAAGTTACGAAAATTGATGTTACCAGCTCTCGTTATAAGCTCTGTGTATATCAGATTTGCGTGTAAGATTGTAGAAATGGTTCAGGGAATACCTGCATTAACTGAATTATTGGAAACAGTCGATTAGTGGAAAATTGATAATGTGCTGAATGAGCAGTGACTCAGAAACAGAATGAGAGTGTTAGTCAGAATGACACTGAATTGTCATATTTAGTTTAAACTTTTTTAAAAATAAAATACTCTTGAATACTAAAATTAATAAATTCTGTCGTTTTAAATGTCTCTTTGCACATATAGTCCTATTTAGTAGACATCAAACTTAAACTTAAATAAATTCCATAATTTTATTTGAACTGTATTCCATATTAATATTATAATGGGAATCGCATGGGATGGGATGGGGTGGGATGGGATGGGACAGGCATAAATTACCATGGGATGGGATGGGACAGAAAAATATGACCCATGGACAAGCCTGCATTTAGAGAACCGTTGATAAGAGCCTAGTTAACTGGTCATCATTTCGTACATTCAGAGAATCAGACTGTCGAATCTTTGCGCGACTGCTGCCGTGATGTTGCACGTGAGGTGACGACATCATCCTAAATGGGAAATCCGTCTGCTTCAATTAACTGATTCTATCAGATCATGTTGTTTTGCGACATTGGGAATGTAAATATTGAAACAAGGAGCTGGAAATATTGACCAAGAACCTATTTTTGACACATAATTGTGGAAATGTACACACAGGCAGGTGTGTACATACTTGTCATGTGACACAGCAATGGCGCACTTTGGACATGATCACCTGTCACGTGATACAAAGCACAGCGTTTGATGGAATGCATGTTTTATTACACAAGAGAAGTGGTTGGAGACTGGATAGGCAATTAGCCTGTCAGAGACTGGTCTGAGAACATTGGAGACTGGGTAGGTAAAACATTTTCTCAATAAACTGGTCTGAGAACATTGGAGACTGAGTCGGTAAAACATTTTCCCAATAAACTGGTCTGAGAACAGTTATCGAACGCTACATATAGTTTAGTTTGTTAACGGACTGGTCTGAAAATATTGGAGACTGGGCAATATACTGTTAAAACACACACACACACACACACACACACACACACACACACACACACACACACACACACACACACACACACACACACACACACACACACACACACACACACACACACACACACACACACACACACACACACACACACACACACACACACACACACACACACACACACACACACACACACACACACACACACACACACACACACACACACACACACACACACACACACACACACACACACACACACACACACACACACACACACACACACACACACACACACACACACACACACACACACACACACACACACACACACACACACACACACACACACACACACACACACACACACACACACACACACACACACACACACACACACACACACACACACACACACACACACACACACACACACACACACACACACACACACACACACACACACACACACACACACACACACACACACACACACACACACACACACACACACACACACACACACACACACACACACACACACACACACACACACACACACACACACACACACACACACACACACACACACACACACACACACACACACACACACACACACACACACACACACACACACACACACACACACACACACACACACACACACACACACACACACACACACACACACACACACACACACACACACACACACACACACACACACACACACACACACACACACACACACACACACACACACACACACACACACACACACACACACACACACACACACACACACACACACACACACACACACACACACACACACACACACACACACACACACACACACACACACACACACACACACACACACACACACACACACACACACACACACACACACACACACACACACAGCTATCGAAGGTACACACAGCCATAATTTTGGTATTCAATACCTTATTTAATGAATGTAATTAGTTAATTGTTCAAATTACACAGAAGAATACCTTAGGGTTCAGCCAATCAATTGACAGCTGTTTTGCACCGGGGTCACGAGAGTTGTTATAGTGTATTCACATTTGTTTGCTTCCATATAAAAATCCATATCTAAGTAATCAACTGAGGGAAAACTATGATATTTAGCATATAACCTTATCATCATGTCCACCCAACAAAACAAATTTTTGTTCTGGAGATTGTACAGCAGATTTCAATGTTTGTTAATATGCGGTATATAATTTACGGGTCAGAGATTAAGTTCATAATTTTAAATGTATTACACCGTAGCCAGACAATCAGCGTTCAATGTTGAATAATATACGTGTTTCACGGGATTGGCCTAATGCCAAGAACCACGCGCTGTTTAAATTGGGAGTGTTTCAGAGGTGTCGTCAAAATGTGGGTTATTTCATGAAACTTGTTGATTATTTTTTTTTTTTAAATCTTACCACTTATCGCTAACATCGAAATGTGTGAATATTTTTCAATGGGATTGAATGCGAAATTGTGTATACATTTCAAAGCATCGTTATGAAGTTGTACACATATTTTTGTATAGAAGCTGATCGCTGGAAAATGTTTTATACTATTACAAATTCCGAAAAAAGAACAGTGCATGCATTGGGTTTGAGTAAACGGTCATTTCGTCGATGGGTGCAAGAATCTGGAATTAAACCGCCACGCAATAACCAAACGGTAGGTAGAAAGGTTATTGTAGACAGCTTTGACAAAGATGTCTTAAGGCGAGCAATTATAAAAATGCTTTAAAAGTTCGCTTAAAAGTTGACAGGGTCGCCTTCATTGCACCGGGTTCTATCACATATGGCTCGGTCTCTTTCTGCAGCGCGGAAAGCATCGCGCAAAGCACGAACTCCGCAGCTCTAGCGACGACCCAAAGAAGTCTCCGAAAAATTTAACTCGTGAACCGAAGGATGCGGCCCGGAATCGAACCCACAACCTTTGGAGCCCGAGTCAAAAGGCTTGACCACTTCGCTACGGAGACCCTAAAATAATAATTTTTTTTGATTTTATATACAGGATTATCCAGCATTATGAAAATGCTGGATGCAAAATAAACAGTGACTGTAAGAAAACTTAGGGTTTGATTGAGAAAGAACAATAACATAGAGCTATCCAAAACAACTTTGTAGAAAATTATAAGGACATTATCTTCACTTTTAGAAAGTACAAGGGCTGATTTTAGAAAGTAACCGCATTTAGGAGCCATGAGAAGCAGATACCTACGTGAAATAAGGGAAATGCGCAAAAGAAAATTATGGCATAGTGTATTTGGATGAAATGTGAATCAATGCGCACCACACAAGTGATAAGGAATGGCAATCAGTGGATGGACAGATAAAGCGATATGTGCCCAGTAATATAGGACAGCTTTTGGTCATGGCCCATGCTGGTAATACGCATAATGGCTTACAACAGAATGCTGGGCTCGTGTCCGTATCAAAGCATACAGACAATAGGGATTATCATACTAAGATTAATGGTAATGTATTTAGAGATTGGCTCGAGAATACTGTGCTTCCATCCCTAGATAGACCGTCGTGTCCAATTATGGACAATGCATGATATCAATGTTGTTGCCCAAGAAGACCAAATACCTACAGCATCGAGCACAAAGGCAGCAATAAAGATATGGCTCCGAATGGAAAACATACCATTTCAAGAAACGTATTTCTAGCTAGAATTGTTGTCCATTGTAAAACAGACGCCAAAAAGCAAGAAATATCAAATCGACAAGTTGATAGAAGAGCATCGTCATGGGTGTTTGAGACTTCCGCCGTACCATTCTAATTTTAACTCTATAGAAGTTGTGTGGGCTAAAATTAAAGGACAGGTGGCAGCTGACAATACTATATTCAAATTGTCTGACGTCAGGATACTAATCGAGTCCGCGCTATTAAATATTGATAAAAGTTACTGGAAAAATGTGAGGACCATGTGTTGAAAGAGGAAGAGGACTATTGGAGAAAGGATGGATTGAATTTTATGTAACCGAGAGCAGTAATCAACCTACTGGAATCGCCCGACACAGATTAAGGTCTAAGCAGATCGCAGACCTTAATCCACGTGCATGCTTACTTGGATATTTTGCTCCAATTATTCAGAAGAATTGCAGGCCCTAAACATTACAGCATCAGCACAATGTCAATGGCAACAGTTTTTATTCCACAGTGATGAATTTTCAATTCCGCAAGCCCTCAGCGGTGACAAACAACTGGTATTGAAAAAAAAAAAAAAACACACACACACACTAAACGCATTTAATACCAACCGAAGAGTAATATTGCGGTGGAAACTGACATATTGTGGCATAACAAGAAACGTGAGAGCAAACACGTTGTCAAATTAGGGGACAACACACGTGCATACGAATCAATCTATAAACTTCAATTAAAAGAGGACCAATATCTTGGTCGTTAAGAAGAAGGCCCACTACAGAGACACTGATAACTATTTTCATAGTGCAAAACAGGTAATCATGTTCCGTCTCTGAACAGTAAACAGCAGAGTAGACAATATTTCACGAAGACTCAAAGCGGGTCTGTCACCCATGTGTACGTGTGAACAAACTACACAGACAGCTGAACAGATCCTTAAATATGGACACATGATGACTAAATTGCGGTATCATTTCTGGTCACTCCATACGCACATTAACGCACAGCTATTTGGAAGCTTTCACGAACTCAATATAAAAAGCTAAATGCATCCTAGTAACATGAATACTTGTGTACAATTATTAACCAGCAGCTGAAGAAATAAGAAGGAAGTGAAAAATAAGGTAAGAAATATATTCCTTCTACTCTCCTGTTAATTTACACATTATTTACCCCATTCCTCTGTAAATTCTCTGTATTTACAATATTACACATTGCACCCCTCTCGAGAGTCTCCGTGGTAAAGTGGTCAAGTCGTCTGACTCGGGCTCCGAAGGTTGCATGTTCGATTCTGGGCCGCGTCCTTCATTTCACGAGTGCATTTTTTTCGGAGACTCCCGCGGGTCGTCGCTGGAGCTACGGAGTTCGTGATTTGTGCGACGCTTTCCGCGCTGCGGAAAGAGATTGAGCCATATGGGATAAAACTCGGTGCAATGCAGTCGACCCTGTCGACTTTTAAGCTACTTCTTTTATTGCACCCACTCCCATACGAATCCGGATACACCTTGTGTCGTCATCTGAATTGGCAGGGCATTCATTACTGCAAAACAAGTTTGTTAGCGAGAAATCACAAGTTTTTCACCAAAACATCAAAGAAATGTCGCCGCTTTCGATGATTTAAGTTGTTTTTGGACCTATTAAAGACTCATTCCGCTGTAACTGATCATTCCCCACACTATTACACCTCAACCACCGTGCTTCATTACCGCAACTGTGGGCAAAACGTTCATTTTACCCACGGTAGACTCTTCTCCGACTATCATGACGCTGCAACAAAACGAAAGATGCATCACTAAACCAGACACATCTCCATTGGATGTCTGCTGCCCATTGACAATATTGGCTAACCCAAAGAAGTCGATTTTGGCGATGGCGGCGTGTAAGGACAGATCCACGATGAGGTCGTTGTTTCCGAAGTCCAGCGTCATGCAGTCTATTCCGGACAGTTTGATCAGACACATGACGTCCTGCAGGCAATGGCTGGGAAGTTGATGAAGATGTTGTAAACATGTCTCTGAGGTGACGAAGCCGAATACAGCGATCATCCGCTGCTGTTGTCACTCTGGGTCGTCCACTGCGATGCCGGTCTTCAAGTTGAAGAATGTTTGCTATTTGTGATTCCTGAGCAAGTTTACGTTCAATAGTTTGCCATTGCTTTCTGAACGACCCGCACTCATACCATTGTATGTAAACCAACGCAACGAGATCTGCTGACAAATCGCCCACAGCTGTGTTTCGAACGCGGTATGCGGGATTACAGATTGCATTCGTAACACTTTGATACAGAACCGGTGTTCCCGTGTACTGTACTGAATAATGATCTTTCTGCAGATTACTATGCTCCTCCGCAAATACAGATTTCTAATAAGGGTCTTGCAATACCTTGTTGGCTTCTGGGCTTGGAGACAAGAAGGAAAGCTATATAACACATGCAACTATTAATAACATAATAGCACAACATGTCACAGATCATAACACTGTAACGCAGAAGCATGCCTTGAACTTTAGCACTATAACAATGAGACACGAAAAAAACTATAACACTGTAACACACTGTCATGTCACAAATGATAAAACTATAAAACAGAGACATGTCACAAAGATAACACTATAAATCTACAACACAGAGGCATGTCACAAACTATGACACTTTAAAATAAAAGCATGACAGAAACTATAACACTATAACACTATAACACAATGACATGTCACAAACATTAACGCTAGAATACAAACAAAATATCACAATCTATAACACTATACCGTAAACGAGTGCCACAAATTATAACACCATGACACAAAAACATATCACATACTATATAATAATACACTATAATATAAATACTATAATATAAACGCACATTAGAAACTATAATACCATAAAACAGAGACTTTACAGCGACATGTTCAAACTACAAAACCATAGCAAATGTTGGTATTATACAGTGGCATGTCGCAAACTAAATACAATCTATAACACTATAACACGCCACAACATACAACACTAGAGCAAATGTTGGTATTATACAGTGGCATGTCACAAACTAAAAAACCATAACAAATATTGGTATTTTACAGTGACTGACGCTGGCATCCAGAATTGATGCATTGATTTTGACTTGAAGAAAATGTCGATATTGTGATTATTGATTAAACATTTCTTTCGTTGTATCGATCTTTTGGTCCAGTCTGGACGCCCTGCTGATTTCTTGCATCTGTCACAATCATTAGGTCCACTGACATACAGCTCAGTATTTTGAATGTCACTGTGGTCACACTGGCTCTATCCGTCACAGTCATCACGTACACAGTCAGCTTGTTGTCTCCGATGTTTCTGACACCACGTTACAAGGTGACCGAGGTCGGCTTGTTGTCTCCGATGTTTCTGACACCACCGTTACAAGGTGACCGAGGTCGGCTTGTTGTATCCGATGTTTCTGACACCACCGTTACAAGGTGACCAAGGTCGGCTTGTTGTCTCCGATGTTTCTGACACCACGTTACAAGGTGACCGAGGTCGGCTTGTTGTCTCCGATGTTTCTGACACCACCGTTACAAGGTGACCGAGGTCGGCTTGTTGTCTCCGATGTTTCTGACACCACCGTTACAAGGTGACCGAGGTCGGCTTGTTGTCTCAGATGTTTCTGACACCACGTTACAAGGTGACCGAGGTCGGCTTGTTGTCTCCAATGTTTCTGACACCACCGTTACAAGATGAGCGAGGTCACAGTCGGCTTGTTGTCTCCGATGTTTCTGACATCACCGTTACAAGGTGAGCGAGGTCACAGTCGGCTTGTTGTCTCCGATGTTTCTGACATCACCGTTACAAGGTGAGCGAGGTCGGCTTGTTGTCTCCGATGTTTCTGACACCACGTTACTAGGTGAGCGAGGTCACAGTCGACTTGTTGTCTCCGATGTTTCTGACACCACCGTTACAAGGTGAGCGAGGTCACAGTCGGCTTGTTGTCTCCGATGTTTCTGACACCACGTTACTAGGTGAGCGAGGTCACAGTCGACTTGTTGTCTCCGATGTTTCTGACATCACCGTTACAAGGTGAGCGAGGTCACAGTCGGCTTGTTGTCTCCGATGTTTCTGACATCACCGTTACAAGGTGAGCGAGGTCGGCTTGTTGTCTCCGATGTTTCTGACACCACCGTTACAAGGTGAGCGAGATCGACTTGTTGTCTCCGATGTTTCTGACACCACCGTTACAAGGTGAGCGAGGTCACAGTTGGCTTGTTGTCTCCGATGTTTCTGACACCACCGTTACAAGGTGAGCGAGGTCACAGTCGACTTGTTGTCTCCGATGTTTCTGACATCACCGTTACAAGGTGAGCGAGGTCGGCTTGTTGTCTCCGATTGTTTCTGACACCACCGTTACAATGTGACCGAGGTCGGCTTGTTGTCTCCGATTGTTTCTGACACCACCGTTACAAGGTGATCAATGTTACAGTCGGCTTGTTGTCTCCGATTATTTCTGACACCACCGTTACAAGGTGATCAATGTTACAATCGGCTTGTTGTCTCCGATTATTTCTGACACCACCGTTACAAGGTGATCAATGTTACAGTCGGCTTGTTGTCTCCGATTGTTTCTGACACAACCGTTACAAGGTGATCAATGTTACAGTCCGCTTGTTGTCTCCGATTATTTCTGACACCACCGTTACAAGGTGACCGAGGTCACAGTCAACTTGTTGTCTCCGATTGTTTCTGACACCACCGTTACAAGGTGACCGAAGTCACAGTCGGCATGTTGTCTCCGATTATTTCTGACACCGCCGTTACAAGGTGATCAATGTTACAGTCGGCTTGTTGTCTCCGATGTTTCTGACACCACCGTTACAAGGTGATCAATGTTACTGTCGGCTTGTTGTCTCCGATCGTTTCTGACACCACCTTTACAAGGTGATAAATGTTACAGTCGGCTTGTTGTCTCCGATTGTTTCTGACACCACCGTTAGAAAGTGACCGAGGTCGGCTTGTTGTCTCCGATTGTTCCTGACACCACCGTTACAAGGTGATCAATGTTACAGTCGGCTTGTTGTCTCAGATTATTTCTGACACCACCGTTACAAAGTGACCGAGGTCGGCTTGTTGTCTCCGATGTTTCTGACACCACCGTTACAAGGAGATCAATGTTCCAGTCGGCTTGTTGTCTCCGATTGTTTCTGACACCACCGTTACAAGGTGACCGAAGTCACAGTCGGCTTGTTGTCTCCGATTGTTTCTGACACCACCGTTAGAAAGTGACCGAGGTCGGCTTGTTGTCTCCGATTGTTCCTGACACCACCGTTACAAGGTGATCAATGTTCCAGTCGGCTTGTTGTCTCCGATTGTTTCTGACAATCACCGTTACAAGGTGACCGAAGTCACAGTCGGCTTGTTGTCTCCGATTGTTTCTGACACCACCGTTACAAAGTGACCGAGGTCGGCTTGTTGTCTCCGATTGTTTCTGACACCACCGTTACTAGGTGATCAATGTTACAGTCGGCTTGTTGTCTCCGATTGTTTCTGACACCACCGTTACAAAGTGGCCGAGGTCGTCTTGTTGTCTCCGATTGTTTTTGACACCACCGTTACAAGGTGATCAATGTTACAGTCGGCTTGTTGTCTCCGATTGTTTCTGACACCACCGTTACAAGGTGACCGAGGTCGGCTTGTTGTCTCCGATTGTTTCTGACACCACCGTTACAATGTGACCGAGGTCGGCTTGTTGTCTCCGATTGTTTCTGACACCACCGTTACAAGGTGATCAATGTTACAGTCGGCTTGTTATCTCCGATTGTTTCTGACACCACCGTTACAAGGTGACCGAGGTCACAGTCGGCTTGTTGTCTCCGATTATTTCTGACACCACCGTTACAAGGTGATCAATGTTACAGTCGGCTTGTTGTCTCAGATTATTTCTGACACCACCGTTACAAAGTGACCGAGGTCGGCTTGTTGTCTCCGATGTTTCTGACACCACCGTTACAAGGAGATCAATGTTCCAGTCGGCTTGTTGTCTCCGATTGTTTCTGACACCACCGTTACAAGGTGACCGAAGTCACAGTCGGCTTGTTGTCTCCGATTGTTTCTGACACCACCGTTAGAAAGTGACCGAGGTCGGCTTGTTGTCTCCGATTGTTCCTGACACCACCGTTACAAGGTGATCAATGTTCCAGTCGGCTTGTTGTCTCCGATTGTTTCTGACAATCACCGTTACAAGGTGACCGAAGTCACAGTCGGCTTGTTGTCTCCGATTGTTTCTGACACCACCGTTACAAAGTGACCGAGGTCGGCTTGTTGTCTCCGATTGTTTCTGACACCACCGTTACTAGGTGATCAATGTTACAGTCGGCTTGTTGTCTCCGATTGTTTCTGACACCACCGTTACAAAGTGGCCGAGGTCGTCTTGTTGTCTCCGATTGTTTTTGACACCACCGTTACAAGGTGATCAATGTTACAGTCGGCTTGTTGTCTCCGATTGTTTCTGACACCACCGTTACAAGGTGACCGAGGTCGGCTTGTTGTCTCCGATTGTTTCTGACACCACCGTTACAATGTGACCGAGGTCGGCTTGTTGTCTCCGATTGTTTCTGACACCACCGTTACAAGGTGATCAATGTTACAGTCGGCTTGTTATCTCCGATTGTTTCTGACACCACCGTTACAAGGTGACCGAGGTCACAGTCGGCTTGTTGTCTCCGATTATTTCTGACACCACCGTTACAAGGTGATCAATGTTACAGTCGGCTTGTTGTCTCCGATTATTTCTGACACCACCGTTACAAGGTGACCGAGGTCGGCTTGTTGTCTCCGATTGTTTCTGACACCACCGTTACAATGTGACCGAGGTCGGCTTGTTGTCTCCGATTGTTTCTGACACCACCGTTACAAGGTGATCAATGTTACAGTCGGCTTGTTATCTCCGATTGTTTCTGACACCACCGTTACAAGGTGACCGAGGTCACAGTCGGCTTGTTGTCTCCGATTATTTCTGACACCACCGTTACAAGGTGATCAATGTTACAGTCGGCTCGTTGTCTCCGATTATTTCTGACACCACCGTTACAAGGTGATCAATGTTACAATCGGCTTGTTGTCTCCGATTATTTCTGACACCACCGTTACAAGGTGATCAATGTTACAGTCGGCTTGTTGTCTCCGATTGTTTCTGACACAACCGTTACAAGGTGATCAATGTTACAGTCCGCTTGTTGTCTCCGATTATTTCTGACACCACCGTTACAAGGTGACCGAGGTCACAGTCAACTTGTTGTCTCCGATTGTTTCTGACACCACCGTTACAAGGTGACCGAAGTCACAGTCGGCATGTTGTCTCCGATTATTTCTGACACCGCCGTTACAAGGTGATCAATGTTACAGTCGGCTTGTTGTCTCCGATGTTTCTGACACCACCGTTACAAGGTGATCAATGTTACTGTCGGCTTGTTGTCTCCGATCGTTTCTGACACCACCTTTACAAGGTGATAAATGTTACAGTCGGCTTGTTGTCTCCGATTGTTTCTGACACCACCGTTAGAAAGTGACCGAGGTCGGCTTGTTGTCTCCGATTGTTCCTGACACCACCGTTACAAGGTGATCAATGTTACAGTCGGCTTGTTGTCTCAGATTATTTCTGACACCACCGTTACAAAGTGACCGAGGTCGGCTTGTTGTCTCCGATGTTTCTGACACCACCGTTACAAGGAGATCAATGTTCCAGTCGGCTTGTTGTCTCCGATTGTTTCTGACACCACCGTTACAAGGTGACCGAAGTCACAGTCGGCTTGTTGTCTCCGATTGTTTCTGACACCACCGTTAGAAAGTGACCGAGGTCGGCTTGTTGTCTCCGATTGTTCCTGACACCACCGTTACAAGGTGATCAATGTTCCAGTCGGCTTGTTGTCTCCGATTGTTTCTGACAATCACCGTTACAAGGTGACCGAAGTCACAGTCGGCTTGTTGTCTCCGATTGTTTCTGACACCACCGTTACAAAGTGACCGAGGTCGGCTTGTTGTCTCCGATTGTTTCTGACACCACCGTTACTAGGTGATCAATGTTACAGTCGGCTTGTTGTCTCCGATTGTTTCTGACACCACCGTTACAAAGTGGCCGAGGTCGTCTTGTTGTCTCCGATTGTTTTTGACACCACCGTTACAAGGTGATCAATGTTACAGTCGGCTTGTTGTCTCCGATTGTTTCTGACACCACCGTTACAAGGTGATCAATGTTACAGTCGGCTTGTTGTCTCCGATTATTTCTGACACCACCGTTACAAGGTGACCGAGGTCGGCTTGTTGTCTCCGATTGTTTCTGACACCACCGTTACAATGTGACCGAGGTCGGCTTGTTGTCTCCGATTGTTTCTGACACCACCGTTACAAGGTGATCAATGTTACAGTCGGCTTGTTATCTCCGATTGTTTCTGACACCACCGTTACAAGGTGACCGAGGTCACAGTCGGCTTGTTGTCTCCGATTATTTCTGACACCACCGTTACAAGGTGATCAATGTTACAGTCGGCTTGTTGTCTCCGATTGTTTCTGACACCACCGTTGCAAGATGATCAATGTTACAGTCGGCTTGTTGTCTCCGATTATTTCTGACACCACCGTTACAAGGTGACCGAGGTCACAGTCGGCTTGTTGTCTCCGATTGTTTCTGACACCACCGTTACAAGGTGACCGAAGTCACAGTCGGCTTGTTGTCTCCGATTATTTCTGACACCGCCGTTACAAGGTGATCAATGTTACAGTCGGCTTGTTGTCTCCGATTATTTCTGACACCACCGTTACAAGGTGACCGAGGTCACAGTCGGCTTGTTGTCTTCTATGTTTCTGACACCACCGTTACAAGGTGACCGAGGTCGGCTTGTTGTCTTCTATGTTTCTGACACGGCCGTTACAAGGTGATCAATGTTACAGTCGGCTTGTTGTCTCCGATTATTTCTGACACCACCGTTACAAGGTGACCGAGGTCACAGTCGGCTTGTTGTCTTCTATGTTTCTGACACCACCGTTACAAGGTGACCGAGGTCGGCTTGTTGTCTTCTATGTTTCTGACACCGCCGTTACAAGGTGATCAATGTTACAGTCGGCTTGTTGTCTTCTATGTTTCTGACACCACCGTTACAAGGTGACCGAGGTCGGCTTGTTGTCTTCTATGTTTCTGACACCGCCGTTACAAGGTGATCAATGTTACAGTCGGCTTGTTGTCTCCGATTATTTCTGACACCACCGTTACAAGGTGACCGAGGTCACAGTCGGCTTGTTGTCTTCTATGTTTCTGACACCACCGTTACAAGGTGACCGAGGTCACGCAGTCGCCAGCATGATTGTCCGCCAGGCCAGTGGTCATAACTTCGAATCACCAGCGAGACGGAAATTAAAAATCACAAATCACCTGCTTTCATTGGTCGTTTTAGCTTGAAAGGGCTACCATGAAATGTTATGGGAAGTAAAGTCGATCCGTTATATTGATCACGTCACTCATCAGGCGCCTACTGTATCAAAATGAGGCTAGAGCCATTTACAAACTACACCGCAAAACGTGTCCTCTGTTTGACGGTTGTAACAAAGACTCAATGTTATGAAAGGAAGGCATCTAAGAGTTTGTCAGATAAAAGCTATCATTATTGTGTTTAAATGTTATCATTATTATGTTTAAAAACTATCATTTTTGTGTTTAAAAACTATCATTAATGTGTTTACTACCACTGGTATTTGTATGTGTTTGTCTGTCTCTCTTTCTACCTGTATCTGTCTGTCTGATCCTGTCTGTCTGTCTGTCTGTCTGTCTGTCTGTCTGTCTGTCTGTCTGTCTGTCTGTCTGTCTGTCTGTCTGTAGCTCAATGCCTGTACCTGACTCTGTCTGTCTGTCTGTCTGTCTGTCTGTCTGTCTGTCTGTCTGTCTGTCTGTCTGTCTGTCTGTATCTAGCTCAATGCCTTTACCTGACTGTATCTGTCTGTCTGTCTGTCTGTCTGTCTGTCTGTCTGTCTGTCTGTCTGTCTGTCTGTCTGTCTGTCTGTCTGTTCAAGCAGACCCTCGCATCTTAATGCAAGATTATAGCTGTAATAAGATTACAAGATGTTAATAATTCACAAGCTCTGCCATTTCTGGGAGCCGTCCCTTTGGTTTACTCGACACAATCACCTCATCTGTGCGTTAATAATGTACAACATGGAGTGAGTACACATCTAACAAACCTATGTAGAAGTTTATACGACAACAGTGAATGCATAGTGAGAGCAACTGGAGGACACTCAGAACCCTTCACCATAAGATCTGGAGTACGACAAGGTTGTGTCCTGTCCCCTCTCTTGTTCATAACATATATAGACAACATATGTAAAGAAACCAGCCAAGCAGAGACAGCAAGAATACCGCATGACGAGAACACAGAAGAAGAACCATCTGCAAATCTAACCATTAGAGAACTCCTGTTTGCGGACGACCAAGCACTAATAGCAAAATCAGAAGCTGAATTACAAGACCACATGAATAGTCTAAACGAAATGTGTAGGGAACATAACATGAAAATTAGCACAAGCAAAACAGAGGTAATGACTATAACTAAAGAAGAACAAACAGCAACAATTCACCTAAACGAACATCCCTTGAAACAAGTAAAGAGCTTCAAGTACCTAGGAAGTATAATATCATCAAATGGCAGATCAGAAGACGAGATCGAAAATAGGTGCAATAAGGCAAATCAACTCATTGGACAAATGGCACCAATACTAAAGAACAAACATGTATCAATAACTACTAAGAAAGCACTTTACAACACAATCTTCCTACCAACTCTGTGCTACCAATGCCAAACCTGGACAATGACAGAAAAAGAGAAAAGAAAAATCACAACAACAGAAATGAGGTTCCTGAGAAGAATACTCAACGTATCAAGAAGAGATAAGATCAGAAATGAAGAAATCAGGACTAAAGTGGGGGTTAAAGCTGCTCTAGATTTTATTAGAAAGCAGCAAGTCAAATGGTTTGGCCATGCAAGTAGGCTACCAGTCAACAGCATGCCACAACAGGCAATGACGTACAGACCAGATGGAAACAGAGGAAGAGGCCGACCACGTAAACGCTGGACGGAGGGAATAACAGAATCCATGGGAATGTCGATATACGAAGCCCATAACCGGGCACTCTCACGAAGTTTATACTTCACCTCGACACCGCAAGGTACAAGAGGAACATGATGAGATGAGATGAGATGAGATGTTATTCTATCCTCATTTTATGTTACACCACCTGAGTGGACATACATGTCTGCATCTTGGTACAGAAATGTTATTCTATTCTCGTCACACGTGGGATGAAATGCTTGATACATTATGTTTTGCTGCACAGAAGAGATAGACAAAGAAAAGGCGGCATCTGAAACATGATAACAGCGTCACGTGATACACAGAGTTCACCGAAAGGCAACAAATACAGTGGTTTTGGGGATCTCACGAGATTGAAGCCAAGTGCTGATGAGGAAAACATTAGAGGAACTTCGGTAAAGCTGAGGAAATGTAGACAATATAACATAACACAAACTAAGGCAGCTGTACATAACACAATTACGGAATACACAGGAAATTACGGCGAATAGCCTTCATTAGCAAACACATACACAAAACATAACATATATTCACGACGAAGACACTACGGTGACATTAAGGCATGAGAACGGAATGTGACGAACGGAAAGATGAAAACATGAGAACAATGCAGAGTAAAAAAAAAAAAGAAAATAAGCAAAATGCTACTTATGTCAGAATCCCCGGATAAGATACTTCACGTACTGATGAGAGCATCTTTTTTGCTCTTTATCTTCCATTGAATCATAGCTCTTGAGCCAATTCACGTCGTACTGTTCTATGCGTTGCCATCTCTTGCAGCTACCTTCTTGTACTCCCTCACTTATTCATCTCTGACTCCATTCCTTCATGTACTCCCTCACTTATTCATCTCTGACTCCCTCACTTATTCATCTCTGACTCCATTCCTTCATGTACTACCTCACTTATTCATCTCTGACTCTATTTCTCTTCTCCGTGTGTATTCACTACCACTGGCACCTGGCCGTCTCGACAGACGATAGTTTTTTTTTTTTACACTGTTCTTTAAACAAAAAACAAAAAAGCAACATAATAACTACAAGCCATGGCGGTAGAGAATGTGACTGAACAGACCTCTCTATGGCACAAAGCCTGGGCTGAATTGAAATCACCATGTGTTGCCCATACAGCATGATTCCTCTCTCGGTCTGCTTAGATTACACTAGAGGAAAGGTAACACCAATATACCGGGAACAAGACAAGCTGCAGAAGTTGTCGGATTAGCAAAGCAATGCTCTAACTGTCCGCCTTTCGGAGTTTCGATCCTTGACCAGATGCCGACCAAAATTTAGGCCCGCTCTGATCTGCTATGACATTCAGATTTCCTCGCACCAGGATAATGCTTCTACCCTCCCAATTGCGCTCCTCCGCCCGAAGCCGTTGGCACAATGTGGGCTGTTAGGTTTGGTAAGCACCACCCATCATTCGGCGCTAATAGAAAGAATGTAGTTCCGTGTCCTGTCATACTGCCATCATCATCAAGTGCCATGCCAAGTGGCGTAGGCGTTCATGACTCTCCACAGATCTCGGTCTTTGGTTTTCTAGATCAGCTCTGCTGATGACATTCCTCCATGCCACAGTCTTGATCCCTCCAGCGTCATTTCTCTTGGTCTGCCTCTCACTCTCTTCCCATCGATCTTTCCAGTTGTCATGATAATCTCCAATGCCTCTATTCTCATCACATGACTAAAGAAAACTGTTTGTCTCTTTCTGTTTGTCATACGGAAGCTCAGTCATATCTAAGCTCCAACATTCTATACAAACAGAAAACATGTAGTACCGTGTACTGTAATAGGGTAGCTCAGTCATATCTAAGCCCCAACATTCTATACAAATAGAAAACATGTAGTACCGTGTACTGCTGTCATCGTCTTGCTCGTATCTAGGTAACTAAACTTGGGTTCATACAGGCAACAATAAATCTGTTCGTGATGAGATCGAATATTTATTGTGTATACATATACAGTATGTAGCAATTTTGGTCAATATTTAAAAATTGGGTTTTTACTTATGAAATCATACCAGTTAGATAGAGCTTGACGAGACGAATCCAACGGTATCTCAACGAAGACTGTACGTTGATTTTAAGCGGAGTTATGAATTATATGGTGACGTAATTTAATACCAGGAAGTTCAATGAAGAATTAACTGATAAGTCAGGATTTATCGCGGCCCTAAGATTGGAAACTTGAGAAATTCTGCCTTCTATTAACGTGGCTTGTTTATTTGTAAACGGACAACATTGTGCCATATATCATTGCGTCCGGGGCGGCGAGGCCTAACTTGACGTATTATTCATTTTTTTTTTATAGGATGTGCCCTGACCTAATTAACAATTTAAAATGGCCGCCAACTGTTTATTATTTGCCTTCTATTAACGTGGCTTGTTTATTTTTAAACGGACAACATTGTGCTATATATCATTGCGTCCGGGGCGGCGAGGCCTAACTTGACGTATTATTCATTTTTTTTTTATAGGATGTGCCCTGACCTAATTAACAATTTAAAATGGCCGCCAACTGTTTATTATTTGCCTTCTATTAACGTGGCTTGTTTATTTTTAAACGGACAACATTGTGCTATATATCATTGCGTCCGGGGCGGCAAGGCCTAACTTGACGTATTATTCATTTTTTTTATAGGATGTGCCCTGACCTAATTAACAATTTAAAATGTCCGCCAACTGTTTATTATTTGCCTTCTATTAACGTGGCTTGTTTATTTTTAAACGGACAACATTGTGCCATATATCATTGCGTCCGGGGCGGCGAGGCCTAACTTGACGTATTATTCATTTTTTTTATAGGATGTGCCCTGACCTAATTAACAATTTAAAATGGCCGCCAACTGTTTATTATTTGCCTTCTATTAACGTGGCTTGTTTATTTTTAAACGGACAACGTTGTGCCATATATCATTGCGTCCGGGGCTGCGAGGCCTACCTTGACGTATGTTTTATTTTTCGATAGGATTTGCCGTGACCTAATTAATAATTTAAAATGGCCGCCCTTGTTATTTGTAAACGGACAATGTTGCGCCATATATCATTGCGTCCGGGGCTGCGAGGCCTACCTTGACGTATTTTTCTTTTTTTCGATAGGATTTGCCGTGACCTAATTAATAATTTAAAATGGCCGCCCTTGTTATTTGTAAACGGACAACGTTGTGCCATATATCATTGCGTCCGGGGCGGCGAGGCCTACCTTGACGTATTATTTTTTTTTTTTTAGGATGTGCCCGGACCTAATTAACAGTGTAGTCACTGGAGGGTCTTCTCCGTGATTATTTATTGTATTTTGTGTAGGCATTTGTATTTTGTTATTCTTTTATTTAAGCTTCATTACTCTGTGTAATTTTATATTTTTTATATTTTCAGATTTCTGCAGTATGTACCTGACGAGATGCAGCGAAATATGCCAGGCAATAAATCGTGCAATCTATTGTTTGTGTCTTCGTTATTCAAATATATAGAAACTCACCACAGGAAGGTGTGCATCTGAATTGTTTTATCAAATTGACACAGGCTGTGGCAAAGGTGTGACAGGCAGAATCTTGAATGTCACAGGAAATGGTTCAAGAAAGAGTGTTTACAAAATACCAGCCAGGGTACACAACCTGTATTTTGGTAATAAGTTAGGTAATATGGATGTAAATTCTCGTGTGGTCTTGAAGATGTATTTTTTATTACCATTTGATTTTGAGATTTGACTTGTTGAGTTTTCTTAATAGATAAATAATTTATTGTTAGTCCATAAAAGTGACTAACAATGGATAAGATATATGTAAAAATGATTTCTTTTGTTTCATCATGTATGTCATATTATTTTGAATAATGTCTTTCTTTAAATTGGTTGATTACCTTTATTTGATATGAGGGGAAAGAAAATTTGTCTTCAAAACGTTGGGGGGTATGATATCCTGTTTTGACTTCGTTTTGGTTGGCTCATGAATTATGATTTTAGTTGAATTGTCTTGTGTATTGAATAGTATTTACCCTTGTTTACAAATAAGTTGAAAATTGTTAAAAAATTTTTGTTCACAGTTATTGTTTTGTTTAGAATAAAGAGTAATAAGACGGGGCTTTATTTACAACCCTTCGTTCAGAAAATAGTTAACAAGTGACTGAGGACTAGAAGAGAGACACATTCTCCTTATGAGTAATAAGTTGTAGTAAACATGAGTACCACAAACTTTGGCCTTGTGCTGGTAAAAAGGCTGCTGCGCCAATCAGCGTTAATGTTTTAGGATAGGGAGGTTAATTACATAGTGGCTATGTTACATAGTGCAATGAGGATGATCTGTCGACTAACTAACTGTAGCTATTTTGGTCAATATTTAAAAATTGGGTTTAAAAATTGTGGTGATATTGACAGATGCAAAATCCGTAATAGAGGCGCTTCTGTCTGGGAAATTGCCAGTTCTGAGGACACTACTTTCTGAACTTAGCAGTCATCGTAAGATCACCATACAGTGGATACCATCCCACTGTGGAGTACCCGGGAACGACAGAGCTGATCGATTGGCTAAGGAAGGAGCACAAGAAGAACAACCAGATGTGCCTATTACATACCACCAAAAGAAAAGAATGATCAAATCAGTCAGAAGGCCACCAAACCTTACTCAAGACGACTACCACGTTATGGACAGACCAGAACAGGTCATTCTTCTGCGCCTCAGAACAGGACACAATAGGTTACGCAACCACATGTATGCAAAATTCAAGATTGGTGACTCAGTCATGTGCACATGTGGTTTGGCGTCGCAGACAGCAGAGCACATACTCCAGGATTGCCCAAACTACAACATATCCAGGCGAACCTTCTGGCCTAGAGAGACAACAGTGGAAGATAAACTCTATGGACCGCTGAATGAACTAAAAAAGACTGTTAGATTCATACAAGAGACAACATTGCAGTTATAAACATAATTTAGGCGAACGAAAGAAGAAGAAGAAGAAGAAGAAGAAGAAGAAGAAGAAGAAGAAGAAGAAGAAGAAGAAGAAGAAGAAGAAGAAGAAGAAGAAGAAGAAAGAGTGTCACAAGTGATGGCCATTCTTTGGTTAATTGCTTTTTATGTTTCACAACTAATTTTTTTAATATATTAAATTATTAGTAAGAGTACTTTCCTGTATTAGCATGCCTGGTTCGTTGACATGAACGAGACTCCTCACTTCTCTCAGGTGTATAACGCAGGTGTATAATATAATTTAGGATTAGGATCCAGAACACCAAAGACTGAGATTTGTGGAAAGCCATGAACGCCTACGCCAGCCGGCACTTGATGATGATTATTATTAGTATTTGCATATACAGAAAATATTTTAAAATGGGGTTTCTACTTATGATTTGGTAACAGGAAAGTAAAGGTAATATTCCTCTTTCGATAGAATGTCGAGAGGAATGAGAGGATCAACTTCATTGCACCAGGTTTGCTCAGTTTCTTTCCACACAGCGGCCTGGCGAAAGCATCGTACAAAGCACAAGAGTCTCAGAGTCTCTGACAAAGATGCACTTGACTTATAAGACTTTTTCTTATGATGTGCTGTGACCTAATTGCTAGTTAAAAATAGCTGCATATTTATTATATTAATTAAATGTCATGTGAAATGTTCGTCATTAGTGAAAGAACAATTCATGAAAATGTATCATATTGTCTTAATGTACTAACTGCATTGCGACAGCTTTCTTTTGTTGATTAAATATTATAAACATTAATGTAAGTAACTAAGTTTGTGACTGTTGCACAAATTAAGCAGCAGTTAATTAATTATTAAGATATTAAATAATAAAAAAATTAAAATATTAAATAATTAACTGTTCACTAAAAATTGATTTCTATTTCTACTTCTGCTCTACAATTACAGCACACTGTTCTGTATCTAATTGTCAGCAACTAATAATTAAATACTAACTTATTTAAAACATATAACTTATTTTACAGTACTGAGTACTGTATTTAAATTTAAATAAGTGCTGCAGCGCAGCTTAGAAAAAAGTACTCCTTACTTAACTGTAACACCTTACAAGTTTACAGACGGGTCTGAAAACTGGCTTTCAAAATTATTATCAGTCATGTAAAATGCTGAAATATTAATTAGTAATTAAACTGAGGGTTCAAATTATAAAATAATCAAAGGATCACCTATAATACTAATAGTATTACTATACTATAGCGTGGGTGTCGCCGCAGATAGAATTTTGCAAAGTGGATGCGCTATTCAGAGGAGTCTATTCATTCTCAATACAATGTTGTTTGTCCATCAAGAATGATGATAACCATTCATTTCATCCAGTGGGGTTGAAGGTATGGAGTCGTGGGTTCTAAGATGGCTGATCTGGCTATGCTGCTTTGTTGTTTGCTAAAAAAAAACATTTCCTATCGAAGGACGAATAGGGGGATGTTGCAACTCGGCACATTTATGTAAAATTTAACGGGGAACTCAAAAATGCAAAAAAAATTTAACATTTCTTTATGCTACAAGGAGTTATGTGACAAATTACCTTACTAATCGTGAAGAGAACAAAATAAAAATAAATTACAATCCTGACAAATCGTTTTCTCGGTGTAATAAATTCGCGCTTAGCTAGCAGACGCAATGCTAAATATATGAGAATAAGTTCCCCTTTCATCGTACACACTGCTTTCGCTTTTTTTTGGTCTCATAGCAGCACATGTCCAACCGCAAGTGATCGTTCGATGACGCAGATAAAAGTCCGCGAAACTACACAAAAAAAAGTGAAGAGCAAAAAAAAGGGCGATAATTCTGAAATAGCTACAGTATGCGTTGGCGCAGTGGGTAAACAGACCCGCGCTATATTACATATCACAGATAGTGAACATCAAACACATAAGTATCATTCAACAGTCTAGCAAACTATCTAGCCTATGTCTATATATCTATTGATATCTATAGAGTCCCTCAAAGGCAGGCCCTGTTGCCTCTCTCAAGTCCGTCTGTCCTCTGCCGGTCTACACGTGTCCCAATCCGACACGGGTGGTAACTCTGTCCGAGTTCCTCGTGGACCCCGCAATAGGCGGGCCACATCAGTGTCCACGGAACCCTGGACTCAATGACCAGTCCTTCTAGAAGGCTCTAGATTACTCGGGCTCTTAGTGACTGTTCTCTCCCATGGGCTGGAGTTGTAGCCCTCTAAATAATATCTCTAAAGGTGAGGCGGTGACAACTGTCATAGGGTAGCTTAGTCATATCTAAGCTCCAACATTCTATACAAATAGAAAACATGTAGTACCGTGTACTGTAATAGGTTAGCTCAGTCATATCTAAGCTCCAACATTCTATACAAATAGAAAACATGTAGTACCGTGTACTGTAATAGGTTAGCTCAGTCATATCTAAGCTCCAACATTCTATACAAATAGAAAACATGTAGTACCGTGTACTGTAATAGGTTAGCTCAGTCATATCTAAGCTCCAACATTCTATACAAATAGAAAACATGTAGTACCGTGTACTGTAATAGGTTAGCTCAGTCATATCTAAGCTCCAACATTCTATACAAATAGAAAACATGTAGTACCGTGTACTGTAATAGGGTAGCTTAGTCATATCTAAGCTCCAACATTCTATACAAATAGAAAACATGTAGTACCGTGTACTGTAATAGGTTAGCTCAGTCATATCTAAGCTCCAACATTCAATACAAATAGAAAACATGTAGTACCGTGTACTGTAATAGGTTAGCTCAGTCATATCTAAGCTCCAACATTCTATACAAATAGAAAACATGTAGTACCGTGTACTGTAATAGGTTAGCTCAGTCATATCTAAGCTCCAACATTCTATACAAATAGAAAACATGTAGTACCGTGTACTGTAATAGGTTAGCTCAGTCATATCTAAGCTCCAACATTCTATACAAATAGAAAACATGTAGTACCGTGTACTGTAATAGGGTAGCTTAGTCATATCTAAGCTCCAACATTCTATACAAATAGAAAACATGTAGTACCGTGTACTGTAATAGGTTAGCTCAGTCATATCTAAGCTCCAACATTCAATACAAATAGAAAACATGTAGTACCGTGTACTGTAATAGGTTAGCTCAGTCATATCTAAGCTCCAACATTCTATACAAATAGAAAACATGTAGTACCGTGTACTGTAATAGGTTAGCTCAGTCATATCTAAGCTCCAACATTCAATACAAATAGAAAACATGTAGTACCGTGTACTGTAATAGGGTAGCTTAGTCATATCTAAGCTCCAACATTCTATACAAATAGAAAACATGTAGTACCGTGTACTGTAATAGGTTAGCTCAGTCATATCTAAGCTCCAACATTCAATACAAATAGAAAACATGTAGTACCGTGTACTGTAATAGGTTAGCTCAGTCATATCTAAGCTCCAACATTCTATACAAATAGAAAACATGTAGTACCGTGTACTGTAATAGGTTAGCTCAGTCATATCTAAGCTCCAACATTCAATACAAATAGAAAACATGTAGTACCGTGTACTGTTATACGGTTGCTCAGTCCTATCTGATTAAGACCTGACACTCGCCGTGCGGAGTTAGGTCCCCCCCCCCCCCCCCCCCCCCCCCTATGCCGTATGCTCACTGGGTTCCATAGAACGGCATTTCTATATATTGTTTATCTCGGATTTTTTCAATGCGTACGCTCATGCGCCATTGACTTGTGCTCACATGTTGATTCCCTGGAATCTGTCCAGTTGTCTCCCTAAGCTCCACAATAGCCAGCCTGTCATATCATGTTAGCCCTTCCACTGTGCACAGACACCAGTTAACGCGCTTGTGTAGTTTATTAGTTCTTCGTTTAGTCGGTCTCCTTGATACCAATATCATGGTTGCAGACAGGCTCAATGTGCTGCAGGCTAAATGTGATCTCCGAGTGACTGCAGACAGGGAACACCCCCTTCATGAAGCCGAGGACACAGCTAAGGGCCACCGGCTGATCAGAGGGAAGTCATGAATGGATCAGGCAGAGGACACAGTCAGAGAAGTGTGTATGCCTGAGAATAATGGCTTAGGAATGGGTCAGAATGCCAGTGGAAAAGTCAGACCTGTGTAGGGTCATAATAACATTTAATATTGGAAGCTGAGATTGGCCGGTATGCTTCACTGAATGCGAAGTGAAACAACTGATCCAGGACAATTCGCGACCAGGTGATGTAATCATCTACACGGATGGTTCTGTGCTAACAGGTGAATGAAGTGCCTGGGGGTTCTTATCGAAGGTTGGGGTCGGGGGGGGGGGGTGTGATTGGTGCAGGAGAGCCTGGCATATGATACCACAACATTTAGTCTGAGAATGGAGGTGGCGGAAGTCACGGCGGCGTCCCTCTGGCTGGAGAACAAACAGCACACGCATGTCGTGATTGTAATAAACTCCAGAGTATGATGAGGAAGCTGAAGACAGGCATGCTTCTGGCAAAGTGACAGGCTTCCATTCAACAATCACAAATAGAGATCATCTGTGGGATGTTCCGCCCAAGACATGCTGGTGTGTTAGGAAACGAGCAGCCGGATAATCTGGCTGGGTTTGTATTCCTTGGTGGGGTATTGGTGCCTGATAAGGCAGGTGTGGTCGGGGCCCTGTGGAATCATGTTTATAGTGAGGAAGAACGGGTAGTTCATCACGGCTTGGAGAGGGTAGTGCTACACTGAGTGGCTAAAGGTTCAGGGCGGCACTCAAAACTCGGAGGAAAGGCCAGACGGATACACATTCAGACGGCTACTGGTGGCGTTAGCATTAGGACTCTTCGCTGGCTGTTGCAGGACAGAACGAGACGCATTTGGGAATATCTAGAGTGATGTGTAAACGGTCTTGACTCAACTCTGCTCAATACAACTCATGATTCTGATCCATACTGCAGTACAAATTTAATGTTTCAGTTCAATACTGTTTGTGGGGTGTTAGGTTTAATATACTGCGACTTTCTCTACTGTCCGATTGGAACGAAATCTCACTCTGCTACGCCTCCTCATCATCATCATCATCATCATCATCATCATCATCATCATCATCATCATCATCATCATCATCATCATCATCATCATCATCATCATCATCATCATCATCATCATCATCATCATCATCATCATCATCAATCATCATCATCATCATCATCATCATCATCATCATCATCATCATCATCATCATCATCATCATCATCATCATCATCATCATCATCATCATCATCATCATCATCATCATCATCATCATCATCATCATCATCATCATCATCATCATCATCATCATCATCATCATCATCATCATCATCATCATCATCATCATCATCATCATCATCATCATCATCATCATCATCATCATCATCATCATCATCATCATCATCATCATCATCATCATCATCATCATCATCATCATCATCATCATCATCATCATCATCATCATCATCATCATCATCATCATCATCATCATCATCATCATCATCATCATCATCATCATCATCATCATCATCATCATCATCATCATCATCATCATCATCATCATCATCATCATCATCATCATCATCATCATCATCATCATCATCATCATCATCATCATCATCATCATCATCATCATCATCATCATCATCATCATCATCATCATCATCATCATCATCATCATCATCATCATCATCATCATCATCATCATCATCATCATCATCATCATCATCATCATCATCATCATCATCATCATCATCATCATCATCATCATCATCATCATCATCATCATCATCATCATCATCATCATCATCATCATCATCATCATCATCATCATCATCATCATCATCATCATCATCATCATCATCATCATCATCATCATCATCATCATCATCATCATCATCATCATCATCATCATCATCATCATCATCATCATCATCATCATCATCATCATCATCATCATCATCATCATCATCATCATCATCATCATCATCATCATCATCATCATCATCATCATCATCATCATCATCATCATCATCATCATCATCATCATCATCATCATCATCATCATCATCATCATCATCATCATCATCATCATCATCATCATCATCATCATCATCATCATCATCATCATCATCATCATCATCATCATCATCATCATCATCATCATCATCATCATCATCATCATCATCATCATCATCATCCATCATCCATCATCCATCATCATCATCATCATCATCATGTGCCATGCCGGAACGCATCGGTGCCAAGAGCCGGAACTCACTCACTCAATGTCCGACATCTTGGTTTCTCGTCTAGGGTTTATATGATTTAGCAGAAATATCCCAATCAACATAAGTTTAACTTGCTCAGTTTCTGTTATCCATCTAATGGCAATCGGCTGTCACGTTTGGCCATCTCACACCATCACCAGAGTTGTGAATCAGATCTGTGTTCTTGTCTCGACCATACACCGCGGTCAAGTCATCCAGATACTTACTTCTCTGCTTTCCCTTTGTTCTTTTGCCTCAATCTTGTCAGTTATCACCAAGTTCTGTAGTTTATTTCTTTTCATAACTTGCTTAAAAGTTGACTGACTGTTTGTGTCTAATTTCACCGGTCAATTTACGGTTTTCATCTGCTTCTTGTAGGACTTGCTCATTGGTTTTTCTGTCTGTCCATGTTACTCTTTGTGTTTTTCCTCAGAAACCATATTTCCACTGCCAGTAGATGTTTTTCAGCTTGTCTGCTCATTGTAACTGTTTTTATATTGCTACTTAATTATACCTATGAGCCCATCTTGTGAAGATAGCTGTCGCCAAGAGAGATGGAATTATCATGTGCGTACATTGTTCTGATTAGGTGTCTTACTGGCTGGAGTCTTTGTTGTTGTTGTTATTGTTGTTATTATTATTGTTATTATTATTGTTGTTGTTGTTGTTGTTGTTGTTGTTGTTGTTGTTGTTGTTGTTGTTGTTGTTGTTGTTGTTGTTGTTGTTGGATGTCCTTGCAGGACGGTGCAATCAACCCCAACCCCGGATTGATTTTCTCGGTAATTTCACTTTCAGTAGTTCGCCATTGCTTCTGAACGTGAAGTCAACTTTTAAGTCTAACTGACCGATCTCATTACCCCGCAGTCAACGCACGGGCAGTTTAATAACAAGAGCAGTATTCCACGTTTCCACGCTGTCAACTGAGGCAAGAGCAAACGACCTGGAAATGTTCAATGTAGATCCAGAGGCCGACCAAGAACACGAAGGGTAGACAATCTCAGTGTTGACAATACACTGGCGTTTATACGGCACAGCAAAGGCAACACATCTAGCCTTGGAATGCAAGGTTGAACTCCTCGTCCTTCCCCACCTTACATCTATCGGCAAGTGTGGATGAGAAGGAGAGATCTAACGGCAAGTGTGGATGAGAAGGAGATACCTAACGGCCAGTGTGGGTGAGAAGGAGAGACCTAACGGCAAGTGTGGGTGAGAAGGAGATACCTAACGGCAAGTGTGGGTGAGAAGGAGACACCTAACGGCAAATGTGGATGAAAAGAGACCTAACGGCAAGTGTGGATGAGAAGGAGAGACCTAACGGCAAGTGTGGATGAGAAGGAGAGACCTAACGGCACGTGTGGGTGAGAAGAAGATACCTAACGGCACGTGTGGGTGAGAAGAAGATACCTAACGGCACGTGTGGGTGAGAAGGAGATACCTAACGGCAAGTGTGGATGAGAAGGAGAGATCTAACGGCAAGTGTGGATGAGAAGGAGATACCTAACGGCAAGTGTGGGTGAGAAGGAGAGACCTAACGGCAAGTGTGGGTGAAAAGGAGAGACCTAACGGCAAGTGTGGGTGAGAAGGAGATACCTAACGGCAAATGTTGATGAAAAGAGACCTAACGGCATGTGTGGGTGAGAAGGAGATACCTAACGGAAAATGTGGATGAAAAGAGACCTAACGGCAAGTGTGGGTGAGAAGGAGATACCTAACGGCAAGTGTGAGTGAGAAGGAGAGACCTAACGGCAAGTGTGGATGAGGAGGAGATACCTAACGGCAAATGTGGATGAAAAGAGACCTAACGGCAAGTGTGGGTGAGAAGAAGAGACCTAACGGCAAGTGTGGATGAGAAGGAGATACTAACGGCAAGTGTGGATGAGAAGGAGAGACCAAACGGCAAGTGTGGATGAGAAGGAGATACCTAACGGCACGGGTGGATGAGAAGAAGATACCTAATGGCAAGAAAAGACGAGAAGAAGAGACATAGTCCACATGATTTTGAAAAAAAAGACAGCAGACGTATCAGGATACATAAATTGAAGAACTCAAATAATTTATTTAAGATATTTGTCAAGAGTAAGTAGCGCATAGCTCTCTCATTTTTCGACGTTCTCGCATTTGGATGCAATCTATTCCCCGGGGACCTTCCATGTTTTGTAGATTCGTCTGAAAAAGAACAATTTTAGTCTCACGCGTGGTAATTACACACAACACTCAGCAAGCCTCGTCATTGGATCTGGACATCAGTCCTCCCATCTCCCCTGTTAAAGACCCTGCAGATATGACAACACTAACAGTACATGTCATCAGTGGTCACGACCGTTACAGGGTCATACGAAAGATGAGATGGTTCAAGCCAAGAACTGACATTACAGCACTAGAGACATCCACACACCAGCTCAGTGTCGTGTGCTGGGATGTCGTTTATGCTACGGACACATTCAGAGAACGAACGTTCAAAACTTTATTTTCAAAGGATCACAAATTGGGCACGTAGGCTTATCTTACCTTCGGCCCTTCCAATCACTCATCTTTCGCCATCCACCGTGCATGTTACATTCACACAGGAAAACACATTATCAAATGAAGGTTGTAAACATAAATAATGCATATTACCATGTTATAAGACATGCAGGAAGGCAGACACATGTACACACGCACGTAAATAAACACATACAATCCTGCATACATACTTACATCATTTACACAAACTCTCACAGTTATGAACCTACTCAATAACACACAAATACACACTCCCTACCATACACATATACTCACTCACAATCACAAACTCACTAACAAAAGTTTACTTATACAAACATACATGCTCTCTCTCTCTCTCTCTCTCTCTCTCTCTCTCTCTCTCTCTCTCTCTCTCTCTCTCTCTCTCTCTCCTCTCTCTCTCTCTCTCGCTCTCTCTCTCTCTCGCTCTCTCTCTCTCGCACTCTCTCTTTCTCTCACTCCCACATATCTTCATTCATATATACAACAAGGCACACACATACACTCTTTCCCATACACACAATCGACACATAACACACAAGCAAATACACAAATACTCACAGAGTCGTACATCCATCCACACAGTAACACACTATACCCACTCACAATCACAAACACTAAATCAGTCACTCATTCATACTCTCCCTCATATTCTCTCTCTCTCTCTCTCTCTCTCTCTCTCTCTCTCTCTCTCTCTCTCTTATGCCCAGATGTATTCAAGCATACATAATATCACCACAAGCACAACTCTGTTTCAAACTCTCAGACACGTTTTCCAGAATGCACGACTCAAATGTCAAAATGTTGTGTAGTGACGTCTTAAAGTGCTGTGTCAACATGGTGTCCATTACAGGGCGATACACCCGTAAGGCGTGACATGGACTCGTTCCATCGTTTTAAAACTATCTGTTAACATCTGATAAGTGATAAAATATAAGTATTTTATCAACTGAAAGTGTAAGTTTTCTAAGTTTGATTGCAGTAAACAGGAATCTTGAAATTCATTCTGTATTTGAGTATTTGTGATGAATTTCTAACTCCTATTGCTTCTTTAGTGCCAGTCTCCTGGGCGCTTCCTCGATAGGAGAGGGCACCATATTTTTGTGTCGTCTGCTTTTAACTCAAGGGTAATCCATACACGTTTTACTACTTCTACTGCACTAGACTGATTTTTGCGTGTGGATTAGCTTTCCTTTCCCTATTACCCGTGAATCTCGCAATGAGACAAACCCACTCCGGCTTCAGAGGTACCTGCAATTTACGTTCCCATCTCAAGGACAACAAGTCAACATTTTAGTCCAGCCGACCAGTGTGGGTGTTGAACCCGCTACCCCACCATCAGCATAAAAGAAGTTTAAGAACGAGCACTGTTATCCATTCGGCCTTGCTGTCCTCCAGGTGACCACTTCATTGAGAGCTTAAATGACTGAGGCGGACGCTTTGTCCGTGTCAGAGGTAGTTATTGGACAGCTATGACACCGCGTGGGCACGTGGCTTCTAAAGCATGCCTATGTATGATGTCAACATTGTCAATCTTATTGATATTTAAGAAACTTCATTGGTTGACAACAAAATCGGTGGCCTGATCTTTAATATGAAGATACGAGAAGTAAATATATCATTACCGAAATCTAAGAAGGGCGTTGCAATTCTGTCAAGAATCGATGTCTTTATTCCAGAACTTTTTGTCAACAGCCAGATATGAGAGGGTGAATTGATTTACCACAGGCTACGATTTAGATGACATTTACCCCTCCTCCGCTTTTTTATTTTTTTTTATTTACATCTTCCCTTCTAGGTGATAATGGACAATGAGCAGACAAGCTGAAGAAGAAAAAAACATCTAATGGCTGTGGAAATGTGGTTTTTAACATGTAAATAATACAATTGACAGGCAGAAAAACCTATGAGTAAATCCAACAAGAAACAAATGAAAACCGTAAATTGATTAGAGAAATTAGACGTAGACAGTCGCAATTTTTGGACACGTTGTGAAAAGAGATAAATTGGAGAACTTGGTGACAACTGGCAAGATCGAGGGGAAGAGAACAAGGAGAAGACAGAGAGGTAAATACCTGGATGGCTTCGCCACTTTGTATGGTATTGAAAGAAACACAGAGCTGATCCACGACTCTGGTGGTCGAGTGAGATGGCGAAACATGAACACCTTCGCTTATCGGCATGGTACATGATGATGACGAAAGGTGATAACATAACATCCCTGACATACTCCACACATATAGATGTATGTCACAATATATAAGACCTTTTTAGTGTTGAATGTGTTTATTAAGCAGTTATTCCTGTAGCAATTCTTTTCTTTGGGCAATTCTTCATAGACAATAGTCTAGGCGTTCTCGGTGGAACAATTAATAATACAAATAATAATACAAGAAAAGAAATTTCACGATTATGAAAAATATTTTCCGAATCTAAAATGCCACATCACAATAGTCTTTCCTGTTTCTCTCTGTTAAATTATATGTATTAAATGATATCTAAGTCTATTGAGTGTTATCAACTTAATTGACTAATGAAAGATTGCAGCATTTTCTTGCGACCAGTTCAGTCGACACTGAGTTTATCTTTCTATTCATTATTTATTGACGTATAGTTAAGTGAAACCGCGTTACGTTGGTTTTTATGAAATGCTATGGGTGCCGGTCGTTCAGAGAGCAATGGCAAACTCATTCATTCATTCACAACATTGTCCCGTGATAACAACCGTGCAGAGCATTGTCCCGTGATAACACTTCCTTTATGTTTCAGTTCCCTTCGTTGTTTTAATAATTCTAACGTGTCTGATGTAATCCATGGCTTGTGTTACTTTTTCTTGGTCGGAAGTAAATCTTTGGCAAAAGTTATCAAGATATCTCTGGCTTGTACTGCCAGTTCATCAGGTGTCATATCCTCCTGTATAGACATCAAGACCCCAAAACGATTTCTCACTTCTACTTTGTATGCATTTGGTATTTTTGTGAGATCACAACGAAGTGGCCTCGATCCTCGGGTAAGCTCTTTGAGGTTTACTTTCACATCTGCTTCTAATAACTGATGTTCTGTATCACAGTCTGCACTTCGTGGGATGTTTGCCAATATTATGCTTGATCTCCATCTTCTTTGTATTAAAATATAATCTGTCTGATTTTGGTAATACTGTCCGGGGACTTCCTCTGAGGAGTCTTCTTGGGTGTTGTTTAAAAAGTATGTTTGCTATCGTTAACTCATTGTCTTTGCAAAATTAAATTAATTTTTCACGTGCATCATTTCTGTTTTCTACTGAACGTAAACTTGATCAGGAATCACGAACAGCCAAAACATGATGGGCGTGACTGCTAAGTCCTGTAAAGGACATGCAACTAACTTTTTAAATAGATAATACAGTGATATCATCTTTGATGTTAATAGAACATTAGTGGCAGTAAATCAATACCATTATTACTGGAATAGCCAGGGCCGTGCCGTGCTATGATAAAGAGAGGCGGCCGCGTAAGGGGGCGGCATAAACAGCGAAATAAAAATACAATTTGAACCATTCAATAATTAAAAATCTTTAAGGGGCGGCATTTCGAAAAGAAAAGATAAACATTTAAGGGGCGGCATTTCGAAAACTTGCATCATACTGAGGAAATCTACCTCACGGACCTGGGAATAGCTCGTAGAGGATTCTTGATGACTTCCACATTTCTTTAGTCATAGTGGGTCACATGTTTTTTCCTTTTTCTCACTTATTCTAATTATGGCACCGTTCCATTCTTCAGTTTCCATGGTGTGATATGACACAGTTCCATTCTTCAGTTTCCAAGATGTGATATGACACAGTTCCATTCTTCAGTTTCCGTGATGTGATATGGCACCGTTCCATTCTTCAGTTTCCATGATGTGATATGACACAATTCTAGTCTTCAGGGTCCGTGCTATTGTATGACACAATTCCAGTCTTCAGTTTCCGTGCTGTGGTATGGCACAATTCCATTCTTCAGTTTCCATGATGTGATAGAGCACAATTCCGGTCTTCAGGGTCCGTGCTATGGTATGGCACAATTCCAGTCTTTTCAGTGTCTGTGCTATGGTATGTTGCCCCTGTTGAGTTCAAGCTGTGATAGTCTACCCAGTAGCCCCCACCCCCCACCCCCAGTAACACATATCACAAGGAAACCACCACATTCTGCTGCAAACCTTCACACGGAATTCTCATCAGACTCTTTCCATCCTATAGTCAGCTGGCAGCAGCTTTGTGGAATTAAACACACGATGGATGACGATCCTCGCTGAACCGTCAGTGCTCCCAAGAAGTGAAGGAGATTTCACTTTCTTTCATTCTGTACCTAAGGTCAAGAAAGAGGTGGTCTTGGGCCTGTGGGGTCAGGTGGAGAAGGCGGGGGAACAGATTGAGAACCCGTATGTGGAGAGGACGAGATTGCGGGTGATTGGTGGATGTTCTAGTAGAATCTCAAAAGTGAGAGGGAAGACCAGAAGAACTTTCAATCAGACAGCGGTGGGAACAATTAGTAGTATGACTCTTCGCTGGCCGTTGAACGAGGGGACTGAGAGCTAATGGGAATGTCCTGAGTGCAGTGATGTCGGTTCTTAGCTCAACTCAACAACTCAACTCTTTCAATCGGTGATTCTTTAATAACGGTGCTTTCCAATCCTGAATCAACCCTGCTGTATTAATCGATGTGTTCTGACCTGCGCAACAATAATCAGTCAGATTAGTTACGTCGACACAAAATGTCCTACTCCACTCCTGCAGGAGAAATTTCTAACGGCAGTGAAAATGTGGCTTCTAATTAAAATGCAAAGAATGCCATGAACAGGGAGAAAAACCAATGAGCAAGTCCTACAAGAAACTAATAACAGCTCTAAACTGATTTGAAAAATTAGGCGCAAACTGTCAAGATCTTTTGGTGCGCATTTTGAGAAGAAATAAATTGTGTGGCAACTGGCAAGATTGATGGGAACAGAATAAGTGGAAGACAGAGAAGTAAATATCTGGGTGGCTTGGCCACGTGGCATATTTACACAGAAACACGGAGTTGATCCACGACTCGTGTGATAGTATGAGATGGCGGAACATGACCGAAACATGACAGCCCACGCTTGTTGGCATAGCACAAGATGATGATGATGATGATGTCTCCTAAATGTGGAAGCCGATGTGGCGCAGTACCGGCCCAGTGGGCGTGTGTTCCAATCTCCCTAATGCCGACATATTTAAAAACTATGTCTGAGCTTTCAGGATAACCCAGCCTAAAACTGGTACCTGGAAATGTTACTAGGAAGTACTGATTGCCGGCCTGATATTGAAGACATCATCCAGTGGGTGGCGATTGGACTATACAGTAATACGACTAGCCCCACACCCGTCTTTTTTTTTTTTCAGCATATCCTTTACAGGACATTGCTGTCAACACCAGCATCTTTCAGCTGTATGTTGATCTCTTGGCAAGATTACGCTCAGTAGTTTGCCATTGCTTTCTGAGCGGCCGGCTCAGTATCCCGCAAGTCACGAGCGGGGGTCGAACCGCCTCAGCTCTCGCTCCGCTACGAGACTCTGCGTGATAAACGGGATTACAGAGAGAAAGTGTTGTAACCCCACAGCCAGAGAGACCGGCCACACCCGTCTACATGTGGGAAATAGGGCCTCTCATTTACTGTAAGTTGTCATAACGAAAGGGGCCTTTTACACGGCTTCAGGCTTACTGGGAGTCTCCTTGGCAAAGTGGTCAAGCCGTCTGACTCGGGCTCTGAAGGTTGTGGGTTCGATACCGGGCCGCGAACTACGGTTCACGAGTGCAGATTTTTCTGAGACTCCTGGGGATCGTCGCTGAAGCTACGGAGTTCGTATTTTGTGCGACGCTTTCCGCGCTACGTAAAGAGCGTGAGCCATTTGGGATAAAACCCGGTGCAATGAAGCCGACCTTGTCGACTTTTAAGCGACTTTCTTTTTAAGGCTTACTGGGCAGATAATGGTAGGCCCATATTTGTCTCTAGACCAACCGGTACTCGGTGGCTGATTCGGCCAGTATCAGGCCGGCCGCCTTTACGTGCCGGAACATTTCTGACCTAGTCTATGCTGGGATGACCAGCAAGCTTAGGTCAGTTTTTAATAACCTCTAACATGGAGATTCGAACCTCTGACTACTGGCTCGACAGCAAGCGTGCCAAGAACTGTGTCACCACGGCTCCCGTAATTTATCTTATAAGACGGGGCATGTCCTTTGCAGGATGTTGCGCTCAAGGCCAACTCTACGTTGTTTTTCTAAGTAACTTTACATTCAGTAGATTGCCATTGCTTTCTGAACGAGACGTCAATATTAAAGTCTAGCCTTACCTGCTCCTAGACTTGATGGAGTGACAGACAAGCATCACCGTTAGAGTTCATAATTCGGCGATAAGCATTGTACGGGTTTCACTGTTCGCCTGCCATACAACTACACGAAACAAGGAAACAAAATGTTAATTCTCCTTGGTGCAAGTGAACGAACGAACTAACGAACTTATTTTATGTTCACATGGTCACAAATAGGCCACGCAAGCTAGTCTAACATTCGGCCCTCCCAACCACGCATCTTTAATACATCAATTATCTACTGTTTATGTTACATTCGAACAGAACACATATTGTGAAATTAATGCTCTAAACACAAACAATGCATATTTCCATGATATGACACTCACATACATACACACACACTAACACACAGTCACACATGTATAAACACATAGATATATACACCCCTGCACACATATTCATATATACCGACATCATTTAACATTAATGAATGAACACTTTAACACAACTAGTGTGATATCCTGTGATACCCGTGTATCTTTAAGCTTCTGTTAACGTTCCTGTAACAACAATGCCACAATACATGTCAGTGACGCCATGAGCTGCATCATCTCATCTCATCACCTCATCTCATCATTTCATCCCATCTCATCATCTCATCTCATCTCATCACCTCATCTCATCATTTCATCCCATCTCATCATCTCATCTCATCATATCATTTTCTCATCTTCTCATCTCATCATCTGATCATCTCATCTCATAATCTCATCCCATCTCATCATGTCATTTTATCATCTCATTATCTCAACTTCTCATCTCAACATCTGATCATTTCATCTCAACGTTTCATCTCATCTCTTCATCTAATCATCTAACCTGATCATCTCATCTCATCATCCCAAATCTTATCATCTTATCAGCTCATCTCATCTTGTTCCTCTTGTACCTTCCGGTGCCAAGGTGAAGCATAAACAGCACATAAACAGACCGTTTATCAGGTGCACTTTTATCGCAAATTTCCTGTGTTAGTTTGAAGTTCACGTCTAGATACGATGGCGTTATATCCAGACTAGACAGACGTACGTTCTACTCTGATACTGATGCACTCCTCAATGACATATACTTCTATTGTACAAAGTCGTACGTGGATACTCTCCCCGAGTCATGCTAGAGTGTGAGCGTACGATCTGTTAGCTTCAAAGACTGTCAGTAACTGGATTACTCACAACAGACAACGGAGATATTTCGAAAATCATTTATTACCGACTGATAGTTATACATCACTAAGAAAAGAACGTACACTTCAGTCGGTTGTCTAGAAACCAAAGATGGCAAAGTCATTATAGGAAAATATAAGATTTTACATGCATGATTACGTGAAAGACTTTTATAACGATACACAAGAGGAACAGTGTGATATTCCAAATAATAATTAGAACCATTAATTTTGAATATGGAAGTTCAGAATGCTCTGAACCATATGAAAACTGGTAAGACCCCGGGTCCAGATAATATCACAACAGAAATGATCAATGCTTTAGAAATATAAGGAATAGACCAAGTCATCAGACTGCTGAACACAATATATGATACTGGAGATATACCACCTGAATTATGTACATCTATATTTACATGTCTACCTCACAACTGAACTACCCACCCACCCACCTATCTACCTTCCTACAAACATACCAATGCACCTATTTAGCCAGCGACCTACCTGTCTATCTATCTGTCAGTCTGTATGCCTGCCTGCTTGCCTATCCATGCATTCGTTCGTCCGTCCGTCCGTCCGTCCGTCCGTCTATCCGTCTGTCTGTCTGTCTGTCTGTCTGTCTTTCTGTCTGTCTGTCTGTCTGTCTGTCTTCTATTTATATATCTGCATGCCTGCCCGCCTGCCTGTCGGTCTTTCTGTGTGTCAATTTATCTCTAAGTGTGTCCTACCCACCGTCTGTCTCCATGTCAGTCTATCCATTCTTCTGTCTGTATGTCTCTATGAATGGATAAAATATGGCATTCATCATGAGGTAATGAAACGTAGCCATTCTTCTACCGACGTTCCTACCTACCTACCTACCTACCTACCTACCTTCCTACCTACCTACCTACCTACCTACCTACCTACCTACTTACCTACCTACCTACCTACCTACCTACTTACTACCTACCTACCTACTTACCAACCTACCAACCTACACCCCTTCGCCCTCTTTTTCTGCCCATCCCCACAATTTGCAGTCGTCGGAACTGAAAGTGGAGACAAAAATGGGATTACATCATGGTGGTAATTCTTGTCTCTATTATTTCACAAACCGGTCTTGGGAACCGACAGACTGCCAAATGTGAGCCCATTTCCCGACCATTACTGACTGGTAAGTGGTAAAACGTTGCGGGGAACCAGGCAATAGTCTCATTTTCCAGCCGGAGTGTCTCCATTCTCATTACGTGAGCATTCGGTGTACTTTCATTAAGTTCTTAACTTGCTTCACATCGTTGCCTAGTTTGAGTCGTTATGCTATCTGATGATTGTGGTCTCTTAGTGGCTATAATACACACACACCCTCTCTCTCTCTCTCTCTCTCTCTCTCTCTCTCTCTCTCTCTCTCTCTCTCTCTCTCTGCCTCTTCTCTCTTTCTCTCTCTAGTTATATTTTATTCTTACTCTCTCGCGTCCTTTTTCCTTCTCACCTACCTACCTAAACACCCTACCTCCCTCCCTCCCTCCCTACCTACCTACCTTCCTACCTACCTACCTATCTACCTACCTACCTATCTATCTACCTATCTACCTACCTACCTATTTACCTACCTACCTATCTACCTACCTACCTATCTACCTACCTACCTATCTACCTACCTACCTACCTATCTACCTACCTACCTACCAGTATCACCTCACTATGTATGAATGACTAATATCATCACCTCACTATGTATGAATGACTAATATCATCACCTCACTATGTATAAATGACTAATATCATCACCTCACTATGTATAAATGACTAATATCATCACCTCACTATGTATAAATGACTAATATCATCACCTCACTATGTATAAATGGCCACTATCATCACCTCACTATGTATAAATGACTAATATCATCACCTCACTATGTATGAATGACTAATATCATCACCTCACTATGTATAAATGACTAATATCATCACCTCACTATGTATAAATGACTAATATCATCACCTCACTATGTATAAATGGCCACTATCATCACCTCACTATGTATAAATGACTAATATCATCACCTCACTATGTATAAATGGCCACTATCATCACCTCACTATGTATAAATGACTAATATCATCACCTCACTATGTATAAATGGCCACTATCATCACCTCACTATGTATGAATCGCAACTATTATCACCTCTCTATGTATAAATGGCTAATATCATCACCTCACTATGTATAAATGACTAATATCATCACTTCACTATGTATAAATGGCCACTATCATCACCTCACTATGTATGAATCGCAACTATTATCACCTCTCTATGTATAAATGACTAATATCACCTCACTATGTATAAATGACTAATATCATCACCTCACTATGTATAAATGGCCACTATCATCACCTCACTATGTATGAATGACTAATATCATCACCTCACTATGTATAAATGACTAATATCATCACCTCACTATGTATAAATGACTAATATCATCACCTCACTATGTATAAATGGCCACTATCATCACCTCACTATGTATAAATGACTAATATCATCACCTCACTATGTATAAATGGCCACTATCATCACCTCACTATGTATGAATGACTAATATCATCACCTCACTATGTATAAATGACTAATATCATCACCTCACTATGTATAAATGACTAATATCATCACCTCACTATGTATAAATGGCCACTATCATCACCTCACTATGTATAAATGACTAATATCATCACCTCACTATGTATAAATGGCCACTATCATCACCTCACTATGTATAAATGACTAATATCATCACCTCACTATGTATAAATGGCCACTATCGTCACCTCACTATGTATAAATGACTAATATCATCACCTCACTATGTATAAATGACTAATATCATCACCTCACTATGTATAAATGACTAATATCATCACCTCACTATGTATAAATGGCCACTATCATCACCTCACTATGTATGAATGACTAATATCATCACCTCACTATGTATAAATGACTAATATCATCACCTCACTATGTATAAATGACTAATATCATCACCTCACTATGTATAAATGGCCACTATCATCACCTCACTATGTATAAATGACTAATATCATCACCTCACTATGTATAAATGGCCACTATCATCACCTCACTATGTATAAATGACTAATATCATCACCTCACTATGTATAAATGGCCACTATCATCACCTCACTATGTATGAATCGCAACTATTATCACCTCTCTATGTATAAATGGCTAATATCATCACCTCACTATGTATAAATGGCCACTATCATCACCTCACTATGTATGAATCGCAACTATTATCACCTCTCTATGTATAAATGGCTAATATCATCACCTCACTATGTATAAATGGCTAATATCATCACCTCACTATGTATGAATCGCAACTATTATCACCTCTCTATGTATGAATGGCTACTATCCTCACCTCACTATGTATGAATGGCTATTATCATCACCTCACTGTGTATGAATGGCTACTGTCATCACCTCACTATATATAAATGGCTACTGTCATCACCTCACTATGTATGAATCGCAACTATTATCACCTCTCTATGTATAAATGGCTAATATCATCACCTCACTATGTATAAATGGCTAATATCATCACCTCACTATGTATGAATCGCAACTATTATCACCTCTCTATGTATGAATGGCTATTATCATCACCTCACTATGTATAAATGGCTATTATCATCACCTCACTATGTATGAATGGCTACTGTCATCACCTCACTATATATAAATGGCTACTGTCATCACCTCACTATGTATGAATGGCTAATATTATCACCTCACTATGTATAAATGGCTAATATCATCACCTCACTATGTATAAATGGCTATTATCATCACCTCACTATGTATAAATGGCTATTATCATCACCTCACTATGTATGAATGGCTACTGTCACCACCTCACTATGTATAAATGGCTACTGTCATCACCTCACTATGTATGAATGGCTACATTTATCACCTCACTATGAATAAAACGTTTAATACGATTCATCATATCACCTGTCATCATCACCACCTTACAATACCCATTTCCCAAAATTTTCCAGCCAGTAAAACAGATCCATGTGTCTCGCAGGCCTGTCTCACCGTCTGCCCATCGATTTACATTCCTGCTGTGCAACAATATTGCTTAATATCATTAGGGCCGTAAAGGATAAGAAAGTAATAGGATTAGTAAATGTAACGTTATTAAATGGGGTACGTAAACATGATACTAATGGGTATCAGATGACACAACAGACAACGGTATAAAACTGAGTTTCTTTCCATGCGGTTACATGGTGCTAGCCTTTATGTTTTTGAGGTGTCGGTATTCTGTGGGTTGTGTGTTCAATGTCACGGTGATTGCATTTACTTAGGAAAGTATGTTGCCCAATGTGTCTACAATGTCTTGTCTCCATCTTGTTACTGGTTGACCACTGCCATTTGTTTAATTTGTCTGCAATGTCTTGTCTCCGTCGTCGTGCTGATCGACTGCAGCCTCCTCTCCCAGGAAGCACAACTACCATCACTGTTCCCTTCACGTCGCTGTGGCGATTACAAAATGTTGCTTGCCCATTGCATGGACAGTACGATATTGGCATTACACGAGACACAAAACGGTGGACAGACATGATCACCACCACCACACGGTATGGACTATAAGAAGATTGGCAGTACACGAGACAGAAGGCTGTGGACAGACATGATCACCACCGCCATACGGTATAGACTGTACGAATACTGGCATTACACAAGACATAAAACCATAGACAGACATAATCATCAACTCCACACGGCATGGACTATAAGAAGATTGGCCTTACTCAAGACAGCAGGCTGTGGACAGACACGATCACCAACTCCACATGGCATGGACTATAAGAAGAGTGGCCTTACACGAGACAGAAGGCGGTGGACAGACATGATCACCAACGTCACACGGCATGGACTATAAGAAGATTGGCCTTACTCAAGACAGCAGGCTGTGGACAGACACGATCACCAACTCCACATGGCATGGACTATAAGAAGACAGAAGGCCGTGGACAGACATGATCACTTAACGGCGCTGCCCGGGCAAAATATCGAGTTAAAAATCTACCCAAAGTATTTCAGGATCCTCGCCGATGCAACGGAGTTCGTGCATTGAGCTGAGTTTCTCCAGACTCAGGTTTGAGTTAGGAGGAAAACGGAGCACTTATGGGTTAAACCGTGTGCCGTGATGTTGATCCAATGACTAAAAAACTGTAAAAAAAAAAAAAAAAACAACACCGTGGATAGACATGATCACAAACTCCACACGCCTTGGACTATAAGAAGGGTGACCTTACACAAGACAGAAGGCGGTGGACAGACATGATCACCAACTCCACACGGCATGGACTATAAGAAGAGTGGCCTTACACGAGACAGAAGGCGGTGGACAGACATGATCACAAACTCCAGACGCCTTGGACTATAAGAAGAGTGGCCTTACACGAGACAGAAGGCGGTGGACAGACATGATCACCAACTCCACACGGCATGGACTATAAGAAGAGTGGGCTTACACGAGACAGAAGGCTGTGGATAGACATGATCACAAACTCCACACGCCTTGGACTATAAGAAGGGTGGCCTTACACAAGACAGAAGGCTGTGGACAGACATGATCACCAACGCCACACGGCATGGACTATAAGAAGAGTGGCCTTACACAAGACAGAAGGCGGTGGACAGACATGATCACCAACTCCATACGGCATGGACTATAAGAAGAGTGGCCTTACACGAGACAGAAGGCGGTGGACAGACATGATCACCAACGCAACACGGCATGGACTATAAGAAGGGTGGCCTTACACAAGACAGAAGGCGGTGGACAGACATGATCACCAACTCCACACGGCATGGACTATAAGAAGGGTGGCCTTACACAAGACAGAAGGCGGTGGACAGACATCACCAACTCCACACGGCATGGACTATAAGAAGGGTGGCCTTACACAAGACAGAAGGCGGTGGACAGACATGATCACCAACTCCACACGGCATGGACTATAAGAAGAGTGGCCTTACACGAGACAGAAGGCGATGGACAGACATGATCACAAACTCCACACGCCTTGGACTATAAGAAGAGTGGCCTTACACAAGACAGAAGGCGGTGGACAGACATGATCACCAACTCCACACGGCATGGACTATAAGAAGAGTGGCCTTACACGAGACAGAAGGCTGTGGATAGACATGATCACAAACTCCACACGCCTTGGACTATAAGAAGGGTGGCCTTACACAAGACAGAAGGCGGTGGACAGACATGATCACCAACGCCACACGGCATGGACTATAAGAAGAGTGGCCTTACACAAGACAGAAGGCGGTGGACAGACATGATCACCAACTCCACACGGCATGGACTATAAGAAGAGTGGCCTTACACAAGACAGAAGGTGGTGGACAGACATGATCACCAACTCCATACGGCATGGACTATAAGAAGAGTGGCCTTACACGAGACAGAAGGCGGTGGACAGACATGATCACCAACGCCACACGGCATGGACTATAAGAAGGGTGGCCTTACACAAGACAGAAGGCGGTGGACAGACATGATCACCAACTCCACATGGCATGGACTATAAGAAGGGTGGCCTTACACAAGAAAGAAGGCGGTGGACAGACATGATCACCAACTCCACACGGCATGGACTATAAGAAGGGTGGCCTTACACGAGACAGAAGGCTGTGGATAGACATGATCACCAACTCCACACGGCATTGTCTATAAGAAGAGTGGCCTTACACGAGACAGAAGGCTGTGGATAGACATGATCACAAACTCCACACGGCATGGACTATAAGAAGAGTGGCCTTACACAAGACAGAAGGCGGTGGACAGACATGATCACCAACTCCACACGGCATGGCCTATAAAAAGGGTGGCCTTACACGAGACAGAAGGCTGTGGATAGACATGATCACCAACTCCACACGGAATTGTCTATAAGAAGAGTGGCCTTACACGAGACAGAAGGCTGTGGATAGACATGCTCACAAACTCCACACGGCATGGACTATAAGAAGAGTGGCCTTACACAAGACAGAAGGCGGTGGACAGACATGATCACCAACTCTACACGCCTTGGACTATAAGAAGAGTGGCCTTACACGAGACAGAAGGCGGTGGACAGACATGATCACCAACTCCACACGGCATGGACTATAAGAAGAGTGGCCTTACACAAGACAGAAGGCGGTGGACAGACATGATCACCAACTCCACACGGCATGGTCTATAAGAAGAGTGGCCTTACACAAGACAGAAGGCGGTGGACAGACATGATCACCAAATCCACACGGCATGGACTATAAGAAGAGTGGCCTTACACAAGACAGAAGGCGGTGGACAGACATGATCACCAACGCCACACGGCATGGACTATAAGAAGGGTGGCCTTACACAAGACAGAAGGCGGTGGACAGACATGATCACCAACTCCACATGGCATGGACTATAAGAAGGGTGGCCTTACACAAGACAGAAGGCGGTGGACAGACATGATCACCAACTCCACACGGCATGGACTATAAGAAGAGTGGCCTTACACAAGATAGAAGGCGGTGGACAGACATGATCACCAACTCCACACGGCATGGACTATAAGAAGAGTGGCCTTACACAAGACAGAAGGCGGTGGACAGACATGATCACCAACTCCACACGGCATGGACTATAAGAAGAGTGGCCTTACACAAGACAGAAGGCGGTGGACAGACATGATCACCAACTCCACACGGCATGGACTATAAGAAGAGTGGCCTTACACAAGATAGAAGGCGGTGGACAGACATGATCACCAACTCCACACGGCATGGACTATAAGAAGAGTGGCCTTACACAAGATAGAAGGCGGTGGACAGACATGATCACCAACTCCACACGGCATGGACTATAAGAAGAGTGGCCTTACACAAGACAGAAGGCGGTGGACAGACATGATCACCAACTCCACACGGCATGGACTATAAGAAGAGTGGCCTTACACAAGATAGAAGGCTATGGATAGACATGATCACCAACTCCACACGGCATGGACTATAAGAAGAGTGGCCTTACACGAGACAGAAGGCGGTGGACAGACATGATCACCAACGCCACACGGAATGGACTATAAGAAGAGTGGCCTTACACGAGACAGAAGGCTGTGGATAGACATGATCACCAACTCTACACGCCTTGGACTATAAGAAGAGTGGCCTTACACGAGACAGAAGGCGGTGGACAGACATGATCACCAACACCACACGGCATTTACTATACGAATACTGGCATTACATGAGACACAACACCGTGGATAGACATGATCACCAACTCCACACGCCTTGGACTATAAGAAGAGTGGCCTTACACGAGACAGAAGGCGGTGGACAGACATGATCACCAATGGCACACGGCATGGGCTATAAGAAGACAGAAGGCGGTGGACAGACATGATCACCAACTCCACACGGCATGGACTATAAGAAGACAAAAGGCCGTGGACAGACATGATCACCAACGCCACACGGCATGGGCTATAAGAAGATTGGCAGTACACGAGACAGAAGGCTATGGACAGACATGATCACCAACGCCACACGGCATTTACTATACGAATACTGGCATTACATGAGACACAACACCGTGGATAGACATGATCACCAACTCCACACGCCTTGGACTATAAGAAGAGTGGCCTTACACGAGACAGAAGGCGGTGGACAGACATGATCACCAATGGCACACGGCATGGGCTATAAGAAGACAGAAGGCGGTGGACAGACATGATCACCAACTCCACACGGCATGGACTATAAGAAGACAAAAGGCCGTGGACAGACATGATCACCAACGCCACACGGCATGGGCTATAAGAAGATTGGCAGTACACGAGACAGAAGGCTATGGACAGACATGATCACCAACGCCACACGGCATGGGCTATAAGAAGATTGGCAGTACACGAGACAGAAGGCTGTGGACAGACATGATCACCAACGCCACACGGCATGGGCTATAAGAAGACAGAAGACTGTGGATAGACATGATCACCAACGCCACACGGCATGGACTATAAGAAGACAGAATGCGGTGGACAGACATGATCACCAACTCCACACGGCATTTACTATAAGAAGAGTGGCCTTCCACAAGACAGAAGGCGGTGGACAGACATGATCACCAACTCCACACGGCATGGACTATAAGAAGAGTGGCCTTCCACAAGACAGAAGGCGGTGGACAGACATGATCACCAACTCCACACGGCATGGACTATAAGAAGAGTGGCCTTCCACAAGACAGAAGGCGGTGGACAGACATGATCACCAACTCCACACGGCATGGACTATAAGAAGAGTGGCCTTACACAAGACAGAAGGCTGTGGATAGACATGATCACCAACTCCACACGGCATGGACTATAAGAAGACAGAAGGCCGTGGACAGACATGATCACCAACTCCACACGGCATGGACTATAAGAAGACAGAAGGCCGTGGATAGACATGATCACCAACTCCACACGGCATGGACTATAAGAAGACAGAAGGCCGTGGACAGACATGATCACCAACGCCACACGGCATGGACTATAAGAAGAAGTGTAATTTTGCTTTCTGAACTAGAAACCAACATTGAAGGTCAACTGAGCGATGTAGTAATTTCCTATGCCGCTGTTATGCACTGGAAGTTTGAGTGCAAGCACAATAAGACCCACAGCCACGCTGACCGCTTCTATGACGATTAGTATTATCACATTATTTCAGTTTCAGAGACACATCGCTGTCTATGGGCTAGTTCTCTCCGATTAACAAATCTGATTGTAACTATAGTTCTTCTTCTTGGACCTGGTTGTAACTATAGTTCTTCTTCTTGGACCTGGTTGTAACTATAGTTCTTCTTCTTGGACCTGGTTGTAACTATAGTTCTTCTTCTTGGACCTGATTGTATCTATAGTTCTTCTTCTTGAACCTGAACTATGTTAATACAGGTTGCATTTCTTTCTGTTCACTTATATGTCCATATAAGGAGAGATTGTGTTGTTGTTTGTCGTTCGCTCGCTTTAAACTCAAGCGTAGTCAAAAACGGTGTTATATTTGCGTGTTAATTACCTTTCCATATTACTAGTGTCCCTCGCCACCAGGCGAGCCTACTCTGACTTCTCATGTGGTTGTAATTTACGTCCCCAAAACAATGACGAGAAGTCAACATTTTAGCCCAACAGTCCGGGTTAGGGATTGAACTCGCTACCTCGGTATCGCCATACCGGAAGTTTACAAGCGAGTGATCTTATCCATTCAGCCCTACCAACCACCATAAGGAGAGATAAAAGACTACATAAGCGTAGTGAACGAGCAAGGACTGAACAAGAAACACACACGCATCGATTCTCCATGCTAGATATATTAAATCACTTACAAGTATGTGTGAAGACAACACGCGATTGGTGGGATTCTGAAGCACTCGGCGTAACAATCGAGCAGACCAACAGATCGACAGACAGACTCGACAAAGGTCAGTCAGGAAAACAGTCGATGATTAGTTCCAGAGCCTGGTTTGGCTTACGGTAAATCGTCCAGCCACAGATCAATTTGTGGCTGGGTTCTGTTTAGGCCCTCGTACCAGCAGCCCTTGTTGAATGTGCTTGAGAGGACCGAGGTGGTGGCCTGGCGCTCAGCCATGTATTAATAGAGGAAGTTGGCCGCGAGGTGAGTAAATGAGGAGGCTAATGAGGTGACACAAACGGGAGGGAGAGATTATGTGGGGAGTGCTGGTCCGGACGTGGGGTATGTCAGTGCGTGGAGTGTTGCTGAAGTCTGTAGGAAGTGTTTCAGCGCTTTTCATTATGAATCGCTGGGGAACTTCACGCGCTATTGAAATTACACGAGAAAAACATTCATGGGTATTGACTGGCTTTCAAAGAAGAATAGGGCAAAAGAATTAAACCAGAGGACACATTAGATACCAGAAAATTGTAGAGATTTACGCACACCGGGATGTACAACATGTTACTTACAAACAATAAAAGTAATAAGAAGACAGTGAGTATCTTTACATGTATACATCGTTATATACGATGTATGGTGTCGTTTCAACTGATGGTTACACTATAGAAAAGTTGCATATCTCTACATTCAATCGCCTGGGAATCTTTGAGACCAATCACATGACTTGTCAATTACATTCAGTGGGAAGTTCCGTTTGCACGCTTTGAACTCAAGCGTATTCCACAAACGTGCTACTACTTATTATAAAATTTGGTGGAACTGCGGAAAAGCTGTGAAAGTTTAAACAATATAAAATGACACAAAGTAGTGCAGCTTTACATAACAGAGTTACGACACATACAGAACGTTGCGGCGGTTAGCCTTCATCAGCAAACAAACACATTCACAAACACAACATACAGTCAAGGAGAACTCCTGTGACTACATTAGAAGGTGATGACAGGACGAGAGGAACAAATGCATGGAAAAATGGAAGCAATGAAGAGAAAATGAGAATTGAAAAAAATGTTAATTGAAAAGAATGTTAGTCGAAGAAAATGTTTAATAGAAAAACTGTTTATAGAGAAAAAAACTGCATACTCACCTCACGTACGGATCTGCAAATGACCACGGAAATCTCGGGTGTATCTACACACGGCGCCGGATGCCACGGCCCAGCGAGCACATAGAAAGAAGGGGGCGGAGCAGGAGGCGTGCAAAATCGACCACGACCCTATTGTGCCGCTGGTCCGGGTGGACCTGTGCGTATGAACACGCGCACACACACAGACACACTTCAACAGACAAAATGCTAGTGTATGTGGACATATGTACAGTCTATGCAAGAAGAGAGAGAGAGAGAGAGAGAGAGAGAGAGAGAGAGAGAGAGAGGAGAGCGAGAGAGAGAGAGACAGACAGAGAGAGACAGAGAGAGACAGAGAGAGGAAAAGTGCCTGCGACCTACCACATGGGGTATATTGTAACCTACGAAATAGTCAGTATGGTTGCTAGTCATACAACGCGTTTCAGGAGCCCCTCGCCCAGTGCTCGAGTTGTTGGGGTTGTGTAAGATCCAACTACTGGCAATGCACGTGAAGAAGGTATGCACAGAGAAGCCAGATGTAAGATAATCGTGCTTCTCTGTGCCTACCTATGCCATGTGTGACGGGTCGTAGGCCCTTTTCCAATCTTCTCTCTCTCTTTCTCTCTTTCTCGGTCTCAATCTTTCTCTCTCTCTCTCTCTCTCTCATTCTGTCTCAACAAACGGGCTCCTCTGTGCCTACCTATGCCATGTGTGGCGTGTCGTAGGCTCTCTTCCAATCTCTCTCTCCCCCCTCTCTCTCTCGTTCTCTCTCTCTCAATCTCTCTCTCATTCAATCTCAACGATTGCGTATATCTGCACCTACCTATGCCATGTGTGGCGTGTCGCCCCTATCCCATGTGTGGCGTGTCGTAGGCCCTTTTCCAATCTCTCTCTCTGTCTCTCTCTCAATCTCTCTCTCTCATTCTCCCTCAACAATCGTGCTTCTCTGTGCCTACCTATGCCATGGGTGGAGTGTCGTAGACTTTTTTCCAATCTCTCTCTCAATCTCTCTCTCTCTCTCTCTCTCTCTCTCAATCTCTCTCTCATTCTCTCTCAACAATCGTGCTTCTCTGTGCCCACCTATGCCATGTGTGACGGGTCGTAGGCTCTTTTCCAATCTCCACTCTCTCTTTCTCTCTTTCTCGGTCTCTCTGTCTCTCTCTCACTCTCTCTCTCTCTCTCATTCTCTCTCAACAATCGTGCTTCTCTGTGCCCACCTATGCCATGTGTGACGGGTCGTAGGCTCTTTTCCAATCTTCACTCTCTCTTTCTCTCTTTCTCGGTCTCAATCTCTCTCCTGGGTGGGTGAAGGTGTGGTTGGGTTTGTGGGTGGGTGAAGGATGTGTGTGAGGGTGGGGGATGTGTGCTTAGATGGGTGGTTGGGATGTGTGAGTGTGGGTGGGTAGATAGGAGATGTATGTGTTGATGAGTGGGTAAGGGATGTGTGGGTGTTAGTGGTTGAGGGATAAGTACGTGTGTCTAGGGATGTGTGAGGGGATAAATGTATGGGTTGTGTGTGCGTGGATGGGAGGTGTGTGTTTGTGAATGGGGAATGTGTTGGTGGGTGGGGATGTGTGTGAGGGATGTTTGTATGGGTGGGGAGATTGTGCGTGGGTGGGGATGTGTGTGTATATGGGTAGGGGTGTATGGTTAAGGGATGTGTGGCTGGGGGAATGGGTGGATGGAGGATGTGTGGTTGGGTGAATGATGTGTGGTTGGGTAGAGGATGTGTGGGTGGGTTATTGTATATGAGTAAGGGTGTGTGGTTAAGGGATGTTTGGTTGGGGGATGGGTGGGTAGAGGATGTGTGGGTGAGTGAGTGTGTGCAGGTTAGGAGATGGTGGGGGATGTTTGTAGGTGCGGGCTCGGGATCTGTGAGTGGGCTGGGGGAGATGGGAGATTATGTGGGTGAGTGCGGAATTTGTGTGTGGGTAGGTGCGGAATATGTGACTTGACGGGGAGACATGTGCGTGGCTGAGGAATGTGTGTTTGGTTGGGTGGTTGGAGGTGTGTGGGTGGAGTAGGATATTGGGTGAGTGATTGTTGGTGGGAAATGGGACGGGTAGAGGATATGTGAGTGGGTGGGGAGTTGTGTGTAGGTGGGGGATGTGTGGGTTATTGAATGTATGTGTGCTTGGGGTGTGGGTGGATGGGATGTGTGGTGGGTGAGAGGTGTATGTGGGTGGGGAGATGTGTAGGTGTAGGGATGTGGTGGATGGGTGGGGGAATGTATTGTATGTGTGTGTGGTTGGGTGGAGAAGTTGAAGTGAATGGGGGATGTGTGGGTGGGCGGTGGATGTGTCTCATAACATAGTAATATGCATTGTTTATGTTTACAAAATTCATGTGACAATGTTTTTTTCCTAGGCACTGTTGATGAAAGAAAGATGAATGATTCGAAGGGCCGAATGTAAGACGGGCCTGCGTGCCCAATTTGTTACCCTTTGAAAATAAAGTCTGTTTGTTCGTTCGTTCGTTCGTTCTCTCTCTCTCTCTCTCTCTCTCTCTCATTCTCTCTCAACAATCGTGCTTCTCTGTGCCTACCTATGCCATGTGTGGCGTGTCATAGGCTCTTTTCCAATCTCTCTCTGCCCCCCTCTCTCTCTTTCTCTCTCGCAATCTCTCTCTCATTCTCTCTCAACAATCGTGCTTCTCTGTGCCTACATATGTCATGTGTGGCGTGTCGTAGGCTCTTTTCCGATCTCTCTCTCTCTCTCTCTCTCTCTCTCTCTCGATCTCTCTCAATCTCTCTCTCTCTCATTCTCTCTCAACAATAGTGCTTCTCTGTGCCTACCTATGCCATGTGTGGCGTGTCGTAGGCTCTTTTCCAACTCTCTCTCTCTTTCTCTCTCTCTCTCTCTCTCTCTCTCTCTCTCTCTCTCTCTCTCTTCCATCTTGCTTCTCGGTGTCTACCTATTCCAACTATATTGCTGGTGGTCTGATGTTACACAGCCTCAATAACACAACCACTGGGGGGGGGGGGGGGGGTTGATCCTCATATACGTTGTATAGAAATGAACCTTGCTGGCTCTATTTCATAGGGTACAGTATGAGTGAAGCCTCGTATATGTAGACCGATCGACCCTATACTCATCCGGTGGCGTGCCGTAGGCACTTCTCCAATCTCTATCTCCTTTCCTCTCTCTCTCTCTCTCTCTCTCTCTCTCTCTCTCTCTCTCTCTCTCACTTCCATCTCACTTCTCTGTGCCTACATGTTCCAACTATATTGCCAGTGATCTGATTATAAAATTACCACTGGGGGATGTGATCCTCAAATACGTTGTATAACAATCAACCTTACTGCCCCGAATTCACAGGGAACAGTATGAGTGAAGCCTCGTATTTGTAGGCCGACCGACCCCGCATACATCAGGGGCGTGTCGTAGGCACATTTCCCCTCTCTCTCTCTCTCTCTCTCTCTCTCTCTCTCTCTCTCTCTCTCTCTCCATCAGGTTTCTCTGTACCCACATATTCCAACTATATTGCCGGTGGTCTGATTTTAACACAACCACTGGGAGATTTGATCCTCAAATTCGTGGTATAGCAAGTAACCTTACTGCCTCTATTCCATAGAGAACAGTATGAGCGAAGCCTCGCATTTGTAGACCTACCCACTCCGCATTCCTCATGCGGTATATCGCATGCAGTTTCCCTCTCTCTCTCTCTCTCTCTCTCTCTCTCTCTCTCTCTCTCTCTCTCTCTCTCTCTCTCTCTCTATCTCTCTCTCCTTACATCTTGCTTCTCTGTGCCTACCTACTTCACTTGTATTACCAGTGGTTGGATCTCACATAGCCCCATCAACTCGTACACTGTGCGAGTGGCTCCTGAAGTGTGCTTTCATAGGGTACAGTACGAGGGAAACGTCGTACGCGTAGACTGACGCGCCCCACATGCCTCATGTGGTATATCACAGGCACTTTTCCCCCCTCTCTCTCTCTCTCTCTCGCTCTCTCCCTCTCTCTCACCCTCTCTCTCTTTCACCCTCTCGCTCTCTCCCTCTCTCTCTCGCTCTCCCCTCTCTCGCTCTCTCTCCTACTCTCTCACTCCCTCTCTCTCGCTCTCTCTCCCTCTCTCACTCCATCTCACGCTCTCTCTCCCTCTCTCTCTCCCTCTCTTGATCTCTCTCTTGCCCTCCCCCTCTCTCCCTTTCTCTCTCCCTCTCTTAATCTCTCTCTTGCCCTCCCCCTCTCTCGCTCTCACCCTCTCTCACTCTCTCTCTCCCTCTCTCTCCCCCTCTCTCCCTCCCTCTCTCTCGTCCTCTCCCCCTCTCTCTCCCTTTCTCTCTATCTCTCTCCCTCTCTCTCTCTCTCCCTCCCTCTCCCTCTCTCTCCCCCTCTCTCTTCTCCCTCTCTCTCCCTCTCTCCCCCTCTCTCTCCCCCTATCTCCCCCTTTCGCTCTCTCTCTCACTCTCTCTCTCCCTCTCTCTCCTCTTACATCTGGCTTCTCTGTGCATACCTTCTTCAAGTGCATTGCCAGTAGTTGGATCTTACACAACCCCAACAACTCGAGCACTGGGCGACGGGCTCCTGAAACGCGTTGTATGACTAGCAACCATACTGACTATTTCGTAGGTTACAATATACCCCATGTGGTAGGTCGCAGGCACTTTTCCTCTCTCCGTCTCTCTCTGTCTCTCTCTGTCTGTCTGTCTGTCTCTCTCTCTCTCTCTCTCTCTTCTTGCATAGACTGTACATATGTCCACATACACTAGCATTTTGTCTGTTGAAGTGTGTCTGTGTGTGTGCGCGTGTTCATGCGCACAGGTCCACCCGGACCAGCGGCACAATGGGGTCGTGGTCGATTTTGCACGCCTCCTGCCCCGCCCCCTTCTTTCTATGTGCTCGCTGGGCCGTGGCATCCGGCGCCGTGTGTAGATACACCCGAGATTTCCGTGGTCATTTGCAGATCCGTACGTGAGGTGAGTATGCAGTTTTTTTTCTCGATAAACAGTTTTTCTATTAAACATTTTCTTCGACTAACATTCTTTTCAATTAACATTTTTTTCAATTCTCATTTTCTCTTCATTGCTTCCATTTTTCCATGCATTTGTTCCTCTCGTCCTGTCATCACCTTCTAATGTAGTCACAGGAGTTCTCCTTGACTGTATGTTGTGTTTGTGAATGTGTTTGTTTGCCGATGAAGGCTAACCGCCGCAACGTTCTGTATGTGTCGTAACTCTGTTATGTAAAGCTGCACTACTTTGTGTCATTTTACTACTTATTATACAATGGACTGATCTTTGCATGTGGAAATTAACTTTCCCTTCTTCCTCTTCTTCTTTCGTTCGCTTAAAATATGTCAATAACTGCAATGTTGTCTCTTGTATGAATTTAACAGTCTTTTTTAGTTCACTCAGCGGTCCATGGAGTTTATCTACCACTGTTGTCTCTCTAGGCCAGAAGGTTTGCCTAGATATGTCGTATTTTGAGCAGTCTTGGAGTATGTGCTCTGCTGTCTGCGACGCCAATCCACTTGTGCACATGACTGTTTCACCAATCTTGAATTTCGTATACATGTGGTTGCGTAATCTATTGTGTCCTGTTTGAGGCGCAGAATAATGACATCTGGTCTGTCCATAATGTGGTAGTCCTCTTGAGCAGGATTTGGTGGCTTTCTGACTGATTTGATCATTATTTTCTTTTAGTGGTATGTAACGGGCACATCAGGCTGTTCTTCTTTTGCTCCTTCCTTAGCCAATCGATAAGCTCTGTCGTTTCCGGGTACTCCACAGTGGGATGGTATCCACTGTATGGTGACCTAATGCTGACTGCTAAGTTCAGAAAGTAGTGTCCTTAGTACCAGCAATTTCCCAGATAGGAGCGCCTCGAGTACTGATTTTGCATCTGTCAATAGCACTACAGGTTGTGTACTATGGCTGGTATTTAGTAATTTCTCTGTTGCTATCTTGATTGCCTCAGTTTCAGCATCATAGTTATGGCAGTACTTTCCTGTCGGTACTCTAGCTGTGTCCCTGGTATTATTTGGGTGTTCTATGTACACTCCCGCACCTTCATTTCGAACAGCATTTTGTGCTGACCCATCTGTGTAGACTCGGATCCAGAGAGCCCGTGGGTATTCGTCATCAAGGAAGCTGAGAATGGCCGTTCTGCGCTGCACACTGTTCTGTTCTTCCTTGTCAAATATTCCTCTCACTTTTGTCTGGATTTGTAGTGACAGTCTATGTTAATCTTTCCACGGAGTTCGCTCTGGAATAGTCTTCAGGGGGATATCAACTGTGGGCAGATCGGTGGTTTCTCTGCAGTGTCGTTTGACCTGGTTGATAAAACTACTTCTTTTCAACCGCCCCACAGCTAGGTTTTCAAATCTGTTCATCATAGGGTGGCCTGGCAAGCTGAGGAACTTGTCTGCTTGTATTAGCGTTTTCGTATCTCTGTGCTCTCTCAGTGCTTGTATCCTCCCCATCTTCTCCATTTCCACTATAGGGGTTGAAATGAAATGAACAGGAACTTAGGAACAGAGGTCAAAGCAAAGCTGTTGCAGATCTTCAATAACAGTTGAACCTTAGGCAGTGTTCCACAAGCCTGGAGAGAAGCAATCATGATACCCCTCCTAAAATCAATGAAATATAGTTCCATTGCTTCCAGCTACAGACTAATTAGCCTCAACAGCTGTCTCTGCAAAACAATGGAGCGTATCATCAATCACAGACTGCAGTGGTACATCTTGTGCCACAGCAGGCTGGCTTTATGCAACGCTACTCTACGGAAGATCAGAAAACCTACCTCTCTCAAATTGAGGATGCATTCCAAGAGAAGAAACTGGTGATTGCTGCATGGATAGATCTGAAGAAAGCCTTCGACAAAGTCTGGAAACAAGTCTGATGAAGAAACTGAGAAACGTAAAGTCAATGCAGTAATGTACAGATGGGTGAAAGCATACCTGCACAACAGAAGAGCTCGAGTACAGATAGACGGACTCAAGAGCAAGAAAGTACTACTGCGTCACGGTGTTCCCCAGGGCGGAGTCTTCTCCCCCACACTTTTTCTAATCTTCATCGATAATCTTGTTGCTAATCTACCACAGCCGGTCTCTCTGGCTGTGGGGTTACAACACTTTCTCTCTGTAATCCCGTTTATCACGCAGAGTCTCGCAGCGGAGCGAGAACTGAGGTGGTTCGACCCCCGCTCGTGACTTGCGGATACTGAGCCGGCCGCTCAGAAAGCAATGGCAAACTACTGAGCGTAATCTTGCCAAGAGATCAACAGACAGCTGAAAGATGCTGCTGTTGACAGCTAAGTCCTGTAAAAGGATACGCAAAACATGTTCAATCTACCACATGAAATAAAGCGGCAATGTACGCTGATGACTTGGTTGGTTCTATGGAGCACAAATGAACATGCATCAGTGGCCACCAGATCGCTACAAAGAGCTATAGTTGCATTTGTTGCATGGACAATTAGATGGTGTGTCAGCATAATTAGTGACAAGTGCAACACCACTCTATTTACCCTCTCTCCAAAATAAAAGACAGGGATCATCCAGATAAATGGAATACCCCTTTGAGAAGATAAAGAACCAACATACTTCGGAGTAACATTTGATGACAGGCTGGCATGGAGAAAGCACATCAACAAAGCAGTAGCAAAAAGCAAAAGCCAGATGAAAAATAGCCATCCTGAGAAAACTAAGTGGAACCACATGGGGAGCCAGTTGCAAAATACTTAGCAAAGTTTATTAACATAGCATACGACCACACCTGGAATAAGGGTCAACTGCGTGGTGTTCGGCATCAAAAACCACACTACAAGAGCTGGACAAGGTGCAAAATCCAAGCACTTAGAGTCACTATAGGAGGGATGAGATTAGCTTTCCCTATTATCTGTGTCCCTCGGTATCAAGCAAACAAACCCATTACGATTTAAGATGTACTTATAATTTACGCCCCAACGTCAAGGATGAGAAGTCAACATTTTAGTCCAATTGACGTTGTCTGGGTTGACCTGGCTACTTCGGCAACAGTGCACCGGAAGTTTAAGAGCAAACGCTCTTATCCATTCAGTAATGCTGACCTCCATTTAGAGGAACTGATAGTAAGACAGTAAAACACATGTGGGTGACAGGCAATTAAGTGATCTGCTTCGGAGAGCACTTACAGTCACTTATATGTGTCTCAATTTCTGACTGCAGTCTTGAGCACGAAACATAACTCATACACATTTGATATAGCGCCTAGATTTATTTAAATAAGATTCTTTACATTTGCCCATACCCTTTGAAGACATTGGCAGGGTCCTATGTTACGATTACACAGATGTACAACACTATACTTAGACGGATGAACGAACGAACGAAAGCAATTTATTTTCAAAGGGTTAAGAATTGGTCACGCAAGCCCGTCTTACATCCTGCCCTTCTTCTCTATTTCCTCTCAAACAGTATTTCATTCAACATCACTTATGAAGCTAATCTTAAACAACAAAAGAAGAATAAGCATTGAAACGCATGAAAAGTATTCAATAATACATGACTCACTGAGGCAATTTTAACATGGACATTATAAATACCCCAGGAAGGTATAACGTACCAAACACATGGTCATGTTTGTTGGCTTGTTGTCGTTTGAGATAATTTTTCATTATTACTGTTCTGTTTTTTTAAGGGGGGCATGTAGTCTGTCCTGAGGTAGTGTTCAAACAGGTTCGACTGTACGTATAGTGATTGGTGGTGTCTTTGATTTCTTGCGGAAGAATGTCCCACATCTGAGCTGCAGAGTATGCTAAACTTGCTTTATATAAGTCAATCCTAGGTTTAGGGACATGAAGTATATTTTGTCGTTCGCTATGTCTTGCGTTATATTTGAACAATGGCCATAGGTAGCTTGGAGCATTTTAAAATAGGATTTTGTTAATTAGTTTAGCCTTATTAAAAAGTAGGCGTTTGTGGAGTGACAGTAACTGAAGACGTTCATGTAAGGTAGAATTGTCGTTAAGCTTTTCACCATTAATTAAACGCACTGTCATTTTCTGGAATGAATAAAAGCGTTTCGTTATTGATTTGGAGCATCCATCCCAGATTGTGGAGCAATAATGAATATGTGTTTGTAAGTGGGAAGTATATAATTTCTTTCTTGTGTTTTTGTCAAGGAAATTTTTAATTTTGGCAAGTTGGTATAATTTTTTTTTTTTTTTGGCTTTTTAATTAAAGAGAATATAAACATGGTAATTAAAGGTTAGATTTTGATCATTGATAAAACCCAGTGCCTTGTGCTCGGTTACACTTTCTACAGGCGTGCTACCTATGTGCAGCTGAAGAGTTCTCTGCGAGTTTAGAGTGTGAAATCTTTGCCTGGTTGCTATTAACATAAATTTTGTTTTAGAAATGTTAATTTCCATGCAGTTTGCGTGACTCCAGTTAACTACACTATTTATTTCCTATTCCAAGGATGATTCTAGTACATTGCAATCAATAGCGTTTGTATATATTGTGCAGTAGTCTGCAGATAGATCGCATGGCGGCGACAGATATAAGGGAAGGTCATTTATATAAATGACAAATAACAGAGGCTCAAGTACCCCTGAGGTATTCCAATATTAATGGTTATGGCTTGAGATAAAGATTTATTGTGTGATATTACTTTGTTTTCTGCCTAATACAAATGATTTTTATTAATGTCACTATATTAAAGCTTACTTTCATTGTTTCTAGTTGTTCTTTTAGTTATAATAATATGATCTATCATATTAATGTAGGGTCTTATGTTACGTTGACTCGGATGTTCAACATTATACTTAGACATCATTGGCAGGGTCTTATGTTACGTTGACACGGATGTTCAACATTATACTTAGACATCATTGGCAGGGTCATATGTTACGTTGACACGGATGTTAAACATTATACTTAGACATCATTGGCAGGGTCATATGTTAGGGTTGACACGGATGTCCAACATTATACTTAGACATTATTGGTATGGTCTTATGTTAGGGTTGACACGGATGTCTAACATTATACTTAGACATCATTGGTATGGTCTTATGTTAGAGTTGACACGGATGTCCACCATTATACTTAGACATCATTGGTATGGTCTTGTATTAGGGTTGACATGGATGTCCAACATTATACTTAGACATCATTGGCAGGGTCATATGTTAGGGTTGACACGGATGTCCAACATTATACTTAGACATCATTGGCAGGGTCATATGTTAGGGTTGACACGGATGTCCAAAATTATACTTAGACATCATTGCCAGGGTCATATGTTAGAGTTGACACGGATGTCCAACATTATACTTAGACATCATTGGCAGGGTCATATGTTAGGGTTGACACGGATGTCCAAAATTATACTTAGACATCATTGGCAGGGTCATATGTTAGGGTTGACACGGATGTCCAACATTATACTTAGACATCATTGGTATGGTCTTATGTTAGGGTTGACACGGATGTCCAACATTATACTTAAACATCATTGGCAAGGTCCTATTATAGGGTTGACACGGATGTCCAACACTATACTTAGACATCATTGGTAGGGTCATATGTTAGGGTTGACACGGATGTCCAACATTATACTTAAACATCATTGGCAAGGTCCTATTATAGGGTTGACACGGATGTCCAACATTATACTTAGACATCATTTGTATGGTCTTATGTTAGGGTTGACACGGATGTCCAACATTATACTTAAACATCATTGGCAAGGTCCTATTATAGGGTTGAAACGGATGTCCAACATTATACTTAGACATCATTAGTATGGTCTTATGTTAGGGTTGACACGGATGTCCAACACTATACTTAGACACCATTGGCATGGTCTTATGTTAGGGTTGACATGGATGTCCAACATTATACTTAAACATCATTGGCAAGGTCCTATTATAGGGTTGACACGGATGTCCAACATTATACTTAAACATCATTGGCAAGGTCCTATTATAGGGTTGACACGGATGTCCAATATTATACTTAAACATCATTGGCAAGGTCTTATGTTAGGGTTGACATGGATGTCCAACATTATACTTAAACATCATTGGCAAGGTCCTATTATAGGGTTGACACGGATGTCTAACACTATACTTAGAAATCATTGGTATGGTCTTATGTTAGGGTTGACACTTTTGTCCAATACTATACTTAGACATCAATGGTAGGGTCATACGTTAGGGTTGAGATATGTGTCCAAAGCTATACTTAGACATCTTTGGGAAGATCATGTGTTAGGATTGACAAAGTTGTCTAACACTATACTTAAACGTCATTGGTAGGGTCCTATGTTATAGATGGTACAGTTGTCTAACACTATACTTAAACGTCATTGGTAGGGTCCTGTGTTAGGGTTGACACTGTTGTCCAATACTATATTGTGAAACCTCTGTTGTTATCGATAATCCGTTCGAAAAAATATTGTCGAAATCCGGAACTGGCTAAAACCGAGGTAATTATTTCCGTATGAATCGATGTAACTCCAATTAATTCGTAATAGATATTCCAAAATAAATACGAAAAAAACATTTTATAGAGAATAAATATAGTGTTTAATGCTATTGTTCCGGCACCAGACTAGTCCGAACAAATCCGCAGTGCGTAGTAGTAGTAACACTGTGTTTGCCAGTGTGCCTCCTGAATTTTTTAAACCAGCCTCTGCTGGCCTTTAAACCACTAATTACATTAGCACGTGTCCAGGCATTTTCTAAATGAAATCATCATACAACAGTCAGATCTTTCCATATATGATTGCCTTCGAAACAGAATCGCTATCTAACTGTTTTTTATATATCCAAATTAAAAATAACTGTTCGACACTTCTAATGTTTGCGATCTCTGTGTCGCGTTATCACATTCACGCCTTTCCTAAATTAGCTTCCTTTATTACTTACCTATTTCAGCAATCTTAATGCCGCTCTTGTATTTTTCATTAATTTCTTGCTTCGACTCTATCGTGTTCCCGGTCTTCTTCTTCGAAGGGCTGCTGGCTCTGGAAACTTTATGTGGTCCCATGATGGAGCTAGCAGGAAAAGGCTAACTTATTAGCAAGTGATGCTTACACAAGGAGAAACAACGCCAAACTGGGCAGAAGAAAGCGTGGGTCACTTTGTTTTTCGCAAAGCTAGCAGCGAGGTCACACGGGTACGCCTACGAAATCCAAGGCAACCGACGGAAACCGAGACAAATTGTTCACTGAAAATATCAACGGCAACCGAAATCGACGAAAACGAACGGCAACGAAAACTGAGATTGTACTGTGATTAGACGTCATTGACACAGTTGTCCAACATTTTACTTAGACGTGATTGGTAGGGTTGTTTGTTAGAGTTGACAACGTTGTCCAACACTATTCTTAGACGTCATTGGTATTGACAAAATATATATTCACACAGACAGACATAAATGGACAGATGGGCAAATAGGCAGGAGCATAAGCAGATATATATGTAGACAGAAAGATTACCTCTATAAAACATCAAACAGACCAAGCAAGTCTCAAAATGTTCGTGAAACTCAAACGAACTCTTGTGAAAATCGAATCGAAATGCCCACTACAACAACAACAACTATAAATAGCCCAAAATGCGAATACATTAACAACATAAATGCTTGTTGTCTATTTTCAGGAAAATGCAAGAAGAAAAAAGTCAAGGAAGAGAAAAAGAGCTTAATAATTGGGCCCATGATTAGAAAGCGGAGCCGGGACGAGCCGCCATTTGTGGTGCCCCAGATTTTCGTGGATTATGGGAGCAGAAGAACGTCTTATGCTTCCGCTTCTGATCACATGATGCTGGGTGCATTAGCCCTTGACCTTCGGAGGTCGTCAGGAAGTAGTGCTGGCAGCAGACGGACTTCTTTGGCGTCTGATTCTGACAGGTAAGTGGCTTAATGGCATTGTGGGGACACTACGCATAGACACACACACACACACACATGCATGGACAGACACATACAGACACATACATAAACACACACACGCGCGCGCGCACACATGCTTACATTCACTCTTACACGCACATACGTGCTTATATACACTGGGACACATGCTTACATACATACACATGTTTACACACACATGCTTACACACACTTACACACAGATGCCAACACACTTACTTACACACATGCTTACATAAACACATATGCTCACACTCATGTGCTTACACACATGCTCACACACACCCAGACACACATGCTTACACATTTACACAGACAAAGACAAGGTTAGGGGAAACAGTCTTTCAACGCTCATATAGTATTTATGAAACAGGACGGGAATTTACAGGAGAAAAGATCGACTCAACTGCACTGGGTTTGATTCCATAAGGCTTGGTCTTTTTCACAGACCGGTCTGCCGAAAGCCTGGTACAGAGGAGGAACTGTGTGACTCCAGCGATGACCGTCGGGTGTCTACAAGAAAAGTGCACTCGCAAAACGAATGACGAAAACTGCACTCGCAAAACGAATGACGAAAACTGGAATCGAACCCACGAACTACGGAGTGCTAGGCAGGCTGCTTAATCACTATGAACTAGAAAGTAAAGGGTGAATGATATAAATATTGATGAACTAGAAAGTAAAGGGTGAATGATATACATATTGATGAACTAGAAAGTCAAGGGTGAATGATATAAATATTGATGAACTAAAAAGTCAGGGTTAAATGACGTAAATATTGATGAACTAAAAAGTCAGGGTTAAATGATGTAAATATTGATGAACTAAAAATTCAGGGTTAAATGATGTAAATATTGATGAACTAGAAAGTAAAGGGTGAATGATACAAATATTGATGAACTAGAAAGTAAAGATTGAATGATATAAATATTGATTAACTAGAAAGTAAAGATGAATGATATAGATATTTATGAACTAAAAATTAAAGGGTGAGTTATATGCATATTGATGAACAAGAAAGTAAAGGGTGAATGATATAAATATTGATGAATTAGAAAGTAAAGAGTGAATGATATAAATATTGATGAACTAGAAAGTAAAGGGTTATTGGTATAAGTATTGTTGAACTAGAAAGTAAAGGGTGAACGATATATTGATGAACTAGAAAGTAAAGGGTGAATTATATAAATATTGATGAAATATAAAGTAAGGGGTGAATGATATACATATTGATGAACTAGAAAGTAAAGGTTGAATGCTATAAATATTGATGAACTAGAAAGTAAAGGGTGAATGATATAAATATTGATGAATTAGAAAGTAAAGAGTGAATGATATAAATATTGATGAACTAGAAAGTAAAGGGTTATTGGTATAAGTATTGTTGAACTAGAAAGTAAAGGGTGAATGATATATTGATGAACTAGAAAGTAAAGGGTGAATTATATAAATATTGATGAAAAAGAAAGTAAAGGGTGAATGATATAAATATTGATGAACTAGAAATTCAAAGGTGTATGATATAAATATTGATGAGCTAGAAAGTCAGTGGTAATGATATGAGCTAAAAGCAAAGACAAAGTTAAACACGTAATAGATAATACCGTTCGGGTATGAAATGTTAAGTGTTCACGTATACTATGTTACGGGATATTGAGGTGAGGTGACGAGTTCCCTTCCTCCCCACCTCTCCTCCCCAGACAATTCCATGAAGAATATTATCCGGTGCAAATACGCCACCGCCGCACCTTCGAAGATCTGTTGTGTTGAGTCAAGAACCGCACCATAGACATTTCATACGCGTTCCGCCCTCATCTTCAACAAACAGCAAAGAACCCCAATACTAATTTTACCAGTTTTAGTCTGGTTATGTGTCCATCTGGCCTTTTATCAGAGTATTGAATGTCAGCTAGAGCCTCTGGTCACTACCTGCCGCACCATATACCCCAGGCCATCATCATTTATCTGTTCTGCCACACATCACACACGATACAATATCTTGGCCATATCTGCCTTATCGTGAACCAGTACCCCGCACGGCGGTAATGTTGAATCTGTCTTTATGCGAATGTGTCAATCAATCAATCATGTGCCATGCCGGAAAGTGTGGGCGGTCATGACTCACCATTTCACTCGATCACGAGAGTCGTGGATCAGCTCAGTGTTCCTGTCTCAACCATGCCATGTGGCCAAGCCATCCAGGTATTTACTTCTCGGTCTTCACCTTCGTCTGTTCCCTTAGATCTTGCCAGTTGTCACCAAGTTCTCCAATTCATTTCTTCCCATAACATGTCCAAAAATGTTGACTGTCTATGTCTAATTTCTCTAATCAATTTACGATTTCCATTTGTCTCCTGTAGTACTTGGTCATTGGTTTTTCTGTCTGTCCATGGTATTCTTTGCATTTTCTTCAGAAACGACATTTCTGCAGCCATGAGATGTTTTTCAGCTTGACTGCTCATTGTCCAAGTTTCACATCCATACAAAAGAACAGGCTCTATGTATCCTCTCAACACTCTTTTTCTCGTTTCAATTGACATCTTTTTATTGGTCAGTATATTTTTCATCTTATTAAAGGCTACTTTCGCCTTGGCGATTCTTGTTCTAATCTCTTCAAGGCATCTCCCATCAGATGTTATGACTGTTCCGAGATAATTGTACCGATTCACTTGAAGAATAATCCCATTTACTTGTATATTACATTGTGGTATTTCGTTCTTCCTAGTGACGACCATAATCTGTGTCTTTTTACAATTTATTTCTAACCTCATTCTGCGTATGTGTATGCGGGTAAAAATACCAAGACAACACAGATATGCCATTACCCTCTACGCACCAACATACATGCAGAACAATTTAACAGACAGAATAATGTAGCGACTTGTAGTTGTACTGCAGCGAAGATAGAATTTGTTGCATAATGTCCACCTTTCCCTTGGGTGTTTGTGTGGGTTGTTGCAGCATCAACAAGTAACGTACCCGCACACAGACTGTACTTAATCTCCGTACCCCAGGGAGTCACATCAGGTGATCAGATTGGCCGTGTAGAAAACAGGGTGAGATAAGCACCATACTCGAACTATGACTTTCCAGTGTGTGACCTCGTTGCTATAGAAACAGCCTTGACTGGTTTCTTGTCTGCTTTGTGTTTCTGAAGTGAAAGAAAACAGCTAATAGCATTTCTGATTGGCTACTTTATTTTATGCATTTTAATTATCGAGGGCAAGAGATGACAAGATTGAGGGAAAAAGAACAAGGGAAAGACAGAAAAGTCAATATCTGGATGGCCTGACCACATGGCATGGTCGAGACAAGAACACGGAGCTGATCCACGACTTTGGTGATCACGTGAAGTACAAATCATGACTGCAAACCTTATCAACATGGCACATGATGATGAAGGCGAAAATTACTAACAGCGAAGAAGAACAAGGAGAAGAAGGAAACAAAGCGTATAAACGGTAATTCCCACATCAGATACTCCCGATGGGATGTCATGTGATGGTTCTTCACAAATTCTAGGCTACGACATGTCAGATGGTGTGGCTTGTACCTTTCTTTGGCGTCTTTTTTTCTCAGATAAAATTCGCAGAAAATTATCCTCTACAAATTTTAACCAGGCTGGGTCGACCCCCAAGCCACCCTGTTCGAAAGAACATAAGCCGCCCCTGCTGGGGCTTTACCTCGGACCACTGTCTTTGCGGGCAAACAAGCTAACCAATCAGCCATCGCCTTTCCGCATTGCGTTTTCATGTTAAACATAAAAAAGGCTGACATTTAGAACGGAGGCAGGCCGAGTTAGCAGCTTAAAATCAGATTGTTTTTTCTCCTCATCTGTCGCATGGACGGCTTAGCGTTTCTAGAACAATCCGTTTTTCTTTGGAACGAAAGATGACACTAAAGATGGCGGCTTGTAGCTCTTCAAAATAGGAAACCATTATTTAATAAACAAGTTGAATCGCCGTTTTTGTCAGCGCGGACTGACGTCATAAGATGGCGGGTTAAAACTAAAAGAAAAAAAAACTGGCGTGGGATATCTGATGTTGTCATATATCTTCGAGACTGCTAACATGTGATCTGTCTATAGAGGATTGGGGAAGTTCCGAGGCCGTTATAGATACATGGTTTAATTATGTGTATGCACAGGAGGTCAGCGTGGCAGAATAAAAAAGAACGCTCGTTCTTAAGTATCGGGAGTGCTGATGCCGTGGAAGCGGATCCAACCTGTACACCGGTCAGTTGGCCTGTAATAATGACTTCTCGCCCTTATCTAGGAACGTACACTACAAGTACCTCAGAAGTCGGAATGGGTTCGCCTGATGGCGAGGGACACTGGTAATAGGGACAGCTAATCCACAAACAAAAGTCAGCCCATTGCACAAGATGTAATATCATGTGACTGGACTATCTTGAGGTTGAGCCGTGCGGTAGGTTTTCTCACAATCATGCAAGTCTTCGAGATACCGCCCCCTTAATGATGCAAGTCTTCGAGATACCGCCCCTTATTGATGCAAATCTTCGAAATACTGCTACTCCTTTGCTGCTTATGCCGCCCCCTTACGTTGCCCCCCTGATGTGGCGTCTCTCTGTATCATAACACGGCACGGCGCTGCTTGAGCTCAAAGCGATCGACCACTAAGAAATGTGCATGTGCTGATGCTCAAGCAAAGAACGGAAATTGAGATAGGAATGTATAAGTACTAGATACCATAATAAGTACCACTAAGTTATGATTGAATGGCGGGCGCTGGCGAAATGGATAGCGAACTGCGCTGGTAATGTCAAGAGCACGACCAGACGCGGGTTTGACTCCTGGGCTCTTCGCTTGTCAAAGTGAGGGCAAGACGGCACCTTGCTGGAGACAATTTATTACGTTGTGCACACTAAGGCATAGCAGTCACAACCCATGGCGGAGACAATTTGTTACGTTGTGCATACTAAGGCATACTAGCCACAACCCATGGCGGAGACAATTTGTTACGTGTTGTGCATACTAAGGCATACTAGCCACAACCCATGGCGGAGACCAGATATGAAGTTAAACCTCTCCATAGCACAAAGCCTGGGTTGAATTGTAGAGACCAAGTGTTGCCCATGCAGCATGATCCCTCTCTCGGCCTGCCTAGTTTACTCCAGAGGAAAGGTAACACCAATACGTCTGGAACAAGACAAGCTGCAGGAGATGCCCGATCAGCAAAGCAATGCTCTAACTGTCCGCTTGTCGGAGTTTCCATCCTAGACCAGTTGCCGATCGAGGCTTAGGGCCTGATCTGCCCTGTGATGACATTCAGTCTATAGGTTGTATTTCCTCGCACTAGGATCAGGCCTGTACCCTCCCAATTTGCCGAAGCCGTCCCCTCAGCGTGGCGTGTCGCGTCTGGTGAGCGCTGTCTAACATTCCAAGACATTCTTTAAGCTGCCATAAAGCTCTAGTTGACTGCAACTGTTTCTTCTTGAATACATCAAGTTGACCGAATCTGTTTCTTCTTGAATACATCAGGTTGACTGCAACTGTTACTTCTTGAATACATCAAGTTGAGTGCAACTGTTTCTTCTTGAATACATCAGGTTGACTGCAACTGTTTCTTCTTGAATACATCAAGTTGACTGCAACTGTTTCTTCTTGAATACATCAAGTTGACTGCAACTGTTTCTTCTTGAATACATCAAGTTGACTGTAACTGTTTCTTCTTGAATACATCAAGTTGACTGCAACTGTTTCTTCTTGAATACATCAAGTTGACTGCAACTGTTTCTTCTTGAATACATCAAGGTGACTGCAACTGTTTCTTCTTGAATACATCAAGTTGACTGCAACTGTTTCTACTTGAATACATCAATTTGACTGCAACTGTTTCTTCTTGAAGCAGACTCTTTGCCCCCAAAGTTTTGTGAGAATGTTCTAGAAGCTGCTGTCTGTCTTCTTTGCTTTATGTTTCACGAGAATCCCGCCGCCACCACATTTTACTGAATGTTGTGTGTGGTAGAGTTAGCGCAATCCACCATGTCAGCAGAAAGAGACGATAGCCATTGCAACTGCCCTGGCAATACGTGCGTGTACATTACAGTGGCATCAATGAGATTGTGTGTTATGTATTTCAGCATAAAATGGGTGAAACTATTCACGCTATATCATATTTACTTCAGCAGTATCATTCATTGGCACCTTGCCGTCTTGACAGACGATAGTTTGTGCTTCAAAAAGGCATAATAACTTTTATCCATGGCGGTAGCGAACGTGACTGATAAGGCCAATTCGCGCTGTAAATATTCCTTCACAGTCCTCTCCATAGCACAAAGCCTGGACTAAAATATAGAGATCATGTGTTGCCCATGCAGCATGATCCCTCTCTCGGCCTGCCTAGTTCACTCCAGAGGAAAGGTAACACCTATACATCTGGAACAAGACAAGCTGCAGAAGCTGCCGGATCAGAACAGCAATGCTCTAACTGTCCGCCTGTCGGAGCTTCGATCCTAGACCAGCTGCCAACGAAGGCTTAGGGCCTGGTCTGTCCTGCCATGACATTTTGTCTTTAGGTTGCATTTCCTCGCACCAGGGTAAGGTTTGTACTCTCCCAATTGCGCTCTTCCGCCCGAAGCCGTTAGCACAATGTGGGTTGTCGGGTTTGGTAAGCGCCGCCCAACATTCTGTGCTAACAGAAAGCAGGTAATACCGTCTGCTCTGCAGTATGAACCCGATGAAATACGACAAAATATTAACATCATCATTTGGTGACCTGTCAGCGGATGAAGGCGATCATGCGTTTCCACACAATTCGGTCCCTGCTGCTTCGGATCAATTACATTGATGGTATTCCTGATAATGATGGTATTCCTCTGAACCAAACTGATAAATCCCACTACCTTTAGAGGGGGAGGGCGGGGCGGGGGAATCAGAACTTAAATTGGAATATTAATAACAGAGATTAAGAGCACAATAAGTCAAAAGAAAGCTGCATTTCAGAAAATGAAAAGCATCGTATACAATAAGTTACTACAGTGTACTGTCAGAACAAGAGTGTTGACTGGTTCCTGGGCCGAATGTTACAAATACCTTAGAGTGCCAGAGTAACTAAGAACGATTGCCTGAAAGAGGTTAATAACGCTAGAAGAGTATATACAATCATAAGAAGAATATAAACAGCTTTAGTCATGTATTGAGAAGAGAGGCAGTGGAAAACATTGTCACCACTGAAAAGATCAGTGCGATGACAGGTAGACCAAGAGATGTGACGCTGTATGGACGGAAACAGTGGCATGGAGGAATACAATCAGCAGAACTGATTCAGAACACTAATGATCAACATCTTAGGAGCAGTGTTGCCATCTCCCTTTGATGAAAAAGCACCAAAATCGACCCAAAAAAAGCACCAAAACTTTTTAGGAAGCACCAAAAAAAAAAGGACCAACTGTTTTTATTATAAGGTAGCACAGTATAATTTATTATTATCACTTCATATTACAATGAAGTTTATTCGAGATCCGCCAAATCCCAATCAGAACTACTTTCGAGCCAAAAAAAAGCACCAAATTGCAATACTATTTTTTTGGGAAATCACTAAAACAAGCCCTGGCGGTATTCATTCAAAATGTTATAAAGTAGCACATTATAATTTATTATTATCACTGAATATTAGAATGAAGTTTATTCCAGATCTGCCAAATCCCAGTCAAACAACTCCTCTTCAGTTTCTGTAGCTATTTCCTGTTGTGTTTGCTCCTGCGATGATGAGGATGAGGAGGATGATTGAAAGAAACATGTATATGCCTCCTGTGATCCAGTTTTTCGCAGAATATCCTTAGGTAGTTTATAATCATGACATCATTTGCCATATCTTTTCTTCCATACCTAATAGTCAAAACAGCTGCCAAACTCTTTATGCTAAGTCTATTCCGCAATTTTGATATTATAACTCCCATCTGACTGAAAATACGCTCCACGTCCGCATTAGAATGAGGTAAAATGAGCAGAGTTAAAGCTAAATCTGTAAGATCTTGGAAAGGATTTTCACCGGTGGCATCCCTGTATGAGGCTATTTCTGCCCACAGTCCAAGTGTGTCAGAGGTCTGTGTCCATTGCATATGATGAAGTTTTCTCCACTGGAAATCGATGCGGGTGAGAGTAGCTGCATCTTCTACAAACATTTTAGCAAGATCCAATATACAGGGCTTCATTGGCTGTAGACATTCACTTCCACTAAGACATGACATGGACTGCAACATTCGAACGTTATCCGGTGTACGTAAACGCAGCTGTGTCAATAGCTCTATTAAAAACTGGATGCACCTTCCACGAATTTCTTTCTCATCGGGAAATTTGTAGTCTGCTATTTCTTTCTCAAACTCATAACCTAGATTGGGATTAGGATCTAAATAATCTTGAATAGCATCACTTTCTGTTATGTTTCTTCCCAGGAATAGCAATCTTTGAACTGATAGAATCAATGATCTGGACAAGATCGTTGAGTAGTTTTATTGGATCCTGTATATCTGCTTCGAATTTCTTATTCACACTTTGAACTTCTCCGAGAATATGCTTGAGAAAATGAGATACACATAGTTTTTCCTGTCACTAAACATAGGATGTAGCAGTTCTGCTGTATAACAGCGCTCGTTGAGTCTTGCTACATCAAAATGAGTTCTGAACTCGACCCACTGCTGCAATATTCTGACAATGGCAGATAGAATGGACATCCATCTTGTCTGGCTTAATTGAACAATCTTTAGCGGATGTTGTCCATCATTTATTGAAGCAAAAAGCTCCCTGTACCTTGCTTGACGAAGACTTGAGTGAGAAAACCAGTTATATGTTTCTCTAATCATGAACTCGATGTTCCTGGGCAGACAAGCAGCTGCAGCCTGTGACACTGCCAGCTGAAGGGAATGACATACACACCTAATTAGTACCAGATGAGGAACTTCGGATTTTAATTTTGTATATACTCCATTGTTTACACCTGTCATGACAGACGCATTGTCAGTGCCGAGTGCAACTAGTCTTTGCAACTCAAGTCCATTCTTGTTTAAACAATCTTTTAACGCATTGCATATTGCCTGTGCGTTGCAGTCACTCAGTTCAACTAAATCTAAGTAAGTAACCACAAACTGCTTTCTTGTCTCTGAATAGTACCTAATAGCTACTCCAAGTAGCTTAGTTTCAGAAATGTCATTGCTCTCATCAATCAATAAGCCGTATTTACTTTTGCCAATATCAGCTGTCAAGTCTGTTGTGAAATATGGTGCAAGTACATTTGAAATAACTGCTCTGCACTTAGTTCTCCTAAGCTTAAAGTTCTTGCAACCTTTGCTGTCACCAAAGTGTACCTTGCAGAGTTCACTTAAATGGTCAACAACGCAAACGAACAATGGGCAGCTATGAACAAACTCATGCATCCTTCTGTTTCTTTGACATCATCTTTCAGTTTGTCAAATGCAATTGTTGTTTGCCTTTGTGTACTGAATGGTTGTTCGGCTTTCTGATGTTTCGTTGTATTCTTGTGCCTCTCAATATAATTTACCCTGGCTGCAATTGAACATTTGCAATATTTGCAAAAACACTTAGTATCTACCCTTCTACTTTTAACAACCATTTTTGAAATCTCGTGTCACTGACCCACTGTTATCTTAAATGTTGACAATATTTCTTGCTCATGGTGAAACACAAATAAGTTTAAATGAAAGGATCATGTAGACACCACAGAATAAGAACTCGTTTACAAGCTAATGTATTGTCGTTTGGACTTGTCTGCAAAATGGCGTTCGCTTTCAGCTAAATCGTATTAAAGGGAGTTAAATTAGTTGAATATTGCGCGGTAACGTACCAAGACTATTTACTCCCTCGCTTCAGTTCAAATTCGGCTTTTTAGTGTTCCGAAAATGAATTTTAAAGTAATTTTTACCCACCCAAAAAAAGCACCACAAAGCACCAAAAAAATTTTGTGAAGCACTAAATTTACGCGGCCGCGCTAAAAGGAAAATTTTCGCACTAACTGACTTGAAAAAGCACTAAATTTAGCGCGGAAAATACTAAAATGGCAACACTGCTTAGGAGAGACATGAAAGCTTACGCCAGGTGGCCGGGCTCATGATTATAATGACAAGTATATGTTTCTGTGTCTCTGATGATCTCTGGCTTCGTCTCTTATAATAAATGCAAGTACTGATCATACAACTCCACACAAAGCTAATATTTCCAATGTCCATCATCTCATCCTAGTCATTTCTCAGACCAGTACACCTCGTTGACCCCCATCATGGCATTCATTCCGTATCTCTGCCCGGACAGTTTAGTCAAAGACCTTAGTCAAATCCCACACACTATTACTGTATAACTTGCTGGCTGTGCGTCCCTTCCCATGACCAGCGTATGGATCGTGCTGATGGTATTAGTGCCTTTAGAGTGGTGTGGAGAGCGGAGGGAATCCACATCGTTGTCCAGAATGATAGATTTGGGAGTAAGAATTGGTACAGCCGGACACGAGAGGCACATCGGCTGAATGAGGAGGAGAGGGAAGGTGGAGGGTGGTCAACTAACTAACTAAACTAACTAACTAACTAACTAACTAACTAACTAACTAACTAACTAACTAACTAACTAACTAACTAATTAATTAACTGACTGACTGACAGACTGACTGAAAGGCTGATTGACTAACTTACTGACTGACGTATTGACTGACTGCCAGGTTGACTCATTGACTCACTGACTAGCTGACTGACTTACTGACTAACAGACTGACTGATTAACTGACTAACATACTGACTGATTAACTAATTGACTAACTACTCAACACCATTATTCAATTCACATATAGCTAGCTATTCCTGCTTGCAATTCCTTGTTACAAATCCATTTGATCAAACAATTAAGATAATTCTCCTTGAAGACTCTACATCCTGCAAACAATAATTCCGCAAGTCCGTTTAAATTTCTATCTCTCTGTCCTCATTTCCACCTGCCTATCCTCATTTCCACCTTTTTATCCTCATTTCCCCCTGTCTACCCTCATTCTTATCTGCCTATCCTCATTTTCACCTGATCTCTATCGATCTTCTGAAGTCAACCAGAGCGTTGCTAAAATCTGGCAGACTGAAGTGGAAACACATTGACGTCACATCCGCACTGGGCATTTAATAGAGGTCAGTCCTTTTTTCCAAAATAGAAGCAAACAGTTCGTTTTAAACTAACTACTTTAGCATTATTATGTAATTGTTTGCAAACTGTCAGTCCAACACTGCTGGTATTTGTTTTATCTGTTGCCTGGGTCACGTGTGAAGGCTCTGTGTCTGGTTATTGCCTAGTTAAGTAAGAGGTGTTTGTAATGTTGTTAGCCGTAAATTACATTTACAGGAGTTTAATGGTGTTATGCACGGGTCAGAAGCCAAACACATTACACTAACGTGTCGGTACTGATCAAGACACCTTAGGATAAATCAACTGTGTTAACTTGATTGAGTTTGGTGATGGTGATTTGATTGTGTTCTCGGGATAACTGATGTGTCTGCACTCTGGCAAACGTCGGACGTGATCAGTCGCTCGTAGCAGTGACGGTTAAGGTGATCTCGGAGCTGACAATGTCTTATCTTGCTGGTTTTCGTCCTGTATCCCCCATTGAAGCATAGGCACTCAACCAAATCACTGCAAGCCCTCCTACTTCTAAGTTATCCCATACACCTCCGTCCATGTTTTTCATGTAGTTTTTATTTCTGTCTCTACTTCTCTTCTGGCCGGCTTCGTGGCTTAGAGGTTATGACTTTTCTCCGTAATCTCGTATACTCTCGTCGGTTAACGTGATGACGGTAAGAATTAGCAGTGGTTCGAATCGCATTGGTGACTTGCGGGGTATGTGAGCCGGCCGCTCAGAAAGCAATAGCAAACTACTGAGCGTAATCTTGCCAAGAAATCGACATACAGCTGAAAGATGCTGGTGTTGACAGCGATGTCCTGTAAAGGATATGCTAAAACCAAAAAAAAAAAACTTCTCTTCTAATTTTTTTTTAGTTGTTAGGGGGGGGGGGGGGGTATTTTTTTTGGGGGGGGGTGGGGGTGGGGGTGGGGGGGGGGTGGGGGGTTCTTTGTTGGTTCGCTCGCTTTGAAGTCAAGCGTATTCCATGCACGCGCTACTACTTCTAGTGCACTGGGCTGATTTTTGCGTGTGTATTAGCCTATCCTTTTTACCAGTGTCCCTCGCAGTCAGGCGAATCTACTCCGACTTCTTGTCGCCAGTCGTCCCTAGGGGGGAAGTGGAGTCAACAGGCACACTGTTTAACATCCTTGTCCTTATCGTGGGCCTCTGCCGGACCTTTGTCTACATACCCCCTGTCAGTCTCAGGTACAATCTCTCTCTCTTTCCTCTTCTTCTTCTAACCCCTAAACAATACCCTTCATATTGTTTCAGACCATACCCACACAAGACTGTATTTTAACAAATGATAAAATAAAACATTTAATACAGAAAAGTGTCACGTGTGTGTGTGTGTGCACTGTTTGCGTGTGGAAATATGTAGTATTTTCTATGGTGTATGTGAGAATAGAGTAGTGAGCTCAGGATCGTTCATCATGTTCGGCCATGCCAAATCACACCACAGTAAGTTCAGAACAGGTCTCACCGAATGTCGCATCTCTCCGGACAATGGTTGACTTCTTGGAGTTGATCATATATATAGTCTGGGTGACTGTTCTCCACTACTGAATATGGCCTATTAATGTCCATGAATCAGGAACACACTATGTTTAATATGTTCATTAAGATCCTGATACCCACGAAGATCTCCCTACATCTCACACTAGTTTAAAGAAAACTTTCTGTCCGGTTGCAAAATGTTACTGAATGAGTGTCTTTACTCTGCAACCTCTCTACAACCTAAAGTTATAGTCACTCGACATAGTCATAGTTACTTCACATCACTATTATTCCACCTCTCTACCTAATATTGTCATTGTCTATGGAGGTGTTAATAGTTTCATAAAAACCACTGCCTTGGGCACTCAATCACTGCTACACTGGCCCTTTTCAGGATAACACTCCTGCTTTCTATTAGTCTATCATTTTTGGAACGATATCCCATTTCCGAGGCCAATTAGTATAACTGCACTCAGTATAACTGCTATTTTCCTCCTCTCCCAGCTGTCCTTAATTTCTCCGGTACAGTAAAATATCACTCAGTGTGACGGGCATTGTTCACACCTCGTAGTAATACTTTCTTTCTGTTAAACAGTTGAACCTGTAGATAATAGAACATTCTGTGAGAGAAAAACCCTATTCGAATCCACAATATGTGATTATAGGCCAAAGGCCATAATCAGATATTTATCCTGGTTAACCTGGAACTACCCTCTAGCTTAAGACAAGAGTCGTTCGTCACATTTGTGTGGTAAGGAAAAAGAAAGACCAAACGGACAAACACAGGAGCCCCAATTGGCCTCACTACCGGAATATCCCACCCTGTACATTTCCTTTATCCCCCCCCCCCAGCCATCTCAAATCTCACCGAATATCATCCCATTACACTGGTCTTACCCTGCCGAGTGAAATGATATATAACTCTACCTCTTTTAAGCTAGGCATCAGCCAGCTGCGGCCGACGCTCTCAGATTACGTTCTCACAACACACTATCACTAAGTTCCAGTCATAACTCTATTTATAAATAAACTACCGTATGCTAGTGTTTCTGTTCGGAGTCGGAATTCACAATTCATCACAGTTTCCAAAACACAGGAGACCCCGTAAATCCTCTTCTCCATTAGAACTAGGAACAACCGAACACTCCCTTCAAGAGTATTACATTCCACTGATCGCAAGATTCACCCAGCCAAATGTTGCACGAGTGACGTCACTCACGTGACCGGACTTCAATCAAGACAGCACCGCCCCCCTTCTCCATTCTCCTGAGATCCTGGCAAACAGAATGCCGAATTCTTTTGATGCCGGGCAAATCAACATACCGCCGATTGTCTTTTGATCTCGGGACTTCTCCTGGAATCCCGGTGGTGTCTGAAATTGGGAACATATATCCCCACATCAAATAGTTGTGGCGCCTAGCAATGGCGGCTTCAGGCCTTTCATCTATTCTGGATCTGAATTTTCCAGTATTATGTGACATAAGCCCCCTCTTAAGAGAGTTGACCGCATCAACTCTTACTCACTGGAGGTTCGATCCAGATGATCCACAACAATCCACTCATCAAACGCATGTTCAGTTTCTCGGAGATGGCTCAGCACATCAAATGTTGATAGTCTGCCTGTATCCTCAAAGGTATTGCCTCTCCAGCAATTAGGCGATCTCACTGATAGCCTATATCCTCATAATGCCATACATTAGTGTTGGCGTATCGCTCCTGTATGTTCAGTCGGCCAACTTCCGACTTGCGTAAGCGATGGCTCACAATACAGACGGATCGTTCCATCCTGACTGTGGCAGTGTCTCCATATCCGCTTAGTTTCCTCAAGTTTTGCATCCTGGGATTTGCGGTATCGTCCTCATTGGACAGAATCGTCTTCCCCAAAGCTCCTGGATGTTTGCTTCCAAGAACATCTCGGTTGATGTTGGATCTGGTCAGCCAATCCTTGGTTGGAGTCTCGGGTATTTCGCGCCGTTCCCGACGTTACCCACCCCTTCTGAACTGGGTTACTAGCGAATGGTTCACTATTGGCCTCTTCCTGAAGTGTGATTTCCCTCCTCTCTTCGGCTGGAAAATCTGACCTACCTCGTACGTTCCCATAGGCCGTCCTATGTAGTACTTGGGATCTCTGGTCTCCGTCTGGACCTGTAACCTTTTTCCCAATAGCTGTCATCACCACAAGGTGAGAGGATTTTACCTCGGATCTCTCCTCATATTTCTGCAGGAGATGCCTAGGAAGACTTTTCGGTTCTCCCCCGATCCGGATTTCTTAGGTGTTCCTGGACACAACCTTTACCATAGGATAAGGTCCATGCCATCCTGCTTGCATCATGTTGGTCTCTGCTGGTCCCCACACTACTACTTTCTCTCCCACCTTAAGAGCTCCTTTACTCTTCGTCCGATTTTTGGGTGGTGCCTTCTGGCACTCTGGACAAGACTTAACCAACCGGCGTACATCACCAGTCATTCCTGGCCAGCAATAATGGCCGGAAATCTGCTGCAACGTCTCTCTGACACCCATATGTCGAGTTCCGGATATCTGACTACCGGATATGGTATGCCCGCTCTGAAGAATGTGAGGACGGTGGGCTTCTGGGACCACCAACTGCTCATGCAGTTTGTCTCCCCTTCCAGCTCTCCGATAGAGCAGTCGATTCCTCAGAAAGTACTGCCCCCGTTCTGATGGGTCAGCACTTTTTGCAGTTTCTTGTAACAAGGACGCAACGTTGTGTCCTTTCTCTGGGCAGTATGCAATTCCCCGGCACTGGGTTGTGGCATAGCGTGTCTGCCCCCTTTTCCTTCCCTTGAGATCCAGTGGCTGATGTTCCCCGGTGGGCGGGTTGTTTGGGCATCCCCAAGAACACGTATTTCGTACCAAGGATCACGGGAAATAGGAAATCCGATAACACAGCTGCTGGAATGATGCCTGTGACGTACCTGGATTTAATCTCCACCTTGGCGATTGGCAGCGTCATGGCAACAGCACTCCTCATTGCAGGCTGTATCTCAATAGTCTCCCCTGTGAGTTGGTCTGGGCGTACCAAGCTGGCATCAATCACAGCTTCCCCGTCCAAACCAGAATCATAGAGACAGGTAACCTGCTGGCCGTTGACTTCAATCTGTTCGACCACAGGTGGCCTCTCTTGGTCCAGAGTTCCTTCAACAACCTCGACCTTTTCGGTGGCAACCACCTTTGGAGCCACGCGGCAGGCTGCGAAGTGAGAGCTTTTCGATTTCGATTTGCAATCTTTTGTGTTGTGAGAGGGTGACTTGCAGATCGAACACCACTTCTCAGACCACTGTCGTTTCGGTTGAGAGTTGGGTGGGCTCTGTCTCCCATCCTTTGTCTTCTCTGGACTCTTCTCTGAGTGTTCTGCATAAGGTTCCACCTTCTTTGTTTCTGAGCCTTTGAATTTCTTTCGGTCATGTTTCTCCTGACCTTTGGTGGTTGGTGTACAGGTTTCTTCCGCCTCCCCATGGACTTCAACGAATCTTTCCGCCAGCTTATTCACCACATCAAGCCGTTCCGCCCCTTGTTCTCCCAAGAATGTCTTCAGAGGTTCTGACATTTGCTGTCGCATCTGGTCGACAATCATGAGCTCTTCCAGACTCTCATAGTCATGCTTGAACCCTGCCAAATCCATCCATTTTTGGAGGTAGGATTTCAGGCGCAAACTGTAGGCGGTGAATAGCTCTCCTGGCTATCGTTTCGCTGCTCGAAACTTCTTCCTATATGTACTTGATGTGATCTCGTAATGTTTCAGCAAAGCGGCTTTCAATTCGTTGTAATTGTTCTCATGTCCTGGCGGCAGGCGAGAATAGACATCGTAACCGGTTCCAAGCAATCCCTGGGATAGCTTAAGACACCATTTGTCACGGTCCAGACCCATAGCAACGGACATGGCCTCGAAGCGTTGAAGGTACTGGTCAATCTTCTCTTTGCCCTGATCATAGACCGCTAGAGGGAACTTCATAGCATGGTAACCATGTCCACCTGCTGGGGTTGAGCCTGGGATGGAGGAACCTCCAACTGCTCCCTCCTGAACATTTTGTCAGTTGGATAAATGGTGATGAAATGAAACTAACGATATAAACGAAAATTGTTGAATAGAGTTCAGAAACGAGCCTGTATCGCATTTGGTTTCCCTAGAAAATTCTCCTTCCTGCAGGTGTTCTAGGCTGGCAATAACGTTGTCCAACTCCGCGTGGATTACTTGCACAGCGTCATGGCGAGAACTCCATCGTGTATCACATTGTCTTTTGACAGTTCGAGAGGTAAATGATTTTAAGACCTCCGAACGGGAGGTAGATGAAGAAAAAAAAAAGGTACACAGCTTTTCCACAACTCCAAAAAATGTAACGACAACAGGTTCCATCCCACTTGCATGGACACAGGCCAAATTGAGGCTGTGGTTCTCGCAATTCACAAACACAGCTTTTGGGTTAATGTCAAGAATTCTCTGTTGGACACCTGCCCTCACTCCAGCCATAACTGCAGCATTGCCATAAGCTTGGCCGCGACAGTCATTGATGGCAATGTTATCTTCTTCTAATTTTTTTTAAGAATTTCCGTTACCAAGCTTAATGCATTTTTCTTGTTGACTTGGAAATATCCCAGAAATACCTCCTTTATTTCTACCTTTCTATTGTCATCATCAATATGAACATAACGTAGAATTTCGGATACCTGATCGTCATGGGCAGTGTCTGAGTAGAATCCAACATTATGCTGAAATACTTGGCATCCTTAATTTCTGAAATAATTTTTTTCTTGACTGTTTCACCAAGAATACCGATTATTTCGTTTTGACTTCTGTTGGACAAATACGTTACACTTTTTGGCTTATCTTTTCCTCTCTGCACGTGTTCCGTCAAGGTAACATCATATTTTGCCAAGTCTGATAATTGCTAAAAAAAAATCCCCTGTATTTTCGCTTATTGTCTCCTCTGGCTCCGATAAATATGAAATTCCTTATCCTCGATGCCCACAAAGGTCCAGAGTCTCTTTTTTTCCAAATATGCTATAACCTCGACAATCCGTTCAGTTATTGCTTTCCATGTCTTCTTCATAGCGGACATTTGCTGTTGAAGTTCAGCATATATCGTAGTAGAACTCTTGAGTCGACTTACGAGGGTCAGGTATTCCCTAATGTGAGCTCTATGAGAAGGGCTTTTCTCATGATCAGGTAGGTTATCGAGGACTCAACTTTCTCAAAGTAGAGAAACCTTTTTCCTGGTTAAAGTTTGATACGAAATGAGTCCGTCAATACATGCGCAAGAGATGTGACTGGGTCAACCTCAACCGCCTAATTGGCTGGATGCCCGGGGCCGTCGCACACCCTGCACCCACCTTTGCGAGCCACTGGGACCGGCTCAAATACCCCGTAAATTACCAACGCGGTTTGAACCCTTACCGATTCTCGCGCAGTTTACGTTACTCACAAGAATATACGGGATTGCGGAGAAAGACGTTAGTGCCTAGGCCAGGGAGTCCGGCGTAAACACATCTACGAGATGACAAACTCAGATCACAAAACTAATATAAAGGTGAAAAGAAGGGCGTATTATCGTAGTTGACAGCGTACTGCTTTGGTAATATCATGAGTACGGTCGTATGTCGGGGGCTTTTACTTCCAATAACTGTTTCTGGTTCTCATGTTAGGCTACGTCGATATTGGTGGACAGGATTATGGGAAAACACCGTCCCCGTGGCTGTGGATGGAGCACGTGATCAATTGGTTGGCCGACAATTGGCCAATATTTCACCCCCCCCCCCCCCCCCACCCGTCCCCTCCCAGCTGAAACATGGAAAATGAATAAACGACCCGACGGCAAAAGTGGAGCTTCAAACATGCAATTATGTAAACGGGGAGTACAAATATGTCCAATGAAGAGATCAACGATTCTCTGGCATTTCAGGTGTAATTACTGACTGTGATCAAGGTCAGGCATTTGAGGTACTTGCGTCATAAAAACACAAACCTGGCCGGAGCTCTAGCCAAGAGGACAGCGAGCTGTGCTGGTAATGGCATAAAGACGATCGGACGGTTGTTCGACGCCCGTCGCTTGCCAAAATGTAGGAAAGATTGACCACCTATGTCTCATTGCTCGCGGCCTACAAAATAAACATTAACGGAACAGAGATTCACATCCTACACCGGCGTTAAGTGAAGCTTAAAAATTGACTTCTCGTTAGGAAAGCGTTGGTAAACTACACAACGTAATATGGCCTGAATATCAAGCTGGGTTAGACAGTAAAAGACATGCACAAAACACACACACACACACACACACACACACACACGCACGCATGCACGCACGCACGCACGCACACACACACAGGCGCACACACATACACACACACATTTAGAGGCACGAGATTTTATTGGGTAAGCATTATTTCCGCAAGAGGTAGCTCAGGTAGCTAACGCGTCCGATGCGTCTATTGTCTTCATTACATTTGTTTTTAAAGGTACTTTCTACTTCCTTCGTCTTGACTTATATGAGTGCCCATCAATACCTTTTCGTAAAATTACTGCGCTGGTGTGAATATCTCACTGTTTGCTCAAAGTCCGTCGCTCACTTGTTCAATTAACCGAAAACATTTGTAACAACACCCAACATAATGGCGGCTCCAGAAATATTTCTATGACAGGAAGTGGCACCATTATAAGCCAATCGAGTCTGTGAACTGCCGGCCAGTCACATAATAAACCATCGCCACAAAAATATAATCCCGGTAGCTCTGGCGTAGGAATTATAAGGATATAAAATCTTTGTTGTGTAAATGGCGGATGTTTGGTTGTTGTATTCTGTGTTTCTTTGTGGTTCGTAAACAGGATAGGGAATGTACTCGTGCCAATAATGATGTTGTAGCTATGTAGAACAACATCATCAGCATGTGCCTTGTCGACTGGCGTTCATGTCTCGAAAATTCGCGAAAAATGCGAAAGAGGCTTATGTCAAGGTTATGACGTAAAAGCTGTTAATATGGTAGCAGATATGTTATGTTGTATTATATATCAAATTAAAGGGAGTTGCATAAGGTCAAACTACTGTATATAAGGACATGGCAGATACAGGAAGTCGCTTCAGACGAATGATCATCCCATGGCACTTAATTCGTTAATTATTTAGTTAGTGGACAGATCATCCTAACTCCACATGGAAGCATTCAGTCTATAAGTGCTCGGATACCCTCCTCAATCATCACCACCACCACCATCATCATCATCAAGTACCATGCCGCCTGACGTAGGTGTTCATGACTTTCCACAGATCTCGGTCTTTGGTTTTCTGAATCAAATCTGCTGATGATATTTCTCCATGCAACCGTCTCAATCCATCCATCATCATTTCTCCAGGTCGGCCTCTGCCTCTCTTCCCTCCGACCTTTCCAAATGTCACGATATTCTCTAATGCCTCGCTTCTCATCACATGGCCAAAGAAAGCTGTTTGTCTCTTTCTTATTGTTGTATATAGTGTTCTAGTTTCATTAGCCTCTTTCAGGCAATCGTTGTTAGTTACTCTGGCAGTCCAAGGAATTCGCAACATTCGTCTCAAAAACCACATCTCTGTTGCTTCTAATTTCTTCCTAATTTGTTCATTAACATTCCAAGATTTGCGGCCATACAGCAGAACAGGTTCTATTTAGCACTTCAGCCCACTTTCTCTTACATTCAATGATACTGACTTATCGCATAAGATACTCTTCATTGTCCGAAATGCAGCCTTTGCTTGCCCTATTCTGCTCTTAATCTCTGTTGTACATCTTCCATCTAATGTTATAAATGCCCCTAAATATTTAAAACTATCTACTTGGTTAAAAATGTTCCCTTCTATTTCAATTTCACATTTTGATGTCACCTTTTCCTTTAATATCACCATTGTTACTGTTTTCTTGATATTGAAGGAGAGTCCTTTCTTTGCACTCTATGTTACTACAGTATTCAACAATTGTTGTAGGTCTGTTACATTATCCGCCACCAATACTGTGTCTTCTGAATAGTGTATATTGTTTATATTATAATCCCCGATTAGTATTCCTGGCTTCTCTTTGATCTCTCTCATTATTACTTCGCTATATAGGGAGAAGAGATCCTGTAACAAGAAACATCCCTGTCGTACTCCTAGCTTTATTTGTCCACAATTGCCCTCTTTATTTCCTATTTTAGTTGCTGCTACATCAGTATCTAAGTCAAAGTGTAATGGCCGAAGACACTAGTTTTGTGTTGGGTGAATATTCTTCTGAGGTCCTTGCTGAAGGCTCTTGTCAGGCTTCGCCTCTCTGAATGTGATGCTCATGTGGTCTGGTCACGGTTGCAGAGTGGCAGTCGTCTCCTGATTTCTGTAATCGCCCTGTCTCTCTAACGGCATTTACTATATCCCAAAATATGGATGTATCTGTGTATGGTTAACAGAGTTTCTGCCAAACAAAGAGTAGGTTTGGACCACACACAAAGTAGCTTTGGACCAAACAAAGAGTAGGTTTGGACCACACACAAAGTAGCTTTGGACCACACACAAAGTAGCTTTGGACCAAACAAAGAGTAGGTTTGGACCACACACAAAGTAGCTTTGGACCACACACAAAGTAGCTTTGGACCAAACAAAGAGTAGGTTTGGACCACACACAAAGTAGCTTTGGACCACACACAAAGTAGCTTTGGACCAAACAAAGAGTAGGTTTGGACCACACACAAAGTAGCTTTGGACCAAACAAACATGACAGACGGAAAATGAGAAGTAGGGGTACGTCACAGTTATGACTTAAAATGTTGTAATATGGTAGCAGACACGTTGTATTACAACGCAATGACAACATTGTAACGATATATGAGACCATGGCAGATACGGGAAGTCGCTGAAGACGATTAATCATCACATGGCATTTAATGTGTATAGACGTACAAGTTGAGCTGAGGTGAGGTGAAGTGAGATGAGTTCAAGTGAGGTGAACTGAGCTGAGGTGAGGTGAGGTGACTTGAGGTGAGGTGACCTGAGGTGAGGTGAGGTCAGGTGAAGTGAGTTGAAGTGAAGTGTGTTGAGGAGCGGTGAGGTGAACTGAGGTGAGTTAATGTGAGATAAGATGAGGTGAAGTGAGCTGAGGTTACGTGAAGTGAGCTGAGGTTAGGTGAAGTGAGATGAGTTGAAGTGAAGTGAACTGAGGTGAGGTGAGTTGAGACGAGGTGATGTGAGTTGAGGTGAGGTGAGGTTACGTGAAGTGAGCTGAGGTGAGCTGAGTTGAGAGGAGTCTAGAACCGACGTCGCAGCTCTCGGGACATTCCCATACGTGCTCCATCCCCATCTGCTACAGTCACCGAAGAGTGCCAATACTAATGGTACCAGTATCAATCTGTTTATGTGTCCGTCTGTCATTCCTGGGAGTCCTAAGTGTCTGCCAGATCCTCTGGCCACTCCCTGCAGCATCATTCTCTCCAAGCCGTGATGATCTAATCGTTTTTTGCACTATGAACATCTTGTTCTATCTGTTGGCACCGATCATATCAGCTTTATCATGCACGAATACCCCACACAGGTGTGCGGACCCAGCCAATCTGTCTGCCTGCTCGTTTCCTAGCACACCTTAAGATGTGTACAAGGGTCATTTACTTGATTTCTCTAGCTACCCTCAGATGAGTCTAAGTGTAGTATTTTTGGATGTTGCCTTAAATAGGGCGTTTGTGATTAAAAATCTGTTCCAAGGGGGGCTGAGTGGTCTAGAGGTATGGTGTCCGCCTCGAGTGCTGAAAGTCCCGGGTTTAGGCCCCGGTGAGGACCGGGATTTATTTAAAAAATCCACCTGACTTCCAGAAATAAAATTTCCCCTGGTCTCTGGGCAGTGAGATCGGACGCCCGTGTGTATTGTTGCGCACGTAAAAAATCTCTTGGCAGTTGGAAATCGAAAAAGAGCAGCCTAACGGCGCTGCCCGGGCAAAATGTCGACTTAAAAATCTTCCCAAAGTATTTCAGGATCCTCGCCGATGCAACGGAGTTCGTGCATTGAGCTGAGTTTCTCCAGACTCAGGTTTGAGTTAGGAGGAAAACGGAGCACTTATGGGTTAAACCGTGTCCCGTGATGTTGATCCAACGACTAAATGACTAAACTAAACTGTTCCAGAAAAATTTCGATTAGTTTCCCCCCTCTCTAAATTTTATGTCCAATGCTGAATGACATAATGTTGTTGTTGTTCTTCTTCCGCTCTTTCAACAATAATGTTCGTGTTGCCATCTCTTCTTCCACTCTTTCAGCTATAATTTTCGTGTTGACATCTCTTCTTCCACTCTTTCAGCTAAAATGATTATCACGATGTCCCCCATTTCATCTCTTCTATCATATCTGGAAAACATCAAATAGATCAATAAATGAACAATAATATAAGTACAGCAGACACGGGGAATCAATACATTTCCACAAGGCGAAACATTGTTCTGGGGAACGGAAATTTAACTGTTGCCAGCTTGTCCAGTAAATGACCTATTATTAAGTTACTGCGGTCATCTGATTGGACAAACGGTGATAAAGATGGGAAGAAAAAGATTGGGTAATTTTTCAATCTAAATAGGAAGAGACAGATGGATTTTCGTGTCTAGTGATGAAAGGAATAATTTTGTTATAAGAGTCTTTGTCACATATAGCATTTGTTGTAGTGATGAATGGAATAACTTTGTAATGTGTAGCATTTGTTGTAGCGATGAAAGGAATAATCTTGTCATGTGTAGAATTTGTTGTGGCGATGAAAGGAATAATCTTGTCACATATAGTATTTCTTGTAGTAATAAAAGGAATAATTTTGTCATGTGAAGCATTTGTTGTAGCCATACAAGGAATAGTTTACTTTCGGACACCTAATTTACTTGTGTGATACATCACATTTACATGTGTACTTGTTCTATCTCAGCAGGATTGTCACTTCCACTTTATTTGCCTTCTGCTTGCCTGCCGTCGCTATGGCCATCGGTTCGAATCCGCTTCTATGAGGATTGCTAAAACGGACCTGTGACCCTAGGGTTACATAGCCTAACATGGTAACCAGCAAGTGTCTTGGGAAGCAAAAGCGGCAGGTTTAATACTGACCATATCAGGCTTCACTGCCGCTTGGACTATAAATATTGACCATGTCAGGCTTTCTTACCGCTTGGACTATAAATATTGACCATGTCAGGCTTCACTGCCGCTTGGACTATAAATATTGACCATATCAGGCTTTCTTACGGCTTGGACTATAAATATTGACCATGTCAGGCTTCACTGCCGCTTGGACTATAAATATTGACCATGTCAGGCTTCACTACATCTTGGACTATAAATATTGACCATGTCAGGCTTCACTACCGCTTGGACTATAAATATTAACCATATCAGGCTTCACTACGGCTTGGACTATAAATATTAACCATATCAGGCTTCACTACATCTTGGACTATAAATATTGACCATGTCAGGCTTCACTACCGCTTGGACTATAAATATTGACCATATCAGGCTTCACTACCGCTTGGACTATAAATATTGACCATGTCAGGCTTCACTGCCGCTTGGACTATAAATATTGACCATATCAGGCTTCACTACCACTTGGACTATAAATATTGACCATATCAGGCTTCACTACCACTTGGACTATAAATATTGACCATGTCAGGCTTTCTTACTGCTTGGACTATAAATATTGACCATGTCAGGCTTCACTACCGCTTGGACTATACAAGAACGAATGAACGAACGGACAAACGAACTTTATTTTTCAAAGGGTTCAGAACTGGGCACGCAGGCCCGTCTGAGATTCTGCCCTTCTTCTCTCTTTCATCTCTCTCTCTTTTCTCTCTATAAATATCTGGCTAGCACCATGTGACCAAGATGAAGAAAAGGAGAAGAAAAGAATTCTATCTGGCATATGAAAAGAAGAGGTGGACTACTGAATTTAGCGTTGTTTTGGGAAAATGAGCAAAAGAAGAAGAGGAAGACAGGGAAAGATGGATGCTATATCGACTTGTGACGACTCGTTAGATCCATGGTGGCAGAGTGTGAGGCGTGTAGGGAGAAATCATGCTGGATACACAGATGGAGTAGTATGGTGGGATATCATCAACAGAGGTGGTCCAGAACACTAGGCACCGCAATCTGTTGGCAGTCGCTTAAACAAAAGTCGCTTAAAAGTCGACAGGGTCGACTTCATTGCACCGAGTTTTTATCCCATATAGCTCAGTCTCTTATAGCTCAGTCTCTGCCGAAAGCGTCGCACAAAGCACTAACTCCGTAGCTCCAGCGACGACTTTTGAATCGAAAGCACAAGAGCCAGTTAGCATGGCACATGATGCTGATCTGACCAAACAAATCGTCATTACTGCCAGTAATACCTTGTGGTGTAGAACGGTGAGGGGGGGGGGGGCACGGTCTTGAACCTGAGGAATTCAGCCCGCCTGGCTAGTGCAGCCGCCACAAACTGCGCAGGATAAGGTTTTCTATGTTTTCCCATTACAGAAAAAAAAAAAAAAATCTATCACCTTACTGAGGATTCGAACCTTCGTTTCCTGGAAGGGAGGCCGACGTTGTAGTCACTCGGCAGACGCTCCTGATTAACTTTATTAACACAGCAGATAACAGTGTGGCGTGGAGGATCAAGATCTCCAATACCTGCTGCATACCAGACACATGCAGAAGAATGCTGACTCCGCTTCGTTAGCTCGCGAAACAATCCCAGCTTTATAGAGATTTGAACTCTCAACCCACAGACAGGAATCTGTGCACTTTCAAGTACACTGCTAATTCTCGGTAAACCTTGGAGGAAAAAAAAAGAGGAGGGGACGTTAAAAACATATTGTTTGAAAAAATATTAAATGTTACTACAACTAAAGGAAATGAGGACACCGGATACAACCACATTTAGAAATCCTGGTCTTTTCGGTCACACTATGCACCAAAAATAGCTTGTGTAATCTTGCATAATCTTGCGACCTTAAGTCCGCATGTTTCTAAATATAAACTATAATGGCCTAACCTCCATCTTTCATAGATTTCCTTGTCACCGAATAAAGCAAATACAAATGGTATACAGAGAATTCGTGCCGGCTTGGATTAAGTTTTGAATTATAATCTCGTTAAGTTTAGTCTTCGCTGTTTCCTGTTGAACTTTGGCAGTTTGCAGTTGTCCAGGAAACATCATCGAATGTCACACTACTGTATATTGTACTATTCTACATATTTTTGAAAGCAGTGTATTTTTATTTTTAAAGTTATTTGTTGACAATTTTTAAGGCAGCAAAATCGAATGTCACATGACAGTATAATATATTATTTCTCGTGTGTTTCAAAAGAATGAAAAAAAAAAATGAAAAAAATAAATAAAAAAAAAAGAACAGAAAACAGAAAAAGATAATTATAGAAATGATAGCAAGAAAGAGCTTAAGAACAGGGTAATTAAATAGCCAGTCCAGTAATTATGAAGTACAGAAGAGAAGGTGGGCCCTTAGATGATTTCTGGTGCATGAGTTTCATCAGTAGATATGATTGTTTTGTGAGTGATTTTTGTTGGAGTCGTGACGATAATTCTGATCTAGCAATAACTGTTATAAATGATATGATAGTGGGGACATAGGAATCTGTTCCAAAATTGTAAAACATTGTGAATGGTCTCTTAAAATAAGTTTCGAGTCTCACTATAATTTGGGAAAAATTGGAAACTGATCCAACATTGTCAAACATAGAATGTTTGCATCACACAGACTGCAGCAGTTTTAGCATCTGTTCGCCAACCTTGGCATTTCAACTGGTACCGTCCTAACAATCACCAGGAAACGAAAAGTATAGTATTAGCTTTACCAAAACACGATTACACGAAACAAAATGGACGTTGCGGCTAAAGCCTTCGTCAGCACAGAATAAACAAACACAAACAGACACAACAACATTAAAAAAACACTACATGAAAATATAAATATACATGTTACTTATCTGTACCCTTGTTGTGGGCTGGATACGTCTTTCAAATGATCAGCACGTATGATGGCTTACAATGGAGTGAATGAACCGGATGTGTGATTATGTGTCGTGTCAATGGATTAAAGGTTAATAACGTCAATAACATTGCGGAAGATATGACCAAACAAAAACACATAACACGATGACCCTAATATGGCAATATAGCGTCCTTCTATCAAAATGGTAGATCACATTTGGCGATATATAATCCTTCGGCAGCGAATCAGTGAACACAATCATCCCCTACCGAACGGAAATGAGAATGTCCAGCATAATAATTCTTCTAAGAGGACAACCAGGGATAGCACACTGCCTTATGCAATAAACTGTCTGTACAGAGAGCCAGCAGTTGCGGTGATGATGATTGTATTCCTACCAGGACATCCGGGTGTTGTGGAAAAGGATTGGTCAGACAGACGGGCTGGCACTGCTGCTGTATCAAAGACTTGCCCCATCCATCGGGTGACAATACAATATCCGTTAATGTCCGACCGAAACCAGGTCTTTAATCTGACTGCATCAGAATCCCGCGTTAGAAATGTCAGCGATGGCATAGATGATTTGTGTGTCCTGAGAAGAGCATCACTTAAAGATTGTGTTAGGAGGCTGGTTAGTCAACATCGGACTGGATCTACTCTTCTTCAACATTAATTTATCCAAATAACCCAGCGTGAGCTTGTTGATATACCCATAGAGTTTGTCTTCAAGGAGCGGTTGTAGGCCAAATATTTTTCTCTGTTCAACATATGCTTGATACTCCTGCAGCAAATGTTTAGCTACCATTGCACAAGTTCTACAGTTACATTCATCAGTAACTTCTATCTTAAGTTTATTGAACATGTGGATGTATCAGAATGACATTAGGACACGCATGGGCGAGTCCAGCTTGCAATGATGATGATGATCTGAGATCAACTAACCTGAAGTCAAATCGTATGTACTATTATTTTCAGGAGTGCAAGAAACGTGAATAAGAAATAATGCTGCTGTTAGAAAATCCCACCCAACGTATTCAATAAATCAATCGAAATGGTGTCGTCACAACAATGAAGGTTGGCTGCAATGGATCCAAATACTGCACATCTCTCGCCTTGATCGTACACTCTGTCAGACTGCGGTCCGTTCATCTCTTGATGTTATCTTCCCACTGTATCGTTGTCGACTCTTTGCTGGCTTGCCTTCAACCTAACCCTCTAGTATAATTTTCATACGAGTGTTTTGTTTTTTAACGTCACCGAAATATTTTACTTGCCTTTTAAAAAAAACAATTTCTTTCATCAATTCTCTTTTCATTCCCAGTTTATCTAGAACCTCTGTATGTGATTGTGTTTCCAGAAAATACGACATATTCTGCTCTATATCCACATCTCCAGGGCTTCTATTCGACTTTCTAGTTGCTTGTTCATGGTCCAGGCTTCTGCGCCATAGAGTAGTGTTGAATATACGTAACAATGGACAATTCTGACCCAACGTGTGACACCTGAGGATGTTGATCGGCTCTAAGGATAAATCCGCACATAGACTAAATGCTTGCGGTTTATCTTAAGGGGGTTGTGAATCACACATGCATTATATTCAAGTAAATTATGAACAAGGAGATTAAGGTGAAGTGAATTAGCGTCGAGTGAATGATATTCGAGTGAGTTGGGATCTAGTGAATTTGGACTGAGTGAGGTGAATCCACGAATTATGATCGAATATAAACGTCACAGCGGGCGTGTTGGTGTAACGGTTAGGAAATTACACTGGCAACGTCATGCTTGCGGTCTGACAAGGAGATTAGATGCCAACTCTCATCGTTCTCTACGGGACGGATAGACCTATTTATCGGTGCACCCAGAACTACAACAATGTGATGGTTCCAACTGACAGGGTCTTGTTTTCTATGACCAAAGGCTCGTGTTCACTACCAGGCGTGAAAACAATCACTCACACAAAATGAGTGTACAAACACACGGCGACATAACTCAAACACTTTAATCTCACTTCTCAAAACAGCAGTCATATCAGGCATCGCTCAAAGTCAGCGATAATGTCATTTCCAGAAACATACATGAAATATATCAATTCATAAATACAATAGAATATAACACTCACTCAATCTTTACTCTACTCAACAAAGCATACAGGCTCTCTTACATCAAGCATTGACTCATACATAGCAACACTTTCTTTCACGTCCCTCCAGTCTCGAGGTCCTAGGCTGTCTGAGCTACCAGCAGTGATTCCTCGTTGGCCCGGCTTTCCGCTCTCGTGTGCTTCGTGCACCACGCTGACTCCTGGCCATCCACTGCGTAGTAACTGTTAGTCAAGTTCATGGTCGTACCTAGTCGTTGCCGCCAGGCGGGGGAGATGAAGACTCGGAGATTCTGACACTTTCCGCCGCCCCCTCTTATGAAAGGTATACCCTTTCATTACTGGTGTTTATAGTTGGGTTAAGTTGATACTATAAAGTCAGAAGCGACCAACTGTTTGTCATGTTAGGTGACTCTTTGGTATTTATTGACATTTACTGGGTAATTGCATGATATACCTTTTCTTCAGTGATGCCATAAGGCTACTCTCATCAAGTACTGTCCCCTAGTTGGATTTGTACCTTGGTTGATAATGGACTTAGCCAGTCTGGTAGTTATCTGCGACTAACGCTATCTTTCAAGCAACGCACTACCTCACGACAAAAGAAAAAAAACACTCACAAAAATAACATGTCAGGCCTTAAATAATCTTCCTTATAAGATGACTTCAGAACTAGACACCCACCGATATGGTCGGATAGTCCAATCCTGGTCCTCAACTTTAGTAGTTATATTCCACGCATAGTTGATGTCACATGGTGATGTGTAGTCGTTCTAGCTACTATGAACAAGATAATATATGCATGCTTATATTTTCCCAATATTTCAAATTGTTTCCCCTTAGGTGTAATGGTGAAACGTTATGGGAGGTAATTTTTAAATTCTTTCAAAAAAAAATAGAGTACATTTGTAAGTTATATTCTAAGCGTCATAGTTTGATATTTATTTTCAATAGTGACATAGTTGGCACCATTGAGAAAACAATTAATCAATCAATGATTCTTAGATCACAAATATACAAATCCTTTCATTCAATTAAATATATGTAAATTTAATGTCAAAAAGTTATCTCAAGTGTCATTCATTTGTGACTATTATTTGTATAGTCTGCTACTTTTGCTAAAATTATTAAACGATTCGAAAAGGAAACGGAAGTACACAATTAATGTGTTCACACGTTGGAGTAACACACTGTTCTTTCACATGTTCGGATAACACTGTTGTTATAGAAGTACGGAATAAACTGCTCTGGGTGTTTCGAATTCTTATACTGTCGTCTATATCACACAGTTGTAAAGTTAAAATGTTCGAACAATCTGCTGTGCTAATATCACTAATATACATAAGCGTAGGTACTACGGATATTACCAAAAGCTGGCATAAGGTAAGTTTGTAAACACATGTAGTACTGTTCTTGGAGCACTGTTTGTAGAAATATTACTAAGTATTTAAAATACTGTCCTTCCTCATTCTAATCGTTCATATATTCATCATATTCACTCGGTAAAAATGTACTTAGAATAAATTGGAGGACTTCGTCCTTAGCACAGTAAGTCACTTCTCACAGCGTTCTTTGGTTAACTTAAACATTATTTCGCTGGTTTGTGATAGCTATCTGAGCGCTATAGGTAACAGGCTACGTTCACTGCCTCAGTCTTTGCGCTCAGGCGTAGTTAGCCTGTCGTCGGACGTCTCGAGAGGACATCTGGAAAGTAAATCTGCAATCGTATTTTCAGTCCCGCTTATGTGTTTTACCTCAAAACTGTAGCTTTGGAGTAAAAAAGACCATCTTGCGATCCTATGGTTTGTAGGTGTACCTGTAGTAATAATAGTTAACGGGTTGTTGTCTGTCTCCACGATGAAATGTTTACCTAACAAATATGTAGATGATCTCGAAATCGCATACACTAGAGCCAAATCCTTCCAATTCTGGAGTCGATCTTCTCCTTTCTCTTGGTGACAATTTGCGACTTACGTAACAAACTTGATGTAAGATGTCATCATAGGATTGTAACAAAACAGCCGCTACAGCTATGGAACTTGCGTCAGTTCTCAATCTGAAAGGAATTTCCAAATTTGGCAATTTAAGGATGGGATTACAAGAAAAATATGACAATACTTTTGTAAATGCAGGTCTCAGGCCTTCCCTGTTTACAATTTTATTCGGTTGGTTTTTGGTTAATAGATTTGTGAAATTTTCTGTCAAACTAGAAAAATTAGGTATGAATCTTCTGTAATAATTTAATAATCCTAACATGCTTCTTACTTCCTTTTTGGTTGTAGGAAGTGACAATTTTAGAATTTTTGAAACAATATTGTCATCAGTGGTAACATATCCATCACAAACTTTATAGCCTAGAAAAGTAATTTCATGGTAGGCAATTTCTACCTTTGATGGTTTCACTGTTAGGCCGTGTTGTCTGATGCGTTCAAATGTTTGTCGTAGTGTCGTTAGGTGTTCTGTCATTGTCCTAGTGTGTATACAGATGTCGTCCATATATGATAGTATGTTGGGTATGTCTACCAGTTGCAGTCTTGTCATCCTTACAAATGTCGCTGGGGCATTGACTAGCCCAAATGGTAGTTTACACCATTCGTATAGTCCCCAAGGTGTTGCAAATGCTGTCAAGTGTATCGAGTCTTCGGACATGGGTATTTGCCAGTACCCTTTCGTCATGTCAAGTTTTGTAAAGTATTAGGCATCTGTCATCTCTGTCAGTATGTCCTCACAGTTAGCCATGGGTTCTAAATCTAACTGTGTTATTGCGTTGAGTTTTCGATAGTCAACGCATAGGCGCATTGAGTCGTCCTTCTTTTTGACAATCACAATAGGAGAACAATAATGTGATTGCAATCTTCTAATAATTTGGTTTTTCTCCAGTTCTAAAATTAATTTATTGATGTAATTTGTCCTTGTAGTGTATGGGTATTGAGTACGGTCTGCATTTTATTGGTAAGTGAGTTTTCAGTATAATGTGATGTTCTACTAGATCTGTCTGTCCTGGATGGTTGGAGAAAATGGTCCTATAGTCTTGTAACAGTTGTCTGCAATTGTCGGTCTCAGTCTGAGAAAGATTAGGACATAGTTTGACGTCTTGTAGTGTGTCTGTCGTATCAAGTGATGGGACAGGTATTTCGTCTGTATCTTCTGAGTCTGTGTGGTCCACTACGGTTGTGCTTGCTGCTGTTTCGTCTCGGCCTTCGTCTCTGTTGTAGTAGGGTTTCAACATGTTAATGTGGTATATTTTGTTTTTGTTGTTTATTCCAACTTCGTAGTCTACAGTCGAAATTTGTCTTAATATTTTGAAAGGTCCTTGCCACGAGTCTGTTAGGAGGTGTTTGTCACTGGGCAAAAGAAGTAGAACGTCCTGTCCTGGTGTCAGTGTTATTGTCCTATTTCCTCTAATGGCGTACTCCCTGTAGATGGCACCAGATTGTCTTAATGATTCTTTAGCTAATATGCATGATTTCATGATCCTGTCACGTAATGTTGTTACATGCTCGTAAGGTGACACTGTTTTCTGTTCATTATCTAGTTCAGTTAACAAAGTATGATAAATTGATAATGGGCCGCGTGGTTTGGCTCCATATACTAACTCAAAAGTTGAAAACCCAGTGCTAGAGTGAGGTACTTCTCGATAAGCGAAAAGTGTAGCAGGTCAAAAGGTGTCCCAGTCATTTGGGCATTCTTGGGTGACTTTCGCTAACATATGTTTCAGGTCACCATTTATTTTCTCTATAATACCCGTTGAATGAGGGTGATAGGGCCTGTTGAAACACTATTTAATGCCTAGAATTTTGTTAAAGGCTTGAGTCGCAGCAGAAATAAACTGGCTGCCTCTATCAGATAGAATCGTATCAGGAAAACATATCCTAGCAAAGATATGGAAGAAGACTTCTATAATGTCCTTAGAGGTAATATTTCTAAGCGGCATCGCCTCAGGCCAACGTGTACATAGATCAATTACAGTTAGAATATATTTATTCCCTCTTGATGTAACATGGTTTAAAGGTCCCACGATATCTACTGAGATTTTCTCAAACTGTCTACTTGTAAGATCTGTTGTTTTCAGTTCTGCTTGAGGGTGTTTCCCCTTTTTAACAAGCTTCTGGCAGATGTCACACGATCTACAGTATTGTTTGATATCACTGCAGAATTTGGGCCAGTAGAACTGTGTTAGTATTATTGCCCTAGTTTTGGCATAGGCCATATGCCCTGCAAAAGGTATGTCATGTGCTAGTTGCAATGCCTTTTCGCGGTGTTCAGTTGGTAACACCGTTTGTGCAATGGTATTGGCATCATTTGTGTAGTACCTTGTTAGGATACCACATTTCAAATCAAAGTTCCAGCTAGCATTCTTTGTTAGTTTTGGCTTTTGGCCTACAAGTTTACAATATTTTTTTAATGATACATCGGCCTTTAGTGCTTTCAAAAAATCTTCTCTCATGTTCTTAAGAGGTGTTATACTTGGACTTAGTAGTTCTAATGTCTCAGTTTGGTTGGTCTGAGATTGTAATTCCGCAGCTGATCTAGTTACTGCATTTGATAAAATACTTTCACAGCAAGATGTTACAAAATTATGTGGCATATCATTCACTTCGGGCAGGTAACCAATAATTATATCACAACATGGGTTACATAATGCTGCGCACTTAACCATGCCTGTCAAGAATGGTGTTTAAATATATGCCCATGCAAGTGGGTATTTCTCAATATTTCCTGAGAAAGTTCTGCATGTCACATGTTTGCCAGTGTAATCTGCAGGTAGGATAAAGTCTTTCTATAAACCAATAAGGGTGCATCCGCTATCACGTAAAACACTGGCTACTTTGCCGTTAACATAACCCTGATAGTTATTCAGCTTGCCTTTCGAATCTATTACTAGATTAGCTTCCTCATTTGCTAGCGGTATGGAGTGGCCGCATGTTAAAACGCCATCTTCATGGAAGCGGTTACAGGTTGTGCATTTCCCCAGATGGAATACATTAATGGTTTCGACTGCATTAGCTGGATGTTGACTCTCTTCTAGTTCTTCGTCTGAGGAAGAGCTATCAAACATTGCCGCGTTGACTTTTCTTGTTATTTGCTTTTCTTTACATGCATGACACCAGTGGCCTTACGCTTTGCAAAGGTAGCATTTGGTTAATCGTTTGTAGTTCTTTCTCTCTCTGTCTTGCTTGTCTATATAATTTTGTAAGTATGTAAGATACCCTGGGTGTTTGTCACACATCTCACTTTCACTGTGTTGATAGTTACAATATTTACAGCGATAATTGTTACTAGCAGTTTGTCTAAAAGTTTTTTGTCTGTTGTAAGTATTTGGTTTTGATCTTTCATATGTAGCAGCTGCTACGAATTCATTGTCTTTTAGCACATTTGCTAAACAATCTTTATTGGCTGTAAAGTAAGCCGAACCCCGTTTTTCTATCTGCTGTACACTCTCACATTCACACTCTTGCAAAAATTCTGAAAATGGTGGTGGTAGAGATGAGATGATTTTATCTCTTAATATCAGATCTTTCAACTTATCAAAATTGTTATCAATTTTAGCTGATGATAACCACTTACTAAACACGTCCTGTACTACTGAAGTGTAATCAGAGAAAGTTTGTGTTGCTTTTGGAGATAACTTAACAAACTGTTCTCTGTACACTGCTTTGTCTAATAGGAAATGTGCCATAATTTTAGCTTTCATATAGTGATAGTCTTTTCTTAACTCTTTGGGAATGGTCTCTATGACTTTTAATGGTTCTCCAGATAGACTTCTCATATAGATGATGTCCCAGTCTGTAACTGGCACCTGATAATGCTCCATTATCGTTTCGAAATTCGAATACAGTCCCCAGTAGCGAAATTTTTCACGATCCCTTGATACTTTTTATATTGGTTCTCTTTCTTTTATAGCTTTCTAGATTCTTTATCGGCTGATGTTTCGATTTCTATCTGTTTAATTTTTAACTGCATTTCAAGTACCTTCTCTTTTGCTCTGTGCACTGATTTCAGCTTTTCTTAGCTCAGCGCCTGTTTCTGCCTGTTTATTCTTCGCATCTAACTCTGCCCTTTTCAATTCAGCATCTGTTTCTGCTTTCCTAGCCCCTAACTCAGCCTTTTTCAGTTCAGCATCTAATTGAGTCTTTTTAAGTTCTCTTTCAGCAGCTCTGTCCTCCCTGTCTTTAGCTTTTTCCTGTAACTGGACATACTCTGCATATTTTGCCTCACTCCATTTTGTTAACTCGTCTCCGGTTAAATTTAACTTTAGTCCAGATTCATTGAAATCGTGTAACGTAGACATAGTAATTTTACAAAATTGTTACATAGGTTGTATGCAAAATACTTATAATATGTTAATAAATACAATACATGTATCGTATACAATGACAAAATAAATTTTTCAGCTCAGGCCTGATCCCGTACAAAAGTATATAAGGAAAAAATACTTAAGTGATACTTCAATTTTGAACTCTGGAAGTCTATTGGTGACTGCACCAGAGAAGGGATGCTTGGTCTTCTATAGGCAAGAAAATGACCTTGGTACTTTACAATTTCAGATGAAAAACCTGTTTACTTTGGGAGAGAGAAAATATTAGTATGTGTATGTTTTTCTGGTGTATGCGTTGTCAACTAAGTGTTATAGGTTTGTATGCAGTCAAGTATGTTTGTATAGTCGTCTCGTCGTCAGTTCAGATTTCAATTCAGTATGACTTCTTCGCCGATGCTTTCGTTCACTTCACAGAACTTTTCAAAGCCATTCCATCTTAACACACGTCTCACACTCCGTTTTATGTATGGTTCAAACACAGATGAAATTTCTCACGTTCACTTGCGTTCACTCGTCTTCACACGTCTGTTTCTACATTTGGTTCAAAAAATCAGACGATGCAATCACGTTCACTTCTATCTTACATATGGTCCAATCACGGACGAGATCCCTACGTTCACTTCTCACACATATGGTCCCAACACGGACGATCTCCCACGTTCACTGCCTGTCAGGGTCTTGTTTTCTATGACTAAAGGCTCGTGTTCACTACCAGGCGTGAAAACAATCACTCACACAAAATGAGTGTACAAACACACGGCGACATAACTCAAACACTTTAATCGCACTTCTCAAAACAGCAGTCATATCAGGCATCGCTCAAAGTCAGCGATAATGCCATTTCCAGAAACATACATGAAATATATCAATTCATAAATACAATAGAATATAACACTCACTCAATCTTTACTCTACTCAACAAAGCATACAGGCTCTCTTCCACCAAGCATCGACTCATACATAGCAACACTTTCTTTCACGTCCGTCCAGTCTCGAGGTCCTAGGCTGTCTGAGCTACCAGCAGTGATTCCTCGTTGGCCCGGCTTTCCGCTCTCGTGTGCTTCGTGCACCACGCTGACCCCTGGCCATCCACTGCGTAGTAACTGTTAGTCAAGTTCATGGTAGTACCTGGTCGTTGCCGCTAGGCCGGGGAGATGAAGACTCGGAGATTCTGACACCAACACTGGACACAACCACAGAGGGCTCCCGTTAAGAGACTTGTCTTTGTTTACAGCAAGAGTTAAGGATCTAACAGAGCAACAGTAAGTCCTTTCTCAGTAAATCCTAACAGCGGAGAAATGTAGTTATACTACACATAACAGGGAAGAGAATAAAATAAATGAAGCATAAAGAAATGAGAGACATTGATGGGCGAGACGGAAAGATAAGGGGGACAACTACAAGAGATGACAACATATAGTAGGACTAGGCATGAATAGTTGTGGGCCTTTACTCAACACGAAAGCTGCACAACGTAAAATATGACTATCAAACTCAGCAAAGGACAGATTTGTTTCAATAACAGACACCGTTTCCATTGAACTCTTTTCTGATTAATAATAATAATAATAATAATAATAATAATAATAATAATAATAATAATAATAATAATAATAATAATAATAATAATAACTGCATTAAAAAAATAATCACCAGCACTGAAAAATGAAAGTTAGCAGATTTCCTGTTCCTCTAAATAGACTGATTAATAGTACACCTTTGAAACAAGTTTGTGTGTGTGTGTGTGTGTGTGTGTGTGTGTGTGTGTGTGTGTGTGTGTGTGCGTGCGTGCGAGCATGCGTGTGTGCGTGCGTGCGCGTGTGTGTTCGCATATTCTTTACAGGGTAGTGCTGTCAACATCAGCATCTTTCAGCATATTGTTGATTTATTGGCAAGATTACGCTCATTAGTTTGCCGCTACCGATTCTCGCGCAAGTATTTGAAACAAGTTAAAATAAAATTTAAATATCTAGAAAGTATGATCACAGAAGATGGCAGAATAAATAGAGAAATCGAATACAGATGTCAAAAAACAAGTGCGCTTATAAATCAACTATTACTCACACTGAAACATCCAAATATGTCTATATCCGCAAAGGGATAGATAGAAACATAGCATATTCACACCAACCCTATGCTACCAATGTCAAACTTGGACATTATCCAAATCACACTTACGCAAAATCAACATCTGCGAGATGAGATTCGCGAGAAGAACTGCCAACTGAACTATCTGAGACAGAATAAGAAATGATATTATCCGACAGTGGGATCAACACCTTGTGCCTTGTATATTGAAAGATGGAAGATTAAATGGTGTATCCATCATGTTAGAAAGCAGCTGCGTCAACTACCAGCACTGACGCTACATCAAAGAAGATCTGATACGAGAGCAAGAGAACGACCGAGAAGAAAATGGATTGACAACATCAAAGACATTGTACACTCACACAGAATGACACTATCCAGTGCCGCCCACCAGGCGCTGGAACGTCAATTTATCCTCCCCACAGAGCTTGACAGTAAAAGAGAAATATGATAATGATGATGAAATGAAAAAAATAATAATTAGAGCAAAAACTGCACAGCAAGGTACAAGGCATCGAACAGCAATCAAGCCATAAACCATACACAGAAAATAAAATGAAAATAACAGTCGAAATAAGACATCAGCGTGTTGGAAAAAATGAATAGGAAGAATAATTACAAACGCGTGGATTATATCAGCGACAGAACGCTAAATAAATAAACCGGATATAAAACAATAAACATTAACGATTGAAAGAAAAACAATTAGGGAATGGAAGAAATTGGAGCGCAGTGAAAGAAATGGATAACATAGAAGATAGGGGAAGATAAATGATGTCATCCGATATGCAATTCAGAATCTCACGAACTTAGAATCCCAGGGGCAGCTTTGATTGCGTTTTTGTGTTGTATAATATTACCAATAACTCAGTTGTGGGCTGGCTTTGTCTGTTTTCTTGTACAAGTTCTGCGTCCAGTGATGCATTATGGGTATTGCTGTCTGTGCCATCAATATAAGTTGTACACTCTTTCAATGTTCGCTTACAATATGTCTGTCTGTCTGTCTGTCTGTCTGTCTGTCTGTCTGTCTGTCTGTCTGCCTGTCTGCCTGTCTGTCTGTCTGTCTGTCTGTCTGCCTGTCTGCCTGTCTGTCTGCCTGTCTGCCTGTCTGTCTGTCTGTCTGTCTGTCTGTCTGTCTGTCTGTCTGTCTGTCTGTCTGTCTGTCTGTCTGTCTTTCTTTCTTTATTTCTAATCTATCGCTATGTCTGCCTCTATGTATACCCGTGTCAATCGTTATGTCTGTGTCAATTTATATGTCTGTGTCTGTATGTCTGTATCAGTCTATATGTCTGTGTCCTGTCTGTATATCTGTGTCTATCTGAATGTCTGTGTCAGTTTATGTCTGTGTCAATTTATGTCTGTGTCTGTATGTCTGTATCAGTCTATATGTCTGTGTCCTGTCTGTATATCTGTGTCTATCTGAATGTCTGTGTCAGTTTATGTCTGTCAGTTTATATGTCTGTGTCAGTCTATATGTCTGCGTCAGTCTGTATGTCTGTGTCAGTCTGTATGTCTGTCTCAGTCTGTATGCTGTGTCAGTCTGTATATCTGTCATCATAGCTGTGTTTCTGTCTGTGATTCTGTCTATCTGTCTTTGTATCGTGTTATCCGCTTGTCTCTCTCTCTCTCTTTCTCTCTCTCTCTCTCTCTGTGTGTGCGCGCGCGCTTGTCTCTGTGTCTTGTATGTCTATTTCTTTGTTCATGTGTTTGTTTATTGTTTCTTTCTGTCTTATAATACATACATATATACAGCCTGAACAAATGTACACAAACGCTTTCCCAACCAACAGCTCCATCCAGGAGTGGACAGAAACAACCGTCCACTGGTCCCAGCGGGCGACACGTCACACCGCCCGATAACCAAGTGTCCGCGCCTGCACGGGCCACAACTGCGTTTCTCGTCCAAGTTGTCGTCCCTGTGGGCTGCGGTAATGATGACGAATAGCGGTGGGATGTGCCTGGCGTTACATTTGTTGGGTACTAAATTACGTGGTAGTTTGTGAGGTGTGATACTCTGTGTGTTGCGGTACAGCTGGACACAGAATGGTGGCAGACATTGAAGTAGCAGAAGCTGAGAATAGGTGAATTGTGGCGATTGTGGGTGAACTAGTGGTATGCTTGGAATATTGAACTATATTGGCACCTTACCATCTTGGCAGACTATAGTATGTAATATTGTGCTTCAAAAAGGCATAATAACTACAACCCATGGCGGTAGCGAATTTGACTGATCAGACTAATTCGCGTTGTAAATGTTCATCCACAGTGGATGCATGTGAACACATGGTCATTTCCACCTGCATGCACCATCATACGTCTCACACGATCAATGTGTTATTTATCTGCAATCATTTTCTCTGTTGTCTGTATCCCATTTCTGATATTTGCCATCCATGCAACACGTTCGGCGGCGACTTGCTCCCAATGTGCATTATCAATGCCTGTATCAATCATGACCAGCCTACACATATCTTTGTATCGTAGAAGAGGCCGACTCATCTGTAATTCACCAAAAAAGATGTCCTTTTTTTATTCTACATTCATCCATCCTCCTAATGTGTCATATCCATTTAAGTCTACGAAGACAGAGCATGAAACAAACCGTCACACAACCTGATCTTTCCAATACTTCAGTATTTGTGATTTTGTCTTGCCACTTAATATCAAGAATTCTTTGCAGGCACCCCATATGAAAGCTGTTTAAACGTTTCTCTTGGTGTGAGTAAGTTGACCAGGCTACACTGCCATAAAGAAGAGTACTAAGGACACAGGCTTGATAATAAAAAAAATGTTTTGCACATCCTTTACAGGACATCGCTGTCAACATCAGCATCTTTCAGCTGATTGTTGATTTCTTGGCAAGATTACGCTCAGTAATTTGCCATTTCTTTCTGAACGACCGGCTCCATACTCTCATAAGTTACTGGCGCGACTGGAACCGCTTCCAATTCTCGTGCGCTCACGTCAACCACGAGAGTATTTGGGGTTACGGATAAAGCTGATAACGCCTCGACCAGAGACCGGCAGAGGCTTGATAGACAAGGACATTTTTAGCAGCAAGCTTCCTGTTCTCCCATACTCTTTTTATTAATCTTTTCATTGTTGTTGCTGACTTATCAATCCTGATGTTGATTTCTTGACCTAAGGATAATTTGCTATTTACCTCTGATACTAGATATGTAAAATGGTCGACTATCTCCATTTCTTCGGCGTCGTCAATAAAGATTGATGGTACCCCATGTGACATAATCTGTGTTTTCATTTTGCTAATTGTTAAACCAAATTCAGAATAAGCATTGGAGAATGCAGATAGTAGACGCTGTAATTCGTCCCCCGAGTGGGTCATAATTGTAGCATCATCTGCAAAAAGCAACTCTCTGATCAGTGCCCTCGTAATGTTTGTCTTGGCCTTTAATCTCTGAGCTTTGTAGAGGCCGCCATCTGAGCGTGAGTGAATGTATATACCACCGTCCTGATCACGAAAGGCATATTTCAGTAGAAGTGAAAAGTATATTCCAAATAGGTTGGGAGCTAGTACACAACCTTTCTTAACCCCACTCTTAATTTCAAACTCTTCAGAAGTTGCACCATCAAACTTGGTTATGCCATTCATTTCTGTGTGGAACAATTCCACAATGGACAGAAAATTTGGTGGGCAGCCAATCTTCTTTAGTTCCTTGAACAGACCCTCACGACTGACCAAATAAAATGCCTTTGTGAAATCGATGAAGGCAATAAACAGTGGTTGATTCTGTTCACTGCATTTTTCTTGCATTTGTCGGAATGAGAATATCATATCAATGGTAGACCGGTTCCGTCGAAAACACACTGAGATTCGAGGTAGACTTAATGTCTGCGCAGAACAATTCTGGCAAATTCTTTCCCAATAATACACAGAAGTGAAATACCCTTATAGTTGTTACAGTCGCTCCGATCTCCCTTGTTCTTGTACAGTGTTATGATGCTTGAATCTTTGAAATCCTGTGGGACTTGCCCTTCTTGCCAGCACGGCTCTATTAGCTTGTGGATCTATAGAGTGAGTGTGTCTTGTCCACTCCTGATAACCTCTATTGGAATTCCATCCTTACCTGGAGCCTTGCCAGATGCAAGTTCATTTATAGCACACTTAACTTCTGTTATGGTGGGAGGTGTGTCCAGGTGATCAAGAGTTGGTAGGGCCTCTATGGCGTTGAGGGCATCATATGCTAGTTTGGTATTGCTTGAGTAAAGCTCCAAATAGTGCTCTACCCATCTATCCATCTGCTGTTTCTTATCAGTGATGATTTCTCCAGTGAAGGTTTTCAGTGGTGCACTTCATTTGATCATTTAACCGCAGGCCCTCTTTATCCCTTCATACATGCTTCTGGTGTTTCCCTTATCACTTGCATTTTGAATGGACTCACATAACTTGATCCAATAGTCATTTGCACACTGCCTGGCAGCCTTTTGCACATCCTTCCTAGCTTGCTTCAGCTCACTGAACGTCTTTTGTGTTGTTCTTTCCTTGTTTTTGTTTTTTAAAGCTATTGTCAACAACCTGGTTTAGACAGACATACAGGGATTCTTCATTTGTACCGCACGAATATCAACTCGTAGGTGTACAAAGGGTAAATGAGTAATTTCGCTTTATTGCGCACTGATTACATTTGGCTCCACGAGCTCACATGAACATGCATATATCATCAACATATCATCACATTATACATTTACAATACTGCTAAGCACATTCTCTATCTATCCTAGCGTAAGTCACTATACTACTGTGCCCTGAAAACTATATAATGGTCAGGGCAAATACATCGACCTGTCTGCTGAGCTGTCCAGTCCCCGTCTGGCTAAACATAGCAGCGTTGTCCAGCTGCGGACTTAGCACTATTGCGTGCTCGGTTACCTCGCACGTAGTACAGTAGCCTGTCACCAGCTACTGTGCTCTAGTTAACACTGTTTACGGGTACTTCCCGTGTTTATTGTCTCCTCTAACCTGGGAGTAACTCCCTGTCATGTCCTGCAGTGTCCTACTTATGACACGTGCGTGTCCTGTTGGATAACTGCTTAAGAGTTCTATCTTCTACTTCTGCCCCTTGAATCTCTATTCCCTGTTAAGGGATGTTATCTCTATCCTATCTTAGTCTTATCCCTAACTTATATCCTTCTGTTACTTCTGTCCTCAGCTTCTTGACAGCTATCTTCTTTTTATCAATCAAAGGCTGCAGTGCCTGGCTGTTTGCCACAAACCAGTCCTGCCTCTTATGATCCACAGTGCCATAAACCCCTACCGCTGTTTTATAAAAAAAAGTTTCCCCACTTTTTACTTGCTATAAAATTTTCTGATGTATCAGTGAAAGAGTCTTCACGTTGCTGTTGGAACTCACTGTTGAAGCACTTATCAGGATCTTGGGTGTTAATATTAATCCTGGGGCTAGATTTGTGTTTAGCTGTGTAGATTCTCTTTGGTCTCAGTCTAACCCTTGCATCAACCAAAGAATGATCCGTATCACAGTCAGCACTGTGATAACTTCGGGTTAATGATGTTTTGTTCAGATGTTGTCTCCCTGTGATGATGAAGTCTAGCTGATGCCAATGACCGGATCTTGGATGTTTCCATGTGAACTTATGCCGCTCTTTTGTTTAAATAAAATGAGTTTGTAATACATAGGTCATTTCTATTGCAATGCTCCAACAGCCTTTGCTCATTTTTATTCATGCGACCGATGATGTATTTTCCAAGGCACACTGGCCATGAACTCGAGTCCTTGTCCACACGAGAATTGAAATCACCGAGCATATAAATGTAGTCGGATTTTGGACTTGCCTTAATCACGGAGTCTAGCGCCTCATAGAACTAATCTTTCCCATCATCAGAGGAAGCAAGTGTCGGTGCATATGGAGTGATAATGGTGGCAAATCCACAAGAAGTTGCCAAGCGCAGGGATAATAGTCTTTCATAACCTCCAGCTGGAAGTTCAATAATTCCCAGTAGTGAATTCGAAGAAGAAGAAGAAGAAGAAGAAGAAGAAGAAGAAGAAGAAGAAGAAGAAGAAGAAGAAGAAGAAGAAGAAGAAGAAGAAGAAGAAGAAGAAGAAGATTCAGTTGAGACTGTTAACCCCGTCCTGGAGCACAGAATGGCGATCTGTCTGGTCTAGACTGTGGTAGTGGTGATTGGGTTTAGTCTGTCCATTCCCATAAACAGGACAAGATGATGCTGATAGTGATATTTCCGTATATGTAAGAGGGCGACAAATTAGGTGATTTAGGAAGCAAATTCAAACCCAAATTATCCATCCACACGTGCCTGCATTTAATTTTGCAAACGTGAGAAAAAATGCATATTGTAGGACTTGTCCCAGAACGCCTGTAGGCATAGAACATGACACAACTTGTAGTAATTGGAACAGGGCAAGAAATATGACATTAAAGGACAGTAACAGCAGCATGAGTGGGGAATGCATGCCAAGGCAGCCCAAGGCATTCAGCCAATTAATTCAGGAATAAGGCTGTTTGTAAAGGACAAGATTGTAGACAATTAAATACGTGCTCACGGCTATTTCACACCCACACACAGAAAATACGATTATGATAAATTGGTTATAAATATTCATATGTTGCTAATTTTTTTAACCGTCTCTTCCATTCTATCTCAGCTTTATTCGTCCCTTCTCAACATTACGTGCTCATTGATATTCATTGGGGGAGCCAGATGAAGACATCATATGTGCTCATTCATATAGCGTGCCTGGTGTGAAGGCTCGTGAAGTCAGTGTCTTAGTTGGCACCGGAAACAGATTTGTCTGTGATCTTCACTTATCAGCCTGCGCCACGGCTCAGGGTTGATGAGCTGCCGTTCAGAAGATCATGACCACGCGCCGACCTTTCATGATTGATGGATCTCTTTGACAGCACTGGAGACGGCCGGAAATCAAATTATGTATGGGTCAGAGCTTGGCTGGAGACGTAAGAATAATACCAGGGTTTAGTGTTAGCGAGGTCAACAGTCCAGGTCGACATAAAGACATTGGTCACAGATGAACTGGACGATTATCAGGCAATGAGATAATTGGATTAGTTATGTCAGTTAGTTCCTTTGTGATTATTGCAACGGAATGATCTCGTATTACCAGAGATAGTTTCTCTATAGTATAGTCACGTTGTGATTATTGCAGCGGAATGATCTCATATTGTCAGAGACCGTTTATCTATAGTCACGCTTTGAACACAAGCGTTGTCTATACACTGAACTGACTTATGCTTGTGGATTAGCTTTCCCTATTACCAGTGTCCCTCGCCATCAGGCGAAAGCACTACCACTTCAGAAGTACTTGTAATTTACATCACCAAGTCAAGGACGAGAAATCAACATTTAAGTTCAACTGATCGGTGTATAGGTTGAATCCGCTGTCTCGGCATCAATACACCGGATATTTAAGAATGCGGGATCTTATCCATTCAGCCATGCTGACCTTCCGATTTCTTTATTTGGTGACAGTTTAGAAGTAAAGGTTCAGGTTAGTTATGACTCCCAAGTGTCATGTATCCCTTGCTGCGTATGTAATTACTGTACTAGTTTCTTCAACCGATGAGTCAAGAATATGACCACATAGAGATCATATCAAGTGAACTTGACCTGTAGTTTTTTACTGTTGATTCGACAACTGTGTTTTTGAACGTTATACTAACACTGGCATGGGGGGAGTTGGAAAAGGGTTCAATTCCAGCACTCGTCGTTTGCTACAGGTGCAAGAGACTGAATATCGGTTGCTGGAAAACTCTGAAACATACGGAGAAGAGAAGTAGAAGCGGAAATGAATAAATTGGGGAGGGAATGGGCTGGTCTGCACCGGATAGCTATGAACAGGAGGACATGGCGGGGCCGCACCGGATAGCTATGAACAGGAGGACATGGCGGGGCCGCACCGGATAGCTATGAACAGGAGGACATGGCAGGGCCGCACCGGGTGGCTATGAACAGGAGGACATGGCAGGGCCGCACCGGATAGCTATGAACAGGAGGACATGGCGGGGCCGCACCGGGTGGCTATGAACAGGAGGACATGGCGGGGCCGCACCGGATAGCTATGAACAGGAGGACATGGCGGGGCCGCACCGGGTGGCTATGAACAGGAGGACATGGCAGGGCCGCACCGGGTGGCTATGAACAGGAGGACATGGCAGGGCCGCACCGGGTGGCTATGAACAGGAGGACATGGCGGGGCCGCACCGGGTGGCTATGAACAGGAGGACATGGCGGGGCCGCACCGGGTGGCTATGAACAGGAGGACATGGCGGGGCCGCACCGGATAGCTATGAACAGGAGGACATGGCGGGGCCTCACCGGGTGGCTATGAACAGGAGGACATGGCGGGGCCTCACCGGGTGGCTATGAACAGGAGGACATGGCAGGGCCGCACCGGGTGGCTATGAACAGGAGGACATGGCGGGGCCGCACCGGGTGGCTATGAACAGGAGGACATGGCGGGGCCGCACCGGATAGCTATGAACAGGAGGACATGGCGGGGCCGCACCGGGTGGCTATGAACAGGAGGACATGGCGGGGCCTCACCGGGTGGCTATGAACAGGAGGACATGGCAGGGCCGCACCGGGTGGCTATGAACAGGAGGACATGGCGGGGCCTCACCGGGTGGCTATGAACAGGAGGACATGGCGGGGCCGCACCGGATAGCTATGAACAGGAGGACATGGCTGGGCCGCACCGGATAGCTATGAACAGGAGGACATGGCGGGGCCGCACCGGGTGGCTATGAACAGGAGGACATGGCGGGGCCGCACCGGATAGCTATGAACAGGAGGACATGGCGGGGCCGCACCGGGTGGCTATGAACAGGAGGACATGGCGGGGCCGCACCGGATAGCTATGAACAGGAGGACATGGCGGGGCCGCACCGGATAGCTATGAACAGGAGGACATGGCGGGGCCGCACCGGATGGCTATGAACAGGAGGACATGGCGGGGCCTCACCGGGTGGCTATGAACAGGAGGACATGGCGGGGCCGCACCGGGTGGCTATGAACAGGAGGACATGGCAGGGCCGCACCGGGTGGCTATGAACAGGAGGACATGGCGGGGCCGCACCGGATGGCTATGAACAGGAGGACATGGCGGGGCCGCACCGGGTGGCTATGAACAGGAGGACATGGCGGGGCCGCACCGGGTGGCTATGAACAGGAGGACATGGCGGGGCCTCACCGGGTGGCTATGAACAGGAGGACATGGCGGGGCCGCACCGGGTGGCTATGAACAGGAGGACATGGCTGGGCCGCACCGGGTGGCTATGAACAGGAGGACATGGCAGGGCCGCACCGGATAGCTATGAACAGGAGGACATGGCGGGGCCGCACCGGGTGGCTATGAACAGGAGGACATGGCAGGGCCGCACCGGGTGGCTATGAACAGGAGGACATGGCGGGGCCGCACCGGGTGGCTATGAACAGGAGGACATGGCGGGGCCGCACCGGATAGCTATGAACAGGAGGACATGGCGGGGCCGCACCGGGTGGCTATGAACAGGAGGACATGGCGGGGCCGCACCGGGTGGCTATGAACAGGAGGACATGGCAGGGCCGCACCGGATAGCTATGAACAGGAGGACATGGCGGGGCCGCACCGGGTGGCTATGAACAGGAGGACATGGCTGGGCCGCACCGGGTGGCTATGAACAGGAGGACATGGCAGGGCCGCACCGGGTGGCTATGAACAGGAGGACATGGCGGGGCCGCACCGGGTGGCTATGAACAGGAGGACATGGCGGGGCCTCACCGGGTGGCTATGAACAGGAGGACATGGCGGGGCCTCACCGGGTGGCTATGAACAGGAGGACATGGCAGGGCCGCACCGGGTGGCTATGAACAGGAGGACATGGCGGGGCCTCACCGGGTGGCTATGAACAGGAGGACATGGCGGGGCCTCACCGGGTGGCTATGAACAGGAGGACATGGTGGGGCTGCACAGGGTGGCTATGAACAGGAGGACATGGCGGGGCCGCACCGGGTGGCTATGAACAGGAGGACATGGCGGGGCCGCACCGGGTGGCTATGAACAGGAGGACATGGTGGGGCTGCACAGGGTGGCTATGAACAGGAGGACATGGGCTGGGCTGCATGGAATAGCTCAGGACAGGGTGGCTTGGGGTGAATTGCTTGAGGTCTTAGTGGTTCAATGTCAGCTCTCGCCGTTTGTTCAATCAAGCAAGTGCCGTCTCCACAATGAAAGTTGGCTGCACTGGATCTCCAACACAGTCTGTCTCTCGTCCTGACTGTAAATTCTGTTAGATTGCTGTTCGTCACTCTCTTTGTGTTATCTTCCCACTTGTATCGGTGTCTACCTTGCTCACTTGCCTTCATCTTTGCCCTCCGGTATGTTTTTATAAGAGTGTTATGGGTATTAACATGGCGAATATTTCACTTGCCACTTTTTTTATTTCTTTCATTAACTCTCTTTTCATGCCCAGTTTTTCTAGAACCTCTGTATGTGATTGTTTTTGTTTAGACGAAATACGACATATTCTTCTGTATATCCACATCTCCAGTGCCTCTGTTCGACTTTCTAATTGCTTGTTCAATGTCTAGCCTTCCGTGTCATATATTAATGTTCAATATACGAGGGGTGTTCAGGAATAATGCACCACATCTTTTTTCTCAGGAGTTGTTTATTCAAAAAGCATGAAATGTATCCACTATAGACATGGACATGTCATATCAACATCGGTATTATTCAATATAATCCCCATCAACTTGTATGGCTTTATGCCAGCGTGAAATGTGTGCTCGTATTCCTTTCCCGTACCAGATTTTTGTCTTGGTCATGTAGACATTTCTTCGCTTGCATGAATCACTTCTTGATCAGCTTCAAACCTTGTCCCACGGAGTGCATCTTTAAGTGGACCAAGTAGACACAAATCAAAGGGTGCAAATCCGGACTATAGGGTGGATGGGGTAGTACAGTCCAACCCAATTTGGTAACTGCTTCACGTTTTGCCAGACTTGCATGAGGGCGCGCATTGTCGTGAAGGAGAAGCAGGTTTGCCGGATTATTGTGCGGCCGAAATCTACGAAAACGTTGTTAGAGTTTTTTTTTTTTTTATTTTTCAATGGCTTCATGTAAGCTTGCGAATTGATTGTCTCTACTTATGGCATAACATCCACAAGAATCACACCTTCAATGTCCCAAAAGGCAGTTATCATGACCTTTCCAGCTGAAGGAGGTGTCTTGAATTTTTTTTTCCCCGGGAAGGTAATCCGGCCAACAAATGCCTTAAGAAGTCGGATGTGTCGGCCGAAAGATGCAAATATCGCAGCTCTGTAGAAAACGGGCACAACGCAACTGGGTCTAAAACAACATTCTGGACGAACGCAGGAGAAGAAGAAAAATAATTTCTTTTATCGTGGTGATTGCGGATGATGCCACTCCTTTGACTGTCTTTTTGTCTTAGGTTCAAAATCATGTGCCCAGTTTTCGATCTTAGCCAAAAAATTCTCTCCATCAGCATTTAAACGCTCCAACAATTCAGACGAAATGGCTTTTCCTTGCAATCAGTGGTCATTTGTGAACGAACGAACGAACGAACGAACAATCTTTAGTTTCAAAGGGTTACGAAATGGGCACGCAGGCCCGTCTGACATTCTGCCCTTCTTCTCTAATTCCTCTCATACATTATTTCATTCAACATCACTTATGAAGCTAATCTTAGACCCCCCTCCCCCCCCCCCCCCCCCCCAAAGAAAAAAAAATACGCATTAATACGCATGAGAAATAATCAATAATACATGACTCACTGAGGCAATGTTTACTATGGGAATGATGAATAGCTAAGGAAGGTGTAACGTGCCATACATATGGGATGTTTAATAACTAGTTGTCGTTTGAGATAATTTACCATTATTATTTTTAGGGGGTGGGGGGAGAGGCATGTAGTCTGTACTGAGGTAGTGTTCAAAAGGTTACGACTGCATGTATAATGATTGGTGGTGTCTTTGATTTCTTGTGGAAGATTGTCCCATAACCGAGTTGCAGAGTATGCTAAGCTTGTTTTATATAAGTCTATCCTAGGTTTAGGAACATGAAGTATATTTAGTCGTTCGCTATGTCTTGCGTTATATTTAAACAATGGCCAAACATAGCTTGGAGCATTTTGAAAAAGGATTTTGTGAATTAGTTTAGCCTTATTAAAAAGTAGGCGTTTGTGTAGTGGCAGTAACTGAAGAGGTTTATGTAGGTTAAAATTGTCTGCAAGCTTATCACCATTGATTAAACGCACTGCACTTTTCTGGAGTGAGTAAAGGCGTTTTGTTATTTATTTGGAGCATCCATCCCAGATTGTGGAGCAATAATCAATATGTGTTTTTATGTGGGAAGTATAGAATATCTTTCTTGTGTTATCGCCAAGGAATTTTTAATTTTGGCAAGTTGGTATTCTTTTTTTTTTTTTTTTTTTTTTTTTTTTTTTTTTTTTTTTTTTGGCTATTTGTTTTTCTAGAGCAGTGGTTCTCAACCTTTTTGGCCCGTGTCCCCCTCCACCATATTTTCAGAACGTCATCCCCCCCCTTCCTATCAAACATTTGGCCCGTGCCCCTCCCTCCCCCCCCCCTTCACCATATTTTCAGAACGTCACCCCCCCCCCTTCTTCATATTTCCTACCTAAAAATACCCCCACCCCTACACAGTATACGTAAAAATGGAAGGTAAATTTAATAGCATATACTAAAACAGGTTTATACATCCACATAAAACGTGATTTGTGGGTCTACTTACTTTATAAAATGAATTTTAGAAGGAAGAGTCGTACATACCTGTAAAGTATGAAGGGAAAAACAATATAAAGTAATCGGTTCTTGTATTAACGCGATCTTGAAATGGTCTTCTCCCCCCCCCCCCCCTCTCTGGAAACCTTAAAATTTCCCCCTGGGGGGGGGGGGGAATTCCCCACCGGTTGAGAACCACTGATCTAGAGCATGAACATGGGGATTAAAAGTTAGATTTTGATCAATGATAAGACCCAGTGCTTTGTGCACTGTTACACTTTTTATAGGCGTGCTACCAATGTGCAGGTGAAGAGTTCTCTGCGAGTTTAGAGTGTGAAGTCTTTGCCTGGTTCCTATTAACATAGATTTTGTTTTAGAAATGTTAATTTGCATGCGGTTTGCATGGCTCCAGTTAACTACACTATTTATTTCCTATTGCAAGGATAATTCTAGCAATTACAATCAATAGCGTTTGTATATACTGTGAAGTCGTCTGCAAATAGATCGCAGGACGGCGACAGATATAAGGGAAGATCATTTATATAAATGGCAAATAACAGAGGGCCAAGTATAGACCCCTGAGGTACTCCAGTATTAATGGTAATGGCTTGAGATAGAGATTTATTGTGTGATACTACTTGTTTTCTGTCTAATAAAAATGATTTATTTTTATTAATGTCACTATATTAAAGCTTACTTTCATTGTTTCTAGTTTTTTAATTAGAATAGTATGATCTATCATATCGAATGCTTTTCTAAAGTCTATAAACACCGACCCACATAGAGTATTGTTTTTAATATTTTGATGCCAGTTTTCTATCATGTTTGTTAGGGCCGTATGAGAAGAATATTTTGGCCGAAATGCTGACTGACTGTGAGACTTCGAGGAGCTCATCTTGCGCAAACTGTAGAAAATCCGATAGTTTTATAAGAGCATTTGCACTGCAATTGTTGACTTACAGCTGTAATGCCATTGTTGAGTGGTGATTCGCATACCAGTAAGAATAATGCCCTCATACATTTCATCATAAGGGAAAGCAAGCCCATACGCAAAACTCAGTCCTTTACCACTTTAAACAGTGTGTAAGGACTACGCTCGAGTTTAAGCGAGCGAACAAGAAGAAGAAGAAGAAGAAGAAGAAGGACATGTCTGAGTTGGTGGCTGTGGCAGGATATGCATAGCGCGGCCGATCAAGCAGCTCCATATTTCGACTTTTGATTCTTTTATTCTCTGAACCCAGCGACTGACTATACTCCTGTCGACTGCAAAACATCCATACACAGCACATAAACGCGTGTGAATGTTCACAACAGTTTCCTTCTTTGCAATGCGTAATTCCATCACCACTCGCTGCATATAGTGCAAGCTGATAACACGCTTCATTTTAACGGATTAGGGCAGCCATATTATTTGGCCGGTTGTGTTGCAATTTGGTGCACACAGTCGGCAAATGCCATATTTGAAGTGTGCAAATATGTCATGCTTCTTTACATTTTCATTATTAGCTGAGAAAAATGATGTGGTGCATTACTGTCTGAACGATCCTCATACATAAAATTTGGCAATTCTAATTGTTAATGCCTCGTTAATCTCTCTAGATGTTAATTCTCCTTTCATGACGTTAAATACATTTTTATTCTTTCTATGATTTCTCTTTCACTTCTGCCATAATCTGTTATTACATTCCAAGATAGGAGAAACTTGTTATTTGTTCTTGTATCTCCCCGTTTACTGTGATTACCTCTCCTTTCTAATGCTAATTATGATAGTTTTCGTTTTTTGGATGTTAATATCTAAGCCACATTCTGCAAAATGCCTGTTTATTTGTTCAAGTAGTTTGTGTAACTTTTTGCTCACTTTCTGCTAATAACACTGCATCGTCAGCATTCTTAAGATTGTTTATGATTCTGCCATGTATGTTAAGTCTAGTTCGGCTTGTGTAAAAATTTTGTCTGTGAATAATTGAAGAGGCTTGGGGAAAAGAGAGGCAATGGAGAATATCGTGACAACTGGACAGATCGAGGGGAAGAGAGGTAGAGGTAGACCAAGAGAAATGATGCTGGGTGGATTGTGACGGTGGCATGAGGAATATCAACGGTAGAGGGGATCCAGAAAACCAAAGACCGAGATCTATGGAGAGTCATGAACGCCTATGCCAGTCGGCATGACACTTGATGATGATGATGGGGGAAATGCATCCCTGCCGTACTCCACTTTTTATCTCTTTCGGCGACACACACAAACACCCCCCCCCCCACCACACACACACACACACACACACACACTGTCTCTCTCTTTCACTCACTCACACACACAAAAACCCACACAGACACTCACACACACTCATCCCGCACACACACACACCCTATCTCCCTCTCCTTCTCACCCAGACCCCCCCCCCAACCCCACACACACTTTCACACACAAACGCACACACAGATAAATGTTTGTATACACTCAAATTTCTGTATCTAAAAACGCGCCTCTCAACCTCAGGGGAATCCTAAGAAGATTAAGGGGCGGGAGGGGGAAGACAAGAGGGTATATCTGATCCGTCTCTGGAAACACAGGACATGGATTTCCCACACCATAAGCTAATATTTGACAGATTCGCGTCCTACCTCACCGTTTCCTGTAGGTAGAGGAATACACAAAGGGGGGAGAGGCGTCATTGTGGGCAATAGATTCGCAGGTAGTGATTAGCACTCATATAAGTAAGCGGAAAGGCGTAAAGGTTTGAGGACGAACAAGACGATATAACAATTAAAAGCTTTAGTGACCACACCGAGATTCGAACCTGCCTCCGCCAGATGTTCCCTAACAACTGATATGTCAACTCAAGGTGTGTTTTGCATACATGTCGTTGGAGGTCGCATGATGTGGAGAAGCTTGATCGCCCACGCCAATCGGCAAAACACTTGGTGATAATGATATTAGTACAATAAAGTGATTACATGGACGGCTGAAGAATCCTTTGTAGCAATGCCTCGTAGAGACGGAAAGTCGTGAAATAATGCAATCACAATCACAGAACATCAGTAATCCAAGTTGTGGAATAACAAGCTCAATCATAGAACATCAATACTCAACGTCGTGGAATAACAAGCACATTTATAGAACATAAACACTCGATGTTGTGGAATAACAAGGACAATCATAGAACATCAATACTCGTCGTCGTGAAATAACAATCACAATCATAGAACATCAATACTCGACGTCGTGGAATAACATTCACAATTATAGAACGCCATTACTCGACGTTGCAGAATACCACAATCACAATCATAGAATATAAATATGTAAATTCGTGGAATTTATCAAGAAAATATAAAATAGTGCAATAATACATTTACAATCAGAGGACATCACTACATTACATCGTGGAATACTACAATCACAATTGTAGAATATTAATCCATACAATCCAGAGAAAAGATATGCAATCACAATCGTAGATCACTACAAGATCACATAACTATACAAACACTACATACTAGAGGATGGCAAACGCCTGACTATATAGTCAGAAGCACAAATACTTGACTATATAGACATGAGGAGACAGACTTGACTTATATAGCCAGGAGGACGAACACTTGACTATATAGGCAGAAGGACAAACACTTGACTATATAGACAAGAGGACAAATACTTGACTATATAGACTGGTGGACAAACATTTGACTATACAGACAGAAGGACACAGACTTGACTATATAAACAGGAGGACAAACACTTGACTGTATATAGAAAAAGACGAAAATTTGAATATATAGAAAGTAGGACAAACACTTGGCTATATAAAGGCCTGAAGACAAACACGTGACTATATAGACAGGAGGACAAAAACACTTGACTATGCGGACAAGAGGACAAACTCTTGACTATATAGACAGGAGGACAAGCACTTGACTACATAGACATGAAGATAAATATTTGACTGTGAAGTCAAACATTTGGCTATATTGAGTGACCAAACACGTCACGAGTAAAGCCATGCATATTTCTGAACTTTCTGGAGATTGGTCAGGAAAGGCCGCGAGGGAGGGGACAAGCCACCCTGCCTCACTGTAAGCTGACCTAGAATATGTGAGCACCAACAGTTCACATCCCAATGGCTGTAACGTCTATGGTACTGCCCACACCATCTGGCATGCATGTGGTAAGGGCTTGGAGATGTGGGTCTTCGAAATGTTTACACGTGCAAATAAATTGCCGCGTGTCCTTTGCAGGACGTCTCGGTCATCCCCGGTTGATTTAAAGCAATTGTACGTATTGTAGCTTTATATTGCTTTCTGAACAAAAAGTCCAAGTTCATGTCCAACTGTCCAGCGAATGGACTAAACTCACTAGCCTGCCGTAAAGGCAAGGGTGATAAACCTCCCAGCAACGGCTGGAGTCAACATATGATAATAACAAATTATTACAATAGTTAAATAAACATGACTCGCAAAAACAGCAGAAAAAACGCAGTCCAATAATAACCTGAATTATTGACATTTAGATGCATACATATGAATGAATTAATCGTATCCATCTAATCAGCAAACACGAAATAATCCTTGCAAGGACGTTTGTACTCTCTGGCCCGTCCAATCAAACAAAGAGTAGAAATATTGTACAGAAACACGTGCCCAGGGGTTGAAAGCGGGCTATTCGGTAAGGATCTGGTGATACCCAGCTAAAATTAGATTTCGTACTTCAGTTGTTATTGTTGTTTCGCATTTAAGACTAGATAGCTGCAAAATATTGTCATGTTCCACATTTAAGACTAGATGGTTAACAAATATTGTCTGTCATGTTCCACATTTAAGACCAGATGGTTAACAAATATTGTCTGTCATGTTCCACATTTAAGACCAGATGGTTAACAAATATTGTCTGTCATGTTGCACATTTAACACTAGATGGTTAACAAATATTTTCTGTCATGTTCCACATTTAAGACTAGATGGTTGACAAATATTCTCTGTCATGTTGCACATTTAACACTAGATGGTTAACAAATATTGTCTGTCATGTTCCACATTTTAAGACTAGATGGTTGACACATATTGTTTGTCATGTTCCTAACTCTAGATGGTTAACAAATATTGTCTGTCATGTACCACATTTAAGACCAGATGGTTAACAAATATTGTCTGTCATGTTACACATGTATGACTAGATGGGCGTCATATAGTGTCATGTTTCACATTTAAGATTAGATGTCTGGTCAAATATTGTCATGTTTTACATGGAAGACTAAATGGCTGGCAAATACTGGAAGGTCCCGGTTAACGTCGGGGTTACGTTCTTGGAAAACGAGACTTTAAGTGAAACGACGTATAGTGAAAAACTATTTTCCATAGAATTAAATGAAATACAGTGTATTATGTAATGTTTATTTTGATGGTTGTTGATATTTATTGGCTAAATAGAGGTGGGTTAGAGGGCGAGTAGTAGAATTATTGGGACGCAGAGGCATTAAAACCCTGACTCGCTCCAAAACTATCATCAGCACTACTAGTACTGCTCTCACCCGATTTCTTAGCTAGATCTTCATAGAGTGACTTTGCTTTCTCTTGGATAGCCATCTTGCTGACAGGCATATTGCTTTCGTTCTGGTCTTCAACCCAGACTACCAATAGTGCTTCCATGATCTCCATAAGAGTACTTCAGATACGAGTGATCTTGGAAGCACTCAAAGGGGTTACGTTTTTATCACGCTCTTTGATTTTGTCAGCACCTGCACGAATTGTCCTTACGGTGGTTGGAGGTAAACCATGGACTTTACCGATATCAACAGTCCGATCGCCAGCCTCAAAGCGACGTAACACATCTAACTTCAACTCAGGGGTAACACTTTTCTTGGTTCTCTTACAACCGGACACACTATCAGCACTTACTGTGAGCTTTGAACTCATAATTATGGGTGATTCTTCTTCTTCTTCAGCGTTCCGAGCCATTGAGGTTCTTTGCTGCAAATACAATCCGTCTCCATTCGTCTCTCTGGTGGACCTTCTCTTGCCAGTCGTTGATTCCAAGTGCTTGTAGGTATGTACATGTATTATCTCTCCATCGCCTTCTTTGTCTACCTCGGGGTCTGCGGTCATTTATTTCCTGAGTGTAAGCGAGTTTTGTTTCCCTATTATCTTCCATTCTTTCTATATGCCCCAGCCATTGTAGTCTATTAGCCTTCATGATACCAGTGATTAGCGGGGACTTAAACAGATCATAAATGTCTTTGTTACTTCTTCTTTTCCACTCTCTACTATGTGTATCCCTAATGGGTCCAAAGATGCGTCTTAAAATTTTGTTCTCAAAGGTTTGTAACAAGGCTTCGTCTCTTTTTGTTGTACTCCAGGTTTCAGAGCCATACAGCACAACTGGTCTGATCAGTGTTTTGTATATTGTGATTTTGGTGTTACGAGATAGCGCCTTTGATTTTAGTAGATGTTGTAGTGCATAGTATATCTTATTCCCAGAGTTGATTCTAGTTTGTATTTCTTCCCTTATGATGTTGGAGCAGTTGAAGATTGTACCCAGGTATTTGTATGTTTCCGTTCTTTTAATGGTCATATTATCTATTTGTATGTGGCCAATTATGGGTGATTACACGATAAAATCCTGGAAAAACGCACTGCACACAATGTAAAATGGCGATGTTAACGCAGCATAGAAACACAATGGTGACGACGTTATAGCGGAACGTAGCGACGTAAAGTGACGTTATGTCCCATTGTGACAACGACGTTATAGCGAAACGACATAAACCGAAGCGACGTATAGCGGGGCCATCCTGTATTCTAATGTTTTCATGGAAGACTAGATGGCTGTCAAATATTGTCATGAACCGGGGAGTTAAGTAACGTGCCAATTTAAGTAAACCTTGAGGAGTATTGGTACAAGGTACCTGCCGGATATTGGAGCCCACTCGGCTCTTAACTGGCTACGATGTCAATATTATATTGTCCGCCTTTACCTCCCGGGAAGTTTACTGATACACATGGTTGGCTGGCCTGACCTTGACCTTCCAGGAAGTTTACTGATACACATGGTAGGCTGGCCTGACCTTGACCTCCCAGGAAGTTTACTGATACACATGGTAGGCTGGCCTGCCCTTGAACTTCAATGAAGTGTACTGATACACATGGTAGGCTGGCCTGCCCTTGAACTTCAATGAAGTGTACTGATAGACATGGTAGGCTGGCCTGCCCTTGAACTTCAATGAAGTGTACTGATACACATGGTAGGCTGGCCTGCCCTTGAACTTCAATGAAGTGTACTGATAGACATGGTAGGCTGGCCTGCCCTTGAACTTCAATGAAGTGTACTGATACACATGGTAGGCTGGCCTGCCCTTGAACTTCAATGAAGTGTACTGATACACATGGTAGGCTGGCCTGCCCTTGAACTTCAATGAAGTGTACTGATAGACATGGTAGGCTGGCTGACCGAGAAGCCGAGGTCAATGAGAAACATCTCCACTGACGGATCTGTCGCTAGGCTACCATTTTGGGGCTGTAGGTTTCGTATTGGTTTTTTAACTGTAAGTACGATGTGAAATTGGGATACAAAAGTCATGAGTTGTAAGTCTAGATGTTGAAATCTGAGGCTGGATGTTGAAGTCTGAGTCTGGTTGTTGAAGTCTGAAGTTGAATATTGAAGAATAATACTGAATATTAAGTCTACGACTGAATGTTGAAGTCTAAGACTGAATGTTAAGTCTCCGGCTGTATGTTGAAGTCTGAGGCTGAATGTTAAGTTTCAGGACGAATGTTGAAGTGTGAGGCTGAATGTTGAAGTCTGAGTCTGAATTTTAATGTCTGAAGCTGAATGTTGAAGTCTGAGTCTGGATGTTGAAATCTGAGTTGAATATTGAAGTATAAGACTGAATATTAAGTCTACGGCTGAATGTTGAAATCTAAGACTGAATGTTAAGTCTCCGGCTGAATGTTGAAGTGTGGGGCTGAATGTTAAGTTTCAGGATGAATGTTGAAGTCTGAGGCTGAATGTTGAAGTATGACGCTGGATGTTGAAGTCCGAGCTGGATTTTGAAATCTGAGGCTGGATGCTGAAGTCTGAGTCTGAATAGTGAATTCTGAGTCTGGATGTTGAAGTCTGAGTCTGGATGTTGAAGTCTGAGAGTCTGGATGTTGAAGTCTGAGAGTAGATATTGAAGTCTGAGAGTGTACGATGATGTTTGAGGCTGTGTGTTAAACTATGAGACCGAAGAATAAGAGTAGCGCTTGGTTTATTAGTTTCTGTTTCTCTGCCTCTGTCTTTCTGACATAATATCAAACAACCGCAGGTTAGAGCTACAGTATCAATATTGTTTATACATACAAGTCCAGTCTTTATTTCCGGTTTCAAGATGGCGACGGACGGTCGTGTTGTTTTGTGTTCGTTAACTTTTTCGCGTAGGGGATGGATTTATTCATCTCTTGCGTGTAATTGGTGTGCCAGGATGTAAAACCAGGAGTTTCTACTCAAGATCTGCGCGGGTGCTACGGAGTTCGTGCATCGAGCGAAGCCATCCTTGAGTGAATTTTCAGCAGCGTGTGTGGTTCTCAGCAGTCTGTGTTTACGTTTTGTCAACATGGCGAAACAACGTGTGTTCTCCGAGCGGTCAGCAGTCAACATAACGAAGCGGCGTGGTAGCCGCGCAGGGAGAAAGAAGCAAGGTAAGCGCGGTGGTTTGAGACGTTTTAGACTCAAGTGTCACCGTCTAGGACTCAGGAACATCCGTATTCTATATTGGAACTGTGCCAGTGTAAAACAACGGGGCTCTATTTTAGAAACCCTAGTTTACAGGAACGACATTGTAGCACTCCAGGATACGAGACTGGGCGATCAGCTACTACGAATTGCCGGCTTCAAATGTTTCTACAACAGACGACATCTGGGAACGGCGATTCTCGTTCGCGACAGCATGGTGGCGTCAGAGCTAGACATGTCCAGTTGGGACAGTGACGATATACAAATACAGGCGTTGAGAGTCCATTCCAGTATACCATTCGTGTTGGTTAATGTTTATGCCCGCAATGCAAGTGTGGACGCCCAGAAGTGGCAGTGCTTAAGTGGCATATTAGGCCACGAGAGAAATGTTATTTTCTGTGGTGACTTCAACGCTAAAGGCAGATCATGGGAAAACACTTCCTCCAATACACAAGGGGAGGAGCTCGAGACTGCACTGGAAACCATCGATCTGGTTTGTATCAACAGTGGCTGTGTCACCAGGACAGCAAGCCGTCCAGGCGATGAGGACAGTGCTATTGATCTGGCGCTAGTTTCACCTTCACTCACTACAGTGTGTAGATGGGGTGTCCTAGGACACCATGGCAGCGACCACCACCCTTGCAGCATATTGGTGGAGAAAGGCAGAACCAGGCAGCACAAGCTAAAGGTAAAGACGTTCCAGTATGACAGTACAGGGCAAGATGTGGTGAGTAAAATAAGACGTGACAAGCGCAGAACGTTTCAGGGCAGGAAAAAAAGCTGGGAGCAGCCACCGTGGTGGAGTTTCGAGGTGGAGAAGGCTTGGGTGGATAAGCGTAGTGCTTTAAGGAGATGGCAAAATGCCAAGAAGAACAGAGCTGGTCATCCTAGTCCCTGCTTGCACTTAGAAAGAGAGATGCACTCAAAAGTAAGCTATTTCAAAAAACTGGTCAAGGTGGTTAAAAGCGAAAAATGGGCAGAGGTGTGTCAAAGAGTAAGCACAGACAAGTCACTGAAATTGTTCTGGCGACTACATAAAAGCATGAGTGGTGTAGTCAAGAATAAGAGCATTTCTGACTTCCAAATTGCTGACCTCATCTGGCAGAGGACTGACGAGGACAAGGGCAAAGCCCTCTTTGAACGCCACCTTGAGCAGAGCAACCAGACAGACATGGGAGGCCGAAACCTGGCCAAGGAGGTCACCTCAGAGAGATGCAAGGCCCAGAACACTTCGGATGAAGACACAGTGACAGTGAAAGAAATCAAGGCTGTGCTTCGACGATCAAAAAACAGTGCTCCAGGTCCTGATGGCATAAGATACGACGACATAAATAGGTGTACCGACAATGAGCTAGAGAAACTAGCAGACATGTACAACAACAGTATAGGGAGTGCTAGCATCAAGGAGGAATGGTTACACAGCTATCTGATTCCCTTGCCGAAGCCTGACAAAGACCACAACAAAAAAAAATCAGGGATATCGAATTATAACCATGCAAAATACAATAGGCAAGCTGCTGGAGAAGGTAATTGCCAGGAAAATATCAAGCCAACTAGAGAGGCAAGGTGTTTTCCCACCTACCCTGGGTGGGTACCGTCCAAAAAGAGAAACCTGGACCAATGCAGCAGTCTTTGCCCATGATGTCTATGAAGGTTTCCACTCAGGCACTGAAACCGTTGCTGCAGCGATTGATCTTGAGGACGCATACAACAGAGTACCACTGGATTTTTTAATGTTTCAGCTTCTTGAACTAAACGTAAGTCCATTCCTCCTTAGTTGGATCGCTGCAGCCCTCTTCCAACGGAAAGTAGTTTTTAGATGTGGCAGTTGGACTTCGGAACCAACAACAATATATCCTGGCCTACCACAGGGATCACCATTATCTCCGGTACTGTTCAACGCCTACACAGTGAGAACAGCATCATCGCTGTCTGACAAGGCTAGATGCCTTGTTCGCTACGAGAGGGGAAGACTGACTACCTTCTCTTCAGTACGTTCAGGCCTGCACACTTAAGATTGTTCCAGTAATTCGCATACCGACATCAGGTTATTGCTAAGGGGAACCATGTTCCCACAGTCCAGCTGGTTTCTGTCATTTCTGGCTTACATGACAGCTCGCCTGTCTCTCAATAAATGGTCATCATATCAGAGCCATATGCAGCTAATGTTTGGATGTAAATACAAAGGAATCGCTTCCGTAAATCAAGTTATGTATTCTTTGATGTTTGACGTCTTCTCTGACCTAATGCCCTCTTAGTTATGGCAGGTCTAATCTAATAGCTGCCTCACATCGAGACAATTCAGCCACAGTTTGAGCTGTGGACGTAATTGTACTTCGGTAATATATACCCACGTCAGATGGGAAGAAGTCTTGAGAGAAGGTTGGTCAAACGGTATGTTGTTAATAGTACTATAACCTGCAACAAGTCACTGTCGGTGATGTTTCTAGAGCTGTAGTTTTGTTTCTACCCCGGGTTGTTGACATATAGAGGCGGTTCTACAACAGCACCTTGTTGTCTTTGTGTATTATCTTTATTACTTCTTGTATTATGTTTTTGTCATTGCCTTCTGTTAGAAAATTAATGTACAGAAAAAAAAAAAAAAAAAAAAAAAAAACACACACACACACACACACACACACACACACACACACACACACACACACACACACACACACACACACACACACACACACACACACACACACACACACACACACACACACACACACACACACACACACACACACACACACACACACACACACACACACACACACACACACACACACACACACACACACACACACACACAAAACACACACATACGCGCGCGCTGGCATTCAAACATATCTTTCTTTCTTTCCTTCCTTCTTTCTGTCAATTTTTATTTCTTTCTTCTTCGCCGCCGCAGTCATCATCATTTTCAGTCTTCTGCCTACTCATCTTCTCCCTCTTGCTGTTCTGGTTGTTGTTGTTGTTGTTGTTGTTGTTGTTGTTGTTGTTGTTGTTGTTGTTGTTGTTCTTCTTCTTCTTCTTCTTCTTCTTCTTCTTCTTCTTCTTCTTCTTCTTCTTCTTCTTCTTCTTCTTCTTCTTCTTCTTCTTGACTCTTTACAACCACAACAGCAAAATGGGCAATGATTATTTCCGAAGTCTAAGACATTTATCTCACTTCCTCTGTTTAAATGCAATACACACTGCCATCTGAATCTTTGAATAAAATTGAACTTCTTCAGGAAAAAACCTTTCTTACGTGAGCGAGATGTCTTTACGCCAGCTATTAATGGAAGATAGCACCCTAGGGGATGCAATGAGCGTGTGTGCATGTGAATGGTGTTTCTATGTGATGTGTTTCTTTGTGATGAGTTTCTTTGTGATGTGTTTCTTATGGGCGATGTGTGCACTTATTTGTTTTCTGCAGTTCCATTATCATCATCACAAACAGGTTAATGCAAATAGAAATGGATTGACACAGTGCTGTATCTGTCTGTCTGTCCGTCCTTCCGTCCGACCGTCCGTCCGTCTGTCTGTCTGTCTGTCTGTCTGTCTGTCTGTCTGTCTGTCTTCCTCCCTCCTTCTTCCACCACGCACGCATCCACCCACCAATCCATCCATATATCTGACTATGCATCTATCTGCCTGCCTGTCTACCTGCCTGCCTGTCTGCCTGTCTGCGTACCTAATGGAAACAAGTTCTGTAGTCAATACATGCATGTCTGTAATTATAGGCATCTTGTAAACGATGGAAACCGAAGTCCTGTAGTCAATACATGCATATCTGGAATTATAGGCATCTTGTGCATGATGGAAACTGAAGTTCTGTAGTCAATACATGCATGTCTGTAATTATAGGCGTCTTGTGCATGATGGAAACTGAAGTTCTGTAGTCAATACATGCATGTCTGTAATTATAGGCATCTTGTGCATGATGGAAACTGAAGTTCTGTAGTCAATACATGCATATCTGTAATTATAGGCATCTTGTGCATGATGGAAACTGAAGTTCTGTAGTCAATACATGCATATCTGTAATTATAGGCATCTTGTGCATGATGGAAACTGAAGTTCTGTAGTCAATACATGCATGTCTGTAATTATAGGCATCTTGTGCATGATGGAAACAGAAGTTCTGTAGTCAATACATGCATGTCTGTAATTATAGGCATCTTGTGCATGATGGAAACTGAAGTTCTGTAGTCAATACATGCATGTCTGTAATTATAGGCATCTTCTACGCGCGTTGCTGCACAGTGGACGCATGGTTGTGATGATCGTTTCACGGTTATTTGTGGGAGAAATAAAGACATGGTTAAGATCAGATTAAGATCTGGTTCTTTATGGTCTTGTTTTTGTTATTGGTTTTGTTGTTCCTTTTGATCTTGTGTTCTCTTATTCGTGTTACTTTTATTCTGGTGTTTTAATGTTTTTTGTTGTTGTTGTTGTTGCATTGTTGTTGTTGATGTTGTTGTTCTTCTTCTTCTTTAGCAGCAACGTTCATGTTACCGCTTGTGGTTGTGTTCTATTCAATCTGACCGACTATACTCCTGGCTGTCGTGGACTCACTCGCCGTGTGCATGGCGCAGAAAAGTAAACTCTTGTACAGGCTTTGAGGCGAGTCGGGTACATGATACTAGTTCCATATTTGTATAGAACAATAACCATTCAATGAGTTCTTTTCACCAAAAGCACATGGGTCACCTGATCTCCCATGACATTTTCTGATTCCCATTTTACGCTGGGTTGATCTGTGAGCCGAAACCTGTTTAAAATTCTGCTTCGTTAGGGATTCAAACACATAATTACCAGACCGGTAGCAAAGCGTGATATCTACAGCGCTACCGTAGTTCTCATACGTGTGTGGTCGTGTTGCTATATGTAGTTGTCGTTATGTTCCGGTTGCTATATTTAGTTGTCGTATGTTCCTGTTGCCGGTCTCTCTGGCTGTGGGGTTATAACACTTTCTCTCTGTAATCCCGTTTATCACGCAGAGTCTCGCAGCGGAGCGAGAACTGAGGTGGTTCGACCCCCGCTCGTGACTTGCGGATACTGAGCCGGCCGCTCAGAAAGCAATGGCAAACTACTGAGCGTAATCTTGCCAAGAGATCAACAGACAGCTGAAAGATGCTGCTGTTGACAGCTAAGTCCTGTAAAAGGATACGCAAAAACATTTATGTTCCTGTTGCTATATGTAACCGTTGTATGTTGTCTTGCCAGCAGTGGAGGCCATCTGGTGTCTGATTCACAGGAAGAATAACTCCACAGGAAGTCACAGAAGGGAGATAACAAAGTGACTTTGTTCTTTGGTTGTGCCAGACTTCAAACGAACAACCTTGTTTCTTGATGGCGGATTGATTGGTCATGTATCGATTTTCTTCTTCTGTCATTAATCTTTCACTTTGTACTAATGGATAATGCTGGCAGTTATCTGGGTGAAACATCACCGACTGGGGAAATACTCCTACATTTCAACATTACCATTAGTGTGTACTTTAGTAGATAAACGTGACGACGGCGGCGACGACGACGACGACGAAGAAGAAGAAGAAGAAGAAGAAGAAGAAGAAGAAGAAGAAGAAGAAGAAGAAGAAGAAGAAGACGGGGGCAGAGGAAGAAGAAGCGGGGGGGGGGGGGCGGCAGAGGAAGAAGAGGGAGGAAAAGAAGAGGAGGAAGAAGATGCAGAAGAAAAAGGTATAGCTAAGTGCTGTCCATCGTCATTGGACTGAAAAGTCTAACAGAGAAGTCACGCCGTTCTGAAACCTCCTACTCCACTCATACACTTGTTGGACTGACAGGTATGCATCGCCATGCTGGACCTTCATTCGCCGATTAATTATTATAGGTTTCACCCTTTCATTGATAAAACAAAAACGGTTGGTGCATGTCAAAAGTGGGGCGGCCATCTTTAAACTGTCCTTATGACGTAACCGTTTTCGCCTGCGCTGTGATGTCACATGCCTAACACTCTTGACATCCTTTAGAATAATATTGACAGGTTACAAGACAATAGCATGGTTATTGTAAATTTTATCACGCTTTTAAGGTTTTCATTTGAGGCCACATGGCATCTTTAAAACGCCAGGCATTACTTTCTGAGTTTAGAAACATGTTGCATGTATTTGCAGGACGTTGTAACCAAACTCTTGATTTTCTAGGTAATTTTACGCTCAGTAATTGACATTGCTTTCTTAACAACAAATCAACATTTGAGTCTAACTAACTTTAGTATGGTATGCATTTAATACAGATGTATGAATGCGATCCCTACCCAGCTTTCAGTGCACAGGAGGTTTAGAGCAAACACTCATATCGTTTCTGTCACCACGACTTCTAATTTATGAGTAACTGTCGCATTTCGATGATCAATTGGCTATGTATCCTTAGATAAATAACGCTTTTTATTGTCTTTCATTGCAGGCGGGGTTCCAACTCCAGCATGGGCAGTCGAAGAACCTCTTTTGCCTCCGACACTGACCGACGAGGGTCGGCTTCTAGTGTGGGCAGCCGGCGGACTTCTATTTTCTCTGACCAGTCAGACCGAAGAGGATCTGCCAGCAGCCGGAGCAGTAGAAAAGGATCTGATGGTAGTCGCATCGATGACACGGATGTGTCGTTAGCAGGTGAGTTTGGGGGTTTATTTTTGTGTCAGGAGAGGTCAAACATTGGGGCTGTTGTGAGGATTCTCTCCTGATGCTTGGTTCTGAGTTGAGTTGAGAAGAGGACAAGGGGTAGGAGAAGAAGAAGAAGAAGAAGAAGAAGAAGAAGAAGAAGAAGAAGAAGAAGAAGAAGAAGAAGAAGAAGAAGAAGAAGAAGAAGAAGAAGAAGAAGACAACACGAGAATGATATATTTAACAAGATTGATTTACTGTGGAAACAAGAGTATCACGTTACCGAACATAAACTCCCTCGACTGCCCTTCCACACCGCTATCTACCCCACAGGCATATCATTTGAGCCCAGAAAGGCAAGTGGAGTTAGCCATGTACTTTAGACTGTAATAAATGGCAGGGACGAAAATAGCAGTTATAATGTATTTTGAGAAATGATCACGGCATGCGCTGTTCTCGTCATATGCCGCGATGTAAGATTGTCCAATATTTTCTGTCTGTATTCCTCTACCCCTTTCCCCAATAAACTTAACAGCTATTTTATTATATCACAGTCTTTCTCATCCTCAAGGCAGGGACAAATAATACTGGTTATTTCGTCTGGCCTATAGCGGACGTTTCTTATGTGGGTAGGTTTCTGTTAATACAGTGTATAATGAAACACAGTGGTGTGGTTAGATCCTAAGGACACACAATAAACATTAATGCCTGGACATACCTGACGAGGGCCTCAACCACGCCAATAGAATAATTAACGTAGGGTGAAATGTACTGTATTGGTATCTTATCGTCTTGACAGACGATAGTTTGTTACAGTGTGATTCAAACCATAAAAGTTTGATTCATTGTGCTTTAACACAAAAAGGCATAATAACATCTCCACAGAACAACACCTGGGCTGAATTTTAGAAATCGTGGTTGCCCATGCAGTATGATCCCTCTCTCGGACTGACTAGTTTACTCCAGAAAAAAAAGTAACGCCGATACATCGAACGAACGAACGAACGAACAATCTTTATTTTCAAAGGGTTAGGAATTGGGCACGCAGGCCCGTCTGACATTCTGCCCTTCTTCTTTATTTCCTCTCATACATTCTTTCATTTAACATCACTTATGAAGCAAATTTTGACAACAAAAGAACAATAGCATTAAAACGCATGAAAAATAATCAATAACAAATGACTCACCGAGGCAGTGTTTAAGATGGGCATTATAAATACCTAAGGAGGGTGTAACGTGCCATACATAAGGGAATGTTTTTTGGCTAGTTGTCGTTTGAAATAAGTTACACTTATTGTCTTTTTGTCTTTTTGTTTATGGGGGAATGTAGTCTGTACTGAGGTAGTGTTCAAACAGGTTGCGAATGTATGTATAATGATTAGTGGTGTCTTTGACTTCTTGTGGAAGATTGTTCCACAACTGAGCGGCAGAGTATGCTAAGCTTATTTTATATAAGTCTGTCCTAGGTTTAGGGACATGAAGTATATTTAGTCGTTCACTATGTCTAGCGTTATATTTAAACAATGGCCAAAGGTAGCTTGGAGCATTTTGAAATAGGATTTTGTGAATTAGGTTGGCCTTATTAAAAAGTAGGCGCTTGTGGAGTGGCAGTAACCGGAGACGTTTATGTAGGTTAGAATTTTCGGTAAGCTTTTCACCATTAATTAAACGCACTGCCCTTTTCTGGAGTGAATATAGGCGTTTTGTTATTGAATTGGCGCATCCATCCCAGACTGTGGAGCAGTAATCAATATGTGTTTGTATATGGGAAGTATAGAATATCTTTCTTGTGTTTTCGTTAAGGAAATTTTTTAATTATGGCAAGTTGGTATACTTTTTTGGCTATTTGTTTAACTAGAGCATGAACATGTGAGTTAAAGGTTAGATTTTGATCTATGATAACACCCAGTGCCTTGTGCTCGGTGACACTTTCTACAGGCGTGCTGCCAATGTGCAGCTGAAGAATTCTCTGCGAGTTTAGCGTGTGAAGTCTTTGCCTGGTTCCTATTAACATAGATTTTGTTTTAGTAATGTTAATTTGCATGCGGTTTGCATGACTCCAGTTAACTACACCCTTTATTTCCTGTTGCAAGGATAATTCTAGCACATTACGATCAATAGCGTTTGTATATACTGTGCAGTCATTAGCAAATAGATCGCAGGACGAAGACAGATTTAAAGGAAAATCATTTATATAAATGGCAAATAACAGAGGGCCAAGAATAGACCCCTGAGGTACTCCAATATTAATGGTAATGGCTTGAGATAAAGCTTTATTGTGTGATACTACTTGCTTTCTGTCTTATAAATATGATTTTATTAATGTCACTATATTAAAGCTTACTTTCATTGTTTCTAGTTTTTTAATTAGAATAGTATGATCTATCATATCGAAACCTTTTCTAAAGTCTATAAACACCGCTCCACATTGAGTATTGTTGTTAATATTTTGATGCCAGTTTTCTATCATGTTTGTTAGTGCCGTATGACAAGAATATTTTGGCCGAAATCCTGACTGACTGTCAACTATCAGTTTATGGCGAACTAAGTGATCTAGTGTTGTTTTGTGGGTGTGCTTTTCTAGCGGTTTGGATAATGAGGATAGTATGGAAATTGGCCTATAATTACTCATGAGACGATCGTCTAGAGGATCAGCTTTTAAATGAGGATACACTTTAGCGATTTTAAAGGCTGATGGGAAGTGACCTTTGGTGAGACATTGATTATATATAAAAGTTAGTGACTCGCAGATCGCCGGTGCAGCATGGCGAAGGATCCAATTACTGATTCTATCTAGTCCTGATGAGTTATTGTTTTTTAAATTACTGAGATGAGTAAATATTTCAGTGGTAGTGATTAGCGGTATGTTGGAGGGAATGACTCCATAGCATTTGTTCTCACAGAATGATGATAAGAAAGATATGTCATGAGGCGCATCTGGTATTGCAGCCTTCAGTTGGTTTATGTCGGACTGAAAATATCTACTGAATTGATCACATGTAACCTGATTTGATGGTAATGATTGTGATGATTTGTGTGTGTTTGTCAAGGTATTAATTGCTTTTCATATATCTTTAGGTTGGTTTTATCTATTATTAAGTTCTTAAAATAGTTTTTCTTTTCCTTCCCAATAACATATTGAACTTTGTTTCTCAGACTACGGTAGACTACGGTATATAGTTAGATCTATATTTTTCTGTGCCCTGTCCCAGTCTCTCATAAGTTCAACTACCTCGTTTGTGATCCACGGGGGCTTTGTGTGATGTTTAACACGAACTTCCTTAAATGAAACATGCTATGAAATATACTTAAAAAGGTCTTTAGCCAGTGGTCAAGAGCATCGTCTGGGTCAGGAAGCTGGTAAACATAGTCCAGAGATGAGTTTAGCACATCTTGTAAGAAGATGTCTCGATTTAAACTTATATGTTTGTGTTTTGGAGTTTTGGTGCCTCTTTTCGATCACGTGCAACATACTGGGTAGTGATCGCTCATTGCATTAATAGGTAAAGTACATTCTATGATGTTGTCAGCACACGTAGTATAAATATGATCTATAAGTGTTGCAGATGATTTAGTTATTCTAGTGGCTTGTTTGACTAACTGTTGGAAGTTATATGACTCTATTATGTTTTCCCATGTTTTGTTTGATTTGTTAGTGTCTATGTTGAAGTCACCTAGCAATATTATTTTCCCTAGCATTACTAAAGACTACATCCATCATAGTGGTGAATTTTTCATACCAGATATTTCCTGCACTGGGGTTTCGATAAAGATAGCCAACTACTAGCGGTATGCAATTTTGAAGTTTAACCTCAAGCCATACACACTCAATCTCACAGGTTTCAAAATCTAGCCTGCTGTGGGCGTTAAGCGAGTTGGAAATATAAACTGCAATACCCGTCTCTTGTTTATGATAGGGATATCTTCTAATGGTTTTAAAACCTCTGATAGCGATGTCATCATCCGAGATGTTACCATTTAATCGACTTTCGCTAACGCGGAACATGTGAAAATTTTGATTAAGTATAAGCGATAGTTCGGGCAGCTTCCCTAATAGATGGCATATGTTTACATGCCCGATTCTGAGCCCATTATTCCTGAGCCAGTGTTCGTACTTATTAGACATTTCAACAATGCGTAATCACAAGTTTAAAAGCAAAAAAAAAAAAAAAAAAAAAAAAATACACACACACACACAAAGTGAATACAGCTTATTACAATACACACTGTAAAATACAGAGAAACAGTAATATCTCTGTCAATATATAAAAATACGTACACAGATCCGTAAGGAAGAGCAGTGAAGACCCCCTCGCTCACAGTAAAAACACAATTAAAAGTATTATAAAAGCTATACAGCTAAGTACTATCAATTAATATAAAGTCAAAACAAGTCAATGTTTGTAGCTACTTATAACCTAATACGCTACCCAGATCAAGTAATAACCAAATATGCAGATAAACGTTCTACGAGAGGCTCTTTCTTGTACCGTGATCCGGAGTAGCTTTGTGCTAAGTTGCTAGTAAATACCAGGTTGTGTTGGTTGTTGGTATAGCGACATTATAAGTGCTTGGCGAAGTGTAGCTGGGCTATACCGTGTGAGGTGCAACCATTCTGGATTACAATGAAATGGGTACTGATGATGTCTCATGGGTATGTAATGACTACCAACTAGAGCCTCTGGTTGGTGGCTAACAGGAGGCTGTGGTGGCACGTCGTTGTTGCTGAGAGTTGGTTCCTTTCTGGGGAGAATAGGAAAAATATCTTCGTAATTATTACCCTCCTGTGTGAAAGACGACGTATTTAATGGACTTGGTGTGGTGGTAGTGTCCTGTGTGGCTTGGATTTCAGATGCAGTGGTTATGAGTGGTCTGCACAATTCTGGCCTATTGGTACTTGATGTGACGAGAGTATGTCGTCTGGCTTGAGTTTCAGGAGTAGCTAAAAGTGTCCGGCGCGATCCCGTATTGGATGTATGGTGTGTCCGTTCTGGATATTTGATATTCTTGGCGAGCAAACTGGTGCCCAATGTAGACAAATGTATTTGATCCTTATAAAGACTCTTTTTTGGTGCACCAGCCTGTGAAGTGAATGATGCTGTGTTGTTGATGAATTGTATCTTGTTTTGAGAACAGAACTTCTGCAAAATGTTGCTATTTATGTCAGCTAGAAGGCGCTGGTGTCCTTAACTCGGTGATATGATGGAGGAGAAGAAAATGGATGAGTTTGGAAAAGTGTGACGTAATCCGTTCAAGAGTGCCAGCAGTTGAGACCCTGTGATTTGTAGGTTGTTCATGGTGTCGGTTGAGGGCTGGTCTGGTTCGCAAGATCAGTTCCGCGTCTAGCGTTCGTTGTCTCGGATGGCTGTGTGAGGTGCACCAAAATGGGATCTTCCCAGCCAACGCAAGTTAGCGAGGCAGGCGTTTCGAGAATGTAACCGCATCGTGCAGCCATGGTCGTAGTTTGAGCGGGCAAAAGAGCAAAATTTGTACGACCGTTCGACAAAGTCTCGATAAGCGCCCACTCTCTCTCTCTCGATGAGTAGTGGGCCTGCAGTCAGTAAGCTGGTATAGCTTTTTTCGGTCAGTCCTGCCGGCGTAGCTTGAAAGCTCGTTGGTAGGTGTCCAGTGGTTTTGCATGTATCACCGTGTACCGGGAGGGCGCGCTTTAGCGATTCTACTCTTGGCTTGCGTATGCGTGAACGTCTGTCCTGTCAGTCGCCATATGCATTTGTGCGCTGGTGAGGCTCAACCGTAAATCGGGAGATCTGTTCGCAACTTAGACGAGCAATATATTCTGTGAGCAGCTTCTCGCCTCATATGTGTGTGGTCTGTTCTGGCGGTCAGTCCGTCTTCGGCGAAGGAAATCTGGTTGATCCTATCAGTAATCATACGCTCATTGCTTGTCGCTACGCTTGTCTTAAAACTGGAAACAAAAGAAATAACGGAAGGGCCGTTTGCACGAGACTCCAGGCTATTGAGTCGATACATACAGGGATAACTGGCCGTGGCATCCTGACGTTCACTGCATCTATGTCCGTCTCCAGTCGTCTTGCCATGCTCACCACTGGAACAAGATGGATACAGACGAGGGAGCGAGGTCGATGTTGTTGCGCGACCACTACCTCACTATAATAACTAAAGCGAAAGTCATTCGTTCTTCATCAAAAAGATGCAATGAATGAATGGTCCTCGTCATTCATGACGGACGAACATCGATACCAATATGTACGCTTGCCCTTCTAACGCTATGATTAACAGCCAACCTACTAATCTTGTCTGTTAGCCGGTCTACACCAGCCCCAGGCAGTGAGATTATTGAAACAATGTCTTTGTCTGAAGTGGCCATCCTGTCGCTGTATAAACCTTTCCTTAAGGGATCGCCTAGTATAATATGTGTACAGTCAGGTCGTGTTGTCTGTACATGTTGTTTGTCAGCACGTCTCGCCCGTTGTTTCATCCATTTCCGATTTTCAGCAGTCTTTATGTCTCTATGTGGTTCTCCCGATGTATCCTGTAGGCATGTCTTGCCCGTTAGCAGCATGTTAAAGCACTGTACGTTTCCGGGTGACTTTTCTTGAAGTACTTAGAACCTATTGCTTATTTTGACGTCAATGGGGTAGACTGCTTGTTCTTGTTTATCTTCGTCTGCGCATTGAGGTGTTTGTTGTTGTTTATCTTCCTCTGCGCGTTGAGGTGTTTTCATAGTGATTATCTGTTCTGGGTGGGATTGAGCTTCGCCAAGATTTCCCAAGGATGAAGCGGTTGCTTGGGAATTACATGCTTCTTCGGTTCGGTCGGTAGAGGACACATTCTGTAAGATTTGAACTGTATTACTCAGCAGCAAATTTTCATCTCGCAGGAGTGCGACTTCTGTCTTGAGAGCATTGTAATCACTGCTTATCTTGTTGTTTGCTTCAATGATGGTTGAAACAGTGACAA
>OY992881.1:10582890-10585390 GCA_963921405.1 Cepaea hortensis
AATGATTACTATTGGAAGTGTGCTGACATCCATGACCACAAGTTAATGCGTTCAGAACGACCCGACGATTGCCCCATTGCTATGGCCTGGTTGGGAGAAGATTCCAGTGACTTATCTTGTATTCATCTTATTGACTGGTGGAATAGTGAATACATTTTCTAACCCTTTACCAAACCAAACGAAACATATTGTAACATATTTGACCGATATAACAATACACGCGGTATTCAACAACACACGTTTCAAGTCCATAACGAGGAAACAGATACGTAACTCTCTCTCTCTCTCTCTCTCTCTCTCTCTCTCTCTCTCTCTCTCTCTCTCTCACACACACACACACCACACCCACACACCCACACCCACACACCCACACACACACACACACACACACACATATTTATGTAAGTTCTTAATGTAGTTGCATCGTTGTCTGTGTGTTGTTCTTGTGTTGACGAAGGCTTTGGCCGCAATTTCAATTTTGTCACTTGTTCCCTTGTTCTACTCGTAGTATATCTTACGGAGTGTAAGTCTTACGTTTAAGTGATTTCATGACTGTAAAATGTTTCAAGTCCTGTTAGTCCTGCCCAAATTCACAAGTCCTATTAGACTGAGAACTATGGTGTTACAGTCAGTCACAAATACTTGTGACAGTTCCCACATACCTATCTTATACCTTGAATCATTGCATATATACTTGTCACACTACCGGCAGACCTGTCTCAGTACACAAATACTTGTCACATTGCTCACAGACGTGTCTCAGTACATGAATACTTGTCACATTACCCACATACATGTCTCAGTATACACAACTACTTGTCACATTGCCCACAGACCTGTCTCAGTACATAAATACTTGTCACATTGCCCACAGACCTGTCTCAGTACACAAATACTTGTCACATTGCCCACAGACCTGTCTCAGTACATAAATACTTGCCACATTGCCCACAGACCTGTCTCAATACATAAATACTTGTCACATGGCCCACAGACCTGTCTCAGTATATAAATACTTGTCACATTGCCCACAGACCTGTCTCAATACACAAATACTTGTCACATTGCTCACAGACCTGTCTCAATACATAAATACTTGTCACATTGCTCACAGACCTGTCTCAGTACACAAATACTTGTCACATTGCCCACAGACCTGTCTCATTACATAAAAACTTGTCACATTGCCCACAGACCTGTCTGATACGGAGAACTACGACATCGAGGAGGGCCGCTACCCCGGCATGAAGTATCCGCCTCGGAGAATCAGCTATGACGTCACCAGACCCTACCGGGAGCAGGCTCCGCCTTACCGCAGGTCGCACTCATTGGCGGAGCTGCAGGCCGAGAGAGAAAGGGAGAAGCTAGCAGTCGTGCAAGAAGGTAAGAGACACGCCTCTGATAAATACATGTTAGCTTACTGCGGTAAGCCCACAGTTACTGTCGTAGAGATGCGAATTATGATATCTTCACATATAATAGGTTAAGCATCATGTTGGGGTGAGGGGGAGAGGGTGATTACTCGGCAGGACAAAACCGAAGGCTGTGCTAATTCCAGAAGATGCATTAATATAGTAGACCATGCTAGTAAGATGGTGCAGATATTATTCCGCAGATATGGACCCGCAGGTGGGTAAGGAGGTAGTCGGGATCTTGTCCACCTCCCACACACTATAACTCGTGTGTAATAACGTGCCCTTGATTTATAAGGCAAACAAAACGAGAAGTAGATTGTGAGCTTTACTAGAACACTATTACAAGAAACAAAATGAATGTTGCGGCCAAAGCTTTCGTCAGCACAGAATAAACAAACACAGACATACAACTAATCGAAAAACACTACATGAAAATACAGAGGTTACTTTTCTGAATCCTGTCTTGGTTGAATGCGTCTTAAGCGCTAACCGTTTGATGCGGGTGGAAAGAACCGGATGTGTGGTTTAAAACGGGTCGATGGGTAACAGGAATTGGTTAAGCCTCCCGATTGGAGGGATGGGGGACGCCCATGTGGGCGAACGGTGAAAGGCGGATTAGCATTGAGCTATAGCCGGCTCTGTGGCGAACGTTTTAGTTCGCAATTCCGCCTACCGAGTAGGAACACAGCTAGAGGGCGCGTGGAATGCAGTACGCGTTGGTTAGCATAGGATTACATGAGTGCCGGTGGCTCAGAAAGCAATGACAAGCCACTGAAAACAAACTTGCCAAGAAACACTAAAAGCAAAAGTAATGCTTCGGTTGATTGCAACGTCCTGTAAAGGATATACTATACCGTTATTCTAGTGGGCAATACAACTGCGGGCCGGTCTCCCTGGTCTAGGGGTTGGCAGCTTTCTCCGTAACCCCGAATACTCTCGTGGTTGACGTGAGCGCACGAGAATTGGAATGTCCGCCACGCCACTGTGGTCAGAACTGTTGAAGTGTATTGATACCGGTTTTATGGGCACCACTTTTGATATCAGATAGGTGTTACCTAAATCTGTCAGCAAGACGTAGACCTATC
>OY992881.1:10590390-10602890 GCA_963921405.1 Cepaea hortensis
CCGCCCTATGTCAAGAAGAAACATAAGGTGGGGTGTATGTGGTTCTTGAGCTGTCTTATCCGTTGCCTTTTTACTGTCTTTTTTCGTTGTGTGGTCGCTATTCTGTCTTGTCTGTTGCCTTTTTACTGCCTGCTTTAGTTGTGTACTGTTGTTCAAACTTATCCTGTTGCCTTATTACTGGCTGTTTTCGTTGTGTGGTACTGTTATGACTTATCTATTCCCTTATTACTGGCTGTTTTTGTTGTGTGGTATGGTTATGACTTATTATTTCCTTATTACTGGCCGTTTTCGTGTTTGGTGGCTGTTCGGTTTTATGCTGTTATCGTATTACTGTTTTGTTGTTGTTGTTTGTGTACTGCTGTCTTATCTGTTGGTTTCTTACTGGCTGTTTTCGTTGTGTAGTCGCTTTTCTGTCTTATTCAGTTATACACCCACTCAATGACACTGGCCGTTTTCGTTCTGTAGTGCTGTTCTGTAGTGCTGTTCTGTCGTATCTGTTGCCTTATTACCATGTCCTGTTTCTGTCTTATCATGTTCCTTAATAGTGGCTGTTCCCGTTCATTGTGTTGTGATATCTTTGTTGTACGTCACAAAGATTATGCAGGGAGTCTCCGTGACGAAGTCGTAAAGCCGTCTGCCTCGGGCTCTGAAGGTTGTGGGTTCGATTCCAGACCGCACCCTTCGGTTCACGAGTATTTTTTTTCCGGATATTCCTGAGTGTCATCGCTGCAGCTACGGATTTCGTGCTTTGAGCGATGCTTTCCTCGCTGCGGAAAGAGACTGAAGCCATATGGAATAGAAACCCGGTGCAATGAAGTCGACCCTGTCGACTGTGAAGCGACTTATAAAAAAAAATTAATATGTTGCTGTTATTTTTTTCTTTTGTTCTGTTTTCGCCTCTTTTAATATTCAGTATTTTGTTAAAATCTTAACTCTGCGACGCCGGCATCTGCTGTTTAAAATAAACCAGGCAGGGCGAGAGAGGGATCATGTTGCATGGACAACACATGGCCTCTAAACTCAGCTCTGGCTCTGGGTTATTGAGAGGTATAACTCCATTTTACAAACTATCATCTGTCAAGAGGCAAGGTGCCAGTCATACATCTTTCTTTCCTTCCTCACGTGTCTTTATTTAATGTGGTGCTTATGAGTTCGGTTTTAATGTTTCTGTATTTAGTGTTGCATTTACTAAGTCTTGCGGTTTTGTTCAATTTAAGTTTCTGTCTGCTTACATTGCTTACATTTATACCCCCTGGTATACGGTAATTGAGTTCTGTGAACTTTTCGACACAGAAGTCTAATCTCCGGAAATTTCGAAAATGAGGAAACTAAAATATTGTGGACTTGTAAAAATGAAATGAAAATATAGACAAGATAATTATTGGAGGGAAGTTTACAGAGGAGGTGAAGTTAGTTAGATATATGTTGGCGTTATGATCCTTGCACTATGGACATTAACATAGCTAGTCTATTCTCTCTCTCTCTCTCTCTCTCTCTCTCTCTCTCTCTCTCTCTCTCTCTCTCTCTCTCTCTCTCTCTCTCTCTCTCTTTCTCACTCACTCTCCCCTCCCCCCACCCACAACATATGCATCAGCGACCGGCAGCCATAAGTGCTAGTTCTGTGATGGTTGACGATCCCCCATATTCTCCTGATGTGCCTCTCATGTCTGGCCGTGCCAATTCTTTCTCCAAAGTCTCGCATTATAGACAACAATGTAGAATCACTGGCGTCAACGCCCTCCGCATCTCTGTAAGGTCACTAAGGAGAGGTGACGAATATCACATCGTAGATGTATTCAAGGTACTGCAGATAATTTACTCATGACAGCAACAGTAACACGCCACCTGGCTTATGACAGAGAGAAATGTCCAAGGAAATTCTGTTTAGGACTAGGAACTGAATGATGATTAAAAATAAGTAGAAGGCTCTTTTACACACTTTTTACACTGGATCCAGCTAGGAGCCCAAGTCAATTGTCAAAATTTGCAGCTATGAAAATTCGAACCCATGCCCGCGGAGCCGGTAAGCGAGCATCCAGACACTATGCTACCGAGGCACCAACTATAGAAAAACGGGGCATCCTTAATCACAAGATCTGTATCTATTATTTCCACTAGCGCGATAACCTGGGGCACACAATCGGCAACCAGTCTTTTGTCTTTTATCTTATTAGTTCCAATCTTATCTGTTACTCTGGAACTAACGATTTTCTCCCCTTTGTGTAACATTTCCGGAAATGAGACATTGGACACATAATTCAGGAGCCTGTGTAATGATAACTTATGAATCAGAGACCGTCGTCTCATTGACAGACAGCTGATGTCTCTGGCGGGGAATCACCACAATATACACGCTGCACAGATGATACGAACGATCCCTTATGGACTGTGCTTCCTTTTCTTCTTTTGTCCTTTATCTCTCAGCGGAAATCAGCATGACCGAATAGATAAGAGCGCTCGCTCTTACATTTCCGGTGCGCTGATGCCGAACCATGCAGGGTTCAATCCCTACAACACACGCTGGACTAAAATGTGGACTTTTCGTCCTTGACTTGGGGACATACGCTACAAGAACCTCGGTAATCGGAGTGGGTTCGCCTGTTGGCGATAAACACTGGTACCAAGGAAAGCTAGCCCACATGCAAAAATCAGTCCAGCGTGGATTACGCTCAAGCTCAAAGCGAGCTAACGAAAACAAAACAAAAGAAAATCTCTCAGTGAAGCACACGAACCGAACGTCTGACGCAAGCTCCCATAAGTAGACTTGTTCAAGCTTGACTCAGTGAAGCACACGAACCGAACCGTCTGACGCAAGCTCCCATAAGTAGTCTTGTTCATTCTCGACTCAGTGAAGCACACGAACCGAACCGTCTGACGCCAGCTCCCATAAGTAGTCTTGTTCATTCTCGACTCAGTGAAGCACACGAACCGAACCGTCTGACGCCAGCTCCCATAAGTAGTCTTGTTCATTCTCGACTCAGTGAAGCACACGAACCGAACCGTCTGACGCAAGCTCCCATAAGTAGTCTTGTTCATGCTCGACTCAGTGAAGCACACGAACCGAGCCGTCTGACGCAAGCACCCATAAGTAGACTTCTTCATGCTTGAGTGGGTTACTCAGCTACAATTTTATACAGAATGGTGTAACCGGTTCTAGGTCAACCATCCGTAGATGCCCCCTACGCCATGTATGATCGGTTACATTGTTCCTTTGCTTAGCTTCTATTTTAGTCTCTCCGGTAACATACGGATGGTGGTGTGTTGACTTACTGTCTCGATATTTACATCATGTCTGTTTCTGGTGTTGGCTAGTTACTTAGCCGACAGATCACCCTCATTGCCACTCAAACCATTCAGCCAGTAAGTGCTCGGATCCCCTCCTCAGTAAATCCCGCAGCGTGTAGCGAACGGCTCACGACACCAGTTCTGTGATGGTTCATTAATCTTCATTGGCTTCTTGCATAGGGCTCTTATTTGGCCACACGTCACACGTCTATTAACTTGCTATTCTTGCAGCCTGCCCATGGTTGTAGATCCACAGTCATCATTCGTTCTCGCAAACGTCTTACGTCTCGTAGATCATTCGATAAATCAGCTTGTTCCGTGGCTGGTCCGCCCTCCACAGTAGCCTTATTCGTAAGCCTGTCAACCTGCTCATTTTGGACACCCGCACACCTCTCTGTCGTCTGTCCTCTTTTCTCTGTTGTCTGTCCTCAAATCTCTGTTGTCTGTCCTCAAATCTCTGTTGTCTGTCCTCAAATCTCTGTTGTCTGTCCTGTTCTCTCTGTCGTCTGTCTACTTATCTCTGTTGTCTGTCCTCTTCTCACTGTTGTCTGTCCTCTTCTCTCTGTCGTCTGTCCTCTTTTCTCTTTCTTCTGTCCTCTTTTCTCTGTTGTCTGTCCTCTTATCTCTGCTGTCTGTCCTCTTTTCTCTGTTGTCTGTCCACTTCTCTCTGTTGTCTGTCCTCTTCTCTTTGTTGTCTGTTCTCTTCTCTCTCTTGTCTGTCTTATCTCCGTTGTCTGTTCTCTTCTCTCTCTTGTCTGTCTTCTCTCTGTTGTCTGTCCTCTTTTCTCTGTTGTCTGTCCTGTTCTCTCTGTTGTTTGTCCTGTTCTCTCTTTTGTCTGTCCGCTTCTCTCTGTCGTATGTCCTCTTCTCTCTGTTGTCTGTCCTCTTCTCTCTGTCATATGTCCTCTTCTCTCTGTTGTCTGTCCTCGTCTTTCTGTTGTCTGTCTTCTCTCTGTTGTCTGTTCTCTTCTCTCTGTTGTCTGTCCTCTTCTCTCTGTTGTCGTTCTATTCTCTCTGTTGTCTGTTCTCTTCTCTCTCTTGTCTGTCTTCTCTCCGTTGTCTGTCCTCTTCTCTCTCTTGTCTGTCTTCTCTCTGTTGTCTGTCCTCTTTTCTCTGTTGTCTGTCCTGTTCTCTCTGTTGTCTGTCCTGTTATCTCTGTTGTCTGTCCTGTTATCTCTGTTGCCTGTCCTCTTCTCTCTGTCGTATGTCCTCACCTCTCTGTTGTCTGTCCACTTCTCTCTGTTGTCTGTCCTGTTCTCTCTGTTGTCTGTCCTCTTCTCTCTGTTGTCTGTTCTCTTCTCTATCTTGTATGTCTTCTCTCCGTTGTCTGTCCTCTTCTCTCTCTTGTCTGTCTTCTCTCTGTTGTCTGTCCTCTTTTCTCTGTTGTCTGTCCTGTTCTCTCTGTTGTCTGTCCTGTTCTCTCTGTTGTCTGTCCTCTTCTATCTGTCGTATGTCCTCTTCTCTCTGTTGCCTGTCCTTTTCTCTTTGTTGTCTGTCCTCGTCTTTCTGTTGTCTGTCTTCTCTCTGTTGTCTGTATTTTTCTCTCTTGTCTGTCTTCTCTCTGTTGTCTGTTCTCTTCTCACTGTTGTCTGTCCTCTTCTCTCTGTTGTCTGTTCTCTTCTCTCTCTTGTCTGTCTTCTCTCCGTTGTCAGTCATCTTCTCTCTCTTGTCTGTCTTCTCTCTGTTGTCTGTCCTCTTCTCTCTCTTGTCTATTTTCTCTCTGTTGTTTGTCCTGTTCTCTCTCTTGTCTGTTATCTTCTCTCTCTTGTCTGTCCTATACTCTCTGTTGTCTGTCATCTTCTTTCTCTTGTCTGTCGTCTCTCTGTTGTCTGTCCTCTTCTCTCTCTTGTCTATTTTCTCTCTGTTGTCTGTCCACTTATCTCTGTTGTCTGTCCTCTTCTCTCTGTTGTCTCTCCACCTATCTCAATTGTCTGTCATTTCCTCTGATGTCTGTCCTCTTCTCTCTGTTGTCTGTCCTCTTGTCTCTCTTGTCTGTACACTTCTCTATGATGTCTGCATCTCCTCTCTGTTGTCTGTCCTCTTCTCTCTGTCTTCTGTCCTCGTGTCTCTATTGTCTGTAGTCTTCTTTCTGCTGTCTCTCCTCATGTCTCTTTTGTCTGTCCTTTTCTCTCTGTTGTCTGTCCTCTTCTCTCTCTTGTCTGTCTTCTCTCTGTTGTATGTTCTCTTCTCTCTGTTGTTTGCCATCTTGTCTCTGCTGTCTGTCCTTTTCTCTCTCTTGTCTGTCCTCTTCTCTCTCTTGTCTGTCCTCTTTTCTATGCTGTCTGTCCTCTTCTCTCTCTTGTCTGTCTTCTCTCTGTTGTCTGTTCTCTTCTCTCTCTTGTCTGTCCCCTTCTTTCTGTTGTCTGTTCTCTTATCTCTGTTGTCTGTCCTTTTCTCTCTGTTGTCTGTCCTCTTGTCTCTCTTGTCTGCCTTCTCTCTGTTGTCTCGCCTCTTCTCTCTATTGTTTGTCCTCTTCTCTCTGCTGTCTGTCTTCTTCTCTCAGCACTAGCCTTCTCTTATCTCTGCACTGACTTTTCTCCACCATGCTCCCCCCCCCCCCATTCTGACAACCACATTATGTGACATCGTCTTCTTTAGCGGGGGGGGGGGGGGGGGGGCGTCTGACCGTGGGTTCTAATCCTGGGTATTGTGATGAATGTTTTTGTTTCTGTCGGATAAAAATTGAAACTAACCTGCACAGTCCGCGGTGACTGCAATAGCCAGGCGGCCTTAATTTCTCATGCGCAAGAATCTGCTGTCCTACATCTTAACCTAGTATATGCAATAATAACTGTTTCCTATAGTTCAACTATTGTGTGTAGTAGTTTGCATAGCCGCCTACAATCACTATAGTAAATGTTTTGTTTCCCCCATTCATACATAGCAGAGCTGAATATTTTCCCTAACCAGTTGCCCTCTGGAGATCGACCCACCCTCACATCATGGATTCCAGCCGTACATCCGTGGACGAGGGGACAGCCGGAACAATTCTACCAATATCAGTTTCGGCTCAAATAGGGGTTAACATCTTCCCTTCAGCGCCAGGTTAAGACTAGCTTCCCCGACAAAGTCCTCTTGTGTGATTTGAGCATAATGAGGGTCACTGCGCCTCTGTTATTCATCTAATCCATCTTTTTAAGGGGCTGCTGTGTGTTTGATATTCCCCAACAAAAGTTCAAAGACGCTGAAATTGAGGCCCATCTAATTCCATGTGTGTTTAACGATATTGCACTGAGCGGGAACATAGACTGTGTAAGTGTTTAACGATATTGCACGGAGCGGGAACATAGAATGTATGTGTAGTGTTTAACAATATGAAGAATAAGCCAATTCTGTCCATATTCCATAGCTGTGGGTTCACGTGGATGATAGGCCTGCCTCATATTGACGTCTTTTATAAGTGTTTCTGTTTGTCCATGAATGGAAGTATACTTTGTTCCTGCATTCCGGCGCTGTCGTCACTGAGGGTAATAGGTTCGAATACTGGCATGCTAACTATAGTATTCATGTTATGTTTTTCTAGTGTGTCCTCTAAATTTTATGTCTTTCTCATATTTCTTTGAAAGCTAATCAATACGTGTCAATGTATTTATGAGCTGTCTCAGTCGGCGCAAAGATTCCCCCCCCCCCCCCCTTCTTCTCTGTCGCCATCTAACTCAGTGAAATGTTGGTGTGGGGCTGGGGGTGGGTGTACAGATTCCCACAACAACTGTTATTTCTTAGTAATACGAAGCATAAGACTGAGGCTGTCATTACTAGAACGAAGTTCTTTGGTGGCAACACAGACAAATGAAAGTCTTACAATAACCTAGTTTTACAGAGGCTCTATCGAAGAGATACACGTTTCGCAAAAGAGAACAAGGTTAATTAACAGTTCAAAGGAGAAGCCATCAAGGAACATCATACGGGGATATACTAGAGCAAGTAACAAGTGTCTCCTATGTTCTGCATGTAATAACAGATGATGGCAGAAGTGAAACATAAATCAAAAGGAGATTAGGAACGACCGAACATTTTTTCAACATGATATCAGTATTAACACCTAGAGAGATAACAACGCATTGACAATGAGAATTACCTTAAGGTATGTATATTAAATATATGGCATTTAAGCCCGGACAATGAACACACAATTATAAAGTCGAATAGAGGCCCTGGAGATGTGGATATAACGAAGAATATATAGCCATTCAGGGAAACATACACACTTAAATATCGAGGTTCTAGAAAAACTGGGAATGAAAATAGAATTAATGAAAGAAACAAAAAAGACATAACACTCTTACAATAACCGTACTGGAGATAAAGATTAAAGGCAAGCGAGCAAGAGGTAGACAACGATGTAAGTAGGAAGATAACATCAAGAGATGGACGAAGAATGTACAATCAATGCGAGCGACAGTGTTGGAGGTCTATTGCAGCCAACCTTCATTGTGGAGACGACACTTTATTGATTGTAGTCGAGATACTGTGGTCACATCACACGACTGAACAATCTGTTGAAAGTCACAGTGGAGAGAATATTTGAAGGCGAAGAGCTGAAGTGTGTTGAAGATAGAGATAGACAGACAACGGCAATGGTTGTCAGAATACAGACTAGCAGACCGAACACAAGCTCGTGACAGGGACAGCTGGAGATTCATTAGCGCCAACCCTCATTGCCGGCATGCAACTTTATGCGGACTGTCATAAATCTTCTTCTTATACTCAATGCCGTGCTTCCTTGGTGATCAAGTCTGTAAACAGTCTTCTGTCTGGTGTACTGCTAATCTCCTTATATTTCATGCCGTGTGGCGTTGGTGATCATGTTTTCCCACAGCCTTCTGACTCGTGTACTGCCAATCTTCCTAAAGCCCATATCGTGTGGCGTTGGTGATCATGTCTGTCCATAGCCTTTTGCCTCGTGCACTGTCAATCTTCTTACAGTCCACATCGTATGGTGTTGGTGATAATTTATGTCCACATCCTTCTGTCTATTCTACTGCAAATCATTTCTGGTACGGATGTTCCTCCATACCATGACGTCAGACTGTCCTACATCTTCTCTGAGATAAATACAAATGTTGTACGTCCTTGGTATAACGTTGCAATCAACCCTACACCCGTGTTGATTTTCTAAGGAATTGTACGTTCAGTAGTTTGCCATTGCTCTAAGGACACGAGTCTTACTAACGGATTTAGGGGTTGATCTGGTTGGCCAACAACTTTAATCTCCCTGAAAGTGTTGAACACTGACGCATCCACGTGTGCTGCCTTGTTGTGTGTACCAGGCCAACGTAGGCTTCGACAGCACGGCTGTTGGTGAAGACACTGAGGCATTTACTTGTGCTGTCTTATTGTTTGTAACAGATCAATGTATGTTACAACAGCAAGGCTGTTGGTACCATAACTTGAGCAAATGTGTGAGAGCGAGGTCCTGCAAACTTCCTACTACACAATGATGATGGATCTGACAAGTTTACAGTGAATAAGTCAGTCTATAAGTCAGTCAATAAGTCAGTCAATAAGTCAGTCAATAAGTCAGTCAATAAGTCAGTCAATAAGTCAGTCAATAAGTCAGTCAATAAGTCAGTCAATAAGTCAGTCAATAAGCCAGTCAATACGTCAGTCAATAAGTCAGTCAATAAGTCAGTCAATAAGTCAGTCAATAAGTCAGTCAATAAGTCAGTCAATAAGTCAGTCAATATGTCAGTCAATAAGTCAGTCAATAAATCAGACAATAAGTCAATCGATAAGTCAGTCGATAAATCAGACAATAAGTCAATCGATAAGTCAGACAATAAGTCAATCGATAAGTCAGACAATAAGTCAGTCGATAAGTCAGACAATAAATCAGTCAATACGTCAGTCAATACGTCAGTCAATACGTCAGTCAATAAGTCAGTCAATAAGTCAGTCAATAAGTCAGTCAATAAGTCAGTCAATAAGTCAGTCAATATGTCAGTCAATATGTCAGTCAATAAGTCAGTCAATAAGTCAGTCAATAAATCAGACAATAAGTCAATCGATAAGTCAGTCGATAAATCAGACAATAAGTCAATCGATAAGTCAGACAATAAATCAGTCAGTCAATACGTCAGTTAATACGTCAGTCAATACGTCAGTCAATAAGTTAGTCAATAATTCAGACAGTAAGTCATTCAATTAGTCAGTTAATAAGTCAGTCAATAAGTCTGTTGATAAGTCAGAGAGTGTCTCAGTAAGTGATTACTCAGTGAATAAGTCGAAGAGTCAGTGAGTGGGTTGTTGAGCACATAAATATTTAATGAATGACTAGGTGGGAAAGACAGTGAGGAACTGCGTAAGTGAGTCGTTGAGTGGATGAGTGGGTGCGATAGTGAGTCAATAAATAGGAAAGTCAGAGATCTGGTGAATGTGTGAGTGAGCTAGCCAGTGTTTAACTTAGTTATGTAACAATTAATAGTATTAATGAGAGCCGCTCTAACTTAGTGGTAAAAGGCCGAGCTTGCCTAAAATGAGTCCCATGAAATCTCCTAAAAAATAAAGACGACCGGCGCTACACGGACCACATCAACCATCAAGTAACGAGTGGTATACAACAGGACGTGTCTGTTGTTTATAGCACTATGTTCATGCGTCATAACATTTTGGTAAGGGGCTCTTAACTTTATTCAGCAGTATTCGTGAATGAGGTAGTTAGTTAGTCGCTCAAAAAAGTCGCTTAAACGTCGACAGGGTCAACTTCATTGCACCCGGTTGTTATCCCTTATGGCTCAGTCTCTTTCCTCAGCGAACTGTAAAAAGCCTCGCACAAAGCCCGAACTCCGTAGCTATATCGACGTCCCTGAGGAGTCTCCGAAATAATGCACTCATGAGCCGAAGGACGAGGCTCGGAATCGGGCCCACAACTTTCGGAACCTGTTAGTTAGTGACAGCGAACAAGTGAATGGCCGACTGAATGAGTGAGTTAGTGAGTGACAGCGAACAAGTGAATAGACGACAACTTTAGTGAGTTAGTGAGTACAGAGAACATGTGAATGTAGGGCTGAATGAGTGAGTTTTTGAGTAACAGCCAACAAGTGAATTGCAGACTGAATGAGTTAGTGAGTGACAGTGAACAAGTGAATGACCGACTGAATGAGTGAGTTAGTGAGTGACAGTGAACAAGTGAATGACCGACTGAATGAGTGAGTTAGTGAGTGACAGTGAACAAGTGAATAACCGACGAAATGAATGAGTTAGTGAGTGGCAACCAACAAGTGAATGACCGACTGAATGAGTGAGTTAGTGAGTGACAGCAAACAAGTGAATGGCCGACTAAATGAGCAAGATAATTAAGACCTCAGCGTGAAGACCCCATTAATAATCTGAACAGATAATTAAACGCGGGAGCAGCGAATGTAAAGTGTCAACACAAAACGATAAACACGGAAGCAAACAACGAAACAGCGCGGTAAACAGTCATACTACACTGATAACGATGACATCAGAGATTGATGTGTTTGAGAGTACACAGTCCGGGCTCTCAGCGGACCGTCCTCGGGTTACCAATGACGTCGCTGTGTTTGTCTTAAATACTGATGTCGGACGCCTTCTGCTTGTCGTGTCAGTGCCAGTCGCCAGGCTGATGTCCTGGCAATGACAGGGTTCTTTCAAAGACTTGCAGATAATGTGGTCGGTGTCGTCGAGATGTGCTGGCAGTTGGGCACGCTTGTTTGCACACGAGAGTTTGACAGGACGAATCTATCGGTGCTTCTGTTTGCTGTTTGTTTTTCTATTCTTTTCTAGTGTCAGTCTGCAATACTTCCTGATTAGATTGTATCCTGCAGTCTGACAACTCGACAATCTTTCGCTCTCTGTTTCTGCCTGCCTGCCTGCCTGCCTGCCTGTCTGTCTGTCTGTCTGTCTGTCTGTCTGTCTGTCTGTCTGTCTGTCTGTCTGTCTGTCTGTCTGTCTGTCTGTCTGTCTGTCTGTCTGTCTGTCTGTCTGTCCGCCCAGTTTGTAACCATTTGCAAATAAATTGAATTCGTTCGTTCGTACTCTCTCTCTCTCTCTCTCTCTCTCTCTCTCTCTCTCTCTCTCTCTCTCTCTCTCTCTCTCTCTCTCTCCCTCTCTCTTTCGTCATGTGCCTAATTCCCGTATTAATTCCCGTATGTTCTACTTTCGCCTAGTGTTTAGTTCTTACCAACAACATCCTCATACCGCTGCTACTGTTGCTCCTGTCGTCATGTTCCTGCAAGCTTCCGGTTTCATAAAGTTGTTATATGTACCTATGCTTGAAGTGCTTAAATGCTATGCCCTGGCGCTGTGGTCGCCTAGCCCAGACAAAAAGCCTTGCATCTGTGAGAGACAGGCTGGTGTAGATACTTCTTTCACGGCCTGGTACAGAATCACCTTCTCCACGGGAACTAAATGGCAGAGCTCAACTGCCCCTCTCCAAGTCCAGAATTCAACGACGCGTGCAAGACTCGGCCAGGCTGGAGCTCCACACCTGCAGACAGGATGTTCCAATTTAACCAGATCATGGTTCAGCAAGGCATCTGCCGACCGGTTAGTAAGTTCTAGATGGCCATGTTTCATACACATGACTTAGAAGTTTCATTGCCAACAGACTGCAGCTCTAGAGGAATTTTTTTTTTTTTTTAAATTCGCATATCCTTTACAAGACATTGCTGTCAACAGCATCTTTCAGCTGACTGTTGATCTCTTGGCAAGATTACGCTCAGTAGTTTGCCATTACTTTCTGAGCGGCCGGCTCATTATCCCGCAAGTTAACAGCATGGGTAGAACCGCTTCCAATTCTCGCGCGCTGCGAGACCCTGCGTGGATAAACGGGATTACGGAGAAAGTAGTGTAACCCCTCGGCCAGAGAGACCGACTCTGGAGGAATACTTTTTTTTCATTTAAAACGGTATGAATGTTTTGAAAATCAAAACAATGTATCCCCTTAGTGAATTTAAACACATAAGCTATGCAGTTTAAGGCACAGAATGTATGTAAACCAGTGTAATATTTAAACAATGGCTAAGGGTGATTTGGTCCACTCCGTGGTCGGATTTCGTGAGTTAGTTTCGCTTTACTGAACATGAAGAATTTGGCAGTAGTAGCGTCTGAAGGAGGTCCCGCGCCCTCCTCCCCCCCACACACACACAAACACACACAAACACACACACACACACACACACACACACACACAGAGTTCACAGAGAAAGCAGAATCTTAGTCACTGCATATGAAAGCTAGAAAGCGAGAGG